>OX451740.1:615131165-615865636 GCA_948472305.1 Vicia faba | reverse complement strand
ATATATATATATATATATATATATATATATATATATATATATATATATATATATATATATATATATATATATATATATATATATATATATATATATATATATATATATATATATATATATATATATATATATATATATATTTATATATATATATATATATATATATATATATATATATATATATATATATATATATATATATATATATATATATATATATATATATATATATATATATATATATATATATATATATATATATATATATATATATATATATATATATATATATATATATATATATATATATATATATATATATATATATATATATATATATATTATATATATATATATATATATATATATATATATTATATATTATATATATATATATATATATATATATATATATATATATATATATATATATATATATATATATATATATATAATGCAAAAACTGTGTAAAAAGAAGGGGAAAAACTGCATATTGAACTATTATGTGTCGACACATGATGTTATACAGCAACACATAACTTTCCTTGCCCCTGCCAAAATAAATCAACTCAATATGAGTCGACGCATAATGTGATGTGTCGGCTCATTTTCTGCTTGTGTCAACACATACGCGTTTTGTATCGACTCATGCACCATCCATCTTTTTGTTTTGGGACCTAGATAGCATTATGAGTCGATGCATAAGGCCATGTGTCGACTCATACCCTGTTTTTTCACTTAGAATAAGTCGACCCATGTGGGTATGTGTCGACTCATGTTGCAGTTTTTTGCCTCTATCACCATTCTTTGCATGTATCAGTCATTTTTCAACATATAAATGATAAAAATGAACAACAAGTAAATGATTAACTTCAAGAGTAGTGATTTCTACATCTTATTTTCAAAAATAAACCAAAAATGATGAATGGAAAATGCAAGGTTAAGATGACTTACCTTGAAACTGCACTTAGATTTTGAGTCTGAATACCCTTCAAGATGTTGTGTGGACCTTAATGAAACTCCAGGAAGCTGTTAGACCTCCCTTTCTGTTGAAGGTTGCTGAACCAACTCCAAACAGTCAAGTTAGTGTAGTACTGTCTTTTGTTTAGAAGTTGAGAATAAGGGCACTACAGAAACTATTCTTGTGCTTGAACAATATATGTGTGATGTGAAGTGTTTAGAGGGTTTATGGGAGAGTTTGCAAGGTTGTACAATAATGGGTTAAGGATTTTCTGTTTTATGAGTGAAAGCAGAGTTGAAGATGAGAAGAGTCTTATGAAAATGAGCTGAGTTTTACAAAAGTTATGTTTATCTCTTCTCCTCTTTTTTTCTAAGAAAAATCCCCCTTATGTCTTATGAAACAGTCCATTTTGTAGATCCTTGACTGAGGTTTAGGAGGGAAACAAAATAAGTTATTTTGAACTATTTTTGCCTACTACTTTGATACTTTTTCCAACCAATTTTCTTTTCCATTTTGGTGCAATTTTGTGGTTTGTTATGATACAGGTTGGAGCAGACTGCATAGAGCAGTTTTGGACTGGTTTTATGGACAAATTTTGGACTATATAGGACAGCATATGCAGGTTTTGAGATAGGTTTGTGGTGCAGCATAGCACAAGGTTTTGTAGGACAGTAATTGAGCAGGGTTTTGGAGGGTTGTGGCAATGTAAATAAGTAGCATATCATTTTTTGTTCATAATAACTTGGACAGCATAGATTGCAGCATGAAACAAGTTTGGTTTATGGAGCAATTTATGCACATTGTATCAAAGACAAAGCATTGTGCCAAGGTTTTGAGTCAAAGGAAAAAATCCAAGCAATACAAAGTTTAGGATTTGTAAACTTGCAAAAATGCCACTTTGTAATAACTTGAATTATTTGTAACATCTTGAGCTATTTTGAATTGTAGTGACAAGATGTCATGAAGCAATGAACTTAACTTAGAAAAATTTCCAAGTCTTGCAAGAGTTGGATTTTTAACTTTCTTCATTTTTGATGATCAAATTCCATATTTTAGATGTCTGTGAAATATGATTTTTTGGGACTCAACTTTGGTCAAAAAGTCAAAGTTTGACTTTTTAGTATACAGTTGACTTTTCCCATCAGTTGACTGAATTTTGTCTATCAATCCACTAATCTCATGAGATGAATTGAAATGTGAAATTAGGTCAAATGACGCGCTCGGATCCTTGAGATCATGCTTCCAACCAATAACCCAGGTATTAGATCAAAAATCAAAGTTCGGTCATTTTCAGTCAAAAACCCTAATTTTGCCCATTTTGCCCTTTTGGTAATTTGAATGACTTTCTTGGAAACTTGTGATCCAAGACTTGAAACTTGACAAAAATAATCTTGAGGGTCCATAATGATCCATAAAAGTCATTTGAAACATTATGAATCCAACTACCTTTGTACAAACTCAAAACCCTAATTTGAGGCATTAGTGCTGAGGAGATTAGTTGACCTAGTCGGTGCTTGCGCAAAGTTGAGTCATTGAATATCTTTGTAGGAAAATATCTTAAAAAATGAGAGAGAAAATTTTGGGGTACAACAGCTGCCCCTGTTCAATCTTCATAAACCTGAAGAGTTAGATTGGCGAGTCTGCCATTCGTAACTTGAAGGTGGAAGATGATTGAACACTAGAGTGCCCAGAAATTTACACTCGATGATGTGGTGGTTGATTGTGTAGGGAATGGGATAAAAGATTTCACTTGGAGATATGATAGAGAGTTGTCAGAGATGGGCTTATAGATTCCATCCAAAGGTGATTATTGACAAAAATTAGACTAAGTCTAAACTTGACTTCAACTAGAAAAGAATCAGAATAAATCTTTGGAGTGATTTATATGAACTAGAGAAAGTGTCTATCGGAAAGGAATCAGGATAAATCATTGATCAATTTAAATTGAACCAACAGAGGTCTTGAATATTCTTTAACTGGAAAGAATCAGAATAAATGTTGGAGCAATTTATCTAAACCAGAGAAAATGTCTACGGGAAAGAATCAGGATAAACCATTGATTGATTTAAACTGAACCAACAGAGGTCTTGAATATTCTTTAACTGGAAAGAATTAGAATAAATCTTGGAGCAATTTATCTGAACCAGAGAAAATGTCTACCGGAAAGGAATCAGGATAAACCATTGATAGATTTAAACTGAACCAACAGAGGTCTTGAATATTCTTTAACTGGAAAGAATCAGAATAAATCTTGGAGCGATTTATCTGAACCAGAGAAAATGTCCACGGGAAAGAATTAGGATAAACCATTGATAGATTTAAACTGAACCAGCAAAGGTCTTGAATATTCTTTATCTGGAAAGAATCAGAATAAATCTTGGAGCGGTTTATCTGAACCAGAGAAAATGTCTATAGGAAAGAATCAGGATAAACCATTGATAGATTTAAACTGAACCAGCAGAGGTCTTGAATATTCTTTAACTGGAAAGAATCAGAATAAATCTTAGAGCAATTTATATGAACTAGAGAAAATGTCTACCGGGAAAGGAATCAGGATAAACCATTGATAGATTTAAACTGAACCAACAGAGGTCTTGAATATTCTTTAACTGGAAAGAATCAGAATAAATCTTGGAGCGATTTATCTGAACCATAGAAAATGTCTACAGGAAAGAATCAGGATAAACCATTGATAGATTTAAACTAAACCAGCAGAGGTCTTGAATATTCTTTAACTGGAAAGAATCAGAATAAATCTTGGAGAAATTTATCTGAACCAGAGAAAATGTCTACAGGAAAGAATCAGGATAAACCATTGGAATGATTTATCTGAACCAGCAGAAGTCTTGAATATTATTTAAATGGAAAGAATCAGAATAAATCTTGGAGCGATTTATCTGAACCAGAGAAAATGTCTACAAGAAAGAATCAGGATAAACCATTGATAGATTTAAACCCTTGCTGAACCAGCAGAGGTCTTGAATATTCTTTAACTGGAAAGAATCAGAATAAATCTTGGAGCAATTTATCAGAACCAGAGAAAATGTATACCGGAAAGGAATCAGGATAAACCATTGATAGATTTAAATTGAACCAACAAAAGTCTTAAATATTCTTTAACTGGAAAGAATCAGAATAAATCTTGGAGCGATTTATCTGAACCATAGAAAATGTCTATAGGAAAGAATCAGGATAAAGCATTGATAAATTTTAACTGAACCAGCAGAGGTCTTGAATATTTTTTAACTGGAAAGAATCAGAATAAATCTCGGAGTAATTTATCTGAACCAGAGAAAATGTCTACCAAAAAGGAATCAGGATAAACCATTGATAGATTTAAACTGAACCAGTAGAGGTCTTGAATATTCTTTAATTGGAAAGAATTAGAATAAATCTTGGAGAAATTTATCTGAACTAGAGAAAATATCTACCGGAAAGGAATCAGGATAAACCATTGATAGATTTAAACTGAACCAGCAGAGGCCTTTAATATTTTTTAACTAGAAAGAATTAGAATAAATCTTGGAGCGATTTATCTGAACCAGAGAAAATGTTTACATGAAAGAATCAAGATAAACCATTAGAACGATTTATCTGAAACAGCAGAAGTCTTGAATATTCTTTAATTGGAAAGAATTAGAATAAATCTTGGAGTGATTTATCTGAACTAGAGAAAATGTCTACAGGAAAGAATCAGGATAAACCATTGAAAGATTTAAACTGAACTAGCAGAGGTCTTGAATATTCTTTAACTGGAAAGAATCAGAATAAATCTTGGAGTGATTTATCTGAACCAGAGAAAATGTCTACCGAAAAGGAATCAGGATGAACCATTGATAGATTTAAACTGAACCAGCAGAAGTCTTGAATATTCTTTAACTGGAAAGAATCATAATAAATCTTGGAGCGATTTATCTGAACCAGAGAAAATGTCTACAGAAAAGAATCAGGATAAACCATTGATAGATTTAAACTGAACCAGCAGAGGTCTTGAATATTCTTTAACTGGAAAGAATCATAATAAATCTTGGAGCGATTTATCTGAACCAGAGAAAATGTCTACCGGAAAGGAATCAGGATAAACCATTGATAGATTTAAACTGAGCCAGCAAAGGTCTTGAATATTCTTTAACTGGAAAGAATCGGAATAAATCTTGGAGCGATTTATCTAAACCAGAGAAAATGTCTTCCGGAAAGGAATCGGGATAAACCATTGATAGATTTAATCTGAACCAGCAGAGGTCTGGAAAAGAATCAAAATAAATCTTTGAAATGATTTATCTAAACCAGAGGAAGTGTCTACCAGAAAGGAATCAAAATAAACCATTGGAGCGATTTATCTGAACCAGCAGAAGTCTCGAATAAGAAGTGTTTGTCATGTAGATAGTTACCCCGTCTTGTTTCGGGAATTGATCTACAATCGATTTGTTCACAGATAGTTGTTTTGTCTTGTCGAAAATTTGTTGTTGATAATTCTTTGTTGATTGATCTTTCCTGAAAAGTTAAAGAGTTAGTTGTATGAAATGCATGGCGTAATGATGTTATCAAAATAAATGAGATTATGTTGTATGCATTTTTCATGTATGTAATATGATGCATGAAATGCGAAATGTTGTTGGAATGTATTTTTTTCTTGGAAAATAAATCCTTGACAAATGCTGGGGAGTTTTGGGAAGCCAAATTCTCGGACGGCCGTTGGAGATGAAGAGTATTCACACCTTTCCAGGCCTTGCTTTTAGAATGTTTCCGCTGGGGAATCCTGTTTTGTTGTTTGAGGAGAACTTCGTTGGGTAATGTTGATTCCTGTTATCTGGTTTGGCTTCCAGGTTTTGTAGCAACTCACTGGTAATTATAGAGCGGTCTAATGGGGAAGAGGAGTTGTGGTCCCTTGATTCGTAGTAGCCGGAGAGGCACACTCAAGCTGGGGAATCTATAGTTTTTTATGGGAAATAAACCCTGTTGTCGATCTGCTGGAGAGGTGTTTTCTTTTGGCAGAACTCCTTGAAGATTCTTCTTGAAACCAACTCAGCTGGGAGGAAGGTTTTCCAATGATTGAGACTCTGGATGGGAATTGCCTAGATCCAACTTTGTGGGGACTTGATTGGGGATCACCTTATGAAGGGGATTTCATGGAGATTCGTCACTTCCCTAGTAGCAAGTGTTGTAGCACTGCCAGAAAAAAGTTTGCTTGACCCTTTGCTGGAATTCAAGCTCAATGCCCCAAGTGATTAAGATGCAGACTTGCCCTGATTATTCAGTACATCTCGAGAGATTTCTTGGAATCTTGACTTGACTGCCCCAGGTGAGTTTGGAAAATGACATGCCATTCCCCCTTGCTTAAATGAGATTTGTCATTGGAAGTGTCTTCCTATTTGAAGTGATTCTGCTTCTTGAGGGAGTTTTTATTCACTGGATATTTGTCACGTGAATTTCTTTGTTGTTAAATAAATGGCTATATGAAAACAGTGGTATTCAAAATAATGCAAAGTTTATGCTTGTCTTGAAGTTTTGAAAATGCGTTTTAGTAGATAAAAGAATTTTTTGTAATAAAATTCAACTCAGGATTTGGAGTAAAGCCTTACAGGAGTCAGGATACCTTTTGTAACAGTATGCTTTTGAACTAACCCATGCTTCAATTAGGACTTTGAAAGGTTGTAGCATGGTCTGGTTCATGGTTTAAGAAACAAATAATAAGGCTCAAAGTGTATTTGTACCCGCCCGTTCTTCGTGATGTTCTTCAGTCCTAAACTTAGTTAATTATGCTTTTGAACTCCAATTGAGTCTGGAATGACGTTTTGGTGATGGTTCAAAATTTTGGAAGTTTATTTGTTGGAAGGCAGACATTTTTACCATATTTTCCATGTTGTTGAGGATTTATAGTGTCCTCTTTTTTGATTTACTATCCCTGATTTTTGCCTGACTGTTCTTGTTTTGAGATTATAGTCAGCGGGATTCCCCTGTTTTTTTCAAGTCTACTTCATAGGTTTTGACTTAGTGGGATTTTATTTTGAGAGATAATGACTGCCTATGTGATAAGGAACCATCATCGTCCCCCCTTTTTTTATTCAGAAAGAATGTTTTTGATGTCATTCGTTGTGTATAAAGTGAAAGCTTGGGACTGAACGCGCACATGAATAACTGAGAGACTATCCTGCCCCGGGTTTTGATTAAAGGTTTTAATTTGTGTGAAAAAGAAAAATCCTACTTCTTTGCCTCAAAGGGTTTGACTAGGGATTAACTTCCTTATAACTCCAGTGTTTAGGGTGTGAAAGAAACGCATGTACATCGTCAGCAAGGTCTGTCCAAAAGCATACTGTATGAGATTATGGCATTATTTTCGTCATCCACCCTCTAAAGGTTTGCAACTTTTTGAAACAAGAGTTGAATACCTTAAAGGGAGTAAAAAGCATAGTTTAAATAGAGTGAAAATGAATGTATTAATTCAAGACAAACATATTTAATGCATTAATAAGAATAACCAAAGTCTAACATAAAGATAAGTGTTTAAGTAAACAAAGAAATTACAACTGAAAATTCGAATAAACAGAAAATTTCCTCGCACAGACTGTCACTTCATTTAGATGCCCTTGAGGGGTAGTAGAAGAGCTCCAGTTGGCCGTCTTGTGCGAATTCCAACGCTCCTTCGTCGATTAGGTCTTGAATCTTGTTTTTTAACGTCCAACAACTATTAGTATCGTGCCCCAGACTGTTGGAGTGATATGCATACCTTTCATTGGGGTGGTAACTAGGAGCAGCAGTGTTAGGATTCCGAGGAGGATCCTTCAGTGTGACCAAGTTCAAATTTAACATGTGTAGCAAGACCTGCGACATTGGCATGTTGAGTTTGGTATATTGCCTATTGGATGCATTCTGTTTATGCCGATTACCCTGTCCTTGTTGACGAGGTGGTTGTTGGGCTTGTGACATGGCAGAAATTTGGAAAGGTTCATTCTTCTTTGGAGGCTGATTAATGACTCGATCCCTCATTCTAGCTGTTTTCCCCATCTGGTTGCATCCGTCTTGGTGAAGCTTGTTGACAAAGGCCTTTAGCTCCTCTTTCCCCCGAGCTAAGTTTTGGATAAGAGCCATATGGTCCACCAGTTTTCCCATCATCTGGACTTTCATTGTTACCATTTCAGTTTGTATTCGTTCCAGCTGGTCATCCCAGTCGTCCTCGGGATTCTCCATGGTCAAGCCCCTAGTGAGGAGTGTTTTAACTTCTTCTTACCCCTTGGGTAGGTTCAATAAAATTTCTTGAAGTTGAGCGTTTTGAGTCTGAGTGTCCTTGATAGTCTGTTCTAGAGCCATCTCGACTGATATAAACAGTAAGCAGATGAGAGACTTGTGTAGGAAAAGCTTGTCATGATATGATGCATGGTATGTGGATGTGATGTTTTCAAGGACTTAGAAGATTTAAATTTGTTTTAGACAAGAAAGGAGCAAACATAAATTGTATTAATAAGTTTAAATTGATTACAACCATGCCCTTTGGGCTTACAATGGAGGAAATAAAGCAAAATAAACTCTTAAGACAAAAAGGTTAAACGCGTCCTCTTTGGTGCAATGTAGGCGTTCAGATTTCGCTCCTCATGAAGTTGCCTCGTAAGCTCCAGAACCTTCTTTTCACTTGCGTAGAACTGAGCTTCAATAGTATCTCGTTCTTCCTTTAGCTGGATCCAAGCTCTTTGTAAGTCTTCAAGAGATGTAGGCATGGTATGATGAAGGATAGCATAAGGAACGTCTCCTTCAACTAAAGGCTCCATGATGTGATGCGGTGGGAGAACTGACTTGAGGTTTTGCGTTTGTGTTTGCAAATGTTGCGGTTTAGCAAGAGTCGCCACTGACTTTTCTTTTATCCAAAAAGGAAAGGTAAAAAAGCACAGGAAAGACCTTTGAGATTGTTTTTGGGTTCGGGGGTTAGATTATGAAAAGGGAAGGTGCTAGCACCCTTTTCATCCATGGTTTTCCATGGGCTCTTAGTTACTTGTTTAGATCACTTGCTTTTGCTTTGAAATTGTTTGAAATGGTGCTTTGTGTGATTTTGAAAGTAGTTTGAAAAGAGGCCTTTGTTTAGGAAATCTTTGTAATGATTCTCGTTCGTAAGAATGTATACAAAGATGTTTGTCTTTTGAAAAATGATTCAATGTTTTGAAAGTTGTTTGGAAATGTTTTGAAATGTGTGTGTTTGTTTGAAAATAGCAAGGATTGTTCTTGCACATTTTTATTCCTTTGATGTTGTTGATTTACCATTGGTTTGGTAAATAACCCTATCTTTGGATGTTAAACGGGACGGGCGTGGTTCATCGTACGACCATGATAGCAATGGTGCCAAGTATCTTAGTTTGTTTTGAGGGACTAAGATCATTTGTTCAGGCAACCTTTTGATAGCGTCATCGAGGGACTATGATCTTTTGTTTTGTTTTGTTTTGCCAAGATACCTTGCATGCATACCATGGCTATTTTGTTTAGGCAACCAAGTGGGTGAAACCCTAGAGGTGCTTGTGTGCAATGTGTTGTCATTTTACATGCTTTTTTGTCTTGTATTAGGTCATGCTATTTGTTTGATTTTTATCTTATCATGCAAGACCCTAATTTACTACACATGTATATAATGCGATAAATTGCGTAGAAGAAATCTAAGCTATTACAACAATATTATGGGAGGGGGGATACAAGTTTTTGAATGGGGATATTTGCACAAAATAAAACCCTAATTCACTATTACAACCCAATTGAATTTATTTTATAATAAATAAATAAACAATTATTTAAATATGCAATAAAATGTATGGATGCAAAAGGTTTTTGTATTTATTTTATATATGTAAAAATAAAATTATTTAAGTCCTAAAAATAAGAAAAATAATAATATTATTTTTGAAAGGGGAAACCCTAATTTTTTGGTTTAAAAGAAAATTATGTTTTCTATTATTTATTTTATTCATTTTTTGTTCAAGAAAAATAATAACAATATTATGTACAAATATTAAAAAATAAAATATGTATGAAAATAATATTTTATGTGTGAAAATAATAAAATAAAAATGTATGGTATTTTCAAATGTATTTACTATTTATTTAAGAAAATAAAGTTCTATTTATTTATAAATTATTTTTTATGCCAAAAAATAAGATAAAAAATAAAATAAAAATACAAGAAATGAAGAAAATATTTTTCATGATTTTTTGATGTTCAGAAAAATATTAAAATCAATAAACATAAAAAATATGAGAAAATGTAAAAAATAAACAAAATAAGCAAAGGGGGTGCAGATAGGAATATGGGGGGGTGTGAAAAGTAGAACAAACAGGCCCAAAGCGCGCCAGGCCCAGGACTTCATCCCTGTCCTCAAGCTTCTCCAAACGCGCGTGTTATGCTTCAAATCTGGAACTTGCTCATGCTAGCATAAAATCAAAAACTCATAACACACAAAATGTAGCTTATGGTCTCACGATTCCAGTGATATAAAGTTTATAAACTAACTCTCAAAGATCAGAGAGAATTTAATCACCCCTAATTTCTGACCTAGTTTTTTCATGAACTTCAAGCTTCAAATTCTCACTACTCAGTTAATATAAATGACAACTATGCATATGTACAGCTTCAGCAAGTTAAGGACTATATTTTTGCTTCGAAAATCAAAGCTTAAGGATGCCTAAATAAGGAGATAGAGTTTTGAAAAATACCTTCAACTGAGTTTGGATATGGCAATGTGGGGGCTTTGAGTGAGGCCTGAAGATCGTGTGAGCTTCCTTGAAGTTCCCTCAAGCTATCCCAATGCTTAGCTTGCCTTGAGGATGCTTGAAACTCCTTGTAAAAGTCAACCTGCAACCTTCAAAAATGAAAATGGTGATGGCTGAAACAGGGCACACAGTTGCAGTGCAATGGCTTGGATAGTTTAGGTAGGATGTATGTAAAGTGTTTGAAGTCTTAAAGTGAGAAACGCACGAGCCAATATTGATTTGGCAAGGGTTCTGCAGAAGATGCCCTGTTTGGGCAGGAACTTGTGTTTTTTGTGTTTGGAAGTGTGTGGGATGTTAGAAATTCATGCTTAGGCTTGTAACAAGTTTCTGAAGTTGTTTAGAATGATACCAAGGCTTCCCTTTAACAGATGTGCAAGTGATCTTGACTTTTGCCACCTTTCTTACTTTTGAAGAAAGTTGAAATGACTATGCCAAAGGCCTGTACAGGATAGCTTGTGGACTGCAGAGGGTTGGTATACTTTGCCTGATTCTTGTGGATCTTGCTTGCAACAAAAGATCAGGTCCATGGCTCAAGAATTGTAAAGTTGCAAAAAGGCTTGCTTTATCAAAGTAGTATTGTGAACTTTATGCCATTTTTGGATTAATCTTTTGTACAATGCTCCAAAGATCAAAATAAAGCCATTATCCATTGAGTTTGCATTTAATTATAGAGTGTATAAGGGATTAGGACATGTAATGCAAGGTACAAGCATGCTTGAAACTGATTTGCAACTTGAAGCATTGTAAACATGGCTTGCACAAAAGTGACAAATTGCCATTTTCTCTTCTTCGATTCTCCCTAACCACAAATTATCTTAGAGAGTTCTTGGACATTTTGGAAAGCTTGTAACATTCTCTACAATCCATCTTTGAAATGAATTTTGAGAAACCTCTTGGAACTAGGTGAAAAATGCCCATGAAGTTAGGTCAAAAACATGCCTAAATTAGGGCAAATTTTCACTAAGTTAAAAAGTTTATGGACCCCTATTCACAAATTCATATCTTGAGATCCAAGCATATTTTGGGAAAACTTTGTGAATAAAAGTTGTATATTTCATGTAGGACTACAACTTTCATGTTTGAAGTTTTCTTTGAATCCAATTGCATCATGGTGAAAAAGTTGTGGAAAGTTGGGAAAAAATAAGAAATTTTCCATACTTAGAAAAATTCTAAGTTATGAAAAATTTCAAATTAAAATCCTAATTTGCAATTTTATGTTTCTTGGCCAACCAGTTTCACATTTTGACATATCTTGATGAATTATGACCCTTGGCACTTGATTTTGACCAAAAAGTCAAAGTTTGACTTTTCAGTGTACAGTTGATTTTTGATCAGTTGATTGGAAAATTCATCTGTCAATTCAATGCATTTGAGATCTTTTGAACTATGTGATTAGGTAAAGATGATGATATTGATTCCTTGAAATCATGCTTGAACCCAATTGGTCATTGGCTAGGTTAAAAATAAGAAATTTCCCTTTCTCAGTCAAAACCCTAATTTTGACTATTTTGCCCTTTTGATGATTTGATCAAATTTCTTGAGGAGTTGTGGTCCAAACTTGATAAAATGGTACATAGGAGCCTAGAATGTGGTTGTGGATTAAAAATTATGAATTTTGACTGTAAATTGGCCATGGTTGACTTTTTCCCCAATACATCTGATTTTTAGGTCAACTGTCCAATTGACTGGGCAAAAATGTGATTCAAGGCTTGAAACTTGGTATGAGAAATCTTAGGGGTCCAAGATGGTGTATGAAAGTCACATTAAGCATTGATGGTCCAAAATTCCTTGTGCAAACTCAAACCCTAATTTCAGGTTATCAGTGCAAGATGAGGTCTTGTGCTGAGCAAACCCTAATCTTGTCTGGAGTCCAAGAAGTCTTGTGAGGAAAAATCTTGATAATATGAGAGGGAAAATTTTGGGGTACAACAGCTGCTCATGTTCAATCTTCTTGAACCTGAAGAGTTAGATTGGCAAGTTTTGTTATTCGTGACTCGAAGGTAAAAGATGATTGGACACTAGAATGCCCGTAAATTTGCACTCGTCAAAATGTAGTTGAGGAAATGGGCTTAAAGATGCCATTTGGAGAGGTGATAGAATCTTGTTGGAGATGGGCTTAGATATGCCATCCAAGAATGTTTGCTGAGTTGTATGTTGTAAGTCAGGAGAATAAGTATCAGAATGGTATCCGCGTCTGGAACGTATCTGAATTGTATCTGGAGACTTGTAATGAGAAACAGAATAGTATCCATGTCTGGAGCGTCTCTGAACTGTATCTAGTAGTTGGAATCTGAATGAGCAATAGAATAGCATCCGTATCTGGAGCATATCCAAGTTGTATCTGAACTTTGTATTTGAGTAAGCAATAGAATAGCATCCGTGTCTGGAGCGTCTCTGAGCTGGGGAAAATCAGAATAAGTGACAGAATGGCAACCGTGTCTGGAGCGTATCTGGACTGGAATCTGAATAAGCAGCAGAATGACTTCTGTGTCTGGAGTGTATCTGAATTGTATCTGAGATCTGAGTCTGAATGAGCAACAGAATAACTTCTGTGTCTAGAGTGTATCCATACTGTATCTGAATCAGAAAACTGAATAACGGCCAGAATGGCATCCGTGTCTGGAGCATATCTGAACTAGAATCTGAATAAGTGACAGAATGACTTCCGTGTTTGGAGTGTATCTGGACTGTATCTGAAGTTGAGATCCGAATGAGTATCAGAATGGCACCCTTGTCTGGAGCGTATATGTACTGTATCTGCAATCTTTGAACATTGTTAATAATAGCTGTTAATATTATCCTGAAAAGGGTAAAACGTTAGCTGAAACACAAATTTATGTTGCATGGAATGTATGATGCAATAAATGTGCTTTATCAATGTTTATGATATATAGATGTAATGTATGTGCATGTAAGCTGATTTGTTGTATTGTTGAGGAAAATAAATCCTTGATAGCTGGGGATAATAAAACCCTTGACTGCTGCCAGGGAAAATAAAATCCTTGACTGCTGAGGATAAGAAATCCTGGGTGACTGTTGGGGATTAAAAAAACCTTGATTGCTGATGGTAAGAAATCCTTGGCAACTTCTGTAGAGATATGAGGACCCTTCATGTCTTGAAGTTGGAGTATTGACAAAAATTCTGTTGTGAGAGTAATACCAAACTGCCGAAGAAATTTGCTTGGGGAATCCAGAGAATTTTGATGACTTCTACTGGGGGTTACACAAAGGAAATCCTTGATCTACTGGAGAATAAGGAAGAGTCTGATGGCTTCTGCAGGGATTTAAGAATGAGAATCTTCATTCTGTTGAGGAGCAATGAAAACTTTGGTGATTTCACTGGGGAATTAAGAATGAGAATCTTCATTCTGTTGGGGAGATAAAAACTATGTGGGGAAGAAAGCTTACTGCTGGAGAGTAAGTTCAGGAGTTCTCGGCCGCCTGCCACTCTACTGGGGATTTATCCTAGGTTGGGGAGAGACAAAGGTTAACTGTTATCTGGTTGATTTCCAGGCTTCAAGATAACTTGCCGGGGAGTTTGGAGACACTGAATGGTTTCCGCTAGGGATTGATAGTAAGAAGTTTCGACTCGACTGGGGAAGAAGGTTTCAGCTCCGCTGGGGATCTGTAACTCAAAGTTTTTGCTCTGCTGGGGATTGGGAGTTTGAAGTCTTAACTCTGATGGGGATTAAAGGTTTGAAATTATAACTCCGATGGGGATATGTATTTCAAGGTTTTAGCTCCGCTGGGGATCTAGATGATATACTGTAAGGATCGCTCATGGAATAGCCTAAAGATGTTTTCCTATCCTTTCAGTCTGTCAGTAATTGTTCTTTTCCATCCTGTTTATTTGTAAACAGTAATTATGTTCAAATGCATATGTTCATCAATGAATCATTGGACGTTTTTGCAAATAAAAACACAAGTTTAAAAGAAAAAGACAAATATTTTTTGTACTTTGAAAGAGATATCTTTATATTAACTTTGAGTAAGTGTTTTGTACAAAGGAGACAGACATCCTAGTAAGAGAGTAATGTCATAAAAGTAAGAAAAATTTATACAAAGAAAGATAGCTATGTGTGTAAAAATCCCATGGGGTTCCCACTCCGCTATAGCCTTCGTATCTCTGAATATCTCGTATGTCCGTTGCTTCGTCCGAAGATGATTGAATTGATCAGAAGCTCAGAGTTTGTCAGTGAAGAGATTGTCCTTAAAGTGATCCGACGAGACATAGTCATACGCTTTAATTCCCTAACTTCTGCCTGGACCGCCCTTTCGGGTTTTCAGTCCATCGGGAAACCCTTTTTTACCCAAGTCACCCTTTCGGGTTTTCAACTTGTCGGGTGTACAGATTTTTTTTATTTATCCCTAACTTTTGCCTGAACCGCCCTTTCAGGTTTTCGATTCACTGGGATGCCCTTTTTTTGCCTAGGTGTGTCAACCTAGCGGGTCATTTATGCATAGTATCTTTTGACTATGTCTGTGTTCGCAGGGTGCGGTAGCTCGTCGCCGTCCATGGTGGTTAAGATCATTGCCCCACCAAAAAATATGTTCTTGATCACAAGTGGTCCTTCGTAGGTAGGATTCCATTTTCCCCTGGGATCATTTTGTGGCAAGATGATGCGCTTGATTATCATATCCCCGACTTGATATACCTGGTGTCTGACTTTCTTGTTGAAAGCCTTGATCATCCGTTTTTGATACGTCTGACCGTGATAAACAGCAACAAGTCTCTTTTCATCAATCAAGTTAAGTTGATCAAGTCGGGTCTGAATCCAATCATCTTCACTCAAACCAGCATCCTTCATGATTCTCAAGGAGGGAATCTGAACCTCGATGGGTAAAACAGCCTCCATGCCATATACCAAGGAATAGGGTGTTTCCCCAGTTGATGTGCGTGTCATGGTACGGTACCCGTGAAGAGAAAACGGTAACATCTCATGCCACTACTTGTAGGTGACTGTCATCTTTTGTATGATCTTCTTGATATTTTTGTTTGCAGCTTCAAAATTACGTGCACCTTGTCTGCATAGATTTGACATTTGTGACAGGTGCGGGAGTGTTGATAGCAGTCATCTTCCATGGTAGACCAGTAATAGCCTGCCCTTAGAATCTTCTTAGCCATCGTATGCCCGCTAGAGTGAGTGTCGAAGGTACCTTCATGCAATTCTGCCATGATCTTTTCAGCTTCAGCTTTGTCCACACAAAGGAGCAGAATAGAATCATAATTTCGCTTGTACAGGATGCCATTACTTAGGAAGAACTTAGCTGAGAATCTCCTTAAGAACTTTTTGTCGTTGACTGAAGCTCCTTTGGGATATTCTTGAGCCTCGAGATGCCTTTTGACTTTATGAAACCATGGCTGGTCCACTACTTCTTCGGTAGTAATCTCGTGACAGTGTGCAGGTCCGTCCATCCTTTAAATGGTGATTTGGGGAGCCTCATTGTCCCAATCAAGTTTAAACATGGATGACATTGTAGCTAGTGCATCTGCTAGCTGATTTTCTTCTCGCGAGAAGTGCTCGAAGGTAATCTGCTCGAAATGTGGTAACAATGTCAAGACATGTTCTTTGTAAGGGATGAGGTTTGGATGTTTAGTATCCCACTCTCCTTTGATCTGACTGATGACCAAAGCTAAGTCCCCAAACACAACCAAAGATTTAATTCCCAAATCTATGGCAGCCTTGAGTCCGAAGATGCATGCTTCATACTCTGCCTTGTTGTTCGTACAGTTGAAGCAAAGTCGGGAAGTGAAAGGTGTATGGCAACCTTCTAGGGATATAAGTATTACGCCGATGCCGTTGCCAAGTGCATTGGAGGCCCCATCAAAGTACAGGGTCCATCGGGATCCTTGTTCAGGTCCGTCATATGGCCTGAAATATTCAACATTGTCCAATGTTATGATGTCTTCGTCAGGGAAGTCGAACCTCATGGATTGGTAATCTTCTACAGCTTGATGGGCCAGATGATCGGCTAGCACACTCCCCTTTATAGCTTTTTGGGTCGTGTACTGTATATCATATCCATTAGGATCATCTGCCATCTAGTTATTCTTCCAGATAGAGCAGGCTTCTCAAAGATATACTTGATCGGATCCATCTTAGATATCAGCAAAGTGGTATGAGTCAACATATACTGCCTCAGTCGGCGAGCAGCCCATACCAAAGCGCAATAAGTTTTCTCGAGCAGTGAATATCTTATTTCACAGTCGGTAAACTTTTTGCTAAGGTAATAAATGGCATGCTCTTTTCGGCCAGACTCGTCATGGTGCCCCAGTATGCACCCCATTGAATTCTCTAGGACAGTCAGATACATGATTAACGGTCTTCCCTCGACGGGTGGCATCAAGATAGGAGGTTCTAGCAAATACTCCTTGATTTTATCGAAAGCAATTTAACAGTCAGTATTCCATCGAACTACCTGATCTTTCTTCAACAGCTTGAAGATTGGTTCACAAGTAGATGTTAGGTGAGAAATGAACCTAACAATGTAGTTTAGGCGTCCCAAGAAACCTCTGACCTCCTTCTCAGTGCGAGGAGCGGGCATTTCTTGTATAGCTTTGACTTTGGCAGGATCAACCTCGATGCCTTTGTTGCTGACAATGAAACCTAAGAGTTTACCGGACCGGACTCCAAATGTACACTTGTTTAGGTTCAGTCTTAGCTTGTACTCCTTCAACCTGACAAACATCTTTTGAAAGTGATCAAGGTGTTCTTCTT
Source organism: Vicia faba (assembly GCA_948472305.1). Classification (NCBI taxonomy): domain Eukaryota; kingdom Viridiplantae; phylum Streptophyta; class Magnoliopsida; order Fabales; family Fabaceae; genus Vicia; species Vicia faba. The sequence goes on along the minus strand of OX451740.1, from coordinate 615,848,212 downwards.
CAGTTTGTGATCGGGCTATCATGTCATCTACGTAGACCTCTATCTCATGATGTATCATATCATGAAACAAAGCTACCATGGCACGTTGATAGGTTGCCCCGACATTCTTTAGTCCAAATGGCATCACTTTGTAGCAGAACGTACCCCACTGTGTGAAAAAAGTAGTTTTCTCCATGTCCTCAGGTGCCATTTTGATCTAGTTATAGCCTGAGAATCCGTCCATGAAAGAAAATACTGTGTGTTGAGCTGTGTTGTCAACCAAGATGTCAATGTGCGGAAGTGGAAAGTCATCTTTAGGGATGGCCCTGTTTAAATCTCTATAATCCACGCACATTCTCATTTTTCCATCCTTTTTAGGCACGGGCACAATGTTAGCAACCCATTATGGATAGGAAGTAACAGCCAGAAATCCAGCATTGAATTGTTTCATAACTTCTGCTTTGATCTTCTCTGACATGTCAGGTCTCATGCGGCGGACCTTTTGTTTCACTGGTGGACAGTCTTCTCTTGTGGGGAGACGGTGTACCACAATGTCGGTATCGAGCCCCGTCATGTCTTCGTATGACCAGGCGAAGATCTCAACATAATCATGCAACAGCTGAATTAGGCGCTCCTTGACACTCGGATCTAGATTGGCACCTATCTTTATTTCCTTTTTGTCTTCCTCAGTACCCAAGTTGATTGTATCTAACAACTCCTCATGAGGCTGAATTGCTCTTTCCTCTTGCTGTAGTAATCTGGCCAATTCCCCTAGCACCTCACAATCTTCCTCACCTTCGTATTCAGTTTGGTTGATCATATCTTCAGAGTCACTGAAGGCTATAGCAGTATCGTTACCCATGGGTTCCGGAATGGAAGGGTACCTGCATTTGTGAGTGTGGGTGTGTGTAAGGGCATAGCCATCTTAAAACAACAAAATGTAAAAGAAAGACAATGAGCACAAAAGGTTTATATATGAAAAGCGTCCATGATTCATTAAAATGACATATGAAATGAAGATAAAGACCCTTACAAATGGATCGTTGTGCCTCGGGAAAGACACAAGGTTGAAAAAGTACGAATTGTTTGTGAATTATTACAGATCCAACAGGAATGGAAAAGATAAATTACTGTGGTATGAAAATAATCAGAACAAAGTCTTTTGCTTCCCAGTTGCACAGTCCTTCGCCAACAGTAGGAAAAATCCAGTCTTCCAAGTTGCCCTCTTCTTCACTGTCCTCTAGTGCATTAACCCCATGATGGATGATCTTCATAGGAGGCCCTCCGGCACGGGAGAGGTGCACAGCCTTCTGACCAGTCGAAGTGAATCCCAAGCCGAATTTGTCTGATTTGAAAGGAAATTCTGGAAGCTTCCCCCAGATTGTGCTTCCGCCTTCTTCCATCAATGCCCTAGCATCCTTGAGAGATGACATCTGAGGCGGAGGTCTGGTAATCGTGGGTACAGAGGACACTATCTTGCCCGTCGCTATCTCCTGAGCTACCTCTTCAAAATGCTAGAAAGGAGTTTCGATGAATTCGCCATCCAATTCTACATAACAGAAAGAATTCAGATGACTGATCATGCATTCCTCTTCGCCATGAACAGTTATGATTTTCCCCTGAACAGGGTACTTGAGCATTTGATGCAGAGTAGAAGTGATAGCTCCAGCATGGTGGATCCAAGGTCTTACCAACGGGCAAGAATAAGAAGGACGGATGTCCATCACGTAGAATGTTGAATTGAACATCTGGGTACCCACCTTGATCGGGATGTCCACCTCTGCATGGACCATCCTCTTAGAACCATCAAAGGCTCTAACAATTATATTACTGGGTTTCAGGGTTAAGCCTTCACAATCCAGTTTATCCAAGGCTTTCTTCGACAAGATGTTTAAAGAAGAACTAGTGTCTACCAGTACGTGTGCTAGGGTTATCCCTCTGTATTCCACCGAGACATGCAAAGCATCATTATGTTTTCTCCCTTTCGAAGTTAAATCTGCATCGGAGAATCCTAGACCATTGTCAGCTGTTAAACTAGCCACACATTCCTGGAACTGATCAACGAAGGTTTCTTGTGGCACGTGGGCCGTCTTCAAAAACTTGACCAAAGCTTTAGCATGTGCCTCAGAGCACAGCAACAGGGCTAACATAGAGATTTTGGAGGGGGTCTGCCCCAGTTGTTCAACAACATCAAAATCACTTTTCTTAATGATCCTCAGAATTTCTTCCATCTCTTTCTAGGATTTCTCAGGAATAACAAGTGATTTAGCCTTCGCTAAGACAGGCTCCTCTTGAACATTCTTTCCTTTTTTCTCGATAGCAGAAACAGGGATGGGAATTGTATTGTTATTGTTGGCGGGTACACTTGCAGGTACAGTTACTGGTATAGGTGTAATCTTCGGAATGGCCGCGGGTCCAAAGACTGATGTTGGAGGAGAAATCTCTGGAGAAAAGATTCTCCCACTATGAGTAATTTTGCTTGTTCCGGCAATGTTACTAATGTCGGGATTATCTTCCTCAGAGCTTTCTTCTTCTGTAATCTGTTCAATCTATTTGACACCATGGTAGTAGATTTCTCCACCATAGTTCCATGGTACCATTTTATCGGTTTTGTAAGGGGTTGGCCCGGGCATTGTTATCTTCAACGGAGTAGTCACTGGAGCAGATGTAATCCTAACGGGTTTTTTTGGAACCCTAGAAGGATTGGCGTATATGGTTATTATTGAAACTTCTGGAACTGGAATGGGTGAGACAGGAGCTTTCTCAAACAAAATTTCCTTGTTATCAATCAATTTTTGGATTCTTTTCTTCAACAGAAGACAATTAAATGGGGAGGACAGGCAAGCATGGCAATCTTGGTCACAACCTGGGAAGACCCCAGCCTTTAACAAATTCAACTTGATGGTAGAGAGAGGGGTTAACAATTCATCCACAGTAGAAACAAACAGATCTTCTTCCACATCATTGGCATTGTGTCCATGCCTAGGAATTGGAGCGGAGATAATGTTTGGCTTTTCAGGAGCTTCAAATTCAACTTCCTTGGCGTCGATCAAATCCTGAATCTTGTTCTTCATGGCCCAACATTTGTTGGTGTCGAGCCCTGGACTCTCTGAATGGTATGCACATCTGGCGTTGGGATGGTAATGTGGAGAAGCAGTGTTAGGATTTTTAGGGGCCTCTTTTAGCATGGCCAAATTCAACTTCAAGAGATGGGGTAGGACTTGAGCAGGAGTCATGTTTATCTTGGTGAATTTCCTTACAGACCTTTCCACCCTTTGCTGGTTACTTCTCGGCTGATCATTTCTCGGTTGGTTGTTTCTTGGTTGGTCTGATGCAGATTTTTGAATCACAACGACCTCCACTGTTGATCGTCTTTCAATTCTTCCTTGATTCCTCTGGGCATAGACAGCAGACACTTCCTTCTTTCCAGTGAAGGGCTTTTTTGCTACAGCAGAGGTAGATGCATCTTTCTGAATTTTCCCGCTTCTAATACCGGCTTCCACCCTCTCGCCAGTTAGAATCAACTCAGTGAAACCTGCAGAGGAGCTTCCAATCAGGTGATTAAAGAAAGGACCTAACAGAGTCCCCAAGAACATGTCCACTAGCTCTCTTTCAGATAAAGGTGGTTGCACCCTTCCGGATAAATCCCTCCATTTTTGGGCGTAGTCTTTAAAACCCTCATTGGTAGCCATAGCCATACTCTGTAGCTGAGTACGGGTTGGCGCCAAGTCGGCGTTGTATTAATACTGTTTATAGAATGCGGCTGCCAAGTCTTCCCAATTATGGACATCTGCTCTCTCCAATTGGTAGAACCAATCAAGTTGTGTTCCTGACAAATTGTCCTGGAAAAAGTGAACCCACAGGTCTTTGTCAGAAGAATGTGGTTGAATTTTCCTGACATAGGATCTGAGGTGCATTTTTAGGCAAGACACCCCATCGTACTTAGAAAACAGTGACACTTTAAATTTAGGAGGGATTACAATTCCAGATACCAACCCTAACTCTTCAAAGTCCAGCCCCGGTACTCTCTGTATCTCCATAGCAGCTAGACGTTCTTCCATGTTTTTGTATTTGTCATCAGCCGGAGGGTACTGCTGTTCAGAATAGTCCTCATCTTCCTCTTCCTATGCTTCAGAATCTGAGGGCACTGCAATTCCTTTTCCTTTTCCTTCACCCTCTTCAGAAGTTGATGGAAATTCCAAAGTCCGTCTAGCTTGTCCTTCAAACCTTCTGCCCATGATAGCCACACCGGCTCGCTTCTTCTTCTTTTTCTCTTTTTCCTTCTCTAGTAGAGTCTTGAGCTCCTCCTACCCCTTGGCCAAGGTCAAGAGTAGCTGTTGAAATTGGGAATTATGAGCTTGTAAGTCTTTGACCGTTTGTTCAATATCCATCTTGCTGAAATAAACAGCAGAGAGATGAGGAAACTTGGTGTGAAGACCTGCTTATGCATATGATGAATGATATGTATTCATGTAATGCTTTCAAGGATTCAGAAATTCAAATTTGTTTTAAACAAAAAAGAAACACACGTCATATTAATAAGATAGAATTTGTTAGTACATCAATTCCCCATGGGCAAAATAATACAAAATTCTAAGGTAAAAATATGTTGCGCATCCTCTTTGGTGCAATGTAGGTGTTGAGAGTCTCCTCTTCGTGAAGTAGCCGAGTGAGTTCCAAAATCTTCTTCTTGCTTGTGTAGAATTGGGCTTCGAAAGTATCGCGCTCTCCCTTAAGCTCTATCCAACTCCTTTGTAGATCTTTGACTGATGTTGGCATGTCAGGATGTAGAAGGGTGTATGGAACCTCTCCTTCCATAACAGGCTCTATAATCACAGGGAGAATGGAGGGGTAAGGCATCATAAGACTTTGGGTGCGGGTTCGTACCCACTTGAGGTAAGGCTCAAGAGGGATGGAATTCTTGTGTCCCAAGGTCTTACTTTCTACCTTGTTTGGCATCCTCCAAGCTCGGATGAACCTTTGTTGGAGTCCTTGGTCATTGTCGAAGTCGAAAACCAAGCCTTGAATCAGCATGTCATGTGGGCTATCCCTTCGGGCATACCCAAACTGTCTCAGAGCCAAGCAGGGGTTGTATGTGATGCCTCCTCTAATGCCAAGTAAAGGGACATTAGGGAATTCCCCACAATGGTCAATGATGATGACATTCTCTTTGGATCGAGAACACCAATGAATATCTGAATGTGTAAAGGTCATCAATCTTTGTGACCACCTCAAACCTTACTCATTCTTCAAGACTGACTGGGGAAGATGAGAAATAAACCATCTTGCCAGGAGAGGAGTGCAACACATGAGAACACCTATTTTCCTCATTGTACGAGTGTGAAAAGAGTGGAGGATATCCCCAAGAAATGTAGGCACCGGGTTGCGAGTCATGAAGATTTTGATAGCACTCACATCTATGAGTTGGTCAGGGTTAGGGAACAAGACCATCCCATAGATGAGAAGAGCTACAATCTCCTCAAAAGCTTGCAATTCTAGAGAATTCCAGCAGCTTTGGGCCTTCTCAAACAACAACTTTGACAAGAAGCCTTTGACACCACTTCTAGTTTCCCAATGTGTTGTGACATCAGATGAGTGCAAGTGTAAGGCTTGAGCAATCTATTCTTGTTTTGGATCTCTTTTCGTACTGTTGAAGGGTAGTTGATTGAGAATAGGAATCCTCAAAAGTTGAGAAAATTCCTCCAAAGTAGGCACAAGCTGGTAGTCAGGAAATGTGAAGCAATGATGCAAAGGGTCAAAGAACTGGAAGAGAACTTTCATCATATCCTCCTCAGTGTTGGAAGTGACCAAGTTGAGTAGACGACCATGCCTCTCGGTGAATGGAGAGTTCTCAGGAATCCTTGAAGCTAGCTCCTTGAGTTGAGGAGGAATTCTTACAAGGTTGACTTGGATGGTTTTCCTGCGAAGTGAATCCATAACCTACAAAACAGGAATAAAGATGAAAATCCAAAATCCTTGAAATGGTTAGTGGATGCATATGATGCTTTATGATGTCCATGATGTTATGCACAAGTATATATGTACAAAAAATTCACACAAGTTCCTAGTTTAGGCTTGCATGGGGTTTCATAGGTAAATACCCTCTTGAAGTTTAGTTGGCTCAACCTGTCCTAGAAATAGTAACCGGGTTCTAAGGAGCTCAATATCACTGGATTGTTTCCTTGTTCATTGTCTCAATTCAGCCTCTTTACTGGAGACCAGAATATTCCAAGGAACCAATCCTCAATGAGTGTAGTATCGAGTATCTACCAACTTTGGACTGCACCAAAGTCAGTCATCTCACTACATCCTAAAAGGCCAAGTTGGTCAAGTAAAGGTTCTAGAAGTTCGTTAGTGCTTCATGACATCACTCAGCGGCCCCGTATTCTCTTTGATTGACTCAAAGGCTACCGGTACCCACAAATATGTCACACTAACATAGCTATTGCTTAGACCATGTCGGTATACCCTGCACAGTTTTCACAACGTATTGCTATTTACCTATGAATGATTCCCAAATCCGGGTAGAGGATTCAAACCCAAAAAATAGAACCAAAGTATAAAGCAAACAAATCAAGCAAGATAAGCATGTAAAGGTGATCTAAAACCCTAAGGTAACCCCACTTTTATAGAATTCCCCAGCAGAGTCGTCAGTTCTGTGATACGGTGGGAGAACTGACTTGTGGTTTTGCGTTTGTGTTTGCAAATGTTGCGGTTTAGCAAGAGTCGCCACCGACTTTTCTTTTATCCAAAAAGGAAAGGTAAAAAATCACAGGAAAGACCTTTGAGATTATTTTTGGGTTCGGGGGGTAGATTATGAAAATGGAAGGTGCTAGCACCCTTTTCATCCATGGTTTTCCATGGGCTCTTAGTTACTTGCTTAGATCACTTGCTTTTGCTTTGAAATTGTTTGAAATGGTGCTTTGTGTGATTTTGAAAGTATTTTGAAAAGAGGCCTTTGTTTAGGCAATCTTTGTAATGATTCTCGTTCGTAAGAATGTATACAAAGATGTCTGTCTTTTGAAAAATGTTTCAATGTTTTGAAAGTTGTTTGGAAATGTTTTGAAATGTGTGTGTTTGTTTGAAAATAGGAAGGATTATTTTTGAAATGATCAAGTAACTAGAAGCTTATCTACCTACTCAAAAGTCTTTCTTGCACATTTTAATTCCTTTGATGTTGTTGATTTACCATTAGTTTGGTAAATAACCCTATCTTTGGATGTTAAACGGGATGGGCGTGGGTCATCGTACAACCATGATAGCAATGGTGCCAAGTATCTTAGTTTGTTTTGAGGGACTAAGATCATTTGTTTAGGCAACCTTTTGATAGCGTCATCGAGGGACTATGATCTTTTGTTTTGTTTTGCCAAGATACCTTGCATGCATACCATGGCCATTTTGTTTAGGCAACCAAGTGGGTGAAACCCTAGAGGTGCTTGTGTGCAATGTGTTGTCATTTTACATGCTTTGTCTTGTATTAGGTCATGCTATTTGTTTGATTTTTGTCTTATCATGCAAGACCCTAATTTACTACACATGTATATAATGCGATAAATTGCGTAAAATAAATCTAACGTATTACAACAATATTATGGGAGGGGGGATACAAGTTTTTGAATGGGGATATTTGCACAAAATAAAACCCTAATTCACTATTACAACCCAATTGAATTTATTGTATAATAAATAAATAAACAATTATTTAAATATGCAATAAAATATATGGATGCAAAAGGTTTTTGTATTTATTTTATATATGTAAAAATAAAATTATTTAAGTCCTAAAAATAAGAAAAATAATAATATTATTTTTGAAAGGGGAAACCCTAATTTTTTGGTTTAAAAGAAAATTATGTTTTCTATTATTTATCTTATTCATTTTTTGTTCAAGAAAAATAATAACAATATTATGTACAAATATTAAAAAATAAAATATGTATGAAAATAATATTTTATGTGTGAAAGTAATAAAATAAAAATGTATGGTATTTTTAAATGTATTTACTATTTACTTAAGAAAATAAAGTTCTATTTATTTATAAATTATTTTTTATGCCAAAAAATAAGATAAAAAATAAAATAAAAATACAAAAAATGAAGAAAATATTTTTCATGATTTTTTGATGTTCAGAAAAATATTAAAATCAATAAACATAAAAAATATGAGAAAATATAAAAAAATAAACAAAATAACGAAGGGGGTGCAGATAGGAATATGGGGGGTGTGAAAAGTAGAACAAACAGGCCCAAGGCGCGCCAGGCCCAAGACTTCATCCCTGTCCTCCAGCTTCTCCAAACGCGCGTGTTCTGCTTCAAATCTGAAACTTGCTCATGCTTGCATAAAATCAAAAACTCATAACACAAAAAATGTAGCGTATGGTCTCACGATTCCAGTGATATAAAGTTTGTAAACTAACTCTCAAAGATCAGAGAGAATTTAATCACCCCTTATTTCTGACCTAGTTTTTTCATGAACTTCAAGCTTCAAATTCTCACTACTCAGTTAATATAAATGACAACTATGCATATGTACAGCTTCAGCAAGTTAAGGACTACATTTTTGCTTCACAAATCAAAGCTTAAGGATGCCTAAATAAGGAGATAGAGATTTGAAAAATACATTGTTCAGCTGAGTTTGGATATGGCAATGTGGGGGCTTTGAGTGAGGCCTGAAGATCGTGTGAGCTTCCTTGAAGTTCCCTCAAGCTATCCCAATGCTTAGCTTGCCTTGAGGATGCTTGAAACTCCTTGTAGAAGTCAACCTGCAACCTTCAAAAATGAAAATGGTGATGGCTGAAACAAGGCACACAGTTGCAGTGCAATGGCTTGGATAGTTTAGGTAGGATGTATGTAAAGTGTTTGAAGTCTTAAAGTGAGAAATGCACGAGCCAATATTGATTTGGCAAGGGTTCTGCAGAAGATGCCATGTTTGGGCAGGAACTTGTGTTTTTTGTGTTTCGGAGTGTGTGGGATGTTAGCAATTCGTGCTTAGGCTTGTAACAAGTTTCTGAAGTTGTTTAGAATGGTACCAAGGCTTCCCTTTAACAGATGTGCAAGTGATCTTGACTTTTGCCACCTTTCTTGCTTTTGAAGAAAGTTGAAATGACGATGCCAAAGGCCTGTACAGGCTAGCTTGTGGACTGCAGAGGGTTGGTATACTTTACCTGATGTTTGTGGATCTTGCTTGCAACAAAAGATCAGGTCCATGGCTCAAGAATTGTAAAGTTGCAAAAAGGCTTGCTTTATCAAAGTAGTATTGTGAACTTTATGCCATTTTTGGATTAATCTTTTGTACAATGCTCCAAAGATCAAAATAAAGCCATTATACATTGAGTTTGCATTTAATTATAGAGTGTAGAAGGGATTAGGACCTGTAATGCAAGGTACAAGCATGCTTGAAACTGATTTGCAACTTGAAGCATTATAAACATGGCTTGCACAAAAGTGACAAATTGCCATTTTCTCTTCTTCGATTCTCCATAACCACAAATGATCTTGGAGATTTCTTGAACATTTTGGAAAGCTTGTAACATTCTCTACAATCCATCTTTGAAATGCATTTTGATATACCTCTTGGAACTAGGTGAAAAATTCCCATGAAGTTAGGTCAAAAACATGCCTAAATTAGGGCAAATTTTCACTAAGTTAAAAAGTTTATGGACCCCTATTCACAAATTCATATCTTGAGATCCAAGCATATTTTGGGAAAACTTTGTGAATAAAATTTGTATATTTCATGGAGTTCTACAACTTTCATGTTTGAAGTTTTCTTTGAATCCAATTGCATCATGATGAAAAAGTTGTGGAAAGTTGGGAAAAAATAAGAAATTTTCCATACTTAGAAAAATTCTAAGTTATGAAAATTTTCAAATTAAAATCCTAATTTGCAATTTTATGTTTCTTGGCCAACAAGTTTCACATTTTGACATATCTTGATGAATTATGACCCTTGGCACTTGATTTTGACCAAAAAGTCAAAGTTTGACTTTTCAGTGTACAGTTGATTTTTGATCAGTTGACTGGAAAATTCATCTGTCAATTCAATGCATTTGAGATCTTTTGAACTATGTGATTAGGTAAAGATGATGATATTGAGTCCTTGAAATCATGCTTGAACCCAATTGGTCATTGGCTAGGTTAAAAATCATAAATTTCCCTTTCTCAGTCAAAACCCTAATTTTGACTATTTTTCCCTTTTTATGATTTGATCAAATTTCTTGAGGAGTTGTGGTCCAAACTTGATCAAATGGTACATAGGAGCCTAGAATGTGGTTGTGTATCAAAAATTATGAATTTTTACTGTAAATTGGCCATGGTTGACTTTTTCCCCAATACATCTGATTTTTAGGTCAACTGTCCAATTGATTGGGCAAAAATGTGATTCAAGGCTTGAAACTTGGTATGAGCAATCTTAGGGGTCCAAGATGGTGTATTAAAGTCACATTAAGAATTGATGGTCCAAAATTCCTTGTGCAAACTCAAACCCTAATTCCAGGTCATCAGTGCAAGATGAGGTCTTGAGCTGAGCAAACCTTAATCCTGTCTGGAGTCCAAGAAGTCTTGTGAGGAAAAATCTTGATAATATGAGAGGGAAAATTTTGGGGTACAACACATGATGATAGGGAAAGTGGAAGTGTATGGCATACCGAGTCTTTGAGAACAAGTTTGTACCCACTTAAGATAAGGATCCAAAGGAATGGAGTTCTTACACCCCAATTTATTGCTATCCACATTGTTTACCATTCTCTAAGCTCGTATGAACCTTTGACGGTAGCCTTGGTTTTCGCCATCATAGTCGAATACCAAACCTTGGATGAGTGCATCGTGAGGACCATCTCTTTGTGCATACCCAAATTGTTGTAATGCAAGAGAAGGGTTATAGGTGATACCTGCCCTAATGCCTAAGAGTGGGACATTAGGGAATTCCCCACAACGGTCAATGATAGTAGTATCCTCCAAGGACCGAGAACACTAATAAATGTCAGAGTGTGTGAGGGACATCATCCTTTGAGACTATGTCAACCCTTGCTCGTTCTTCAATGTATATTTAGGTAGGTACGAAGTAAACCACTTAGCGAGTAGGGGAATGCAACACAAAAGAGTACCTCTTTTCTTCATGGTACGAGTGTGGAAAAAATGTAAAATGTCTCCAAAAAAAGTAGGTATAGGATTACGAGAGAGGAAGACCTTGATGGCATTCACATCTATGAATTGGTCGGGATTGGGAAATAGAACCAAACCATATATTAGAAGGGCCAAGATATCTTCAAAGGCTTGAAAATCCATATCCTCCCAGAATGAACGAGCTTTCTCCTACAGAAAATTGGCTAGGAAACCCTTAACTCCGCTTCTTGTCTACCAATTTGCTATAATATCGGCTCTCTTCAGATGTAGGGCTTTGGCAATAACTTCAGGCTTTGGAGTCTCCTCTAAATCGGTGAACGATATTTGATAAAGCACGGGCACTCTTAATAGTTGAGAGAACTCTTCTAATGTAGGCACCAACTGATAGTCAGGAAAGGTGAGGCATTGATGCACGGGATCAAATAATTGGAAGAGTACACACATCATTTCTTCTTGGAATTTGGAGGTATCCAAGTTGAGAAGTCGACCATATTTCTCGGTGAAGGGAGAATCTCCATGAAACCTTGATGCTAACTCTTGAGTTGAGGATATGCTTTCACAAAGCTGACTAAGATGGTATTCCTTCGGGTGGGATTCATGGCCTACAAAACAAAGCAAATATAAATTCCTAAATCCTTGAAATGTTTAGTGATAATGCTTATGATGTTATGATGTTTATGATGTTATGTACAAGTATGCAAAGCAAGCAAGTTGTTATGTACAAATAGTCATATCCATACAAAGCAGACAAGTCCTTAGGTTTAGGCTTGCATGGGGTTTGTAGGTAAGTACCCTCTTAAAGTTCAGTTGGCTCAACTTGTCCTAGAAAGTAACCAGTTTCTGAGGGATCTCAATATCACCGATCTTTCTTTTAGGCATTGTCTCAACTCAATCAATATTTTCTTGCGGCCTAGATATCCCAAAAGTCTGATCTCAATGAATGTAGCATCGAGTATCAACCAATCTTCAGTCAGAACCAAAGTCGGCTATCTCATTACTTCCTAATGGCCAAGTTGTTCAATTAAGGTTCTAAAGTCAGTTAGTGCTTTATGACGCCGCTCAGCGGCCCCGTATTTTCCTCGATTCAACACAAGGGATACCGGTACCAACAAATACGTCACACTAACGTAGCCTTTGCTTCAACCGTGTCGGTCTACGTCATGCAGTTTCCACAATCTATTGCTACTTACCTAAAAGGTGCCCCTAATCCGGGTAGAGGATCAAAACAAGCCTAAACAAGGAACCATAATGTAAAGCAAGAAATTAAAACAAAGAAAGCAAGTAAAGGTGATCTAGCCCTAAGGTAACCCCACTTTCAAGTATCCCCAGCATAGTCGCCAGTTCTGTAACACGGTGGGAGAACTGACTTGGGAGTTTTGCGTTTGATCGCAATTGTTGTGGATAGTAAGAGTCACCATCGACTTTTCTTTTATCTAATAAGGAAAGGTTGAAAAGAACGGGAAAGACCTTCGAGATTATTTTCTTGAGTTTTGGGGGTAGGTTATGAAAAGGGAAGGTATTAGCACCCTTTTTATCCGTAGTTATCTACTGGCTCTTAGTTGCTTTCTAGATCACTTGCTTTTGTTTGAAAATGTGCTTGTGGTGTAAGTTTTGAAAGTATTTTGAAAAATGTCTTTGTAATGGTTCTCGTCTCTATAAGAATGCGTACAAATTGTTATTTTTGAAAATAGTTCAAAGAGGTGTTTGTGGAATGTGTTTTTGAAAGTGATTTTGAAAAGGTGTCTTTGTAATGGTTCTCGTTTCTATAAGAACACGTACAAAAAGCTTTATCTTTTGAAAATGTTTCAAAATGAAAGTGTGGGTGTATGAAATGTTTTTGTTGTGAGCAAGCGAGCAACTAGGAGCATCCTACCTACTCAAAAGGTATTTAATGTTCTTTTCCTCCTCCTTTAGATGTTTCTATCTTACCATTGATTTGGTAAGAAGCCCCATCGTTAGATGTGAAGGGACATGCGTGGGTTAATCGTACAGTCATAGAAGGCAACTTATGATACGTTTTAGCAATTTCATTTAGGGATTAGATCATTTAATGAAGGCAACATTGAGGGTCATCGAGGGACTACGATCTTTTATCAAGGGTCATTTTTAAAACGTCCATATTCGAGGGACATGACTATTTTCTGAGGCAATAAATGGGATTACCCTAGAGGTGAATGTGTGTGAATAGTGTGTTTGATTGCATGCATTTTTGTATTTTGATTAGTGGTTGTCTACTTGTCAATTTTATCTTATCATACGTACCCTATATTACTAGCAATTATATGAAATAGGTGTCTAATTACATCATTAGGGGGATGGGGATACAGTTCGCAAATGGGGATGAAATAGGTGTCTAATTATTACAACCATATCGAATAAGTGGACAGTAATGAAGAATATATATATATATATATATATATATATATATATATATATATATATATATATATATATATATATATATATATATATATATATATAATGCAAAAACAATGTAAAAAGAAAGGAAAAATTTGCATTTTGAACTATTATGTGTCGACACATGCTGTTATGCATCGACATATAACTTTCCTTGCCCCTACCAAACCAAATAAACTCAGTATGAGTCGACGCATAATGGGATGTGTCGACTCATTTCCTACTTGTGTCGACACATACGCGTTTTGTGTTGACTCATGCACCTTACATCTTTCCTTTTGGGGCCTGGATAGCAGTATGAGTCGATGCATAAGGCCGTGTGTCGACTCATACACTGTTTTTTCACTTAGAATGAGTCGACCCATGTGGGTATGTGTCGACTCATGTTGTAGTTTTTGCCTCTATCACCATTCTTTTACATATATCAGTCAGTTTTCAACATATAAATGATAAAAATGAACAGCAAGTAAATGATTAACTTCAAGAGTAGTGATTGCTACATCTTATTTTCAAAAATAAACCAAAAATGATGAATGGAAAATGCAAGGTTAAGATGACTTACCTTGAAACTACACTTATGTTTTGAGTCTGAATACCCTTTAAGATGTTGTGTGGACCTTAATGAAACTCCAGGAAGCTACTAGACCTCCCTTTATGTTGAAGGTTGCTGAACCAACTCCAAACAGTCAAGTTTGTGTAGTACTGTCTTTTGTTTAGAAGTTGAGAATAAGGGCACTACAGAAACGATTCTCTTGTACTTGAATAATATATGTGTGATGTGAAGTGTTTAGAGGTTTTATGGGAGAGTTTGCAAGGTTGTACAATAATGGGTTGAGGATTTTCTGTTTTATGAGTGAAAGCAGAGTTGAAGATAAGTAGAGTCTTATGAAAATGGGCTGAGTTTTACAAAAGTTCTGTTTTTCTCTTCTCCTCTTTTTTTCTAAGAAAAAATCCCCCTTATGTCTTATGAAACGGTCCCTTTTGTAGATCCTTGACTGAGCTTTAGGAGGGAAACAAAATAAGTTATTTTGAATTGTTTTTTCCTACTGCTTTGATACTTTTTCCACACAATTTTCTTTTTCCATTTTGGTGCAATTTTGTGGTTGTTATGATACAGGTCAGAGCAGACTGCATAGAGCAGTTTTGGACTGGTTTTGTGGACAGATTTTGGACTATATAGGACAGCATATGCAGGTTTTGTGATAGGTTTGTGGTGCGGCATAGCACAAGGTTTTGTAGGACAGCAATTGAGCAGGGTTTTGGAGGGTTGTGGCAATGTATAGAAGTAGCATATCATTTATTTGTTCAGCAATAACTTGGACAACATAGTTTGCAGCATGAAACAAGTTTGGTTTGTGGAGCAATTTATGCACATTGTATCAAAGATAAAGCATTGTGGCAAGGTTTTGAGTCAAAGGAAAAAATCCAAGCAATACAAATTTTAGGATTTGTAAACTTGCAAAAATGCCACTTTGTAATAACTTGAATTATTTGTAACATCTTGAGCTATTTTGAATTGTAGTGACAAGATGTCTTGAAGCAATGAACTTAACTTAGAAAATTTTCCAAGGCTTGCAAAAGTTGGATTTTTGACTTTCTTGATTTTTGATGATCAAATTTCATATTTTAGATGTCTTGATGAAATATGATTTTTTGGGACTTAACTTTGGTAAAAAAAGTCAAAGTTTGACTTTTTAGTGTACAGTTAACTTTTCTCATCAATTGACCGAATTTTATTTGTCAATCAACTGATCTCAGGAGATGAATTGAAATGTGAAATTAGGTCAAAATGACGCGCTCGGATCCTTGAGATCATTCTTCTAACCAATAAGCCAGGTATTAGGTCAAAAATCAAAGTTTGGTCATTTTCAGTCAAAATCCCTAATTTTGCCCATTTTGCCCTTTTGGTAATTTGAATGACTTTCTTGGAAAATTGTGATCCAAGACTTGAAACTTGACAAAAATAATCTTGAGGGTCCATAATGATCCATAAAAGTAATTTGAAACATTATGAATCCAACTGCCTTTGTACAAACTCAAAACCCTAATTGAGGCGTTAGTGTTGAGGAGATTATTTGACCTAGTCAGTGCTTGCGCAAAGTTAAGTCATTAAATATCTTTGTATGAAAATATCTTGAAAAATTAGAGAGAAAACTTTGGGGTACAACAGTAGGGTTGCTTCATGATGAGTCTGTGTAAAACTTCATCTGGAAATAAGAAGGAACCTGGGTAAGGTTGCTTCATGATGAGTCCGTGTAAAACTTCATCTGGAAATGAGAAGGAACTTGGGTAGGGTTACTTCTTGATGAGTACGTGTAAAAATTCATTTGGAAATGTATGAGAAAGAACCTGGGTAGGGTTTCTTCATGATGAGTCTGTGTTAAACTTCATCTGAAAATGAGAAGGAGCCTGGGTAGGGTTGTTTTAGCTGGTCAAGTAGATAGTTGTCATGTCTTGTTTCAGGTATTAATCTCTGACCTTAGAAAGAAAGATAGTTTTCCTGGCTTGTTACAAGTATTAATCTTCAATTTGCTCATGTAGATAGTTTTCCTGGCTAGTTACAGGTATTAATCTTCAATCTACTCATGTAGATAGCTTTCCTGGCTTGTTGCAGGTATTAATCTACAATCGGTTGTTCATAGATAGTTGTCCTGGCATGTTACAGGTATTAATATGGAACTTGTTTTTGTTGGTCATAGAGATAGTTGTCATGTCTGGTTTCAGGTATTAATCTTTGACCTTAGAAATAAAGATAGTTTCCTGGCTTGTTACATGTATTAATCTTCAATCTGCTCATGTAGATAGCTTTCCTGGCTTGTTATAGGTATTAATCTATAATCGGTCATCCACAGATATTTTTCCTGTCTTGTTTCAGGTATTAATCTAGAACTGTTGAAAATTGTTGACATTAATTATTTGTTGATTGATCTTTCTTGAAAAGGTAAAGAATTAGCTACATGCAATGTCATGATGTATGAAATGCATGGCGTAATGATGTTCTCAAAATAAATGAGATTTGTGTATGCATTTATCATGTGTGTACTATGTTGCATGAAATGTGAAATCTTGTTGGAATGTAACCTTGTCTTGGAAAATAAATCCGTGACAAATGTTGGGGAGTTTTGGGAAGTTAAATCTCGGACTTCCGTTGGGCATGAAGAGTATGTATATCTTCGAACTTTGTTTAGAATGTTTCCGCTGGGGAATCCCGTCTTGTTGTTTGAGGAGAACTCCACTGGGGAATGTTGATTTTTCTTGAGAAGAAAACTCTGTGGAGAGTGTTGATTCCTGCTTGGGGAAAAGAGTTCAGGAGTCTTAGTTGTTTGTTGCTCTATTGAGGAGTTATCTCTTGATGGAAGAAGAAGGAAGTTAATAACTCGTTGGGGATAAAGAATTTAACTATTATCTGGTGTCTCCCAGGCTTTGCATCAACTCACTGGGGGTTGTAGAAAAGTCTACTGGGGAAGAGGGGTTGTGGTCCCTTGATTTGTAGTAGTTGGAGAAGTCACCTCAAGCTGGGGAATCTGTAGTTTGTTAAGGAAATAAACCATGCTTCCAAACTTCTGAAGAGGTGTTTTCTTTTGGCAAAACTCCTCGAGGATTCTTGAGATCAACTCAGCTGGGAAGAAGGTTTTCCATAGGCATGGCAAAAAAACCCAGACCCGCTGGGCCCCGCCCAGACCCGCCCCGAAATTAACGGGGGAAACCCGGCTAAAACGGGTACGGGTGCGGGGGCGGGTAAAACCCGGTTTCTAACTACGGGTGCGGGGGCGGGGCGGTAAGACACTGAGACCCGCCCGCACCCGCACCCGCCCCGCCCCGAATAATCCAATTACTATAATAACCTTGTTTTAATTATAAGCTGGTTATGGAGTGCTGAGAATAATGGTAAAGATCTTTCTTGTTTATATTTTTTATTTTTACTTGCCAAGACTATCATTGACTATATTTTACTATATTGATAGGTAATTTGAAATCTAACGTGGGAAATGAAAATGCTATTTTACTAACTGAAATGGAGTCTGATGATGAAGGTATTATTCATACTATTTGTATTAAATTTGTCAAGTTAAATTTTTATATTTTAACTTTTATTTTTTAACACAGGTGAGTTGTTGATTGATGGTGCTACTTCTATTTCCAACTCCCGCCTCGAAGATGAAGATTATTAGAAAATTTGTTGTTTATTTGGATCTTTTTTTGTTATGATGATATCGTATATTTTGTTCCATGTTGTTGGAATGGTTATTTTGTTCCATGTTGTTGGAATGGTTCTTTTGTTGATTGTATTGTTTTAATTTTGTATTTGTACTTTGCAAAAAAATTGTTGGTTGTTGGGAGTGATTTATACTTTGATATATTGAAAGATTACACTCTTTTAATGAATCACAAGTTCACAACCAATTATAGTTGATTGAAGGGTTATGATAGAAAAATATTTGGAATGGTTTTTGAATATTAAATCCTACAATTATTTACTCAAATCAATGGCGAATTTTGTATTTTTAATGTATTTGTTAATGCTGTCCAGGAAATTTGTGAAAAAAATAGATATTTTTTTATTTAAAAAAAACAGTTTTCGCGGGTGGGGGCGGGTGCAGATGCGGGTGACCCGTTCTCCATTGGGGGCGGGTCTGGGGGTGAATTTCCATCCCCCGGCGGATTTGGGGGCGGGGGCGGGTCTATTACTGGAGTTGCGGGTGCGGGTGCGGGGTTAGCTAAACCCGCCCCCGACCCGCCCCGTTGCCATCCCTAGTTTTCCAGATATTGAAACTCTGGCTAGGGATTTCCTGAACCCAACCTTGTGGGGATATACATGAATTTGGCCTTGAGGGGTTTGTACCTTTATTTGTGAAGATTATTTTGTGGGGATAACCTTATAGAGATGACTCTATGGAAACTTGACTAGGGATCACCCTATGAAAAGGAATTTGTGGGAGATTTGTCACTGCCCCCTAGTAGTAGGTGTTGTAGTACTGCCAGAAATGTTAGCTTGGTCGTACGTAACCCTTTGCTGGAACTTATGTTCAATGCCCCAAGTGATTCAGATGCAAACCTGCCTCTGGTTATTCAACATTCCTTGAGAGATTTCTTGGAATCTCGACTTGACTGCCCCAAGATGATTTGGATAGTGACATGTCATGCCCCCTTGATTATGGAAGAGTTTGTCATTTTGAAATGTCATCCCATTTGAAGTGGTTCTGTTTTCTTGAGAATTTTTGCTCCTTGGATATTCGTTGTGTGAATTTTTCTGTTGTCAAACAATTAGCCATATGCAAACAGCGATATTCAAATAATGCAAATTTTATGCTTGTCTTGAAGTTTTGAAAATGCGTTTTAGCAAGTAAAGAGAATTTTGTAAGAATATGAATTCAATTCAGGATTTACAGTAAAGCCTTACAGGAGTCAGGATACCTTTGGTAACAGTATGCTTTCGAACTAACCCATGCTTCAATTAGGACTTTTGAAGGGTTGTAGTGTGGCTTGGTTCACGGTTTAAAAAAAAACAAAGGATAAGGCTCAAAGTGTATTTGTATCTGTAAGATGGTGGAAGAATTGACTTGGTTGTTTTGGGTTTGATCGTAATTGTTGCGGATAGTAAGAGTCGCCACCGACTTTTCTTTTATCCAACAAAGGAAAGGTTTAAAAGAACATGAAAGACCTTTAGAGATTATTTCTTGAGTTAGGGGTTAGGTTATGAAAATGGAAGGTGTTAGCACCCTTTTCATCTGTAGTTATCTATGGGCTCTCAGTTGCTTGCTAGATCACTTGCTTTTGTTTAAAAATGTGCTTTGTGATGTGGTTTTGGAAATATTTTGAAAATGTCTTTGTAATGATTCTCGTCTCTATAAGAATGCGTGCAAAGTGTTGGTTTTGAAAATAGTTCAAAGAGGTGTTTTTGGAATGTGTTTTTGAAAGTGATTTTGAAAAGTGTCTTTGTAATGATTCTCGTCTCTATAAGAATGCGTACAAAGTGTTGGTTTTGAAAATAGTTCAAAGAGGTGTTTGTGGAATGTGTTTTTAAAGTGATTTTGAAAAGTGTCTTTGTAATGATTCTCGTCTCTATAAGAATGCGTACAAAGAGCTTTGTCTTTTGAAAATGTTTCAATTGAAAGTGTTTGTGTGGAAAAATGTTTTTGTTATGAGAAAGCAAGCAACTACGAACATACTACCTACTCAAAAGGTCTTTGTTCTTTTCCTCCTCATTTAGATGTTGCTATCTTACCATTGATTTGGTAAGAAGCCCCATCGTTGGATGTGAAGGGACGGGTGTGGGTCGTTTGTATAGTCATAGAAGGAAACCTATGGGACGCTTTAGCAATTTCGTTTTAGGGACTAGATCGTTTACCGAAGGCAACATCGAGGGTCATCGAGGAACTATGATCTTTTATCGAGGGTCTTTGCTAAAACGCCCATATTAGAGGGACATGACTATTTTCTGAGGCAACAAGTGAGATTACCCTAAAGGTGCATGTGTGTGCATGGTGTGTTTGATTACATGCATTTAGTCTTTGTTTGGGGTGGTCTGCTTGTTGATTTTATCTTGCCGTACATCCTAATTACTAACACTTGTACAAAAGCAATAAAAATTCAGAAAATAAAGATCCTACACTATTACAACCATATTGAATAGCAAGAAAATGTAAATACAAAACAAAATAAAAGAAGGGAAGACAAGTTTTTCAATTCAGGCAGCAACACCCTTCGATTCTGCTCTTCCTGGCTTCTTTCGATTTGTCCTGGAAGTCAGCATGTGCAGGTAGTTTTCGATTCAACCTTTTGGCTACTTCTTTCGATTGGTCCTGGAAGTCAGTGTGAATGTATCCTTCGATCACGTCATTTTCTGCTTCCTTCGAACGGCCTAGAAGTCAGTGTGTGGCGAAGCCTAAGGCCACACTCTTTGTTCTTCTTGCAACTGTGAAGCAGCCAGGGGTGAAGCCTAAAGCTTCGATTCATACCTCCTTCCTCCTGTTTTATTTTGTTTGGGATTTAAATAGTAACATGGCCTGAGGCCATGCTAGTATTGTCTCATGGCCAGGTTAGTTCTTAAAAAACGTTTGATAAACCAAGAAACAAAACCAAAAGGTTAGCAATGAAAACAAACTGAAAAGGTGGAAACGAAAACAAACCAAAGGAAAATAATGATGTTTGAAACGAAAGGAAATGGTTATTTACATGTTGTGCTTAAAACGAAAAAACTTAAGGTTAAGAGGACCTACCTTGCTTGAAGTTGGGATGCGTGTGCTGGACCTTGAGTGGCTTCCCTGAGTGCTCCTGGATTCAAAGGAAAGAAGTAGGGGTTATGTTTCTAGTACTGGATTCGAAAGAAGGAACCAAGCGTTAGATTGCTTCAGATTCGAAAGAGAAAAAGAAACAAGTGTTGTGTTTCTTTAGATTTTGGGTTTGTGTTTAGTGTTTGAGAATCTTAAGAGTTTAAGAGAGTTTGATGATTTTTTTGAAGATTATTTCCACACCACCCAAAAGTCCTTTTTTTCAGCTTGCAAATTGTTTCTCTAATTATAGAGGAAAAGGTTAGAGATGCTGGAGTAACCAGGTTTGTAGGATAATAAACCATGGTTTGGTTGAAACGAAAACAAGTTTGATCCCTTTCGTTGTTCCCAAGTTTCAAGTACAAGTGGGGGGTTATTGTCTGTTGGGAGCAGGAGATTGGACTTATGCTTTTGGCACTGCTTGTGTTCAGACAAAAAATTAGATTGGGAGCTGATTTTGTGATTAAAGTACTCTATGACAAAAGGGTACGTAGATTTTTACTATTTTATCCAAGAATAGTATTATCCAGTAGAAAAAGCTTCAAACCTTTATGTAAGCCTCTGATTGTGTAAATATTTGGAAGCAACATAGCCTGACAAGTGAGATTTGGAGGATAAGGCTATGAGATTTGCTCAATGTTCTTCAAACGAGCTTGCTTCGAAGGGTTCAGATTGGATTTGAAGTATGCTGCTTCGAAGGGAACCAAAACTCCAATTGAAGCTTTGTGTGAAGGTGGTTCTTGTCCAACCGAAGGCTTTCCTGCCAGAGGTTACATGGCCAAACTAAAGGGTGCATGCAGGAAGTCCCTGCTTTGGGGGCGCTAGAATGAAGGCGAAATTTTGCCTTGTGAGTTTGGCAAACATGCAAAACCAATGGATTTTGAGTCGAAGGAGAGCTGTAGGAGGCCATTGCTTTGTGACTTCAAGCAAACATGCAAGAGTCCTTTTCTCAAACGAAAGCTTGCATGAAGAGCCATTGTCCAAACGAAACTTGCCTGCCAAAGGTCATATGGTCAAACGAATGATGTAACCCAAACTTTCATTCTAAGGAGGCCACAAGCCCAAACGAACGGTGTAAACCAAAGCTTGCATAAAAGGGAACCACATGCCCAAACGAAGGATGTATACCAAGCTTGCATTCGAAGAAAGGCCACATGCCCAAACGAAAGATGCATGCATGAGGTCCCTGCTTTATGAATCAAAGCAAACATGTAGGATGCAAATGGTGCAATTGAAGGATGTATGCAGGAGGCCATTGCCTTATGCCTTCTGGCATGAAGGAAGTTTTTTCCTTGTGAATTGAAGGCATGCATAGATAAGGCACTTGTCTTCTGAATCGAAGGGCGCTATTAGAAAGCCAACGCCTTCTGAATTGAAAGACACCAACAGGAGGCCCTTCCCTTTTGAATCGAAGGAGGTTGTTTCAAAGGGAAACAAATGCTCAGTCGAAGCTTATATAAAGATATCCAATGCTCTGTGGGTGCTAATATGAAAGGGAAATTCTGCCTTGTGTAGGCAGGCATGCAGGAGGCCCTTGCCTTGTACTTCATGTAGGAGGCCAATGCTGAAGGTGGATTCGAAGCAGACATGAAGCTGAATTTGAAGCAAGCATGGAGGGACTTATTTGTCCAATCGAAGCTTGTCCAATCGAAACAGCCATGCAGGTATTAAATGTCCAGTTGAAGCAGGCATATAGGCATTCATTTGTCCAATCGGAGCAAGGAAAATCGAAGCAAACTTATTGTTCCTTAAAAAAATCATTTTTATCTGTTTTTCCCTCTTTTACAATTTCCTCTTTAACTTGATGCTGGAAAATCCAATTGTACTTGTGCAAGCTTGAATTTTTGAGAATCCTTGTGAGAAATGCCTTGAGAAAAGAGAGGGAAAATTTTGGAGTACAACAGTACCTTCCCGTTCTTCGTGATGTTCTTCAGTCCTAGACTCAGTTAATTGTATGTTTGAACTCCAATTGATTCTGGAATGACGTTTTGGTGATGGTTCGGACAAGTTAAGTTTGCTGGAAGGCAGACATTTTTGCAACGTTTTTCATGTTTTTGAGGATTTGTAGTGTCCTCCTTTTGATTTGTTATCCTTGATTTTTTCTTGACCCTTCTTGTTTTGAGAGTACAACCAGCGGGATGCCCTAGTTTTCTTAAGTCTCCTTTGTGGGTTTTGACTTAGTGGACATTTTTTTCCGAGAGATAATGACTGCCTAATTGATAGGGAACCATTGTCGTCTTTTAGTTTAGAAGGACGTTTTTGATATCACTCATTGTGTACGAGGTGAAAGTTTGCGACTGAACGCACATTTCAATTAACTGAGAGACTATTATGCCCCAATTTTTGATTAACGGTTTTGATTTGTGTAAAAAAGGAAACTCCTACTTCTTTGGCTCGAAGGGGTTGACTAGGGATTATCTTCCTTATAACTTCAGTGTTTAGGAATTGAAACAAATGCATGTACATCGTCAACAAGGTCTGCACGAAAGTATAACGTATGAGATTATTGCATTGTTTTCATCATCCTCCCTCTAAAGGATTGCAACTTTTTTGAAAAAATAGTTGAATATCATAAAGGGAGTAAAAAGCTTAGAAAATGAATGGATTAATTCAAGACAAACATATGCAATGCATTAATGAAAGTAACCAAAGTCTGACATATAGATAAGTGTTTAAGCGAACAAAGAAATTACAAATGAAAATTCGAATAAACAGAAAATTCCTCTGTCTAGACCATCACTTCAAATGGATTCCCTTGAGAGGTGATAGAAGATTTCCAGTTGATCGTCTTGTGTAAACCCCAACACTCCTTTGTCGATTAGGTCTTGAATTTTGTTCTTCAGAGCCCAACAACCATTTGTATCATGCCCAGGACTATCATAATGGTATGCACACCTCTCATTGGGATGGCAACTAGGAGCAGCAGTATTAGGATTCTGGGGAGGAGCCTTTAAATTAATTAGCTGCCTTCAACATGTGTTGTAATGCTTGAGCCAGCGACATGTCGGTCCTGGTTAATTGTCTCTTAGGTGAGACCTCCTTGTGCTAATTCCCCTGTCATTGTTGGCGAGGTTGTTGTTGGGCTCGCGATGTGGCAGCAATTTAGAAAGGTCCACCCTCCTTCAAATCGGCTTCTTGTCTCATGGGAGGTTGAATAATGGCCTGATCCCCAATCTCAATTGTTTGTTTCATATGGTTGTATCCGTCTTGATGAAGATTATTGACGAGGGCCCTTAGCTCTCCTTGTCCCTGAGCCAAGTTTTGGATAAGAGCCATCTGGCCCACCATCTGTCCCATCATCTGGATCTTCATTGTGGCTATCTCAGTTTGTAGCCGTTCCAACTGGTCATCCTTGTTATCCTCAGGATTATCCATGGTCATGCCCCTAGTGTGGAGTGCTTTCACTTCTTATTTCCCCTTGGATAGACTCAAGAAAATTTCTTGAAGTTGAGCATTTTGGGTCTGAATGTACTTGATAGTCTGTTCTAGAGCCATCTCTACTGAGATAAACAGTAAGCAGATGAGAAACCCGTGTGAGGAAAACCTGTCATGATATGATGCATGGTATATGGATGTAATGTTTTCAAGGACTTAGAAGATTTAAATTTGTTTAGACAAAAGGAACAAACATCAATTTCATTAATGAGTTCAAATTGGTTACAAACATGCCTCTTGGGCTTACAATGGAGAAAATAAAGCAAAATAAACTTCTAAGACAAAAAGGTTGAATGCATCCTCTTTGGTGCTATGTAGGCGTTCAGATTTCGCTCTTCATGAAGTTGTCTCGTAAGCTCCAAAACCTTATTTTCACTCGTGAAGAACTGGGCTTCGAAGGTGTCTCGCTCTTCCTTCAGCTAGATCCAATCTCTTTGCAAATCTTCAAGAGAAGTAGGCATGGTAGGATGAAGGATAGTATACGGGACATTTCCTTCAACAACTGGCTCCATGATGACAGGTAAACTGGAAGGGTATGGCATACCAATACTTTAAGCATGACTTCGTACCCACTTAAGATAAGGCTCTAAAGGAATGGAATTATTACGCCCCAATGTCTTGCTATCCACCTTGTTTACCATTCTCCAAGCTCGTATGAACCTTTGACGGTAGCCTTGGTTGCCGCCCTCATAGTCGAATACCAAACCTTGGATGAGTACATCGTGAGGACCATCTCTTTATGTGTACCCAAATTGTCGTAATGCAAGAGAAGGGTTATAGGTGATACCTCCAATAATGCCTAAGAGTCGGACATTAGGGAATCCCCCACAACGATCAATGATAGTAGTGTCCTCCAAGGATCGAGAACACCAATAAATGTCACAGTGTGTGAGGGATATCATCCTTTGAGACCATGTCAAACCTTGCTCGTTCTTCAATGTTGATCAAGGTAGGTGCAAAGTGAACCACCTAGAGAGTAAGGGAATGCAACACAAAAGAGTACCTCTTTCTTCATGGTGTGAGTGTGGAAACAATGTAAAATATCTCCAAGAAAAGTAGGTATAGGATTACGAGAGAGGAAGACCTTGATGGTATTCACATCAATGAATTGGTTCGGATTGGGAAATAGAACTAAACCATAGATTAGGAGGGCCAAGACATATTCAAAAGCTTGAAAATCCATATCCTCCCAGAAATAACGAGCCTTCTCCAACAGAAACTTGGCTAGGAAACCCTTAACTTCGCTTCTTATTTCCCAATTTATTATAATGTCGGCTCTCATCAAATGTAAAGCTTCGGAGATGACTTCAGGCTTTGGAGTCTCCTCTAAACCGGTGAACGGTATTTGATCTAGCACGGGCACTCATAACAGTTGAGATAACTCTTCTAATGTAGGCAACAACTGATAGTCAGGAAAGGTGAAGCAATGATGCATGGGATTAAAGAATTGGAAGAGTATAGACATCATTTCTTCTTGGAAGTTTGAGGTAGCCAAGTTGAGAATTCTACAATATTTCTTGGTGAAGGGAGAGTCTCCGGGCACCCTTGATGCTAACTCTTGGAGTTAAGGATATGCTTTTACAAAGCTAACTCGGATGGTATTCCTTCGAATGGGATTCATGGACTACAAAACAAAACAAAGATGAATTCCTAAATCCTTGAAATGGTTAGTGAGAATGCTTATGATGTCATGATGTTTATGATGTTATGTACATGTATGCAAAGTAAGCAAGTTGTTATGTACACACAAAGCAGACAAGTCCTTAGGTTTAGGCTTGTATGGATTTTATAGGTAAGTACCCTCTTGAAGGTTAGTTGGCTTAACTTGTCCTAGAAAGTAACCGGGTTTTAGGGGATCTCAATATCACTAACCTTTCTTTTTAGGCATTGTCTTAGCATAATCAATATTTTCTTGCGTCTGAGATATCCCAAAAGTCCAATCTCAACGAGTGTACTATCGAGTATCAACTAATTTTCAGCTATCCACCGAAACCGGATATCTCACTACTTCCTAATGGCCAAGTTATTCAATTAAGGTTCTAAGGTCAGTTAGTGCTTCATGACACCGCTCAACGGCTCCGTATTCTCCTCGATTCAACACAAGGGATACCGGTACCAATAAATGCGTCACACTAACGTAGCCATTGCTTCAACCATATCGGTCTACGCCGTACAATTTCCACAATCTATTGCTACTTATCTAAAAGGGGCCCCAGATCCGGGTGGAGGATCAAAAACAAATCCAAACAAGGAACCATAATGTAAAGCATGCAAGTCAAACAAAGTAAAGGTGATTTATCCCTAAGGTAACCCCGCTTTTAATTTATATTCCCCAGCAGAGTCGCCAATTCTGTAATACGGTGGGATAACTGACTTGGTTGTTTTGCATTTGATCGAAATTGTTGCGGATAGCAAGAGTCTCCACCAACTTTTCTTTTACCCAATAAAGGAAAGGGTGAAAAGAACAGGAAAGACCTTTTGAGATTTTTTCTTGAGTTCGGGGGGCAGGTTATGAAAAGGGAAGGTGGTAGCACCCTTTTCATCCGTAGTTATCTACGGGATCTTAGTTGCTTGCTAGATCACTTGCTTTTGTTTAAAAATGTGCTTTGTGGTATGAGTTTGAAAATATTTTGAGAACATCATTGTAATGATTATCGGCTCTATGAGAACGCATACAAAGTGTCGGTTTTGAAAATAGTTCAAAGAGATGTTTGTTGTGGAAGATGTTTTTGAAAGTGATTTTGAAATGTGTCTTTGTAATGATTCTCATTTCTATAAGAATGCGTACAATGAGCTTTGACTTTTGAAAATGTTTCAATTGAAAGTGTTATTGTGAAAATGATTTTTTATTTGTGAGCAAGCAAGCAACTACAAGCATCCTACCTACTCAAAAGGTCTAATGTTCTTTTCCTCCTCCTTTAGATGTTGCTATCTTATCATTGATTTGGTAAGAAGCCCTAACGTTGGATGTGAATGGACGGGCGTGGGTCGTTTGTATAGTCATAGAAGGCAACCTATGAGACGTTTTAGAAATTTCGTATAGGGACTAGATCATTTATCGAAGGCTACATCAAGGGTCATTAAGGGACTACGATCTTTTATCGAGGTTCTTTGCTAAAACGCACATATTCGAGGGACATGACTATTTTTCCGAGGCAACAAGTGAGATTACCCTAAAGGTGCATGGTGTGTTTGATTACATGCATTTTTGTCTTTGATTAGGGTAGTCTAGTTGTTGGTTTTATCTTTCCATACATCCTAATTACTAACATTTGTATAAAGCAATGAAAATGCAGAAAATAAATATCCTACACTATTACAACCATATTTAATAGCAAGAAAAAGTAAAGGCAAAACAAAATAAAAGAATGGAAGATAAGATTTCCGATTCAGGCAGCAGCATGCTTCGATTCTGCTCTTCCTGGCTTCTTTCGATTTGGCCTGAAAGTTAGCATATGCAGGCATGTTTTAATTCACCCTTCCTCTGCTTCTTTTGATTGAGCCTGGAAGGTAGGATGAGGTGTGCTCTTCGATTATGTATTTTTTTCTTCCTTCGATTAGGCCTGGAAGTCAGTGTGTATCGAAGTATGTAACCTTCGGTTCACACCACCTTTGTTTTCGTTTCTGTTCATTTGGGATCAGATGGAAGCATGGGGAGAAGTCTAAGACTTCGATTCATACATCCTTCTTCCTGTTTTCTTTTGTTTGGGTTTAAATAGAAGCATGGGTTGTATCCATGCTAATATTATTTCATGGCCTGGTTAGTTCTTAAAACATGTTTGATAAACAAAGAAAACAAGCCATAAGATTAGCAACGAAAACAAACAGAGAAGGTGGAAATGAAAACAAACCAAATGGTAATGATGATGTTTGAAACAAA
The DNA here is from genome assembly GCA_948472305.1 of Vicia faba. NCBI lineage: Eukaryota > Viridiplantae > Streptophyta > Magnoliopsida > Fabales > Fabaceae > Vicia > Vicia faba. The sequence goes on along the minus strand of OX451740.1, from coordinate 615,820,105 downwards.
AGGAAATGGTTATCTACATGTTATGCTTGAAACGAAAAGCTTAAGGTTAAGAGGACTTACCTTGCTTGACATTGGAATGTAGGTGTTGGACCTTGAGCTGCTGCCCTGGGTGCTCCTGGATTCAAAGGGAAGAAGCAGGTGTTGTGTTTCTTTGGTTGGATTCTAAAGCAAGAGAAAAACGTTGGGTTAGTGTTTCCCTGGGTTCTGGATTCGAAAGGGAAGAAACAAGTGTGGTGTTTCTTTGGATTCTGGGTTTGATAGTGTGTCAAGTGTTTGAGAGTTCAAGAGTTTTTTGAAGATTATTTCCACACCACCCAAAAGTCCTCTGGATGTCTTGTCCATCCCCCTTAGATGTTTTATGGAGCCTCTTATTTATAGATGAAGTTGGTTGAGGTTTAGGAGGGAAAATAAAATAATTGGAACATATTGGGTATACTGTCTTTGTAGCTTTCGAGGGGCAGTATTTGTATGCCAAATTAGTACAAATACAGGAGCAGTGTAGCAGGACTACTGTGCAGCAGTTTTGGAGCATTATGGCCAGTGTATCAGGCTTAGACCTGCAGCAAGCATCTTTGAATATTTGACCTCATAGGTCCAACCTTCGACCAGACTCCTCTTCAGACAGCAATACTTTTTTCCAATCAAAGTGTCTTTTGATTGGGCCCTTTTTTTGCATCCTTCGAAGGGGCCCAATGTGTATCCCTTGAATGGGTCACCAAAATATGTCCTTCGAATGCGACATCCAGGTATGTTTTGCAGGTCCTTCAAATGGAACAACAATTGCGTGTCATTGTATGTTGAAGATTTTCAAAGGTGGAATCGAAGCAAGCTATTTCAAAGGGAGATATTGTCCATTCGAAACTAGTATGAAAATAGCCAATGCATGAGGGAAGTTCATGCCTTGTGTTTTGAAACAAACAGGAAGAAAGCCTTTGCTTCCTGGATCTAAACAAACATTGTAAGGGCCATTGCTTTGTGAATCAAAGCAAACGTGTAAGGGGTCATTGCTTCAATCGAAGCTTGCATACAGGAGGCCACTTGCTTTGTAGGCTCTAGCATGAAGGGAAGCCATTTCCTTGTGCATGCATGCATGCAGGAGGCCATTGCCTTGTACCTGATGTAGGAGGCCAATACTGAAGATGGATTCGAAGCAGATGCGAAGGTGAATCCGAAGCAAGCATGGATGGAGTTATTGTCCAATCGAAGCTTGTCCAATCAAAACAGGTATGCAAGCATCAAATGTCCAATCGAAACAGTAATGTAGGAAACCATTGCATTGTGAACCAAGCAAACATGTAAGGCCAATAGTGCAATCGAATCTTGCATGCAGGAGGTTATTGCCATGGGTACCAACACAAACATAAAGGATGAAAAGGGTGCAATAAAAGGATATATGCAGGAAGCCTAAATGCCCAAACGAGGCTTGTATAAAGATAGGCATTGCCCTTGGATCGAAGCTAGTTGCTTCGAAGGAAACCTTTTTCCTTGTAGATCGAAGCATGAAGAAGGAAGGAGTTGCCTTATGGATCGAAGGAGGCACAAAGGATGTTATTGTCTTATTGATCGAAGGAGTCATGAAGGAGACCAAAGTCCAAACGAAGCCTTGTGAATCGAAGTAAACTTATTTTTCTTCAAAAAATCATTTTTATATGCTTTTCCCCTTTTTTACAGTATCCTCTTTAACTTGATGCTGGAAAATCCAATTATACTTGTACAAGCTTGAATTTTTGAAAATCCTTGTGAGGAAATGCCTTGAGAAAAGAGAGGGAAAATTTCGGGGTACAACAGCGTCGATCTTGACTTCTTTCTTGTCTGCCTCAGTACCTAGGTTTATTACTTCAACAGGTTCTTCGTGCAGTGGAATGGCCTTTTCCTCTTGACTCAGGAGTCTAGCGAGTTCCCCAGGTATTTCACAATCTTCTTCATCTTCGTCTTTGGCTTGGTAGACTGGATTTTCAAAGTCTTAGATGGAAATAGCAGAATCGTTGTCAATGAGATCCATAGTGGATGTGGATCTGCAAATGTGTGTGTGCATGTAAGGTCACGTGGCTAATTGAAAATGTAATAAAAGTAAAAGAAAGACAAAGAGCGTAAAATTTGAACGCAAAATAGTCCAATGTTTCATTAAAATGAGCATATGGCATATAAAAATGAAAAACCCTTAACAAATGAAGCATTGTGCCTCGGGAAAGACACGTGGTTTAAAGTCATTGTTTAAATGGAAATTACAGACAAATTTCTCAAAGTAATAAAAAACAGGAAATGGAAATTACTCCTGGTTAAAGGAGATTAGAATGAAGTCTTTGGTCGTCCAGTTGTTGAGTCCTCCATCAGCAGTTGGATAGATCCAGTCGTCTCAGTCACAATCAGCATCAGAGTCTTCAAGAGCATTAACCTTATGGTTACTAATACGGACAGGTGGTTTCCCTACACGAGCATGTCGAACCTTCTTTTGAGCCTTGGAAGTGAAGCCCAACCCAAATTTGTCTGACTTGAAAGGGATATCAGAGAGTTGCCCCCAAATGGTGCAGCCTCCATCTTCAATAAAAGTACGGGCATCTTTGAGAGAGGCCATCCTCGGTGTATCTTTATCAGCTTTGGGAGTGTTGGGATGTTGGCTCCTAAATTCGACACCTTTGTTTTGTTGATGTCAGCCATTAAAAGCTGCAAGATGCTTTCGACTGGCTAAGTCTGTCGAAATGCCCGTCGAAAGATGACAAAGTACTTAGAAGATTTCTTCCAAGGAAGAAGGCTGATTGCCTTCGACGTCGAAGGAGTTTCTCGTTGAAGATGTCTCTTGACGAAAGTGTTCGATGGTCCAGAGTGGAGCAGTTTGAAATTCAAGCTTTTTGGAGGGAAAACGGTTTCCAGCAGTTACCACGTGCAAACGTGCAAGGATCTGGAGCGTCGAGCGTGGAGAACGTGCCAAGTGGATTGATCTCGAAGCAGTGTAACTGCCCGACGGTTACTTGGGATGTTTTAGTATAAATAGGAGTAGATATGTAGTTTCTCGGGTGTGTTCACAATTCTATACAAAGTCACTCATATAGATTCGAGTACCCAGCGTGTGAGAAAGAATTGTTGAGAAATGTATGTGTGAAACACCAATTTTATCAATTAAAGTCATTTACTTTTCTAGAAATTTACTTGCTTTCCTCTTTACATTCTTGTCGAACCTTTTACTTTAAAGCCTTGTTTATTTTACCAAGTCTTTCCTTTATGCAATTCATTTAAAGCCAATTTATTTAAAGCCTTATCCAACTTAATCAAACTTCAAAATCAACCTATGTCCTAGGATCAATCTGATCGATCCTGCGAGTAACCAAATAAGTAACCATTTGGAGGATCAGCGGTTGTTTACCAAAACCCAAGGTAAACAAATTGGCACACCTAGTGGGACCGTGTGTTGATTGTTGAAAATAATCTCATCTTTTCGAGTTGTATGTTATTGAGAAGTGGTAGAATATACACTAACGATAACAATACTGCCAGAAGAAGGGAAGAGATGGCGAATCCTCCAAACACTAACGAAATCCCACAAACGAGTGTGGGAGCAACGGTTAGTACGACCGTGAGTGAAGCGACAAATGTTGGTTCGACACCAGCAGCATCGGTCACAACCACGGGGCCAATAACTTCGTTAACAGGCCCCAGAATACCTTTGGGAACTCCCCCACCAAGGGGAAATTTAGGCACAAGGCCTTTCGTTCCCCCAGGATTCATTCCACTCTATGGTATGCCAACTTCTGAAGTGGCAAGCCTGACGAATGCTGCGTCCACTTTTTCAGACCCTTTCGTGAGTGCCTCTTCGCCACTCCAAGGCTCTGGAGTAGGCATGGCGAATAAAAATAGGACCCAACTCTTAGGAGGAACGTCCCAAATAGCCCATGGCCTTACAAATGCCTCGACAGCAGTCTTGAGGCAACAAATGGACGAAAGCAACCATGATATGGTGCAAATGTTGGCACAAACTTTGAGTACAGTGCTAAACCCTCTAATACAAAACACTACTCAATCGAATCAGCAAGTTACAGCGCAAATGACGCGTTTGGCTGACTGCTTTGGAGTACCCCCACCTATTCGACAGCCCCAAAGGGCGCAAATAAGGGGAAATCAGGGGATATTTGTAGAGGAAGAAACCACCATTAACCAGGCTCAACAGCCTGTCGAAGAAAACCTTAGGGCACGATTGGAACAACCTGTCGAGGAACCTAGGGTAATAACCCCAGAGGTAAGGTTAGTTAACAGAAACCAAAATGCTGACGAAGTGGTTCAGCATATCCAATACCAAAACATGGGTTTGGAAAACAATCTGGCAACCATGATTGAAAGGATCATGACTCAGAATGGGATGAACATGGGCTTTCAAAGGCCCAACTTTACATCTCCATTGTCAGAATATGTGTTACAAACGGACTTACCTCCTAGATGCAAAGTCCCCAAATTTACCAAGTTCTCTGGGGACACGACAGAATCTACTGTCGAGCACGTGGCGAGATATTTGATCGAAGCAGGAGATATTTCGAATAACGAAAACCTAAGGATCAAGTACTTCCCAAGTTCTTTGACCAAGAACGCTTTTACTTGGTTTACAACTCTCCCCCCCAATTCGATCCATCATTGGACCCAGTTGGAAAGATTGTTCCATGAACAATTCTACATGGGGCAAACCAAGATAAGCCTGAAAGAACTGGCCAGTGTGAAGAGACGTTTCACTGAACCTATAGACGAATATCTGAATAGGTTTAGGTTGCTCAAGGCGAGATGTTTTACACAAGTGCCAGAACATGAGTTGGTCGAAATAGCCGCAGGCGGTTTAGATTACTCCATTAGGAAGAAGCTAGACACCCAGTACCTAAGAGACATGGCCCAACTGGCCGATAGAGTTCGACAGGTCGAACGCCTCAAAGCTGAAAAAGCTAAGGCAACGAAAACTCACAAGAGAGAAAGGATAGCATACGTTGAGATGGACGACGAAGATCTAGAATCCTTCGACGATACTTTGACTGTCGAAGAAGGAGAAGTCGATTTAGCAGAACTAAAACAAGGGCCACCATACTCTTGTAAACTGTTAGTCCCCTCAAATGGGAAAAATCCCATTGGTCCAGAAAGGACCAACGATAGGTTCCCAAAAAAGACGTATAGTTTTGACATCACAAAATGTGATGAAATATTCGACTTGCTAGTTAAAGATGGCCAAATGATAGTACCCCCAGGGGTAAAAGTGCCTCCTCTTGATCAAAGAAAGAAGAGAGGTTTTTGCAAATATCATAATTTTTTGGGCCATAAAACTTCTCAATGTTTTCTTTTCAGGAATCTTGTGCAAGACGCTATTGAGGAAGGGAGATTAAAGTTTGCTGACAAATCCCCCATGGCTGTCGACTCCAATCCACTGAAGGCTGAAGCCCACTATGCTGAACCCTCTGAGGTGAACATGATAGAGGCAACCAGGATCCAGTCGAAGAAGCCATGAATTACCATGGTCGAAGTCTCAAAGGACCACATCAACATGCCAATCTTTGGCAGTTTTTCTGGAAATTTATCCAGGAAGACAATTGAAGCTGTCCAGAAAGCGGTCGAAAACCCGAAGTCGGAGACTGCTGAAGCACAAAAAACTGGATCAAAATCCAGTTCCCACTTGGCCACTGTTCAGGGCCAGACGGAGAATCTGGAGATACAAATGAAGCAGTTAACTCTTGCTGACAAGGATACAATGAATATCAACATGGTTGAACTTTCTGACCCAAAAGCATCAGAAGAGGCCATAAGGCAAGAGCAGGCTAATAAGACGGCTTTCCCTCGGGAAAACGAAAACTTGGCAGATTTTTTACAAAGATGCCAGAAGAAGAAATCAGAGGTGATGCTGTGTCCAAGATGCAGTTCGATCTTTGATAAAAAAGCTGCTGAGCACATTCAAGGCGTGAGAGCAGCGAATAAGAGAAGGGAGAATGCTGACCTTCGACATGGTCCCAGAAGGGGTTCTAACCAAGAAAAGAGGCCATTAACTTTTAGGCCTCCAACAAATGTGCCAGTAGACACTTGGTACAAAACCTCTGGCCGGAAAAGGCCAAGTGAGGAGAAATGGCATTCCTTCGATGTGCCAAGAGGTTCCTCTTTGACTCAAAAGAAAGAACCTCAAGTTGCTGCACCTAAGGTTGCACAAGTGTCCAGCAACTACAAGGGTAAAAATCCTATGTCTCGATCTCAGTGGAGGAGATATCAAAGGAGACGAAAAGCTGAAAGGGAGGCTGCCAACGAACCTAAGGCAGAAACGAGTTCGAATGTTCCTCAAAGGAAACAAAGGAAGCCTCTAGAGAGAGAGCCAGTTACCAACAGGCTAGTTTGGCCTAACCAAAGTGAAGTCGAAGACGAAGATGATGCTGAGTCTGATGATACTTTGGATATAATGGTGAATATTGTTTCAGTGCTGCCCAGGGAATTCAATCGACAGGTAGAAGTCGAAGCAAGTGACTGGGAAGTGGAGCAAGAAATGGCCAAACATAGGCCAGTGTGCTATTTTGTCATGGACAATGGCACTACTGAAGAACAAAATGGCTTCTTCGAGCCACCTACTGAGGCGATGAAAAATCACCTCAAGCCTTTATTCATAAGGGCTAAACTCGAAGAAACTACTGTGAATAAAATATTGGTCGATTGTGGGGCAACCATCAATATTATCCCTCACTCTATGCTAAGGAAAATTGGCAAAAGGGATGAGGAAATTAAGCCTCACAACATGGTCTTGTCGAACTATGAGGGCGGCATAGGGACCACCATGGGAGTGATCCAGCTAGACATCAAAGTAGGGTCGATCCTTCGACCAACGATGTTCATGGTCATATCGGCCAAACCTAACTACAATCTTTTGTTAGGCCGTGAATGGATCCATGGTGTTGGCGCTGTGCCTTCATCAATGCACCAAAGGCTGCTGCTATGGCGTCCAGATGGGATGGTCGAAAACATAGAGGCAGATCAAAGCTACTACCTTGGCAAAGTGAATCACTTAGGTGTGGCAGATTTCGACAAAAACTTGGCTCACATAGGGCCATGTCAAACACCTGACTTCGACATGGCGCCAGCGCCAAACACTTTTTGTTCCCTATACCTGCATCCTGAGCATGGTTTCCAATGGGACAGAGAAGACTTGTCCCACATAGACTTCAGTGGGTTAACTGATATCCAACCAACTGGTTGGGGAAGTGAATTCAGTGATAATGACTGAGTCACTATCTTTGAAGCGAATTTCGGCTTATGTAGCCGAAACCAAGATGATAACGGCTCTCGAAGCCGAAGTAAAGTACATGGCCACACAGGCCAATGATCAACAATTATCTGCTGTAGGCCCAGGAAAGGATTTCGATCCAAAACCTCCTGATATCATGCCAGAGGAAATGCAGGAACAGAGGCTCGACGCCATCTATGACGATGAGCCTTTGGGCTTCGAAAAGGATCCCTTGGCGAACAACATTAAAATGTTAGCACAAGACCCTTTAGAAGAAATCAACTTAGGCGAAGGATCAGAGAAAAGGCCAACTTACATCAGCGCCAAAATCGATCCAGAACTTAGGTTGGAAGTAATCCAATTGCTGAAAGAGTTTAAAGACTGTTTTGCATGGGATTATGACGAAATGCCTGGTCTCGACAGAGGATTGGTGGAACTTCAGTTGCCAATCAAACCTGGGAAGAAGCCAATCAAGCAAAATCCAAGGCGCTTCGCTCCTGAAATACTGTCGAAGATCAAAACGGAGGTCGAAAGACTTCTGAAATGCAAATTCATCCGTGTTACAAGGTATGTCGAATGGATTGCAAATATTGTACCAGTAATTAAGAAAAATGGTACGTTAAGGGTGTGCATAGATTTCAGAGATTTGAATGCTGCCACCCCCAAAGATGAATATCCTATGCCTGTGGCGGAAATGCTAGTCGATTCTGCCGCTGGCTATGAATACCTGAGTATGCTCGATGGTTATTCAGGATATAATCAAATATTCATTGTTGAAGAGGATGTGTCGAAAACAGCTTTTTGATGCCCTGGGGCCTTAGGCACTTACGAATGGGTAGTGATGCCTTTTGGCCTAAAAAACGCTGGGGCAACGTACCAGCGAGCAATGAATACTATCTTCCATGATTTTATTAACACTTTTATGCAAGTTTATATTGATGATATTGTTATAAAATCTGTTTCCAGGAAGAATCACATTGACCACCTTCGACAATCGTTCGAAAGAATGAGAGAACATGGTCTGAAGATGAACCCTTTGAAGTGTGCGTTCTGTGTGAAAGCTGGAGATTTCTTGGGCTTCGTTGTCCACAAAAAAGGAATCGAAATCAACCAGAACAAGACGAAGGCAATTCTGGAAGCGAAAGCGCCATCGAATAAGAAGGAATTGCAATCTCTCTTAGGCAAGATAAATTTCTTAAGGAGGTTTATATCTAATCTAAGTGGGAAAGCTCAGGCCTTTTCACCCTTGCTTCGACTGAACAAAAAGGGGTTCGAATGGGGGCAGGAGCAACAAGAAGCCTTCGACAAAATCAAAGGGTACCTCACTAAGCCACCTATTTTGGTGCCTCCTTGTAGCAATAGGAGTATGAGATTGTACATAGCTGCATCTGACAAAACTCTGGGAAGTATGTTAGCCCAAGAGGATGATAATGGAGTCGAAAGACCCATTTACTATCTCAGTCGAGTTTTGAATGATGCAGAAACTAGATATAGCGAAGTTGAAAATTTGTGTCTATGTCTGTATTTCTCTTGTACAAAACTCAAGCAATATATAAAACCAGTTGATGTTTATGTTTCGTCTCATTTTGATGTTTTCAAATATATGTTGTCGAAACCTATCTTGCATAGTCGAATTGGCAAGTGGGCATTAGCATTAACTGAATACTCCTTGACCTTTATGCCTCTTAAGGCAGTAAAAGGACAAGTGGTTGCAGACTTTATAGTCGACCACTCAATTCAAGTTGAGGATATTAATTATGTGGAGATAGAGCCTTGGAAATTCTACTTCGATGGTTCCAGCCATAAAGATGGAACAGGGGTAGGAGTCTTGATTATTTCTCCAGATAAAATTCCAACAACATTCAAGTACAAAATATCAGGTTCTTGTTCGAACAATGAGGCTGAGTATGAAGCTCTAATTACTGGCCTTGAGATATTGTTGGAATTGGGGGCAACTCGAGTCGAAATAATGGGAGACTCAGAGTTAGTCATTAAGCAAGTCACAAAGGAATATAAATGCATAAGAGAAAATCTCATTATGTACTTTGTGATAGCAAATCGTTTATTGAAAAAATTTGAAGCGGTCAATATTCGACACATACCCAGAGTCGAAAATCAAATAGCCAACGACTTGGCACAGATTGCATCTGGGTATAAGATTTCAAAAACGAGATTACAAAGAGCAATCGAAGTTCGAGAGAAGATAAAAGCAACTTGTCTATCACCAACAGACTTGGAATCGACGAGACTAGGATATGCTGATCAAAGGAACTTCGAAATTTCGTTCATAGATAATTTGTCAGAGCAAGATTGGAGGAAACCCATTGTGGACTATCTTCAAAATCCAGGAGCTTCGACAGAACGAAAAACAAAATACAGGGCGTTGAGTTATGTACTCATGGGTAACGAGTTATTCAAGAAGACGCCTGAAGGGGTGTTGCTGAAATGTTTAAGTGAAACTGAAGCATACATAACCCTTTCGACGATGCATGCTGGGGCATGTGGGGCTCACCAAGCAGGCCATAAGATGAAATGGTTGTTGTTTCGACAAGGACTATATTGGCCCACTATGCTGGAAGATTGTGTTGAGTTCGCCAAAGGTTGTCAAGAGTGTCAAGTTCATACAGGCATCCAGCATGTACCAGCAAGCGAACTTCACTCGATAGTGAAGCCTTGGCCCTTTAGAGGATGGGCGTTGGATCTTATTGGAGAGATTCGACCAGCATCATCAAAGAGTCAGAAATACATATTGGTAGGCATTGATTATTTTACTAAGTGGATCGAAGTTGTCCCTTTAGTCAATGTAGACCAAGAAAATGTCATTGAATTCATTCAAAAGAACATTATCTTTAGGTATGGAATCCCTGAGACAATAACAACTGATCAAGGGTCAGTTTTCACTGGTCGAAAGATGCAGGAATTTGCTCAGGAAACAGGTTTCAAACTCCTAACATCAACGCCTTATTATGCACAGGCGAATGGTCAAGTCGAAGCAGCTAACAAAGTGGTGATTGGCTTGATAAAGAAACATGTTGGGAAGAAACCAAAGAATTGGCATAAGACGTTAGACCAGATTCTGTGGGCTTGTCGAACGTCCCCAAAAGAAGCCACTGGTACAACACCGTATAGGCTAACTTTTGGCCATGATGCAGTGTTGCCAGCAGAAATTTGTCTTCAATCTGCAAGGGTTCAGAGGCATTATGATATTCCTTCTGAAGTTTATTGGAACATGATGTTAGATGAACTGGTGGATTTAGACGAAGAGAGATTACGCGCTCTCGACCTACTCAGGCTTCAGAAGAAAAGAGTAGAAGACTCTTATAATAGAAAGGTAAAACCTAAGGTATTTTTGCCTGAAGAACTAGTTTGGAAGGTAATTCTTCCCATGGATCGAAGGGATCGAAGCATGGGGAAATGGTCACCCAAATGGGAAGGACCCTTCAGAGTTATCCAAACTTTTTCTGGTGGAGCCTATGAAGTCGAAGAGTTAGGTGGAGATAAAAGGCTCTTGAGAGTAAATGGTAAATATTTGAAAAAATACAAACCTATACTTCAAGAGATAAAAATAAAATAATAAAAGAACAAGTCTAAATTAACCATAAAAATGCCAAAATAGAAATTTTATAAATTTCAGCCAAGATGGCAATTGTTGTCGAATAACGATTACAGAATATGGTTACAAAGAGAATCAATCAAAAGGTAAGAGAGTTCCTGAGTCGAAGATACTTGGCTTGCTGCAGCTCCAACCTCTTCTTGCACCAGGAGTTTTCCTGCACTAGTTTGGCAATTTGAGCGTCGAGGCTTTGGGCCCTCTTAGCAAATTCCAGGCCTTGTTTGATCTCAGTCTGGCTCTCGGTGTCTGAGATGGTCGAAAGAAGTTCCTCCTTGAGTACAGTGTTGGCATTTATCTTCGCCTCTATTTCTGCGATTTGCGCCCGGAAGGAAGCATTCTCTCGATCAATGGCATCGACTTTTTCCTGCGCAGACGCTTTTTGTTTCGACAACTCAGCAATTCGAGAAGTCGAATCTGAGACAGCAGTCCACGCAGAGGAGCTTTTGCCATACAACACCTCAAGCTGACTGTTAAACCCTCTTTGGCGCCTGTAATCTGCTGAAACCTGATCAATCATAGAGTGTAACTCCATGATCAAGTCTGAGATTTATGGGGCTACAGCTTCAAAGTCGACAGCATTCAAGACCTCCTTTAAGCATGATGGAGCAGTGGGGTCCCCCTCTAAAGTCTTCATCAAGTCCCTCTTGAAGAACTGGGCCTTAATCTTCGCCAAAGCATCATCAAGAGGAGAAGTTTCAGTAGACTTCCCCGACAGGGTAGGAATTTCCTGACTAGTGTCAGACGAACTCTTACTCTCGATGATTGCATTGAGGTAGCTAACAGGGTCAGTTTGTTTCAAGAGTTCCAAGTCCTCTTTTGACCTGTGCTTCGAGGAGGTAACCCTTGCAACAGTATTATCTTGGGTTTGAGGCTGTTGAATGCTAAGTGCCTCGACTGGTTGCTCTTCGACTCGGACTGAGGCAGTACCAGCGTCGACTTGTGGTTCTTCGCTAGCATCACCCTGGGGCCCTTCGCCAGCGTCATCTTGGTGTTCTTCGCTAGCGTCGCCCTGGTGTCCTTCGCCAGTGCCACCTTGGTTCTCTTCGTCGGCAGCATTTTGATTCTCTTCGCCATCATTGCCTTGGTCCCTTTCTTCATGATTCTCTTCTGACAGATCCACTGCCTGAACCGTTTCTGGCTGTTGTGCCTCCACCAGAGGTTCCTCTGTTGGTTTCTCTACTGTTTCAGCATTGGCCTCATTCTCAGTATGGGCTTCGTCATTGCCCAAGCCTTTTTCCTGAGGCCTGCTAAGTTCAGCAGATTCCAGCGTTTCTGAGGTCCTTGGCGGAGAACTTTCAGTAGTGTCCTGAAAAGGGAAAGAAGACAAATCTTCAGAGATTGAAAGGGACACAATCGAATATGGGTATCTATACCTAAGTTATAAAAGGGTCTAAAAGATTACCTGTGGATTAGCTTCAGCCCCAGGGCTGGAATTGTCACTCTCGACAGGCTTGTTAAGAAGAATGTTTAGTTCCTCCTCAGTTGGCTCCTCGATGATCACTGGAGGTGGCCTAGGCTTTCTCACAGCAACCTTTATTCTGACAGTTCGACCTTCAGGAGCAGGAGCAGGAACAGAAGCATCCTTCGTCAACTTTCGCCTTTTTAAGGGGGCAGGAGGGGAATCACTTTCTTCATCACTCCCAGATTCGACCACCAGTCCTGGCCGTTTCTTGGGCGAAGGTGCCTAGAAAAACCAATAGGAATTCGATTTAATAATTGCATCGAAAGTGAAAAGTCGAAAGCCAGAAAAAATGATGAAAGTCTGGTTACCGATATAGAAGGCTTCTTCGAAGAGCCTTCCCCCTGTTGGTTGCTTATGGTCTTCGCCGGCGCTGTAGTCTTCGCCGGCGGTGGAGGTTTTGTTGAAGGGCCTCCTCCTTGTTGGCCTTCTGTAGCCTTTTTGGCTACAGGCTTTCGAACAACTGAAAGCAAAGAAAAGGTTAACAGGCTAGCAGTCGAAGAGAAAGCAAAAAAGTAATGTGAGAGAATGAACTTACATTTCTTTATTTTGTCCAACACAAGGACAAAAGACTTCTGCAGCTCATCCATGAAGTCCTTCTCGTCGAAGAAGTACTCAGCATAATAGCCTCTCCACCACTCCTCGAAGGATGGTGAACAAAGGAAATTGAGCTGGTAGTCAAACAGCGAGAGGATTGTTCGACCAGCATATCTTCCGATATGCTTGATGGCAGCTTCTTCTGTGTAATCATTGCAGAAGTACAGCATGGACTTCTCTCTTTGAAAAATCGGAGAAGGTAGGGTTTGGATAATACCAAACTGGCGAGATACCAGATTTGGTTGGTAGGCAATCAGACTCAAATGAGTCTTAGAACTCTTGAATCAAAGAGGCATGATCCTTGGGGTGAGGAACGCCTCCCACAGTATTGTGTGTTCATCGACATTGGGACCACTCGACGCCTTTGGATGTGGCCTTGTGAACCATGCTGGCCCCACCCGCCGTTGAGCAAATGGAGCCATAGTTGAAACAAACTCCTTCCTTCGAGCAAACATTAGAACGAAGTTGGTGAAGGTTTGTTGAAACTCCAGTCCATCATCCGTAGGTGTCAGCAGAGCCAGCCTGATTCCTTCGATGCGTCTATTCGCTATCGCTGGAGTTTGTTCATTTATCTGAACCTTCTTGGGCAAGAAAGATTCGAAAGTGGCGTTGAGCCACAGTTGGAGTAGCCAAAAAGGCCCAGCGAGTAGCAAACTGGCCCTGTCTTCGATATGTTTCAGAAGGGTTGCCCCATTGCTGATCGAATCATAGAGGCTAGCCAGAATCAGTTCTGCCAAACAGATGTTTTGGCGGTGATGCAGTTGAGTAGCAAGAGTGACCATCTTTTTGGTCACCTGTAGAGACTTCGAGCAAAACACAAAGCGAGTTAGCCATAAGGCTAGAAACGCTATGTGTTCGACATCCGACACAGCATCTGTCGACCTGTCGTGATAATGATTGATGAAAGTGGTGTATGTTGGTTTGGTCTCAGAGAAGCCAATTTGGTCCTCCGACATCTCCTCCGGATCGAAGTAATCCCTGGTTGGTCGAAGGCCAGTAATAGCGGCCACATTGAAGAGTGTGGGGGTTAGCATCCCACAGGGAAGATGAAAAGTAAAGTGGGAGTAGTCCCAGAACAACAGTGAAGCTATCAGCATCTCTGGGGAGTAGTTCAAACCCGTCTTCGACAGCATCACTAGGTCGAAGATTCCCATATCCTTCCAGATCGAAGTTTGGTGCTTCTCCAACTTTGTTAGCCAAGCAACATAATCGGAGGTAAGGTTAGGGCAAGACCTGAAGACCCTAACACCTCTGTTGAAGAAGCGGAGGTCGATTTTTTCACGTGCAGGGTCTTCATTGTCTTCTGCGTCTTTCTTGGCGCATGCTACTGGTTTGAGTTTCTCGACTATTGGGAAATAGCTCTTGATCTTCAGAGCCTCAGAGATGCTTGGATTCATGGGGCCAGACATTTCAAAGATCTGGTTGGAGTATCCAACCGGGATCATCAAGTGGCGCGAGTAAGCATCGCGAACGGCGATGTCAGAAGGTTCAGGAACCCTTCGTTTGCCTGTAGAATTTACTACCGGAGCAGTGACGAAAACCTTGGGTTTAGCATGTTCAGTTGGTGCGTTAGCACTAGGAGCAGTAGAAACAGAGGCCATGGTTTGGTGTTGAGTTTGGAATGAGGTTGAAGATGAAGTGAAAGAGGAAGAGTTTCTGCAAAGATAACAAGCTTGTATGGAAACAGGGAAGTTTGAAGGCTAGATGGCGTAAAAAGTCCCACAATGGGGTACTTACTACTATTTATAGTAGTGGGAAAAATCCCCAATAACGAGGACATTAAATGCCATTTAATGCTGCAGGAGATAGTGGGACGCGTGGCAGCCTCCTGTTGTTTTGGCCGTTTCTGCAGAAATAGAGGGACGCAGCGTGCGTCCTTGTTTTTGGGAATTGTCATAATGACAAATTCTGAAATGACGTTTGGTACTGCACGCCGTACTGAAAGTGACGTCCTAGGATCAAATCAATGATGGTTTTCTTGGGATTGCCAATAGTTGGTAAAAAGCAACAAAAAGTGCACAAGTTAATTTGTGACTAAGCGTGGAAAGACAGGTGTCGAATGGCGTTTCAAAGAATGCCTTTTTCTTTCAGAGTCGAAATAAGGCATTCTTGGGGGGCAATTTGTTGGCTCCTAAATTCGACACCTTTGTTTTGTTGATGTCAGCCATTAAAAGCTGCAAGATGCTTTCGACTGGCTAAGTCTGTCGAAATGCCCGTCGAAAGATGACAAAGTACTTAGAAGATTTCTTCCAAGGAAGAAGGTTGATTGCCTTCGACGTCGAAGGAGTTTCTCGTCGAAGATGTCTCTTGACGAAAGTGTTCGATGGTCCAGAGTGGAGCAGTTTGAAATTCAAGCTTTTTGGAGGGAAAACGGTTTCCAGCAGTTACCACGTGCAAACGTGCAAGGATCTGGAGCGTCGAGCGTGGAGAACGTGCCAAGTGGATTGATCTCGAAGCAGTGTAACTGCCCGACGGTTACTTGGGATGTTTTAGTATAAATAGGAGTAGATATGTAGTTTCTCGGGTGTGTTCACAATTCTATACAAAGTCACTCATATAGATTCGAGTACCCAGCGTGTGAGAAAGAATTGTTGAGAAATGTATGTGTGAAACACCAATTTTATCAATTAAAGTCATTTACTTTTCCAGAAATTTACTTGCTTTCCTCTTTACATTCTTGTCGAACCTTTTACTTTAAAGCCTTGTTTATTTTACCAAGTCTTTCCTTTATGCAATTCATTTAAAGCCAATTTATTTAAAGCCTTATCCAACTTAATCAAACTTCAAAATCAACCTATGTCCTAGGATCAATCTGATCGATCCTGCGAGTAACCAAATAAGTAACCATTTGGAGGATCAGCGGTTGTTTACCAAAACCCAAGGTAAACAGGGAGTGGCCTTAGAAATAGAAACCATGGGAGAGGCCACCTCAAAGTCTTGACAAGGAGTTTCAACGAACTCTCCATCCATTTCAACATACTTGAATGAATTCAGATGACTGATCATAAACTCTTCTTCTTCGAATACAGACAATTTTCCCCTTGACCAGATATTTCAACTTTTGATGTAGTGTGGAAGTCACCACACCTGTCCCTTTTCACCTTGACATCCGAAAGTGGCTTGCTTACGTCTTTCAGAATAGGTTGTAATCGTTGAAGTTTCTTCCACAAAACATACATTGGTCTACCATTTATATGCTCATTCCAAGTAACTGCCACTGCCTTCAAGAAACCCTCCAAGTCAGCAAAACTATTGAGGAACTTGAACTGAGTTTTCCTCCTTCTCTTTGTACCTTCAACAATATTCAGCCACAACAGGGCATGGTCAGAAACACTAGGGTGTAATTCTTCTGAAGCCAACCAATATTACCAATCACTCTGTCGATCCTAGAGTAAATCACACCATCACTTTGCTTGTTTGACCAAGTATAATGGTCCCCACTATTTATCCATTTCAAACAAGTTAGTAGCCTCCATCATAGTACTTAGATCACTGTATTCAGATTCAGTGACAATCCTTCCCGTAATTCTATCCTGGCTCTTCAACACATTATTGAAGTCGTCCAATAAGAACCACGACCCATGTTGTTGACTATGAAGCACTTCAATATCCTCCTCTGCTCTAGATGGTTTTGTGCATAAATAGTTGTCATCCAAAAACAACCAGCTCCCATTTAAGTCATAGACACCACAATGAACCATCTGATCTGTATTACGAATCATCTGGATATTCGCATTATTATCATTCCAATAAATCCATATTATACCATTTCCATGTTTGTTGTAGTTATCTAAGTAGTTTCCTCGAAGATTGAACCTCTTCCTAATGTTTTCATCTTTGTTTTCCTTCACTCTTGTTTCAATAAGAATTGCTACGTAAAGGTTTAGTTCCAAGAGACAAGAGCTAATCTCTCTAACCTTCCCCATTTTATTGAGCCCCCACACATTCCATGCTATAATCATGGAACACTAAGTCATTCACACCAAGTGTTTAAAATCCATTATCACATATGACATCTCTCATTAACACATCATCCCGATCAGCAAAAGAGTGAAATCTCAAGATGAAAACCTCTCCTCATTGTAATACATATCTGGTAATTTCACAAAGTTCCACATCTTTAACATGAATTGTTTGACTTCATTCATACTCAACTCGCCACCTAACACATACATGATTAAAGATGAATCCCATAATTTCTTCGATCTCAACCTCGACCTCACCATTGACATCTTCATGCCATTGCCTGGATTTAGATTACCACTAAGCACTTCCACCCATAGCTTTCTCGCTTCAGTACTTTCAATCGACGTTTCTAGGGTTTTTGATGCATTGTCTTCCTCTTCGTTTTCGTCTGTAATTCCTTCATACTTTTCGTCGTCAACCTCAATTCCATTACTCTCATGACTTGATTCGTCGTCAGCCTCGATTTCATTACTCTCATAACTTGATTCGTCGTCAGCCTCGATTCCATTACTCACATGACTTGATTCGTCGTCAGCCTCGATTCCATTACTCTCATGACTTGATTCGTCGTAGATGGTGGCGCCGACTTTTTTGGTCGCCCCCGTCCTCTCATCATCATATTTGTTTTTTCATCGTATTATGTGTATGCCTAAATATTATTAAAAAATTCAATTTTAAGATATATATTAAACAATATTTAGATAATATATAAAGAGAATTATGACATGTATCTAACTAAATCATTTTTTTATTTAATTTCTTTTTGAAAATATGACAGATATATAACACAGATTGATTTGTATTTTTTTTTTTTATAAAATAATCATCGCAGCCAATCTTTGTTACTTTCCTCGACGCAAAAGCAGTGAGCGAATACAATCGTTTCAGTCTCGAAGTGAAGAATCTCCCTACAAAACAAAACCGTTCCCGTCCCGGAGCAAGGTTCTAGTTAGGAGCTCATTTCACCTTTTTCCATCTCTTTTGTTTCAGGTCACGATTTGCACTCATTGTTTTACTTTTACAGATTGCATGTAAACTGTTTGACAAAATGTTCTTCATCCTTGTTTCTCACTAAATCCAAATATATGCATTGCAATTTTCTCACTATTCCGTCACCCATTGATTCTAAGTAAAACCCTGGGTTTATGGTCAATGTATTAGGTATAAATGTCTATTTGACCCTTTTTATGAGTAAAATTCCGTTCTTCATTTCACTACGTTCTTCCTACTTTTGGTTCAGTAATGTTTTTCTTCTTTTTTTAAGTTTCATTTCTCTGTACTTTAGGTTTAAGTAAGAAGGTCTCTTTAAAAATGTGGTGAGGAATTAGGCACACGTGGGGTGTGAATAAGAATATTGGAGTGTGCTAAGTATTTGGGCCGGCCCATAAGTATGATTACACTTGTTATGATCTATAAATAACCAAATGCAAAGACAGAAATTAGGGTTTAGAAACTTTTTGTTGCAGCTATAAAGGGTTTCCTCCCAAACATTCTTCATCACCGTTTCCGTAATCTGAATCTCACCAACAAAATCCAAGTACGTTTCTTTCTTTCGAATTATTCATCCATCTCTACGTTTTCCTTTGAAATCTATATATTTTGTTTAAATTCATATTATCTTTTGTCTTAATATGTTTGGATTTCTTTCTGTTTGCGTGGTTGATGAATAATGAACTAATTATAGTGTTTAATTTCATTGTTTCATGTTGCAAATCGTTAATTTGTTTCTGTTATTAATTGATGTGATTTTAGATTTGTTTTATTAGTGATTTTGATTATGTTTTTTTTTCATACCTTGATATGTTTATAGATTATGAACCCTAATGTTATAGAATAATCATTTTTAGTCACTTTTAATGGTGTTTGTTTCTTCATGCTGTTCTAATTAATAAATAATTTAAAGATGGTTTTTTAAATTAAAATGAGAAGCTGATTTAATAACTTATTTAGAGAGTGTTGAAAAAAGAGAAGAAGTTTTTTAGTCACAGATTAATGACAATATTGTTATGCATAGTTTTGTTACTTTTTTTTTTAACAATTGTGGTTGATTAGGATGGAGTCGCAGATTAAGCATGCTGTTGTTGTGAAAGTTATGGGACGTACCGGATCAAGAGGACAGGTGACTCAGGTTAGAGTGAAGTTTTTGGATGATCAGAATCGTCACATCATGAGGAATGTGAAGGGACCAGTTAGGGAGGGAGACATTCTCACCCTACTTGAGTCTGAGAGAGAAGCAAGAAGACTCAGATAGATGAGTTATGTTGTTATCTTGATGTTTTGTTGCAAGTTTTAATGAACCATTACTTGTTATTTTTGGTAGTTAGTTTATGGCAATTGTTTGTCTTTTAAGTTAAAGATGTTCTGTTTGTTTTGTGTCTTGAGTAAGACTGTCAGACTTTGTATTTTGAAATGTAATGGATTTAAATGGTGGTTAAAGCTATGAATGTATTTGAATAAATGCTTTGTAGAAAAATCATTCATTATACAATAGCTTACAAATCTGAGAGAATATCATATGTTTGGAGTTTGGCAATGAGATGTATGATAGAGATCAACCACCTAATATTTCTTTTTTTCTTTGTAATACTTCTATATCTTCAAATAGTTTGGTCCCTAGGCTTAAAGTTTATAACTTGAATCCTAAGTAGGAAGCATGCTTCTGTTTTTTACATAATTGCTGGTGCTGCTAAATTATAGTTGAAATATTCAGTATCTAATTCTATTGTTTTTGGTTTAGTCATGCTTTCATCAATAAAATTGAATGCTTTTGGTTTAGTATTAGCTAGTCCAATACCTTCGTATAAAGAAGCATATCCTTGTAAACTTCCAAAGCAGTTTTCCAGATTCTGTCAATTTCTGTGTATGCAAGTATAAGAATAGTGTTTTGTGGGAGCACTGTTATATGCAGTTTTTGTCTTTGATGCACAACCAAGTATTTTATAGTCTCTTTTATAGCAAGTCTCATGTTTCATATATTTCAAAGGATTTGCATATAACTTATTATTTGCGGATTATATTGCGTAAAAGCTCTTGATGAAAGCATGTAAGAGAAACATGATCACCAATTTAGTTAGTTTGTTTATGCATTTGAAAGACACATATATACCTATCTTTGGTGTTTACATCATTTATCTCACAATTATCATACTTCAAGTAGTCAATTCCCATAAAGAATCATTGAAAATTGATGTTAATTAAATTCATATAGTATATAATTTATGTAAATGCAAAATGGCTTTTGAATGAGCTGCATATTTCACGGGAAGCAAATGATTTTACATCTTGCACTTCATGCTCTTGGGATCCAGATTCCAGACATCTTTATTTTCATATTTAAAATGATTTTGAAAAATAGTTCTTGTCACCAAAAAAATGATTGAATAGCGTACTAGACCACTCTTTTTAAAACACTTTGTGGCACTGTTTAAAATTTAGCAAGTAGACTATATGAAGTTTATAGGATAAAATAATTCATTTATATTGTTTGATAGCCTAGTGTATGTACTTTTCTAAAATACACTTTTATTGAAAAGAATCTCAAGTTCTATATTGGTTAAAGGTAGAGTTGTGGTTCTATGTATTGGGCATATCATAAAACTTAAGTGATTTTGATGATGACCAAAGAGTAAAACAAAGTTAATCATAAATATCATCAATCATATGCATCATCAGAAAGAAGATATCAAAAAGTGAATTTGATCAAGTTCTAATGTTTAGAGCAAATAAGTTGAGTCATATTTGAAAATCGCTATCAAAAGAAATTAAAGATATGAAAGCTCGTCTAGTCTTGCGCTTTAATGTTTTATTTTTTTTTAATCAATGGTGTGTAAAATAAGCAAGAGTAATTTTTGAGGTATTAACAATACATACACACGCTAAATCAATCTTGACGCTTACCGAATCGATTAAAGAGAGATTTTGACAAATTAGGAAAGCAAGATTCGTTGTCTAATCAATTAGAACGTATTTCTAATCTATTAAGGAGTAAGCTCACCTCATATTCGATAAGGAAAGAATTTGGCTTAATTATTTCATTTTTGTTAGGTCTAATCAATTAGTGTTGTGGCCGAATCGATTAGAAATCGAGCAGAGTTTATCGATTGTTTTCTTTTTATGTAAATTTTTTTCCTATATAAAAGAGTGAAGAGCCTTGTACTCACTTCTAAAGCAAAAAAATTATGGCTAAACTACTCTTCTATCTCACTCATTCGTTTTCTAACAGTATTTTCTATTCATTATACGTTGATTTAATATTGAGAAGTGAAAGATTTATATTAAGAATTGTGTAATTTTTTTATAGTTCTAAAAATATAATTTAAGAACATAGTTCTCTTGTATATTTGTAATTAACTTTGATGTTGAAAGTTAAATCTGATAAAAGATTGGTGTAAGAAAGGTTCTTGGGTCGAATTTGGAGTAAAAGTTCAAGTTGTTGTTACACAAGAGACTCATAAGACAAGAGAGAGATGAATTGTGGTGATTAAAAATTGCGGTCCAATTATTAAAATGTTGAGTTATAAAAACGGTTAGTTTTTTTGACAAGGAACTATGCAATAATAAAGATTTCAACTCACCTTCTATCTTAATATCTTTTGATGTCAATCAATTCACAATCTTCTAAAATCCACTCGTATGTTCTTCCATTTAGTCAACATCCTTGTATTTTATAATAGCAAATTTTGAGATTAAATATTTTTTATTTTGCACATTCTTGCACCCATACAATTCTCTTAGTTTATTTCACATTTACTCTTCATCATTTTTTACTTCAATATATAGATATACATTCAAGTTCAACTATTGTCTAATTATAACACCTACCTTTTGATTCATCTTCTTTCATTCTATATCAAATTTATTACTTAGTTTGTCTTTTGCTCTGTGAGCAAGATCACTCGAGTTTTTACTACTCCATTTTAAAATAAATATTAGTTTAACAAATAAGTTTTATTTTAAAATAAATGTTATTCTCATTTTTCAATTTAATTTTTTTTTTTAATTATATCTTTTAATTTTTACTCTTTACACTACTTCCAACATATTTATAAAACTAATATAATAAAAGTGTAATGTCTTGACACTATTACTACATTTCTTAATTTTTTTACAAAAATCTTAAGATGTCATCCATAAGAGCTCTTTAAAATTTATAATTAATAGAGTTGAATTTAATTATATTGGGTTCTTGACTTTTTTTTTTTCCATTCTTAATGTAAAAAAAAAAAAAACAAGTCAACCAAAATTCTTGATACCATTTTCTTATGAAATGACTAACAAACATCCAACAAAACTAATTCCATAGAAGAAGAATAACAAAAAATAAATAAATAGCAGAGTCTTCCTAATAGCACTAGGAAGTAACAACTTTCACCAATGATGAAAAAATTACTAATCAACAACTTCCACAAAAATGGATATAGCGAAACAATTCTAATAGACATTAAAATTACTAAAAAAAATATATAAATATAATAAATTAAGTGATATGAACTTACTGAAATTTAAGCGAAAAATGATAAAATTTACTAGACACTAATCTATTACTAATTTTCGTTCTTCTTCTTTAAACTTAAGGTGTGTTTGTTTCAAGTTTAGAAATTACATTTTTGAGAATACGTAGGTAAAAAGTGAGAAAACCTATATTTGTTACAGGGTTGAAAAAAATTATTCCTGGATATAATGATTCAAAAGAACAAAATAATTTCTTATAACTTCTCTTATTCTTATATAATTATTCCCATGTTAAAGGATTGGAAAGTTAATTTCCATGAAATTTTATATTTATTTTTAAATAAATTAATAAAAATTACAATATTCCTGAGAATAGTAAAATTTTTGCCAAACAATTTTTGAGAAGAATACCTTGGAATAAATTTCTTACATTTATTTTCTTTGGATAGTAATTCCAAGGAATAAATTTTGACACCTTGAAACAAACGCCCCCTAAGAACTTAATTTTTTATTTTTTTTCTCTAAATAATTGGTGAACTTTAGGAGTGAATTCACCCAATAAATTTAAATAAAAAATTTAATCATTATTTTCTACCTCACATGTCTTTCCCTCACTCTCGTCTATAAATCACATTTAGTAACTCACAATTATAGTCGCAAATACAAATAAAATTTATTTAAGCACACATTACAAATCAATTAAATAGTTTTAAAATACCAAAAAAAAATATTTTGATTAATTCAAAAAGGTAATATGTCCACAGCGGTCGCGAGCATCTAGCCCAAAAACTCAAAAACGGATAAAGTAGTCTAAAAACTTAGACTAACACATCATGAGTTTAGCTAGGTATGTCCTTAAATTTCTATTGATTCACGCTCTATAAACTATAGAATCTATGATTTTTCTTTCAATGTGCTTGTTATGTACATCATTGCCAAAATAAGGCATTCCAGTACCTCCAAATTACATACACACTTTACCTAAAAGTCAGTTTCAAGATCTTTGCACGGCCATCCTTACCCTTAGTCTAGTTAATGATCCAGTCCACTTCTTGATTCCACCAGCCCAAAGGATCATGGTCCACCTGAATCTACTCTAGAACTTTCCTCCAAGTGTCTTTCGTTTCACTTTAGTTAAACAGTAGATGTTGCTGAGATTCATCATCATTGTAGAAGCCGCAGAGAAGAGTTCCAATCAAACCATATTTAAACAGTCTGTCACGAGTTGCTAATCGCTCATTACAAGCAATCCAAAGATTGACAATTGCCTTAGGTCAGGCCAAATTTCCATATAACAGTGTCCTCTAAACAACATTATGAAAATTTTCATGAGCAGCCATATACATCTTTTTCATATTAAACCTCTGGCTATTTATCATACGATCCCAACCCTGCTTCTGCTGAATTCCCTCTTGTTGCTTCATAATACTAGCTTTTATTATCCATGAGGCATTCTCCTGCACACTAACCTCCATAATCTGCTTATTTTTAATGTAGCATGCATTCATTTCTTCCAAAGGCTATATGCTTTTCCATACAAGTTCCACAATAATTTCATCAATGTAATTCTATTCTACACCTCAAGGTCAATGAGATTCAGACCCCCATTTCGCTTAGGCTGACAAACAAATTTTCAAGCAATAAAGGCTTTTCAGCTTTTCTCTGCGCTACCTATCCAAAAGAAAGTACGACATATGGAATTAATTTTGCAAATCACAGTTTTGGGGAACGGAAAACACTGTAACCAGTAATTCATCATGGCAAATATCACACTTTTGAGAAGTTGGATTCTCCCTAGGTAGCTTAAGAGCCTAGAACTCCAGTGAGTAATCCTTCCAACAATTTTATTAATCAAGCCCATGTAGTTGCTAACTTCTTGCTAGGCATAAGTATACCGAGGTATCTGAAGGGAAGCTTACCTTCTTTAAACCGAGTGATTTCTTGAATAACCTCCTTTGTATTTTGGTCAACTCCCCCAAAGAAAATACAACACTTAGTCCAATTTACTTTGAGCCTAGTTGATTTAGAGAACTTGTCAAGAGTTTCCATGATTGAAACTTTGTCTTATATGTCAAATAATAATAGACCATCAG
Organism: Vicia faba; assembly: GCA_948472305.1. NCBI lineage: Eukaryota > Viridiplantae > Streptophyta > Magnoliopsida > Fabales > Fabaceae > Vicia > Vicia faba. The sequence continues at coordinate 615,795,704 of OX451740.1, read as the reverse complement.
CAAAACAAAGATTAGTGAGGCCAATCTTCTCACATTTGGCATGGAAATTAAAGCTGTGATTCTTTTGCATCCTTTGAAAACACCTGTTTAGATACTCCATCATGATTACTGTTAAGAGTTCCACATCGAACACTATATGGCCTGAACATGAGTTTATAAGTGGGAGTAATCCTCACCTTACAAGTCGGTTTTGTAGGGTCGAGTTAGGCTGAATCACATATTCTAAGATGGTATCAGAGCCTCATCTAAGATCAATTGGGCCACCTACCATTTAGTTCCACGCTCTAACCCTAATTCCTGGGCGTGAGAGGGGGTGTTAAGAGTCCCACATCGGATAATATATGGCCTGAACATGAGTTTATAAGTAGGAGTAATCCTCACCTTACAAGTCGGTTTTGTAGGGTTGAGTTAGGCCCAATCACACATTCTAAGAATTACAAATAACAAGGGTGAGACTTTCTGGATATCAAGTTGCATCATACACCTAGGGGTTCCACTTTTTCTATTATACCCTTTAATCAACTCATATGTCAACAGAATATGATTATGGATAACCTGACCTGACACGAAAGCGACTTGGTTCTGTCTAACAATGCTAGTCATCACCTTCCCCATTATTTTGGCTAAAACCTTTAAAATGATATTGTAAACAATACTACAACAAGAAATTAGTATGTATTCCTTGATTCTTTTTGCTTCTTTACTCTTAGGTGTCAAGGTCACCAATGTGCAATATGCAGCCTTGTATAACCTTCCATTGTCAAAGAAGTCATGAACAACTCTCAAGTTACATCATAAACCTAGAGGTTCCACTCTTTCTATTATACCCCTTAATTAAAACCTAGGGGTTCCGTAATCGAATTTGTATTCCTGATGATGCGGAGATGAAGAAAGTAATTCTTGAGTTGGAGGATACTTAACCTTCGTGTGAGGCTAAGTGAGTGTAATGTGGACCGTGTAATATGTTGAGCGTTGGTGTCTCATCGACAAAATCAAATGAGAGGGAAATTGTGGGAGTATTTGCAAACCTCATTAGAAATTATTGGATTATAGTGCGTTAGGTTACTTGAGTACAAGTTCTAAAGGAACACTATTATAGTTTAGTAACGATGGTTTATACTCCATTATGATTGTCGGCTATCTGTTGACAAATTGAGGAATTGATCACCCTTAATCTCTTGTTGATAGTAGACGAGATCGTGTTGGATGGTATAAACTTGTCTTGCTATCTTAATGGTGAGTGAAGTGGTTAATGTTATATCGAAAGGTAGTCGCTCACCAGTTTGTGTGAAGTAATAAAAGAATTGCTAGGAAAGAGTTGTGATGTATTGAACAATTCAAAGTAGCGGGTTTACATGCGAGCTAACGTTGCAAAGTGAAAGATTGAGAATATCAAGTGAACAATGGTTTTATGGTAGATGTTGAGGAAAGCATGGAACTGGAATGAGGATTATAAATTGTATAGTTGGCAGAAACTTTTATGAGGAAGGTGACTTAAGATGGTTTATCAGAGTTGCACGGCAGAACGTATGTGGCGCAGTTGCTTTGAGTATACGACTCTACGTGCTTGATTTGGTAGATTGTTGATGTAGGGATGATGTGCCAAGGTGTTGTGATATCTCGGAGATATTTGTTGATCCTATAAGGAATTTATTATAGTTGTTAGTGGGTGGTGAGTTGTGTGTATATTTGTTTAGTTATATTGTTATGTTGATGTTATAATAATTTTGTCCCCGTTGTAGTGATATTGTTGTTATTTACCGTAAATGATGGATAATACTCCATAATATGATGAAGTTGATTATGTTGGATATGTTGATGTCACTATAAGAGTGATACGATGATATGAATGGAGTTGTTGATATTGTGTTGATAATTAACATACATATGTATATATGGGAATTAAATTGTGTATGTGTTTTTGGTGTTGAGAATGTTGTTAAGATGCTAATGTAATGTTGTATATTCAAGTATAAGTGTGTTACCAATTTAAATGTTGATATGTCAAAATATTGTTGAGGTGGTTGATAAGTTATTAACGATTATGTCGCGAACATGTTGAATGATTAGCACGTGTGGATTTGAATTATATCATATTGAGCGTTGTTACATCGAGAAAGTAGTGGTCGAAGTGTTGCCAAACGCGAATTGAAGATCAGAGAGTTGGATGCGAAATTCGCATTAAGAGTGACCGTATCAAGTAGATTTTCGAGGACGAAAATATTCTAAGTGGGGGAGAGTTGTAACGCCCGGTATTTAATTATTTATTTAATTAATTAAATATTTTTGAATATTTTATATTAATTCAAATTTTTATCGTCGAAGTCGGAATTATTTTATTAAGTTAGAATAATAATTAATCGAATTTAATTTAGTGGAATTAAGTTAAGTGTTATTTTATTATTAAGCTTAAATGTAACATTGAGCTTAATTGATGGTGGTGTGTAGTAATTAGAGGGGTGTGTCTTTTTAGGCTCATTTGAGTTTTTAAGATTAAATAGAATATGATATATTATATTAGAATAGAAATAGAAGAATAGAAGGGGGTTTTTGTATCAGGAAGAAAAAGAAGAGGAAAATAGGGTTTGGAAGGAGAAGAGAAGAAGAACAAGAGGAAATCTCTTCAAGTGCCATTTTTTTCAAAAATTCGGTTGAAGTCTCTTAAAGCTGCTCTTAATCCAAGGTAAGGGTGGGGTTCTGACTCTATAATAGGGTGTATAATTAATAGTATGTGAATTTGGGTTATGAAAATTAATTCTAGTTGTGTTTGAAATTGGTATACTGATGAAATTGAGAGATGATTTAAGATCCAATATAATTAGAGATGCATATATTTAAGTACCTTAGGATTTTCTTTGCAAAATTCCAAACAATTACTACCGTAGCTCTATTTGGAATGAATTACTCTTTTATATCAATATTTGAAAGCACTTAATTTTTCTATACAGTAGCATATTTATAAAGTAACATTTTGAAGTAATTGAAATTATGTCCTATAACAATATATAAAGTAGTGCTTAGAAGCACTTGTTGCTATATATCAATATAAAAAAATACATGTTGCTGTAATGGTATAATGGAAAAAAGAAATAGTGCTTGGAGGTTTATGTTGCCACAGTAGTGCTAGAGGTGACACTTAGAAGTTAGGCTTGTGGTATACTGTAGCGCATGGAGAGTACCTGCTAGCCTTAGCGATATATGTATATAGTAATATTTTTAAAAGGCACTTGGTTGTTCGGGTAGTGCATAAGCAGAAGTAGTAATTAGAGGTAATTATTTTGCAATACTCTAACGCAATATTGAATTAATATTTAATGACATTTGGTATACTGTAGCAACTACGTTCCGATTATAAATATAAAATATTTAATAATAATAATTTAATATCTTTAATAAATAATTTTGTAGGACTTATAAAATAGAAATAATAGAATTTTTGGCCGTTAATTAATTTAACTGATCGAAATTGTGTTTGATTCTAATTTGCTGGTATATGCGGTAAAAATTAGTTATCCGGAAATTAATGAAATTTGATGGGGTAACTAAGTTAAATGCGTAGGTAATTATGGTTGAGTTATTTTTTTGAGATTGCGACGTTTTCGGAGATCGACCGGAATTGTGTTTGGTTCTAATTTGCCGGTATAGGCGGCAAAAATTAGTTATCCGGAAATTAATGAAATTTGACGGGGTAACTAAGTTAAATGCGTAAGTAATTATGGTTAAGTTATTTTTTTGAGATTGTGACGTTTTCAGAGACCAATCGGAATTGTGTTCGGTTCTAATTTGTCGGTATAGGCGGTAAAAATTAGTTATCCGAAAATTAATGAAATTTGATGGGATAATTAAGTTAAATGCGTAGGTAATTATGGTGTTATTTTTTGAGATTTCGATGTTTTCAAGGGCTAACAGGAATTGTGTTTGATTTGAATAAATCATGGAAGTAACATTGTTTAAACTTGTATGTTACTTGATTTATGAATTATATTTGCAATGCATGTACAATTGTTGGTATTTCATTATGTTGGAATATGTGGTATGTGTATGTTAAGGTCGAAAGTGGTCTTAATTGCATACGAGTTGTTGATTGTACATTGCATGGCATGGTTGGTCTTGAAATAGAGACGGTGAAACGGTGGGTTCACATTTTATAAACGTTGATCCTTGAATGGAAATAGACGTAGTGACTTTGACCCGAAAAGGGAACATAGGCGGTGAAACTTTGGTTCACAAAAAAAATAGACGTTGATCCTATAGTGGAAATAGACGTAGTGGCTTTGATCCTATGTAGAAAAATAAGCGGTGAAACTTTGGATCCACAAGTTGGTACCGCATTTGCATTGGTTGCATCGAGTTGTGAGTCACATGCATAATGATATATATTATGAGTTTATGTGAAGATGATTGAGTTTGTGAAATTGGTTATGATGTGAATAAGTCGTTGTCGAATACATTGTTGTTGTTGAATATGTTGTTGCTTTATGTTGTTGACTTGTTGTGACAGATATCATCTAAAGGTTGTGAATTAATTGTTATGTCGTGTTGGGGCCCTCTTGCCATTCCATCCGTCCATGGTGATTTATATTTGGTTATTTCTCATGAAGACAAAATCTGAAACAAGGTAACTTGTTAAGAATTTTCTGTCCTTGGTTAAAACATAGTTTGGTGTCAAGGTGAAGTGTATCCAGACTAAAAATGGACAAGAATTTCTCAAATTGCCTACTGTTTTTTTGGTGCTATGCAGTCAAACATGCCATCTACTTGATTAACAGACTGCCTTCCCCTGTTTTGGAAAATAAATCACCCTTTGAGGTGCTTCATGATATGTTTTTGGATGTTTAGCGTTTGCGTTTACTCTCCAGCAAGGTCGACTTAAGCTTGATCCTCGAGCAAGAAAGAACATGTTTCTTGGCTATAAACAAGGTGTTAAGGGCTTCATTTTATTGGACTTACACACCAGACAAATCTTCATTTCTAGATTCTTTTCCTTACATAATTCACAACCACAACTACTCCTACATCCTACGATTTAACTATTTTTGACACTCCCATCTTTGTACCGTCACCTACACCATTATCCTCTGTCCCTTCTAATGAATCTCCCAACCAACCTACTAAAATACTTTCTGCATTCATTAAGACTCAATTAGATTCTGCATTCACTATTAATGATCTTGGTACTCTCAAATACTTTCTTGGTTTGGAAGTGGCTCGATCACACCTATGGTTAAGCCCTCTAAGTCCCTTTTAGACGCGTCCTCATCTGTTGATCCCAGCATTTACCGCCCCATGATTGGCAAACTCCTCGCCCTGATATTAGCTTTGCCATTCAGCAACTAAGTCAATACATGGATGCTCCTCTGCTTCTCGTGTATTGTGTTACATCAAACAAGCCCCTAGTCAAGGCCTGTTTTTCCCTGCATCTTCTCAATTAGATTAGTTTTATATCTAGTTAGACATACAAAACTTAATTAGCTCATTGTATTGTATAAAAACACTTTTCTGTCATTTCAATGAATCAGAAGCTTATTTTCAATCGTTCTCACAATCATGTTATTTCTCTTCAAGTGCGCTTGTCTTTGCCTTCGTCTCTTCTGTGCGTTTTCGGAAACTGAGGTTTGTCTCCTTGTTTTCTTCTTCTCCTCTTCCTCTTTGTGTTTCAACTTTCCTCAATCAAACGAAATGGAACTGAAATTATGTATGGGTGTGTCAAAGTTTCATCACTAAAAAATATACTAAATTAAAAATATTAAAACATAATTCCACCTAAACTGTCACATAGAAAGTTAACATTTTTTTCAATATTTAACATAAATATTCGTTTATTAAATAATAGATTAAAATAAAACTTTAAATTAAATTTAAAGACTAAAAGATACATTAAACCATTCTTTTATAAATATTTATATTATATAATTTAGTTAGATGCTTGTTTAAAAAAGTAGTACTAAATAAATTTGAATAAAATCATAAATTAAACTAAAAATTAAATATTAAAAGCTTTAATTTTGATATAAGTCATGCTGTATTTTTAGTCAAATTTAAGAATAATTGTTGGAAGAAACCACATAATAGAAACGAAAAACAATGTCTAGAAACTGAAAAGTAAATGCCACAGCGTCCTTCAACTTCAACCTTTGCAAACTTTCAAAGACCCCTTTACCTATGGAACTTGATGATTCGTGACTCTACCAATAATGGTTTCTTCACAGAAACACTAAAAGCATATTCTTTTATACACCACTCTGGTCTCCATGGCAGCACCTTCACCTACCCTTTACTCCTCAAGTCATGCGCTAACCTCCTTTCCATTCCACACGGTACAATGCTTCATGGTCATGTCCTTACACTTGGCTTCCAAGCTGATACATTTGTTCAAACTGCACTTGTTGATATGTATTCAAAGTGTTCTGTTATTGAATCTGCAAGAAAGGTGTTTGATGAAATGCCGCAAAGAAGTGTTGTCTCGTGGAATGCTGTGATTTCGGCTTACTGTCGCGAGTCTTTGATGGATAAGGCAATGAGTCTCTTGAAAGAGATGTTGGTTGTTGGTTTTGAACCGAGTTCGTCTACGTTTGTTTCAATTTTATCAGGTTATTCTTCCGATTTGAATTCTTCCGAGTTTCTTCTCTGGCAGGGTATGTCGATACATTGTTTTGTTGTCAAACTTTGCCTTGTGTGTTTTGAGGTCTCTCTCGATAATTCATTGATGGGTATGTATGCTCAGTTTGGACAAATGGATGAAGCAAGGAAAGTTTTTGAGTTTTCAGATGAAAAGTCAATAGTTTCTTGGACAACTATTATGGGGGGTTATGTGAAGGTTGGGAGTATTGCGGAAGCGTTCAAGTTATTTCATCAAATGCAGCATCAGCATATTGACATTGACTTTGTTGTGTTTCTGAATCTTATTTCTGGTTGCATACAATCTAAAGAGCTTTTGTTAGCTTCATCTGTTCACTCTCTTGTACTCAAATGTGGGTGTGATGAAGAGGATTCCGTTGAAAACTTGCTTATAACTATGTATGCAAACTGTGGTAACCTTACATCTGCTAGAAGGGTATTTGATGCAATAATAGGAAAGAGTGTTTTGCCATGGACGTCGATGATTGCCGGATATGCCCGTTCATGTCATCCAGAGGAGGCACTGGGTCTTTTTAGAAGGATGATTAGGACGGAAATTAGACCAAATGGAGCAACCCTTGCAACTATTTTATCAGCTTGTGCTGATTTGGGTTCACTTAGCATTGGACAAGAGATCGAACAATACGTTTTCGAAAACGGATTTGAATTGGACCAACAAGTCCAAACATCACTTATACATATGTACTCCAAATGTGGTAGTATTAACAAATCAAGAGAAGTATTTGAAAGGGTCAAAAATAAAGATTTGACTCTTTGGACTTCCATGATAAATAGTTATGCTATCCATGGGATGGGGAATGAAGCTATTAGCCTCTTTGAAAAAATGACAACTTCAGAGCGAATAAAACCAGATGCCATTGTTTACACTAGTCTTTTTCTTGCTTGTAGCCATTCAGGATTGATAGAAGATGGATTGAAGTACTTCAAAAGTATGCAAGCAGATTTTGCAATAACTCCTACAATAGAACATTATACTTGCTTGGTAGATCTTCTTAGTCGAGTTGGCCAACTTGACCTAGCTCTAGATGCAGTTGAGGCGATGCCACCGGAAGTCCAAGCCAAAGCTTTGGGTCCATTGCTTAGTGCTTGTAGAATCCATGGCAATATTGAGCTCGCAGAGCTTGCAGCTGCCAAGTTATTAAACGTTAGTCCAAGAAATTCTACAAGTTATGTACTAATGGCTCATTTGTACAACTCTGTTGGTAAGTGGAAGGAGGCAAATACTATGCGAAACTGGATAGATGGCAAAGGAATAGTTAAAGAATGTGGCTGGAGTCAGGTTCAGGTCAGTGGTTAATTTCATATTTTCCGCGGGAAATTTGGGACACGTTGGGTTCGTCAATATCCACAAGACTCTAAAAAGCTGAATTTTACTCTTCAAGGAGGTAGCAATACACCAGTAGTAACTGAAAATCAATGGAAGGGAGGGGAGAAGATAAAGAGGTCAAGGTACAGACAGTCATAGTCTTTACAATTTAACTAAGCGAGGAAAAGATAAGATATTATGAATGTAATATATTTTTCTGTCATGAATAAAACCCTAGAATTTTTCTCCTATTCAGGGGTGTCTGCTTAGGGTTTTCAGGGGGATTGTGTGTAACCGAAAATCGAAGTTGGTCAAAGGTATTCAATAAACCTCAAGTTAGATTATAGTCTCGTTCTGTTTCGATTATAAACAAAAATAACTAATTGAATGAAAAGTGTACATAATTAGTTTTCATTTTTGTTTTGGTACTAAACATAACAGTCATTATTATTTTCTTTGAAACACAAAGATTGGAATATACAACTTAAAGTTTTAATGGAAACAAGTTGTTAGATCATCTAACAAATACAGAGACGAATAGCAATAAACTGATCCACCTTCAATGGTCTATATGAATAAATAGAATTTAAGTACTTAACTGTAACTCTAAACTACTCCATAACCCAAGTTATAGTTAGTGTGAGCAGAATGTTTAATCATCTGTGTCAGCCACAATTGATATAAAATCTAGGTCACATTCAAAGCTGATACTACTATTCTATTATATGCATATATAATGTTATTATTTTTCACAAATACTCTTACATTAATTTCTATAATAATTACTAGTGGTGCACTAGTAAATTCTCTCCGGTTCCTTTTTCTGTCTTTTTTATTTTTTTTTTTATTTTTTTTATTTTTACTTTTCATACCTACTAAACTCAATAGACTATATTTTGGGTTTAAAGATATCAGAAAAAAATCTTACAAAATTGTTAAATTGTAATTCGATTGTGTCGAAACAGTGTGTGTCGAAGGGAGGTTGCTCAGTTGAAGAGTTTGTGGATCGAAGCAAGCTACATACATATTTGATTGGTTTTAGATTTAGATAAATTTGATTTATATCTAAAATAGATAGATTTGATTTAGTACCAAAATAAGTATTTTGGGCTTTTATAGTTTTGGGTTTTGGCTTAGGGAGCAAGCTAACCTAAATCTATAAATATAAGGAGTAATCCTTAATTTTGTAATTAAGTCAATTCATTGTAATCACAGAATTTGCAGTTGCAAGTGATTAATAAAGTTTTCCACTGTTTATGGACATAGAGAAACTCTATAGAAAATAACTGTCTTCGTTTCTTTTCTCATAATTCATTGTCATTGTGTGTTGATATCAATCTTGTTCATCAAGATTGATAGAAATTCATCATAGATATTTGGTGGATTTCCAACATCTGGTATCAAGAGCTCGGTTAATCGATTCAAGAGAAGTATCGATCAAGAACGATCGAGGAAGAAGAAGAATTTACGATGGCGAGTTATGGGAATGCAAATTATCCAGCAACTCTACTAATTCTGAAAGTAGACAACTATGAGAATTGGTGCAAACAGATGAAAATTTTATTCAAGTGTCAAGGTCTTTGGGATCTTGTAAACGATGGATTGAAAGCGCTTGGAGAAAACGATTCAGAAGAAGAAAATAAGAAACACACAGAATCTAAGAAGTTGATTTATAAAACACTCTTTATAATTCATCAATGTTTGAGTCCAGAAAATTTTGAAAAAGTGAGTGATTCAAAATCTGCAAAAGAAGCTTGGGAGATTCTTGAGAAGTCTTTTAGTGGTGCAGAAAAGGTGAAAGGGGTGAGGTTACAAACTCACAAGAGAACGTATGAATTGCTTCAGATGGAAGATAGTGAGAGCATATCTGATTTCTTCAATAGGGTTACAAAACTAGTGAATCAAATCAAGGAATGTGGAGAAACATTAACAACAAGAGTTGTTGTTTCAAAGATCTTGAGATTTTTGACTCCTAAGTTCGACCACATGGTGGTGGCTATAGAAGAGGGAAAAGACTTATCAAAATTGACAAAGGAAGAGCTTCAAGGGACGCTTGAATCTCATGAACAAAGAATGTCTGAAAGAGCTGCAGGCAAGTCGAAGAGTGATGTGGCTTTGAAGGCACATTCAGCAAAAGAAACCAAAAGCAAAGGAAAGTGGATCGATAGAGGTAGAGGCGGCTACAACAAATCGGCTAGTAGAGGAAACCAGAACGAAGGAAACGTGTCGAATCAGAGAAGACCATACCAAGGCAACTAAAGAGGTGGTGTTGCAAATAGAGGAAGAGGTGGTGGTCGAAAACCTGACAAGAGTCACATTCAATGTTACAATTGTCAGAAGTATGGTCACTATTCGAGTGATTGTCCAGAAAAGCGAAAGAATCAAGAAAGTGATGCAAAGTTTGTAAAACATGAAGAAGAAGAGATGATGTTGATGGTCACAACAAGAGATAAAGATAGATTCAAGGATAAATGGTACTTCGATTCAGGATGTTCATCATATATGTCTGGAAGGAAAGACTGGTTTGTCAACATAAAGCCCTTAATGAAAAATATTGTAAAATTCGCAAATGACAATACCCTAGCAGCTGAAGGTATTGGTGATGTTATGATTATGATGAAAGATGGCAAGAGGTCAGTAATTTCTAATGTGTTGTACATATTAGGCATGAAGAGCAATTTGCTCAGTATAAGACAGTTGATCGAAAAGAATTATAAAGTGTCGATTGAAGATAAGATGATGAGAGTCGTCGATGCAAATGGAAGATTAATCTTGAAGGCTCCTATGTCTCAGAATAGAACCTTCAAGATCGAACTAAATGTGATGGAGCACAAGTGCCTTTCGACTACAGCTAGCAGAGATGAATGGATATGGCATTATCGACTAGGCCATCTCAACTTCAGAGACATCAAAAATTTGAAGAGAAGAAATATGGTTTCAGAATTGCCAGAAATCGACATTCCAAACAAGGTATGTGAGAAATGTGTGCAAGTGAAGCAACACAAGAATAGCTTCAGCAAGGATGCAGGAAGCAGGTCGAAGGTTATTCTTGAAGTCATATACTCGGATGTATGTGGACCAATCCAGGTGGATTCGATGGGAGGTAACAAATACTTTGTCACATTCATAGATGATTTCAGTCGAAAGTTGTGGACTTACCTGATCAAGAAGAAAACTGAAGTGATCGAGGTATTTGCCAAGTTTAAGTCTATGATCGAAAGATAAAGTGGTCGAAAACTCAAAGTTTTGAGAACTGATGGTGGTGGAGAGTATGTGTCAAAAGACTTTGACAGGTTATGTGAAAAGGAAGGGATAGTGCACGAGGTGGTGCCACCCTATATTCCATAGCATAATGGAATTGCAGAAAGGAAGAATCAAACCATCATGAATATGGTGAGAAGTATGTTGAAAGGCAAGAATTTACCTAACGAGTTTTGGGTTGAAGATGCGTCGACTGTGTTGTACCCCAAAATTTTTCCTCTCATGTTTTCAAAGGTCTTCCCTTACATGGTTGGTCACAAACACTTGCCTAACGAAAATAAAGTTTTTTTTTGAAGATGAATAAAGTGTCTTTCGATTGGCATCTGGGAAAAGTCTTCGATTGGGTATGCAAAATCCTTCGATACAGGCTTGACTCACCAGTCTTCGATTGGGCATTTGGCACTCTTCGAACGAGATTTGATTAGTAAGCTTCGATTAGGTGTTTGGAACCCTTCGATCAAGCTTTTGTCCGCAAGTCTTCGATTGAGCACTGGACCCCCTTCGATCAAGTCAGTTTCACAATGCTTCGACTATGCATTAACTACTTTAGGCTTACCTTCGACTCACGAGGCAAGAATCTCCTACAAGTTTGTTTCGATTCACAAAGGAAAATGCCCCTCAACTTGCCAGCACACCAGGCAAGAGGCTCATTCGAAGAACATGTAAATGACTCATTCGAAGAACATGTAACTGACTCATTCGAAGAACATGTAAAGGTCCATTTGAAGAAGCATTCAAAGGGTCAATTCGAAGAACATGTAAAGGTCCATTCGATGAAGCATTCAAAGGGTCCATTCGAAGAACATGTAAAGGTCCATTCGATGAAGTTTTCAAAAGGTCCATTTGAAGAAGTATTCAGAAGGCCCATTCGAAGGGTACATAAGAAGTCCATTCGAAGGAGGCAACTCAAGACCAATCGAAGAGCATGGCCTGAAGGCATTCGAAAATCAAAGGTGTCCAGGTTCATTCAAGATTCCAAAGAGACATGAATATTTCAAAAAGGAAATCTTTTAATATGTCTGATTCTTATCTCATGGCTTTAAAGGCCTGGTTAAATGGTTGTCCCTTGCCATTTTCATGCACCCTCACACTCCTATAAACACGAGGCCAATGACACATTACATGGGGAGGAGGACATTTGTTGTACCCCAAAATTTGCCCTCCCATATTCTTCAAGGTTTGTCAAGAATCATCTTCAAATGGTTCAAGATTGCTCAAGAGATTACACAGTCCAACTACTTCCTAAGCCAACTGAAATTAGGGTTTTGGTTCTTTCAAGGAAGTTGAGGTTTTCAATGGCTCAATCAAGTCTCATATGCCTATAAACATCCTCAAGCACCTACATGCCAAGTCTCAAGGCTCATAGTGTCAATTTGCACAGTCAAAAGCCTCATTTGACCCACAGTCAACTACAAGGGCAAAATGGTCATTTCACAGTCAAAAGTCAGAATTTTTGGTCAACATATTATTTTGAGTCCACAATCATCATTTGATCAAATCTTGATCATGATTCCACAAGAATGGCTCAAAAATCATCAAGATGCAAAAAGTTAATATTTTTGGACAGTAGAAAAGTCAACTATATCTTGACCAGGGCATAACTTTTTCATGGTTCATCAGAAAAATCCCATCCAATGCTCATTTTGAAGGGGATGACATTTCCTACAATCCATCTTCACATTCCAAGTCCAAGAAATGCTCTCATAAAAAGTTATCAATTTCTACATTATAGGTCAAATTCAAAAGTCAACAAAAATACACTTTAAGTCAAAGACCATAACTTGAGATTGGTAAATCCAAATGACATGGGACCAAAGGCATTGGTTAGAGGACTTCAAGATCTTTCCAAAATGTCCAAGAACATGTTTATATGATCAAAATTGAGCAAGATATGCATTGGAGAAGTTGGGAAATTTTCATGAATTTGCAAAAGTCAACTTTGTTCAAAACACCTTATTTTTGCTAATGGGCCTCAAATTTCTTCTTGAAACTTTATCCAAGGCCTATGCACGACCCATCAAGCCTAATGAATTTATTTTCTTATTTTTTATTAATTAATTGGATTTTTTATTAATATTAATTCATTTAATTAATTTAAATTGTAGGAAAATATCAAGATATGGTTTTTCAATATTTTTGTGAAGCAAAGATAACCTAAAAAGGCTGGCAATTTCGTGCACCAAGTCAAAGATGCCATATCTCCAAAATTGGCAACTTTTTCCAATCATGAAGATTCAAAAATATTTGATTTTCAATCAAATATGCAATCATCAATTCAATGGATTTTGGCTCAAGATTTTAACCTAATTTCAGTCTCCTATATATACACAAGCCAACCCTAATCACGCATACGTGAAAGCACTGCAAACAAAGCCATAGCCATATTGAAATTTTCAAAGAAAACTTGAAAACTGATTTCCATATTCTAGCACGATTCAAAGGCATTTGTGGATTCTAACAAATTGCAGGGAGTGTGAGGAACGTGTAGCAATCAAAACCAGGCCTTAAAGCTACAAGAATCATCAAGAACAGTTTAACGGTTTACCATTTTTTTCCAGAATCGTATTGCTTATTTCATGCACATTTAACATGATTTATTGTTTGTTTTGCATTGCTTGAATCCATATGAAGCTATTGGCATAGTTTAATTGAATTATAATGCACAGAATCATAAATTTCCATGGATGAATTCTAGGGTTCCTGAGCTTGGAATTTGGGGATTCTTAATACAAGAAAAATTGAGCCTCATAAGACCCATGACTGAATTCGTTAGGTCAAGACGAATATTTTGGCACCCTCGCGAAATATTTCTATTAACCACACGCCTAATCGCTATTTTTCCTCGTTGTGGTTTGTGGGGGTTAAAAACCCCCGCTATCTGATTTGGTTTTTACAGGCATCAGCGAAGAAGATGATGAGCTGTTGATGTCTCATTGGTCCATTTGAAAAGAAGCGCGCGTTTTTATGGTTACAACATATTGAATGATTTCTTAATATATTAATTGTTGGTTATTTTATTAACGAATGAAACGCGTTAGTGGAGTGGTTAAGGCAAGCATTCAGAAAGCATTGGGACCTGGGTTTGAATCCCAGGTCCCCCACAATACTTGTTATTATTTTTCTTTGCCTAATCCCATGCAGGTTGTAAAAGCAGATTTACCATGTACTCTCAAATATCCAGGTGCCATGTGTTTAAGACTCAAATCCAATGGTCCAAAGCTGGATGATCATCATGCTCCTGGTCAACCCACGCGTAGACAATCATTAAAGTCAAACAGGCTTGAGAGATTAATGGGCCAGAATTGCTAACAAACCTCCAAAAATGGGCCAGCACCCCCCTGGTTCATTATTCCCTTTTTTCCTTTTATTTTTCCATTTAACTATTTTTCTAATTATTATTATTATCATTAAAATTAATCAAATTAATTTTTCATAATAAATTCAGAAAACTAAAATATTTTTATTATTATTGTTATTTATTAATTTCACATTATTTTTGTACATAAATACTAACACAAATTAATTTAGTTTAATTAGGGTTAATTTTAACTTTTTCTCAATAATTTAAAATCAACATAGAATTAGGGTTTTCTTTTAACAATTTTAATCCTTTTTCTTTTATTTTCCTTAAAACATAAAAAACTTAAAAAATATTTCTTTTAATTAATTAATTAATTTTAGGTTTAATTTAATTTAATGCAAAATGACCAAAAACTTCTTTCTTTCACAAAAAGGGCCAAAATCCTAAGAACTTTCCCGATTCAATTCTTTTCGTGCATATTATTTTTTGATCATATTTATTTGCTCCGAGGATGTAATAGCGTTAATTAGGACTTTTTATCGCTTTCTTTTATTTTCCGCAATTTACTTTTCAAGGGTCATGTTTTTGGCGATGTAAATACCCGACGCCTTGTAATAGCGTAGATTTACTTTCCGCAATTTACTTTCCGCAAATTATTAACTGTTAATTATGCATGACAAGACTTGCCTGAAAATTAAAATCAACTCGTAGCTCACAATAACATGTGCAAACATAACATTAACATGAAACCTGACACACTCGCACATGCCACTCCTAGGGTACGCCTCACTCGGTTGCCTCGACGTGGTCATTGAGTATAAGGTGTTTTAGAGGTCGCCCTCCTGTCTAAAGATCCAAGTTGCCTCGAAACGGTTGCCTCGGATAAAAAGGATCTAGGACATTAGGGTTACCGCTAAGGCGTCCTACTATTGCTTTGGTGACCACACATGTCCCTATAATCGAATTGACCCGAAACTCCAACGATGGTGCTACCTACTTCTCAATAGTGGGATAGTACTGTCTAAAGGATATTTACACAGCTTAATTTCTTTTGAGTAGGTAGAGGTTATTAGATCCTTGCTCTTTCAAAACAAAAATACTTTTTCGCACCTACACTTTTCAAACAAAAGTTTTCTAACAAACACTTCATACACTTTTGAGGACTGATACAAGAGTCAAAAAGAAGTTTTCAAACAAACTTTTTCGAAACCCACAAACACAAGAAAAGTAAAACTCTTTTGAAAACATAGTGAGCAAGTACCTAAGAGCCCGTGGATAACCACAGATAGAAAGGGTGCTAACACCTTCCCTTTCTATAATCTACCTCCCAAACCGAGAAACATCTCGAAAAGGAATTTTGCTGTGCTTTTGTCCTTTCCTTGTTGGAGAAAATAAAAGACGGTGGCGACTCTTGCTTACCGCGACATTTCGCGAACCAGCATTCCAAAACAGTCAGTTCTATTTCCACCGATCACAGAACTGGCGACTCTGCTGGGGAATATATATAAGTGAGGTGTACCTTAGGATTAGATCATTCTATGTTTTCAATTGTATGCCTTGTATGCTTTAATTTTGTGGGCTTGTATTGGAGTTTCATAGATCCTAACCTGGATCTGGGGCACCCTTGTTTAGGTAAGTAGCAATAAATTGTGAGGGACCTGTTCGGCGTAGACCGACACAGGTGAAGCAGTAGCTACGTTGGTGTGACACCTTGGTCTGTACCGATATCCCTTGTGTTGGAACGAGGAGAATATGGGTCTTCTGAGGAGTCATTAAGCACCAACTGACCTTAGAACCTTAAATTGACCAACTTGGCCATAGAACAGTAGCAGTATGCTACACTCATTGAGGCTAAACTCTCGCGATGGTTCCGGCCGCAAGAAAAGGTTGCGAAGTTGGAGTTATGACCGATTGAGGGTAGTCAGTGATATTGAGATCCACTAGAACCCGGTTACTATTTTCTAGGACAGGTCTTAACCAACTGAAACTGAAAGAGGGTAGTACATAAACTTCATGCCAGCCTGAAATCTAAGGGCTCTTTTGTGTGACTTGTGTGCCTTCAAACTTGAACTACTTGCACATTCTATTTATCTGACACGTGAGTTCCTTGCAGGTTTTGTTTGCAGTCCTTAATCTGGACTTATTACAGGGCCTACTTACACCTCACACCTTTGCATCCACGCACATAACATCATACTATAGCATTTCCTTAACCATTTCAAGGATCTCAAGGGTTTATGATGCAGGTCAGGATGAACCAAATGTCTAGCAAGGGGCAAAGGGGATTTATTTTCCTCTAGCCAAGGTTGTTTGGAGATCAAAACATGATAACTTGAGTCAGGGGCTATGACCCACTCAATATGGTGAGCCTGACTCATGAAGAAGGACTCTCAGCAACATGAAGTTCCTCCAATCAAGCTACCAAATTCAAATTCTAACAATTTGCTTGTTTACCCCGCGAGATCCTTGAAAACATTGCATACATACATATCATTGCATAGCAAGTTACCCTTTACAGGTATCTCATATTCTCGCTGTTTATTTCAGCAATGGCTCTCCAACACAACAACCAGGAGTTCCATACTCAAGAGCATCAGTCCAGGGAAATCCTCCTAAACCTATCCAAGGGGAAGGAAGAGTTGAGAGCACTCCTCATGGGGAATTTGGTCAAGAAAAGTCCTGAAGACGATAAGGACGAACGACTGAAACATCTGCAAGCTGAGGTAGATGCAATGAGAACCCAGATGCTGGGGCAGATGACTCTCATTCAAGACTTAGCTCAAAGACAAGAAGAGCTCAGGGTTCTCGTCAGCAAGCTGCTTCAAAATAACCAAGTGAGGCAGACAACTAGGGTTGAAGATCAAGCTATCATTCAACCACCTTTGGGGAAAGAAGACAAGAGAAAAGCTCCTCAACTTGCTTCAGGGTCACAAGCCCAGCATCAACCTCGCCAGCATCAACAGGGTAATCGGCGTAAGCGAAATACGTCTGGAAGACATTTCTCTGAGACTGATATACCATCATCGCTCATACTGAAACGCTTGTTGGAGGTCAATCTGATTTCTTTAAAGGGTCCTCCCCAGAATCCCAACACCTCTGCTTCTACCTATCATCCCCATGAAAGGTGTGCATACCACTCTGACGGTCCGGGACATGACACCGACAACTGTTGGTCTCTGAAGAACAAGATCTAAGACCTGATTGACGGGAGGGTGCTGGAGTTTATGCCGGATGGTGAGATGAAAATCTTCCGCTGAGAATTCTCCATCTGAGATGACTAGTTCAAACTAAGAGACTTTTTGTTCATTTGAATTTTCAAGTTGTATTTTTCTTTGCTTATTCAAACAATTATTGTCATGGCAAACTTTATTACTTTATCAATGCATCGCATATGTCTGTTTTGAATCAATCCATTCGTATTCACTATATTCAAATTGCTTTCTTTTTTTTTGTGATGTTCAACTCTCGATTAAAAATTCTAAACCTTTTGAGGGAGGATGACGAAAATGATACCACGATCTTTACAGTATGCTTTTAAACAGACCCCGCTGATGAGGTACAGGCATTGTTTCAAATCCTAAACAGTGGAGTTATAAGGAAGATAATCCCTCGTCAACCCCTTTGAGCCAAAGAAGTTGGAGTTTTTCTTTTTGCAAAAATTAAAACCCTTAATCATAATCTAGGGCAGGGTAGTTCTCTCAGTTGATCCATGTGCACAATGAATGGCATCAAAGGAGTCTTTCCAAAACAAGAGACAGTGATGATTCCGAATAATCGTAAGGACAAGCAGTCATTATCTCTCAGAAATAAAAGCCCATTAAGTCAAAACCTATGAAGGAGACTTACAAAAATGGGGCATCCCGCTGACTGTAATCACAAAAGAAACAGTTCAGGCAAAAGACAGGGATAATAAAATCAAAAAGAAAGAGGTCCTACAAACTCTAAAAAAAAAATGATGACTGCCTATTCAAAATAAATTGTCAATATCCGAACCATCACCGGAATATCAGAGCAAAGACTCAAACAAGATCTAACGCACGATTAGCTGAGGTTTAGGTTTGAAGAACATCACGAAGAGCGGGTGGGTACAAATGTACTTTGAGCCTTTATCCTTTGTTTCTTAAACCGTGAACCAGGCCACGTTATAACCCTTAAAAGTCCTAGCTGAAGCATGGGTTAGTTCGAAAGCATACTGTTGCAAAAGGTATCCTGACTCCTTAAGGCTTGCTGTAAAATACTGAGTTGACATCACATTTTACAAAAATTCACTCGTTTTATTGAAAACTGCATTTTCAAAAATTTCAAGACAGACATAAGCTTTGCATTCTTAAAATAACATTGTTTGCATATGACTATTTGTTCGAACAGCAGAGAAATTCACACGAAGAATATCTAGTGAACAAAAGCAATTCCAATCAAGGGGCACGGCATGATCATCATCCATCATCTGGGGCAGTCAAGTCAAGATTCAAGGAATCTCTCAAAATGCCAAATAGCCAGGGGCAAATCACCATCTGAGTCACTTGGGGCATGGGACATGAATTCCAGCAACGAATCTTGCACGATCGAAGATCTTCTGGTAGTATGGCAACGCAACGCTACTGACAGTGACAACTCCCTACATCCTGAGAGCATGGACATAGTCGGAAAAATGCTGCGCATAATCAAAGACCCGCTAGGTCGACTGACCTAGGCAAAAATAAGGGCTTCCCGGCGAACCAAAAGGGTTCGGGCAAAAATAAGGGATGAAAATGAAAAAATCTGTACACCCGGCAAGTCGAAAACCTGAAAATGAGGCTTGGGCAAAAATGGGTATCTCGGTGGACTGAAAACCCGAAAGGGCGGTCCAGGCAAAAATTAGGGATCAAAGCGTACGACTATGTCCCGTCATCTCGTCACTTGCCTACCAGAAGAAGATTTGGCAATCGGCAGTTATCAAGGCCTCCACAGGTACCTTCTCCCGCAGAAGCTGGGGCAATAAGAATTGTTAAGCGATCAAGTTGCTTTGTCCACCAGGTACAAGGTAGGTTCAGCTGAAGAGTATGACCAGGATACCTTCACTCCCCGCAGAGTAAGGCAAGTCAGCAATACTCTCCCCAAGCAGAGTTGGTCTCCCATCAGCCCTAAGAAGGTACAGTATCCCCAGCAAGTCAGCGATACTCTCCCCCAAGCAGAGTTGGTCTACCATCAGTCCTGAAAAGTTGGGTGTCTCCAGAAGATCTTAATATTCCCCAGCAGAGTATACAGATATTCCCTAGCAAGCATCCCCGGAAGTCTTAATATTCCTCGACAGAATATAAGAATGTTCCCCGGTGGAATACAAGATACCCCCAGTGGAGCCATTTCCTCAAAAGTTTCCCCAGGAGAGTTGAATCATCTTACCCAGTAGATTCTGGAAGCTTGTCCCCTACAGAGTACAAATATATCTCCCCAACCATATTCAGAGATTATCCCCACCAGAGTCTAACTGGGTTATCCCCAGCAAATTGCAACTGAAAGATCGTCCCCAGCGAAGTTCTTTCTATCCCCAGCAGAGTTCATCATCAAAATCCCCAACAGACTTATCGACGGAATCCCCAATGGAGTTATCGTTAAAATCTCAGCGAAGTATCTCTTCCCCACAGAGTAATTCCCCGCAGAGTTATCTCCTCTTCAAGTTTATTCCCCAACAGAGTAATCCTCTCCTACAGGTTTATTTCGTGCAATCAACTTCGTTCATCTTCCCCAGTGGAAACGAAGAATTCAACCAGACTCTTCAATATCAGCCCAGGATTTAACAAACTCCCCGGCATTTGTCAAAGATTTATTTTCCCAGACAAAAATACATTCATAAACACATCACATTTCACATCTCCTATTTACATACATGATAAAGTGCATACGACACGACCTCAATTATTCTGGAGAACATCATGACATCATGCATCATGACATCGCATACAACTAACTCTTTACCTTTTCAGGAAAGATCAATCGACAGGTAAAAGTCATTACCTTTTGGAGTAGAAGTCGTCCAAGATTCCTTCACCATTCCTTCTGAGGTAGTAATTGTCCAAGATTCCTTCACCATTCCTGCTGAGGTAGTAATCATCCAAGATTCCTTCACCATTCCTGCTGAGGTAGTAATCGTCCAAGATTCCTTCACCATTCCTGCTGAGGTAGTAATCGTCCAAGATTCCTTCATCATCCTGTTGAGGTAGTAATCGTCCCTGATTCCTTCATCATCCTGCTGAGGTAGTAATCGTCCCTGATTCCTTCATCATCCTGCTGAGGTAGTAATCGTCCCTGATTCCTTCATCATCCTGCCGAGGTAGTAATCGTCCCTGATTCCTTCATCATCCTGCTGAGGTAGTAATCGTCCCTGATTCCTTCATCATCCTGCTGAGGTAGTAATCGTCCCAGATTCCTTCATCATCCTGCTGAGGTAGTAATCGTCCCAGATTCCTTCATCATCCTGCTGAGGTAGTAATCATCCCAGATTCCTTCATCGTCCTGCTGAGGTAGTAATCGTTCCAGATTCCTTCATCATACATTTGGAGTAGCAATCGTCCCAGATTCCTTCATCACATCATTATCAAAAAACCTTTTCAAGTCCCAGATCAATACCTGTATCTAGCCAGGAAGTATCTGTGGACAATTGATTGTAGATCTATACCTGTAACTAGCCAGGAAAGTTATCTACATGAAGAGATTGAAGATCAATACCTGTAGCAAGCCAGGAAATTATCTTTCATTCTCAGGTCAGAGATCTACACCTGTATCCAGCCAGGAAAGCTATCTCGACCAACTCTTTTCTTAAGTTCCGGATTAATACCTGTAACTAGCCAGGAAATATCTGTGGACGATTGATTGTAGGTCTATACCTGAAACCAGACAGGAAAGTTATCTACATTGAAGAGATTGAAGATCAATACCGGTAACAGGCCAGGAAATTATCTTTCTTTCTCAGGTCAGAGATCTATACCTGAAACCAGACAGGAAAGCTATCTTGACAAACCTTTTTTAAATTCGAGATTAATACCTGTATCTAGCCAGGAAGTATCTGTGGGCGATTGATTGTAGATCTATACCTGTAACTAGCCAGGAAAGTTATCTACATGAGGAGATTGAAGATCAATACCTGTATCCAGCCAGGAAAGCTATCTTGACCAACCTTTTGAAGTTCCAGATTTGATACCTGTATCTAACCAGGGCATATCTGTGAGCGACTAATTGTAGATCTATACCTGTAACTAGCCAGGAAAGTATCTGCATGAAGAGATTGAATATCAATACCTGTAGCAAGCTAGGAAGTAATCTTTATTTCTCAGGTCAGAGATCTACACCTGTATCCAGCCAGGAAAGCTATCTCGACCAACCTTTTGAAGTTCCCGATTCGATACCTGTATCCAGACAGGACAACTATCTACTCGACCAGCTCAAACCATTCAACAATCCCCTGGATGGCATCTATAAGCCCATCCTTCTATTACAATCTCCGGATGGCGTCTATAAGCCAATCCTTCTATCCATCATCTCTCCAAATGGCATCTGTAAGCCCATTCCCGACATCACATTGCTGATACTACACCATGCGAGTGCAAATTTCTGGGCACTTTAGTGTTCAATCATCTTCCACCTTCGGATCACGAAAGGCACGCAAGCCAATCTACATCCTCAGGTTTAAGAAGATTGAACAGGGGCAACTGTTGTACCCCAAAATTTTCCCTCCCATATTCTTCAAGGTTTGTCAAGAATCATCTTCAAATGGTTCAAGATTGCTCAAGAGATTACACAGTCCAACTACTTCCTAAGCCAGCTGAAATTAGGGTTTTGGTTCTTTCAAGGAAGTTGAGGTTTTCAATGGCTAAATCAAGTCTCATATGCCTATAAACATCCTCAAGCACCTACATGCCAAGTCTCAAGGCTCACAGTGTCAATTTGCACAGTCAAAAGCCTTATTTGACCCACAGTCAACTACAAGGGCAAAATGGTCATTTCACAGTCAAAAGTCATAATTTTTGGTCAACATCTTATTTTGAGTCCACAATCATCATTTGATCAAATCTTGATCATGATTCCATAAGAATGGCTCAAAAATCATCAAGATGCAAAAAGTTACTATTTTTGGATAGTAGAAAAGTCAACTGTATCTTGACCAGGGCATAACTTTTTCATGCTTCATCAGAAAAATCCCATCCAATGCTCATTTTGAAGGGGATGACATTTCCTACAATCCATCTTCACATTCCAAGTCCAATAAATGCTCTCATAAAAAGTTATCAATTTCTACATTATAGGTCAAATTCAAAAGTCAACAAAAATGCACTTTAAGTCAAAGACCATAACTTGAGATTGGTAAATCCAAATGACATGGGACCAAAGGAATTGGTTAGAGGACTTCAAGACCTTTCCAAAATGTCCAAGAACATGTTCATATGATCCAAATTGAGCAAGATATACATTGGAGAAGTTGGGAAATTTTCATGAATTTGCAAAAGTCAACTTTGTTCAAAACACCTTATTTTTGCTAATGGGCCTCAAATTTCTTCTTGAAACTTTATCCAAGGCCTATGCACGACCCATCAAGCCTAATTAATTTATTTTCTTATTTTTTATTAATTAATTGGATTTTTTATTAATATTAATTCATTTAATTAATTTAAATTGTAGGAAAATATCAAGATATGGTTTTTCAATCTTTTTGTGAAGCAAAGATAACCTAAAAAGGCTGGAAATTTCGTGCACCAAGTCAAAGATGCCATATCTCCAAAATTGACAACTTTTTCCAATCATGAAGATTCAAAAATATTTGATTTTCAATCAAATATGCAATCATCAATTCAATGGATTTTGGCTCAAGATTTTAACCTAATTTCAGTCTCCTATATATACACAAGCCAACCCTAATCATGCACACGTGAAAGCACTGCAAACAAAGCCATAGCCATATTGAAATTTTCAAAGAAAACTTGAAAACTGATTTCCATATTCTAGCACGATTCAAAGGCATTTGTGGATTCTAACACATTGCAGGGAGTGTGAGGAACGTGTAGCAATCAAAACCAGGCCTTAAAGCTACAAGAATCATCAAGAACAGTTTAACGGTTTACCATTTTTTTCCAGAATCGTATTGCTTATTTCATGCACATTTAACATGATTTATTATTTGTTTTGCATTGCTTGAACCATATGAAGCTATTGGCATAGTTTAATTGAATTATAATGCACAGAATCATAAATTGCCATGGATGAATTCTAGGGTTCCTGAGCTTGGAATTTGGGGATTCTTAATACAAGAAAAATTGAGCCTCATAAGACCCATGACTGAATTCGTTAGGTCAAGACGAATATTTTGGCACCCTCGCGAAATATTTCTATTAACCACACGCCTAATCGCTATTTTTCCTCGTTGTGGTTTGTGGGGGTTAAAAAGCCCCGCTATCTGATTTGTTTTTTACAGGCATCAGCGAAGAAGATGATGAGCCGTTGATGTCTCATTGGTCCATTTGAAAAGAAGCGCGCGTTTTTATGGTTACAGCATATTGAATGATTTCTTAATATATTAATTGTTGGTTATTTTATTAACGAATGAAACGCGTTAGTGGAGTGGTTAAGGCAAGCATTCAGAAAGCATTGGGACCTGGGTTTGAATCCCAGGTCCCCCACAATACTTGTTATTATTTTTCTTTGCCTAATCCCATGCAGGTTGCAAAAGCAGGTTTACCATGTACTCTCAAATATCCAGGTGCCATGTGTCTAAGACTCAAATCCAATGGTCCAAAGCTGGATGATCATCATGCTCATGGTCAACTCACGCGTAGACAATCATTAAAGTCAAACAGGCTTGAGAGATTAATGGGCCAGAATTGCTAACAAACCTCCAAAAATGGGCCAGCACCCCCCCTGGTTCATTATTCCCTTTTTTCCTTTTATTTTTCCATTTAACTATTTTTCTAATTATTATTATTATCATTAAAATTAACCAAATTAATTTTTCATAATAAATTCAGAAAACTAAAATATTTTTATTATTATTGTTATTTATTAATTTCACATTATTTTTGTACATAAATACTAACACAAATTAATTTAGTTTAATTATGGTTAATTTTAACTTTTTCTCAATAATTTAAAATCAACATAGAATTAGGGTTTTCTTTTAACAATTTTAATCCTTTTTCTTTTATTTTCCTTAAAACATAAAAAACTTAAAAAATATTTCTTTTAATTAATTAATTAATTAGTTTTAGGTTTAATTTAATTTAATGCAAAATGACCAAAAACTTCTTTCTTTCACAAAAAGGGTCAAAACCCTAAGAACTTTTCCGATTCAATTCTTTTCGCGCATATTAATTTTTGATCATATTCATTTGCTCCGAGGATGTAATAGCGTTAATTAGGACTTTTTATTGCTTTCTTTTATTTTCCGCAATTTACTTTTCAAGGGTCATGTTTTTGGCGATGTAAATACCCGACGCCTTGTAATAGCGTAGATTTACTTTCCGCAATTTACTTTCTGCAAATTATTAACTGTTAACTATGCATGACAAGACTTGCCTGAAAATTAAAATCAACTTGTAGCTCACAATAACATGTGCAAAGATAACATTAACATGAAACCTGACACACTCGCACATGCCACTCCTAGGGTACGCCTCACTCGGTTGCCTCGACATGGTCATTGAGTATAGGGTGTTTTAGAGGTCGCCCTCCTGTCTAAAGATCCAAGTTGCCTCGAAACGGTTGCCTCGGATAAAAAGGATCTAGGACATTAGGGTTACCGCTAAGGCGTCCTACTATTGCTTTGGTGACCACACATGTCCCTATAATCGAATTGACCCGAAACTCCAACGACGGTGCTACCTACTTCTCAATAGTGGGATAGTACTGTCTAAAGGATATTTACACAGCTTAATTTCTTTTGAGTAGGTAGAGGTTCTTAGATCCTTTCTCTTTCAAAACAAAAATACTTTTTCGCACCTACACTTTTCAAACAAAAGTTTTCTAACAAACACTTCATACACTCTTGAGGACTGATACAAGAGTCAAAAAGAAGTTTTCAAATAAACTTTTTCGAAACCCACAAACACAAGAAAAGCAAAACTCTTTTGAAAACATAGTGAGCAAGTACCTAAGAGCCCGTGGATAACCACAGATAGAAAGGGTGCTAACACCTTCCCTTTCTATAATCTACCTCCCGAACCGAGAAACATCTCGAAAAGGAATTTTGCTGTGCTTTTGTCCTTTCCTTGTTGGAGAAAATAAAAGACGGTGGCGACTCTTGATTACCGCGACATTTCGCGAACCAGCATTCTAAAACAGTCAGTTCTATTTCCACCGATCACAACATTTTGAGATACGCTGCCCACAAACCCACCAAAGGCTGTCAACATTTTCATAAGTAATCCAAGCCAAAGCAACCCTTCAACAAAAGTATCCACGCCCAGAAATCCCAGATCGAAGGTACCCACATCCAGAAAGTGCCAAATCGAAGGTTCCAACTACTGGTAAGAGAGGGTAAAATGTCAAACTTTGTATTTACATAACACATCCATATTTGTTATTTCATTCGATTTGTCATTCTAGACAGAATCAAAGGGCTTGGGTTTGGCATCCAGGTCATGTTTTTTTGTTGCTAACACTTGCTACATATATAGCCTGAAAAGACCCAGCGCGCGCAGGATCGGAGGACCTGGGTTTCGATACCCAGGTCATGCATTTTATTTTGCTAACATATTTTTGCAGATGCAGTGCCTCCACAGGTGATCCTTCAGGCTTCTCCAACAACGCCCTTCATAAAATCGAAAGACAGCCTTCTTCCTCTGAATCGAAGCCCCCCTTTCTCCCTGCAATCGAAGTTTACCCATATCCTTCCCAAACTCAATCGAAGGAGGCAGGAAAGGGTGCAAATCGAAGCTTGCCCCGTCAATTCTCAAGCCCAATCGAAGGCTACTCACACCCATTCCCTAGCTCAATTGAAAGAAGGCCAAAGAAGGGTGAATCGAACGAGTCCATGGCATGGATCGAAGAAGTCTTTTCTCTTCTTTATTTTTACCTTTTACTTGTCTTTCAATTTAGTTGTAATAGTTAATTAGGTCTTTACTTTTATCGCTTTATTTTCAAAGGGTTTATTTTTGGCTATGTAAATACCCGAAGCCTTGTAATAGCGTAGTTTAATTTCTGCATTTTAAATTCCGCAAATTATTAACTGTTAGATGTATGATATTAGGATGCATGACAAGAATGTATGATTGATTTTAAAATAGTTAGATAACCCTAAAATGTGCAAAGATAATAATCTGAAACTGAATCATTCGCACACGCACACTCCTAGGGTACACTCCCACTTGAATCAAGTGGCTATGACCCACTCGACATGGTGAGCTTGATTCTCGTGGAAAGACATCCACCAACACAAAGCTATCCAATCAAAGATCAAGTGCAACAACTTGAATCAGTGGCTATGACCCACTCGACATGGTGAGCTTGATTCTCGTGGAAAGACATCCACCAACACAAAGCTATCCAATCAAAGATCAAGTGCAACAACTTGAATCGGTGGCTATGACCCACTCGACATGGTGAGCTTGATTCTCGTGGAAGGACATCCACCGGTGCAGAGATCTCCAATCCAAGAGCAGGGCTCAACCTCTAACATTTTTCTTGTGTTTACCCCAAGAGATCCTTGAAAGCATGCATCCACATATCATGCATTTCATTTTAACAATCTTTCCTTTTTCAGGCTTCCTTACTCTCCTGCTGTTTATTTCAGCAAGAGATGGCTCTAGAACGGTCTGTCAAAGACATCCAAGACCAGACTGCTCAACTGCAAGAGATGTTCCTGAGCTTGTCTCTGGGGCAAGAAGAGATGAAAGCTCTCCTCACCAAAGGCCTGGGGAATTCCAACAATACCAGGAATGATCAGATTGCGGAGCTGCAGTTTGATCTGACAACACTGAGGACTCAAATGATGGGACAGTTGGTGGGCCAGATGGCTCTCATCCAAAACCTATCTCAAAGACAAGAGGAACTCAGAGTTCTTGTCTGCCAATTGCTTCCAAACAACCAACTGGGGCAAACATCTGAGGTCGAAGAGCAAGTCACCGCTCAGCCTCCATCCACTCAAGAAGACAAGGGGAAAGCTCCTTTGCTAGCTTCAGGGTCACAATCCCATCAACAACCTCGCCAGCGTCAACGGGGCAATCGGCGTAAACAAGAAAAGTCAGGAAGACAGTTTACGGAGACTGAGATACCATCATTCTTCATACTGAAGCGCCTGTTGGAGGTCAATTTGCTTACTGTAAAGGACCCTCCTCAGAAGCTCAACATCTCCTCTCCTCACTTTAATCCCGACGCATTCTGTGTTTACCACTCCTGCAGCCCGGGACACAGCACCAACGACTGTTGGGCCCTGAAGAACAAGATTCAAGATCTGATTGACATTGGGGAGCTGGAATTCATGCCAGACGGCGAGATGAAAATCTTCCGTTAAAGGGTTCTCCGCCTGAAGTGACGAAGCTCGAGCTGAAAGACTTTTGCTTCTTTTTGAATTTTCAAAGTTGTAATTTCTTGTGCTGTCAAACAATTATTTGTTGATGTTAAACTCTGTTTTCATTAATGCATTGCATATGTTTGTCTTGAATTCATCCATTCGTTTCACTACTCTTATGCTTTTCTTTATGATATTTGACTCTTGATAAAAAGCTGCAAGCCTTTAGAGGGAGGATGACGAAACAATACCATGATCTTATACAGTATGCTTTTGAACAGACCTTGCTGATGATGTACAGGCATTTCTTTCAATTCCCAAACACTGGAGTTATAAGGAAGTTAATCCCTAGTCAACCCCTTCGAGCCAAAGAAGTAGGAGTTTTCTGTTCTAAACAATCAAAACCTTTGATATAAACCTGGGGCAGGGTAGTCTCTCAGTTAATTCAAAAGAAAAATGCGCATTGAAGTCGCAAACTCTCAGTTCGTAATACAACGAACGACGTCAAAAAAAGAAAGCGTTCCTTTGGAATCAAAAGACAAGGGTGGTTCCCTATCACATAGACAGTCAATCTCTCAAAAGAGAAAAGCCCACTAAGCCAAAACCTATAAAGGAGGCTTAAGAAAGCTGGGGCATCCCGCTGACAGTAATCCCGAAAACGGTAACAGTCAGGCAAAAGTTAGGGATAACAAATCAAAATCAAAATAGTGAGGTCATTACAAAATCCTCAACAACATGAAAAGTGTTGAAAAAGAAAAAGGAGATGATGACTGTCTCCCAAATTCAAACTGGTGAACCATCGCCCAAAAGTCGTTCCAAACTCGAAACAGAGTATGACGCAATTAACTGAGCTTAGGTTGAAGAACATCACGAAGAGCGGGTGGGTACAAATATACTTTGAGCCTTTATCCTTTGTTTCTTAAACCGTGAACCAGGCCACGTTACAACCCTCCAAAAGTCCTAATTGAAGCATGGGTTAGTTCGAAGGCATACTGTTACAAAAGGTATCCTGACTCCTTTAGGGCTTTGCTCTAAATCTCGTGTTAACTTGTCTTATGAGAAGTTTTCTGCTAAAAACGCATTTTTCAAAACTTCGAGACAAACATAAACTTTGCATTATTCGAATATCACTGTCTGCATTTGACCCCTTTTGTTTGACAGCGAAGAAATTCATACAGCGAATGTTCGGAGGAACGAAAACTCTCTCAGTAAGTCAAAATCACTTCAAGAGGATAACACTTCCATCAACAAAGGGGCATGACATGTCACAATTAACCTGGGGCAGTCCCGTCAAGGTCCAACAGATCTTTCAAAGTTAACCTGGGGCAGTCCAGTCAAGGTCCAACAGATCTTTCAAAGTTAACCTGGGGCAGTCCAGTCAAGATTTCAAGAAATCTCTCAATCTGCAGGGTAATCTGATTCAAGATTCCTTCATCACCACTTGGGGCATTCGAATGTCAAAAGTGTCCAACAAATCAACTACAACCTCTCCAGATTCGATTCCTGTATCCAGCCAGGGCATATCTGTTGACCACATTTCCAGACTCGATTCCTGTATCTAGCCAGGGCACGTCTGAAGAGTTTGAAGATTCGACTCCTATATCCAGCCAGGGCATATCTATCAACTATCACCTTCCCAGATTCGATTCCTGTATCCAGCCAGGGCATATCTGTTGACCACATTTCCGGACTCGATTCCTGTATCTAGCCAGGGTATGTCTAAAGAGTTTGAAGATTCGATTCCTGTATCCAGCCAGGGCATATCTATCAACTACCACATTTCCAGACTCGATTCCTGTATCTAGCCAGGGCACGTCTGAAGAGTTTGAAGATTCGATTCCTGTATCCAGCCAGGGCATATCTATCAACTATCACCTTTCCAGATCCGATTCATGTATCCAGCCAGGGCATATCTGTTGACGACTATTTCCAGATTCGACTCCTGTATCCAGCCAGGGCATATCTGTTGACCACATTGCTGGACTCGACTCCTGTATCTAGCCAGGGCATGTCTGAAGAATTCCAGATCAACACTTGCAACAACCCAGGAAACATCTGTGAACGACCAATTGTAGACCAACACCTGTAACAAGCCAGGAATTTATCTACATCACCACTTGGGGCATTCGAGTGTCAAAAGTGTTCAAAACCGATGCAGTTTTACGCAAGCTCATCATCAGGAAGCCCTACACCGGTTCCTCTTCAAGACTTCTGAAAATAGTTTACGGATTCTTCCCAACAACGGATGTCAATCTACCGACTTGTTCAGACTCTTCTCAAACCTTTGAATTTAGTTTACGGACGCTTCCCAACAACGGATGCGGCTCTATTGCTGATTCAACCTCAAGATTTCTGAAAATAGTTCACGGGTTCTCCAAGTAACGGATGTTAACCTATCGCTTGTTCAGATCAATCTCAAGCTAACCACCACGGAAGATCGCGCTCGCCAAAATTCTCCCTATCCCCAGCGGAATTCATCAAAATCCTCGGCCAGAGAATCCTCCGGAATTCAATTTCCCTCAGAGTGTAAGCCTCAGTATCCCCAGCAGATCAAAAGCTTCAAGTTATCAATCCCCAGCGGAGCCAGACTTTTTGAACCTTTACCCCACAGGGCTCTGGAAAGGCAAATCTTGGGTTCCCCAGTGAAGTCTCCAGAGTTATTTCCCATCAAGCCGAAGATTCTCAATCTGGTCTCCCCGGCATGAGTCTACTAGTTGGAACTCCCCAGTAGAGGTCATCAGGAATTCTCTTCCCCAGCGACAGCCAAGGATTTATTTTCCCCGGCAGCAGTCAAGATGCTTTTATCTTCAGCCATCTCGGATTCATGTATCCTCGGCAAGATTAGCTCATCAGCCTACATGCGCATTCATTACATTCATATCATAAACATTAATGTCACATGCATTGCACCATGCATCATAACATTGCATACAACTAACCCTTTGCCTTTTCAGGTAAGATCAGTCGACAGACACAGATCAACTCCCAGGATTCATCCAGAAATAGTTCAGATGTGACCCGGACACGGCGACATTCTGATACTTATTCCAGATTCATTCAGACGCATCATCAAGAAACCCTACACCGGTTCCTCTTCAACTTCGAGACTTCTGACAACAGTTTACGGATTCTTCCCTACAACGGAAGTCAATCTACCAACTTGTTCAGACTCTTCTCAACTTTTGAAAACAGTTTACGGATTCTTCCCTACAACGGATGTCAATCTACCAACTGATTCAGACTCTTCTCAATTTTTGAAAATAGTTTACGGACATGTCCCAACAACGGATACTGCTCTATTGCTTATTCAATCCCAGATGGTTTACAGATTCTCCAGACATGGACGTCAGTCTGTTGCTTGTTCAGACCCCTAATTCAGAGATGTTCCAAAACAGGGATGCCCTTCTGATACTTGTCCACTCACCATTGACCTACAGTTCAACATCACCAAATGGCATCTATAAGCCCATCCTCCTACCAGCAGTCGCCGAATGGCATCTGTAAGCCCATTCTCAGATGGCATCTCTAAGCCCATCCCCCGATAAATTCTCTCGCACCAGATGGCATCTTTAAGCCCATCACCAAATGGCATCTCTAAGCCCATTCACATCTACCGTCACATCAATGAGCGCAAATTTTCTGGGCACATTAGTGTCCAATCTCCTTTTACCTTCAAGTCGCGAAAGGCAAACTTGCCAATCTAACTCTTCAGGTCCAAGAAGATTGGACAGGGGCAACTGTTGTACCCCAAAATTTGCCCTCGCATTTTTCCCAAGAAATCTCAGCTTCAAGCCTTTCCTGACTTTTCAAACTGGCGCAAGAATCGGACAAACGGACTTTTCTTGACAGTCAAGCAAAATTAGGGTTTTTACTGATTTTCAGAGCTCTGGATTGTTTCATACAGTTGGCTTAGTGTTTGGATGATTTTTGGTTCATTTGTGATCAGGCGAGCGTTATTTGGCATTTAATCAGGAGTTAGGGTTTTATGGGCATATTCTCAGAAGAATTTAAATTCCACAGCACTTTGCGGTTTATTCCAAGATTCGGATTTAAAATTCGCGTTATCTTGGTTTAATCAGTAAAAGAGACAGTGGTTTGAATTCAGTACGTTTTGATTGGGCCAGTCAGATACAGTATGCAGTATTGGGTTCACAATGTTTATGGCAAATCAGTGAAGAAGGAATGCGCTTGGACAGTTCAGTTTGGTTGACTGCTGCTTTGCTTTGGATATCGGAAGAGACAGGTTTAATTGACCAATATTGTTATTATTTAAGTTATTTATTATTCTAAAAAATTTGAATGATTGAAATTTATTTTTCAATTGTTTTAATTCTAAGAATTTTAAATAAATAAATAAACAATAAAGAAATTAGAATTAATTGGATAATTTAGATTTTTATTGATATTTGAATTATTTGTACAAATTGTTGTTTATAATTTAAATTATGAACAATAATATACATTAATTTAAAATATTACATAAAATAGAAACTATCCTATTCTCTAATATTCTTCATTCTTCACTCCGCTCCGGTACTCCATGTTTTATCTGCAAAAAGAGAAGAAAAAGTCAGAAAGCAGTTAAATTAAAAAAGACAGTTAAAGTTGCTCATCATTAGGGGCCACTGACTGGGATCAGTTGCCCTCTCTGCAAATCACGGGATTTCTCCCGGTTCACAAAGAGGGGAGAATTCTATTTTTTATTCATGAAATGCAGATGTCAAAAGTATAAGTTCCAAAATTCAAACTGCAAACCTCCAACTAAACTGAAAAAATCCAATCTCAACTTTCTATCCAAAGCAAAAGGCAAGTTACTGTCAAAATGCCAAAGATATCAAAGATTTCAAAAGTACATTTACTGTCACAAGTACCCAAGCTGTCATGAAAAGATTTGGCCAAGATATCAAGGAAAAGAAAAAGCACACAAACTGTCAAAGCTGGAGAAAGAGATACAGAAAATGTGTTATGCAAGAAAACTAAATCATCATTTCCCATAGTAGGCCCCTTCAGAGCAAGTACAACATAAATTATATAAAATTCTTTACTGTACTGTAAAGTGAGAAAAAGAGAGATAATAGAAGCATAGTTCAGGTTAGGCATAGACAGTAGGACAGCAGAAAAGATATACAGACTCAGTTCAGCAGCAGGCAGGATAGAGAGGGAGAAATATACAAAACACACCAACTCTGCCTCAAGGTACAACAGATACAAGCCAAGACAGTTCAGTAGAGAGTTCAAGGAAGAGAAAAGATACAAAACTCAAAAAGTCTAAAGCCA
Organism: Vicia faba; assembly: GCA_948472305.1. Taxonomy (NCBI): domain Eukaryota; kingdom Viridiplantae; phylum Streptophyta; class Magnoliopsida; order Fabales; family Fabaceae; genus Vicia; species Vicia faba. The sequence goes on along the minus strand of OX451740.1, from coordinate 615,762,449 downwards.
CCACTACTGTCCAGAATCACAAAAAATGATCAAACCTGAGTAACCTCAAACCTGGCCAAGCTCAACAACATAACACACTGAAGCATAACCTGCAAACTGAGTTATCAAGCCAAGCTAACAAAAAAACCAGTAAAAAACCTGCTAGCATCAGAACCTGCCTACATCCCACTGTCAACACCAACCTCTAACCTTGGCAAGTAAGACAACATAACATACTGAAGCAAAACTACTGCACCAGCATTAGCCTCACAAACCCATCAAACTGAAGCAAACAAAGGCCAACATAACACATCTCAAAATCATAACCTGAAACACTTTTCAAAACTCATAACCAGAATAACCATGCCCATTGCCTAATCTCAAGACACCATACTGTCAACAAATTCACAAGCATAAAAGTTCAAGGCAATACAGGTGAGGCAACCCACAAGCCCTCAGTACAAGCATCATAGGGAAATAAATCTCAGAAAGGCATCCAGTCCAAGGCAATAACTGTTCAAAAACATTCAAGACCAGTTCAGAAGCATAGGCATCAGGGGCTCAGAGGAAAACAAAAGTATCAAAGGCAACCTAGGCCCTCAGATCTCTGAGATCATCACTGGGCATCTCAAAGCAAATACTCAAGCAAATACTCAGGCAATCAACACATAGTGGAAGAAGAAGATAAAGAAGTGAACATATTAGGGCTTCTCAGCACATGTCATCATCAAAAGCCTAGGGAGCATCATAAAGCCTAAGCAAGAGGTAAGAACGAAAATACCAGGAAAGCTCAAAACTTCACGCGCTTCTCCCCTTCGCCAGCACGCCTCCGAGCATCTCCACCAGTCCTCCCCCTCTTCAGTAAAGGTAATGCACGTTCTTTCTTTCATCTCACGTACCTCCAAATAAACACAACATGCAAATCAAAATCAACATTCAATCTAATCAAATAATTAATCAAGAAGAAAACACATTCCCAAATGAAAATGCAAGTAAAACCCTAAACAGCCAAAGAAGGTGGATTACCGTGCTACGCGCTTCGTTGAATCATGAAGAGGGAAAGGAGGCGAAGGAATTGCTGGTGGCTTGAGCAAGGAGACTGATTCAGAAAGCTTGCAAAAGGCGACGAAGACGAACGTACGAATGCACAAGCACGCCGCTGTTAACCCTAACCCTTGTTCTGAATGACAAAATGCCAAACAACCCTAATTTCGTTCAAGACAAACATGGGCCTGACCCGTTCTCAATTGTTCTAAGCCCATTTATCTCCTAAACAATGCAAATTAACATTTTACTATTATTTTACAATTATTTTACAATTAACCATTCTTTCATATATAATACACACTAACCTTTTTATATCTTACATAAACTCTTTCTTTTCTTTTTTTCAAAAAAAATCATTTTTTAATGGACCAATATATTATTTTACATTCCTTAAATATTCACAAAGAAATAATTAAAACACTTTTCATATACTTAAACTTGAAAACATTGTTAATACCCATTAAAATACCTTTGCACATAACTTAATTAAAATACATTTTTTTATCATAAGGTTAAAACATTTTTTTAGATAGATATTTGTACATACATTTTAAAACATTAATTTTATAATATTATACATTTTTTATCATATGTAGTTAAAGCCTCTCTTTAAGCATATATTTGCATAACAATAACAAAATACTTTTTATACATAATTAACTTGAAAATATTTCTTAATACACATTAAAATATATTTGTATATAAAATAATACATATCATTTTTATCATATAATTAAAATTGAAAACCTTCTTTTAATTAAAATACATATTCATACATAACAATTCAATACATTTTTCTCTAATATCAAATTCACAACATTTAGTCAAAATACTTTTTTTGCAAATAAAGAAACATTCTTAATTTAAAACTTGAACATTTTTTGTACATAATTAAACATATAAATCAAAGATTCGTTTAAAACATTTCCCTAGGTCAAAAACCCTAATACAATTCAACTTCACATTTCGCACCTGTAAATAATTACACACGACTCATACACATATACACTTTTACACTTACACAATACATTGCCCTATACACATTTTTATATTATATCTGTATATTCGATATTTACATTTTGATCGCACATTCGATTTGGTTGTAACTTATTGGATACTATAAGTCTCATCCCCTTGTACATTTATACCCCCACTCCCGGACACTATTTTGTAATAGCGTAGATTTACATTCCGCAATTTACAGTTTTCCAATTATACCATGGTTAGACCTAGGGTTTGTATGTACATAAAATCAAACGCTAGATAACCTAATACAAGACAAATACATGTAATCAATACACAATCACACTTGCACCCCCTAGGGTAATCCCACATGTTGCCTTCCAAAATGGGCCATGCTTGCACGTCGAGTATCTTTGGCAAAATCAAATGATCATAAGTCTCAAAGTGTTGCCTAATCGGAATGATCATAGTCCCTTCAAAACAAGTTGCCAAAGACACTTGGCAACATTGCATTCATGGTCCATACGATGACCCACGCCCGTCCCGAATAAACTTCCTAAACGCAAGATTGTCTACCAATTTCAATGGTAGAACAAAATTATTAAAAGGGGTTAAAACATGAAAAAAACCTTTGAGTACCATAGGGTAGACAAAACTCTTAGTTACTTGAGATCAAACTTGCAAAAACATTTGCCTTCTTTTCAAAAACCACAATCCACAACACTTTCAAAACAAACTCTCAAAAACATTTGAAAACATCTTTTCGAAAAGATTCACACTTTTGTAAAACACTCAAACACGAGTCAAATACATTAGTTGCCTAAAACAAGGCATCTTTTTTCCAAAACATTTTCAAAAAGCACCCACACACACCATTTTCAAAGCAATCGAAAAATAAGGCAAGTGATCTGAAAAACCAAGTAACTAAGAGCCCATGGATAACCATGGATGAAAAGGGTGCTAATACCTTCCCTTTTCATAATCTACCCCCCGAACCCACGAAACATCTCAAAAGGTTTTTGCTGTGCTTTTTTTAACCTTTCCTTTAGGATAAAGTAAAAAGTCGGTGGCGACTCTTACTCAACCGCACAAGTGCGAATACGAACGCAAAACCTCAAGTCAGTTCTCCCACCGTATCACAGAACTGGCGACTCTGCTGGGGATAATTTAAAAGTAGGGTTACCTTAGGGTTTAGATCACCTTTACTTTCAATTGATTGCTTTGTTTGCTTTACATTTGTGGGCTTTGTATCGGAGTTTTATAGATCCTAACCCGGATCTGGGGAAACCCTTTTAGGTAGCAACAAGGCTGTGAGGGAACTGTGCGGGGTATACCGACATGGTTGAAGCAGTCTGCTACGTTGATGTGGCACTTTGGTGTGTACCGGTAACCCTTGAGTTCAGTCAAGGAGAGTACGGGGCCGCCGCGGGGTGTCGTGAAGCATCAACTGACCTTAGAACCTTAATTGACCATCTTAGCCTTTTTAGGGTAGTGAGATAACTGACTTTGGTGCAATCCGAGGTTGGTTGATACTCGATACTACACTCAATTGAGGGTTGCTTTCCTGGGATATTTCGGTCGCCAGTTCAGTGGCTAAATCGAAACGATGAACAATGAAAGCAATCCGGTGATATTGGGATCTTTAGAACCCGGTTACTTCTAATAGGACAGGTTGAGCCCACCAACTTCAAGAGGGTAATACCCAGACCTCATGCAAGCCTAAACCTAAGGCCTTGTGTGCTTTGTGTGAATATTGTTTGCCTGTATATACAATTGCTTGCTTTTCGCATACATGTACATGACATCATAACATCATACCATAGCATTTTATCATTTTCAATAACCATTTCAAGGATCTCGAGGGTTCTGTTGATGCAGGATTACGTTGAGCCAGACGTCTATCAAGGGGCAAGAGGTTTCTCCTCTAACCAATCCAGTCAAAGTTCAAGTGCAACTACTTGAATCAGTGGCTATGACCCACTCGACATGGTGAGCTTGATTCTCGTGGAAAGACATCCACCAACACAAAGCTATCCAATCAAAGATCAAGTGCAACAACTTGAATCGGTGGCTATGACCCACTCGACATGGTGAGCTTGATTCTCGTGGAAAGACATCCACCAACACAAAGCTATCCAATCAAAGATCAAGTGCAACAACTTGAATCGGTGGCTATGACCCACTCGACATGGTGAGCTTGATTCTCGTGGAAGGACATCCACCGGTGCAGAGATCTCCAATCCAAGAGCAGGGCTCAACCTCTAACATTTTTCTTGTGTTTACCCCAAGAGATCCTTGAAAGCATGCATCCACATATCATGCATTTCATTTTAACAATCTTTCCTTTTTCAGGCTTCCTTACTCTCCTGCTGTTTATTTCAGCAAGAGATGGCTCTAGAACGGTCTGTCAAAGACATCCAAGACCAGACTGCTCAACTGCAAGAGATGTTCCTGAGCTTGTCTCTGGGGCAAGAAGAGATGAAAGCTCTCCTCACCAAAGGCCTGGGGAATTCCAACAATACCAGGAATGATCAGATTGCGGAGCTGCAGTTTGATCTGACAACACTGAGGACTCAAATGATGGGACAGTTGGTGGGCCAGATGGCTCTCATCCAAAACCTATCTCAAAGACAAGAGGAACTCAGAGTTCTTGTCTGCCAACTGCTTCCAAACAACCAACTGGGGCAAACATCTGAGGTCGAAGAGCAAGTCACCGCTCAGCCTCCATCCACTCAAGAAGACAAGGGGAAAGCTCCTTTGCTAGCTTCAGGGTCACAATCCCATCAACAACCTCGCCAGCGTCAACGGGGCAATCGGCGTAAACAAGAAAAGTCAGGAAGACAGTTTACGGAGACTGAGATACCATCATTCTTCATACTGAAGCGCCTGTTGGAGGTCAATTTGCTTACTGTAAAGGACCCTCCTCAGAAGCTCAACATCTCCTCTCCTCACTTTAATCCCGACGCATTCTGTGTTTACCACTCCTGCAGCCCGGGACACAGCACCAACGACTGTTGGGCCCTGAAGAACAAGATTCAAGATCTGATTGACATTGGGGTGCTGGAATTCATGCCAGACGGCGAGATGAAAATCTTTCGTTAAAGGGTTCTCCGCCTGAAGTGACGAAGCTCGAGCTGAAAGACTTTTGCTTCTTTTTGAATTTTCAAAGTTGTAATTTCTTGTGCTGTCAAACAATTATCTGTTGATGTTAAACTCTGTTTTCATTAATGCATTGCATATGTTTGTCTTGAATTCATCCATTCGTTTCACTACTCTTATGCTTTTCTTTATGATATTTGACTCTTGATAAAAAGCTGCAAGCCTTTAGAGGGAGGATGACGAAACAATACCATGATCTTATACAGTATGATTTTGAACAGACCTTGCTGATGATGTACAGGCATTTCTTTCAATTCCCAAACACTGGAGTTATAAGGAAGTTAATCCCTAGTCAACCCCTTCGAGCCAAAGAAGTAGGAGTTTTCTGTTCTAAACAATCAAAACCTTTGATATAAACCTGGGGCAGGGTAGTCTCTCAGTTAATTCAAAAGAAAAATGCGCATTGAAGTCGCAAACTCTCAGTTCGTAATACAACGAACGACGTCAAAAAAAGAAAGCGTTCCTTTGGAATCAAAAGACAAGGGTGGTTCCCTATCACATAGACAGTCAATCTCTCAAAAGAGAAAAGCCCACTAAGCCAAAACCTATAAAGGAGGCTTAAGAAAGCTGGGGCATCCCGCTGACAGTAATCCCGAAAACGGTAACAGTCAGGCAAAAGTTAGGGATAACAAATCAAAATCAAAATAGTGAGGTCATTACAAAATCCTCAACAACATGAAAAGTGTTGAAAAAGAAAAAGGAGATGATGACTGTCTCCCAAATTCAAACTGGTGAACCATCGCCCAAAAGTCGTTCCAAACTCGAAACAGAGTATGACGCAATTAACTGAGCTTAGGTTGAAGAACATCACGAAGAGCGGGTGGGTACAAATATACTTTGAGCCTTTATCCTTTGTTTCTTAAACCGTGAACCAGGCCACGTTACAACCCTCCAAAAGTCCTAATTGAAGCATGGGTTAGTTCGAAGGCATACTGTTACAAAAGGTATCCTGACTCCTTTAGGGCTTTGCTCTAAATCTCGTGTTAACTTGTCTTATGAGAAGTTTTCTGCTAAAAACGCATTTTTCAAAACTTCGAGACAAACATAAACTTTGCATTATTCGAATATCACTGTCTGCATTTGACCCCTTTTGTTTGACAGCGAAGAAATTCATACAGCGAATGTTCGGAGGAACGAAAACTCTCTCAGTAAGTCAAAATCACTTCAAGAGGATAACACTTCCATCAACAAAGGGGCATGACATGTCACAATTAACCTGGGGCAGTCCCGTCAAGGTCCAACAGATCTTTCAAAGTTAACCTGGGGCAGTCCAGTCAAGGTCCAACAGATCTTTCAAAGTTAACCTGGGGCAGTCCAGTCAAGATTTCAAGAAATCTCTCAATCTGCAGGGTAATCTGATTCAAGATTCCTTCATCACCACTTGGGGCATTCGAATGTCAAAAGTGTCCAACAAATCAACTACAACCTCTCCAGATTCGATTCCTGTATCCAGCCAGGGCATATCTGTTGACCACATTTCCAGACTCGATTCCTGTATCTAGCCAGGGCACGTCTGAAGAGTTTGAAGATTCGACTCCTATATCCAGCCAGGGCATATCTATCAACTATCACCTTTCCAGATTCGATTCCTGTATCCAGCCAGGGCATATATGTTGACCACATTTCCGGACTCGATTCCTGTATCTAGCCAGGGCATGTCTAAAGAGTTTGAAGATTCGATTCCTGTATCCAGCCAGGGCATATCTATCAACTACCACATTTCCAGACTCGATTCCTGTATCTAGCCAGGGCACGTCTGAAGAGTTTGAAGATTCGATTCCTGTATCCAGCCAGGGCATATCTATCAACTATCACCTTTCCAGATCCGATTCCTGTATCCAGCCAGGGCATATCTGTTGACGACTATTTCCAGATTCGACTCCTGTATCCAGCCAGGGCATATCTGTTGACCACATTGCCGGACTCGACTCCTGTATCTAGCCAGGGCATGTCTGAAGAATTCCAGATCAACACCTGCAACAACCCAGGAAACATCTGTGAACGACCAATTGTAGACCAACACCTGTAACAAGCCAGGAATTTATCTACATCACCACTTGGGGCATTCGAGTGTCAAAAGTGTTCAAAACCGATGCAGTTTTACGCAAGCTCATCATCAGGAAGCCCTACACCGGTTCCTCTTCAAGACTTCTGAAAATAGTTTACGGATTCTTCCCAACAACGGATGTCAATCTACCGACTTGTTCAGACTCTTCTCAAACCTTTGAATTTAGTTTACGGACGCTTCCCAACAACGGATGCGGCTCTATTGCTGATTCAACCTCAAGATTTCTGAAAATAGTTCACGGGTTCTCCAAGTAACGGATGTTAACCTATCGCTTGTTCAGATCAATCTCAAGCTAACCACCACGGAAGATCGCGCTCGCCAAAATTCTCCCTATCCCCAGCGGAATTCATCAAAATCCTCGGCCAGAGAATCCTCCGGAATTCAATTTCCCTCAGAGTGTAAGCCTCAGTATCCCCAGCAGATCAAAAGCTTCAAGTTATCAATCCCCAGCGGAGCCAGACTTTTTGAACCTTCACCCCACAGGGTTCTGGAAAGGCAAATCTTGGGTTCCCCAGTGAAGTCTCCAGAGTTATTTCCCATCAAGCCGAAGATTCTCAATCTGGTCTCCCCGGCATGAGTCTACTAGTTGGAACTCCCCAGTAGAGGTCATCAGGAATTCTCTTCCCCAGCGACAGCCAAGGATTTATTTTCCCCGGCAGCAGTCAAGATGCTTTTATCTTCAGCCATCTCGGATTCATGTATCCTCGGCAAGATTAGCTCATCAGCCTACATGCGCATTCATTACATTCATATCATAAACATTAATGTCACATGCATTGCACCATGCATCATAACATTGCATACAACTAACCCTTTGCCTTTTCAGGTAAGATCAATCGACAAACACAGATCAACTCCCAGGATTCATCCAGAAATAGTTCAGATGTGACCCGGACACGGCGACATTCTGATACTTATTCCAGATTCATTCAGACGCATCATCAAGAAACCCTACACCGGTTCCTCTTCAACTTCGAGACTTCTGACAACAGTTTACGGATTCTTCCCTACAACGGAAGTCAATCTACCAACTTGTTCAGACTCTTCTCAACTTTTGAAAACAGTTTACGGATTCTTCCCTACAACGGATGTCAATCTACCAACTGATTCAGACTCTTCTCAATTTTTGAAAATAGTTTACGGACATGTCCCAACAACGGATACTGCTCTATTGCTTATTCAATCCCAGATGGTTTACAGATTCTCCAGACATGGACGTCAGTCTGTTGCTTGTTCAGACCCCTAATTCAGAGATGTTCCAAAACAGGGATGCCCTTCTGATACTTGTCCACTCACCATTGACCTACAGTTCAACATCACCAAATGGCATCTATAAGCCCATCCTCCTACCAGCAGTCGCCGAATGGCATCTGTAAGCCCATTCTCAGATGGAATCTCTAATCCCATCCCCCGACAAATTCTCTCGCACCAGATGGCATCTTTAAGCCCATCACCAAATGGCATCTCTAAGCCCATTCACATCTACCGTCACATCAACGAGCGCAAATTTTCTGGGCACATTAGTGTCCAATCTCCTTTTACCTTCAAGTCGCGAAAGGCAAACTTGCCAATCTAACTCTTCAGGTCCAAGAAGATTGGACAGGGGCAACTGTTGTACCCCAAAATTTGCCCTCGCATTTTTCCCAAGAAATCTCAGCTTCAAGCCTTTCCTGACTTTTCAAACTGGCGCAAGAATCGGACAAACGGACTTTTCTTGACAGTCAAGCAAAATTAGGGTTTTTACTGATTTTCAGAGCTCTGGATTGTTTCATACAGTTGGCTTAGTGTTTGGATGATTTTTGGTTCATTTGTGATCAGGCGAGCGTTATTTGGCATTTAATCAGGAGTTAGGGTTTTATGGGCATATTCTCAGAAGAATTTAAATTCCACAGCACTTTGCGGTTTATTCCAAGATTCGGATTTAAAATTCGCGTTATCTTGGTTTAATCAGTAAAAGAGACAGTGGTTTGAATTCAGTACGTTTTGATTGGGCCAGTCAGATACAGTATGCAGTATTGGGTTCACAATGTTTATGGCAAATCAGTGAAGAAGGAATGCGCTTGGACAGTTCAGTTTGGTTGACTGCTGCTTTGCTTTGGATATCGGAAGAGACAGGTTTAATTGATCAATATTGTTATTATTTAAGTTATTTATTATTCTAAAAAATTTGAATGATTGAAATTTATTTTTCAATTGTTTTAATTCTAAGAATTTTAAATAAATAAATAAACAATAAAGAAATTAGAATTAATTGGATAATTTAGATTTTTATTGATATTTGAATTATTTGTACAAATTGTTGTTTATAATTTAAATTATGAACAATAATATACATTAATTTAAAATATTACATAAAATAGAAACTATCCTATTCTCTAATATTCTTCATTCTTCACTCCGCTCCGGTACTCCATGTTTTATCTGCAAAAAGAGAAGAAAAAGTCAGAAAGCAGTTAAATTAAAAAAGACAGTTAAAGTTGCTCATCATTAGGGGCCACTGACTGGGATCAGTTGCCCTCTCTGCAAATCACGGGATTTCTCCCGGTTCACAAAGAGGGGAGAATTCTATTTTTTATTCATGAAATGCAGATGTCAAAAGTATAAGTTCCAAAATTCAAACTGCAAACTTCCAACTAAACTGAAAAAATCCAATCTCAACTTTCTATCCAAAGCAAAAGGCAAGTTACTGTCAAAATGCCAAAGATATCAAAGATTTCAAAAGTACATTTACTGTCACAAGTACCCAAGCTGTCATGAAAAGATTTGGCCAAGATATCAAGGAAAAGAAAAAGCACACAAACTGTCAAAGCTGGAGAAAGAGATACAGAAAATGTGTTATGCAAGAAAACTAAATCATCATTTCCCATAGTAGGCCCCTTCAGAGCAAGTACAACATAAATTATATAAAATTCTTTACTGTACTGTAAAGTGAGAAAAAGAGAGATAATAGAAGCATAGTTCAGGTTAGGCATAGACAGTAGGACAGCAGAAAAGATATACAGACTCAGTTCAGCAACAGGCAGGATAGAGAGGGAGAAATATACAAAACACACCAACTCTGCCTCAAGGTACAACAGATACAAGCCAAGACAGTTCAGTAGAGAGTTCAAGGAAGAGAAAAGATACAAAACTCAAAAAGTCTAAAGCCACCACTACTGTCCAGAATCACAAAAAATGATCAAACCTGAGTAACCTCAAACCTGGCCAAGCTCAACAACATAACACACTGAAGCATAACCTGCAAACTGAGTTATCAAGCCAAGCTAACAAAAAAACCAGTAAAAAACCTGCTAGCATCAGAACCTGCCTACATCCCACTGTCAACACCAACCTCTAACCTTGGCAAGTAAGACAACATAACATACTGAAGCAAAACTACTGCACCAGCATTAGCCTCACAAACCCATCAAACTGAAGCAAACAAAGGCCAACATAACACATCTCAAAATCATAACCTGAAACACTTTTCAAAACTCATAACCAGAATAACCATGCCCATTGCCTAATCTCAAGACACCATACTGTCAACAAATTCACAAGCATAAAAGTTCAAGGCAATACAGGTGAGGCAACCCACAAGCCCTCAGTACAAGCATCATAGGGTAATAAATCTCAGAAAGGCATCCAGTCCAAGGCAATAACTGTTCAAAAACATTCAAGACCAGTTCAGAAGCATAGGCATCAGGGGCTCAGAGGAAAACAAAAGTATCAAAGGCAACCTAGGCCCTCAGATCTCTGAGATCATCACTGGGCATCTCAAAGCAAATACTCAAGCAAATACTCAAGCAAATACTCAGGCAATCAACACATAGTGGAAGAAGAAGATAAAGAAGTGAACATATTAGGGCTTCTCAGCACATGTCATCATCAAAAGCCTAGGGAGCATCATAAAGCCTAAGCAAGAGGTAAGAACGAAAATACCAGGAAAGCTCAAAACTTCACGCGCTTCTCCCCTTCGCCAGCACGCCTCCGAGCATCTCCACCAGTCCTCCCCCTCTTCAGTAAAGGTAATGCACGTTCTTTCTTTCATCTCACGTACCTCCAAATAAACACAACATGCAAATCAAAATCAACATTCAATCTAATCAAATAATTAATCAAGAAGAAAACACATTCCCAAATGAAAACGCAAGTAAAACCCTAAACAGCCAAAGAAGGTGGATTACCATGCTACGCGCTTCGTTGAATCATGAAGAGGGAAAGGAGGCGAAGGAATTGCTGGTGGCTTGAGCAAGGAGACGGATTCAGAAAGCTTGCAAAAGGCGACGAAGACGAACGTACGAATGCACAAGCACGCCGCTGTTAACCCTAACCCTTGTTCTGAATGACAAAATGCCAAACAACCCTAATTTCGTTCAAGACAAACATGGGCCTGACCCGTTCTCAATTGTTCTAAGCCCATTTATCTCCTAAACAATGCAAATTAACATTTTACTATTATTTTACAATTATTTTACAATTAACCATTCTTTCATATATAATACACACTAACCTTTTTATATCTTACATAAACTCTTTCTTTTCTTTTTTTCAAAAAAAATCATTTTTTAATGGACCAATATATTATTTTACATTCCTTAAATATTCACAAAGAAATAATTAAAACACTTTTCATATACTTAAACTTGAAAACATTGTTAATACCCATTAAAATACCTTTGCACATAACTTAATTAAAATACATTTTTTTATCATAAGGTTAAAACATTTTTTTAGATAGATATTTGTACATACATTTTAAAACATTAATTTTATAATATTATACATTTTTTATCATATGTAGTTAAAGCCTCTCTTTAAGCATATATTTGCATAACAATAACAAAATACTTTTTATACATAATTAACTTGAAAATATTTCTTAATACACATTAAAATATATTTGTATATAAAATAATACATATCATTTTTATCATATAATTAAAATTGAAAACCTTCTTTTAATTAAAATACATATTCATACATAACAATTCAATACATTTTTCTCTAATATCAAATTCACAACATTTAGTCAAAATACTTTTTTTGCAAATAAAGAAACATTCTTAATTTAAAACTTGAACATTTTTTGTACATAATTAAACATATAAATCAAAGATTCGTTTAAAACATTTCCCTAGGTCAAAAACCCTAATACAATTCAACTTCACATTTCGCACCTGTAAATAATTACACACGACTCATACACATATACACTTTTACACTTACACAATACATTGCCCTATACACATTTTTATATTATATCTGTATATTCGATATTTACATTTTGATCGCACATTCGATTTGGTTGTAACTTATTGGATACTATAAGTCTCATCCCCTTGTACATTTATACCCCCACTCCCGGACACTATTTTGTAATAGCGTAGATTTACATTCCGCAATTTACAGTTTTCCAATTATACCATGGTTAGACCTAGGGTTTGTATGTACATAAAATCAAACGCTAGATAACCTAATACAAGACAAATACATGTAATCAATACACAATCACACTTGCACCCCCTAGGGTAATCCCACATGTTGCCTTCCAAAATGGGCCATGCTTGCACGTCGAGTATCTTTGGCAAAATCAAATGATCATAAGTCTCAAAGTGTTGCCTAATCGGAATGATCATAGTCCCTTCAAAACAAGTTGCCAAAGACACTTGGCAACATTGCATTCATGGTCCATACGATGACCCACGCCCGTCCCGAATAAACTTCCTAAACGCAAGATTGTCTACCAATTTCAATGGTAGAACAAAATTATTAAAAGGGGTTAAAACATGACAAAAACCTTTGAGTACCATAGGGTAGACAAAACTCTTAGTTACTTGAGATCAAACTTGCAAAAACATTTGCCTTCTTTTCAAAAACCACAATCCACAACACTTTCAAAACAAACTCTCAAAAACATTTGAAAACATCTTTTCGAAAAGATTCACACTTTTGTAAAACACTCAAACACGAGTCAAATACATTAGTTGCCTAAAACAAGGCATCTTTTTTCCAAAACATTTTCAAAAAGCACCCACACACACCATTTTCAAAGCAATCGAAAAACAAGGCAAGTGATCTGAAAAACCAAGTAACTAAGAGCCCATGGATAACCATGGATGAAAAGGGTGCTAATACCTTCCCTTTTCATAATCTACCCCCCGAACCCACGAAACATCTCAAAAGGTTTTTGCTGTGCTTTTTTTAACCTTTCCTTTAGGATAAAGTAAAAAGTCGGTGGCGACTCTTGCTCAACCGCACAAGTGCGAATACGAACGCAAAACCTCAAGTCAGTTCTCCCACCGTATCACACATTGCATACATATCATACATATCATTGCATAAGCAGGTTTCAAAGCCGGTCTCTCATGTCCCCGCTATTTATTTCAGCAATGGCTCTCAAACAAGACAACCAAGATCTTCATACTCAAGAAACTCAGTTCAGGGAAATGTTCCTAAACCTATCCAAGGGGCAGGAAGAGTTGAAAACACTCCTCGTTGGGAACTTGGTCAAGAAAAGTCCTGAAGACAATAAGGACGAACGGCTGGAACAATTTCAAGCTGAGGTAGATGCAATAAGAACCCAGATGTTGGGGCAGTTGGCTCTTATCCAAGGCTTAGCCTGGGAACAAGAAGAGTTGAGGACCATTATCAACCATCTTCATCAAGACAGATACAACAGTATGAGGCAAATAGTCGAGGCCGGAGACCAAGTCATTGATCAACCTCCAAGAAGACAAAAGGCTGGTTTGGTGAAGAATGGACCTTTCCAAATTGCTACTACATCACGGGTCCAATAACAACCTCGCCAAAAACAACAGGTTGATCAGAGTGAGTCGGATACGCCCAAAAGGCAGTTTACCAAAATCAACATGTCATTGGCTCAAGCATTGCAACGCCTGTTGAAGGCCAAGTTGGCCATGTTAAGGGACCCTCCTCAGAATCCCAACATAGCCTCCCCAGACTACAATCCTGATGCAAGGTGTGCATACATTCCAACAGCCCGGGGCATGATACTGATGACTGTTGGGCATTGAAAAATAAAATTCAGGACTTGATTGATGAAGGAGTGCTGGAGTTTACACAAGATGGTCAGGATGAGTTCTTCTACCATCCCTCCAAGGCACGTCCTCTGAAGTGACAAGATCTAATGAGAAGACTTTTTGTTCATTAGAATTTTCAATTTGTAATTTTCTTTTGATTGTTCAAACATTTATTCATGTCAAACTTTGTTACTTTATTAATGCATTGCATATGTCTGTTTTGAATCAATCCATTCGTATTCACTATATTCAAATTGCTTTCATTTTTGTGATGTTCAACTCTCGATTAAAAAATTCTAAGCCTTTAGAGGGAGGATGACGAAATGATATCAAAATCTCTACAGTATGCTTTTGAACAGACCCCGCTGACGATGTACAGGCGTTGTTTCAAATCCTAAACAGTGGAGTTATAAGGAAGATAATCCCTAGTCAACCCCTTTGAGCCAAAGAAGTTGGAGTTTTTCTTTTCACACAAATTAAAACCCTTAATCACAACCTAGGGCAGGGTAGTTTTCTCAGTTAATTTGGGTGCCCAATGAATGGCATCAAAGAGGTCCTTAAAAATAGAAGACGGTGATGGTTCCACATAATTATCCAAGCAGGCAGTCATTATCTCTCGAAATAAAAACCCATTGAGTCAAAACCTATGAGGGAGACTTAAGTAAAACTGGGGCATCCCGCTGACTGTAATCATAAAAGAAATAGTTCAGGCAAAAGACAGGGATAATAAAATCAAAGAGAAAGAGGTCCTATAAGCCCTAAACAAAAAGCAAATGACTGCCTATTCAAAATGACTTGTCAGTATCCGAACCATCACTGGAATATCAGAGCAAAGACTCAAACAAGATCTAAATGCACAATTAGCTGAGTTTAGGATCGAAGAACATCACGAAGAACGAGTGGGTACAAATAAAATTTGAGCCTTTATCCTTTGTTTCTTGAACCGTGAACCATGCCACGTTATAACCCTTAAAAGTCCTAGCTGAAGCATGGGTTAGTTCGAAAGCATATTATTACAAAAAGGTATCCTGACTCCTGTAGGACTTGCTGTAAATCCTGAGTTGACATCACATTTTACAAAATTTGCCTGTTTTACTGAAAAATGCATTTTCAAAAATTTCAAGACAGACATAAGCTTTGCATTCCTAAAATAACATTTTTTGCATATGACTATTTGTTCAACAGCAGAGAAATTCGCATGACGAAACAAAAAACCTTCTCAATAAAAAGGATCACCTCAAGTGGAAAAAACATTTCCAACCAAGGGGAACAGTGTGATCATTGTCCATCATCTGGGGCAGTCAAGTCAAGATTCAAGGAATCTCTCAAAGATGCCAAATAGCCAGGGGCAGATCTCCATCGGAATCACTTGGGGCATTGGACATGAATTCCAGCAAAGAATCTTGTATGATAAAACGAACATCTTCTGGTAGTGTGGCAACACAACACTACCGACAGTGACAACTCCCTACACCCTGAGAGCGTGGACATAGTAAAAAAATACTGCACATGAACAAAGACCCGCTAGGTTGACACACCTAGGAAAAACAAGGGCATCCCGACGAATCAAAAGGGTTCGGGCAAAAATTAGGGATAAAAAGCAAAAAAGATATGTACACCCGGCAAGTCGAAAACCCGAAAGGGCGGCTTGGGAAAAAAAGAGTATCCCGGTAGACTGAAAACCTGAAAGGGCGGTCCGGGCAAAAATTAGGGATCAAAGCGTACGACTATGTCCTGTCATCTTGTCATTTGCCTACCAGAAGAAAGTTGATCATTTCGATCGAAAGTTACCAAGCACCTCATAAATGGGGATAACACTCGATCCACAAGGCCTCCGTAGGCACCTTCTCCCGCAGAAACAGGGGAAGAAAAGTCTCGATACAAAGCCATTGTCATATCCTTAGCATGCGTCCCAATAACATTCACTCCCCGCAAAGTAAGAAAAAGACAGTGGTGTTAATTCTCCCCAGCTGAGGCTCGCAACCGCGAATGAGTCGGTAAGTTTCTTCCCAAGCAGAGTTTATCTATCACCAGCACTGGAAGATTATCCCCAGTGGAGTCTGGAAGATTATCCCTGGTGGCGTCTGGAAGATTATCCTTGATAACGAGAAATTGTATTGTATAATTGCTACGTTTTTTAGTCGGTTTTCATACTGCATTAATCCATTTAACTCCCGATTGTTCCGAGTTTTTATGTATTTTCACAGGTACAACATGTCTCAAGTCAATTTAGTGGAAAAAGATCATATGAAGAAAGTTAACATGAAAACCAGAAGAAAAGGGACAATTCTGCAAAGTTCTGCAGTTTTTGATGTTGTGACGGTCGTCACACATCACTTACGAACGTAATGCGCTGCTAAGCGTCTTACGCCCGTCACCTTGGTGTTACGACCGTAACACGCTTATTACATGAAGAATGCCCGTAACACACTTGTTACAACCGTAACGCGCTTAATCCAGCTTTATGAAGAACGTGAGGAGACGTGGGCAACGAAAAGAAAGGAGTCTTCAGATACTCCTACAATCTCTCAACCTCACCAACACCTAGTCTTCCTGGTTTTTCTCCACAACTGAAGTGCAAAGCCCACATTCTTGTTTTTTTTTTACTGTCAATTTCTCCTCTATAAATACGAGAGATTTCGATGAAGAACGGGACAAAGTTATTTTTTTAGAGAGTTTTATTTTCATAAATTTCTTGCGGAAGCTCTGCCGAATTTAAGAACCATTTCCCAGTTTGCATTTTTCTTGTTGTTCTTGTTTTTATTTCCCTTTTACCATTTAATATCCATTTCCAACATTAGGAAATTGCTATCTTAGTTAGAATTTGTCTTTAGCCTCAGACATCGTTTCGAATTTCGATTTCGAAGGTTCCAATCTTACCGACTTGTGGAAGAGGGAGCTTGAGGAATAGTATTATTATTCAGGTTTTAATCGCATTTTATTTAATTTTAAGTACAATTTGTTTACGATCAATTACTGTTATTTATTTATCATGAATGTTTCAATGCTTTCCAATTATATTTCTTGTTTGTCTGTTTCAAGTACCATGGCTAGCTAAATTTCTAGAGTCGGGATGTGATAATAGTAACTGAATGGATTAAATTGTTCCTAAGCTAAAATCCAAATTAACTTAATTTCTGGCTGTGACTTTTTATAATTAAAAATCAATCTTTTTGTTACGAGAGTAAGAAAAGTAGAATAGGATAGGATCAAGACCACGAGAGTGTAAGGTTTTAACTTGATAGCTAAAGTTAGACATTTGATTTAAATACAGCTGTGATCGGTGGATCTGGAACTGACTGTTTAACGCTGGTTCGCGAAATGTCGCGGAAGCAAGAGTCGCCACCGTCTTTTATTTTCTCCAAATGGAAAGGACAAAAGCACAGAAAAATTCCTTAAAGAGATTGCTCTCGGTTCGGGAGGTAGGTTATAGAAAGGGAAGGTGTTAGCACCCTTTCTATCCATGGTTGTCCATGGGATCTTAGGTACTTGCTCAATGTGTTTTCAAAAAGGTTTGTTTGTTTTTCAATGTGGGTTTTAAAAGTTTCTTTGAAAAAATTTCAGTTCGACTCGTACGTCAGAGTGTTTGAAAAATTTGCTTTGAAAGCTTTTGAAAATGTGTTGGTGAAAAGTGTTATTTGTTTTGTTTTTGAAGAGAGCAAGTATCTACGAGGACCTACCTACCCTAAGGAATTCTTCTGTGTAAATGTCCTTTAAAGTAATGCCATCCCACCATTGAGAGGTAGGTAGCACCACCGTTGGAGGTGTTCGGGTCAATTCGATTTTGTAGGGACATGGTGATCACCAGAGCAATGGGAAGACACCTTAGAAGCTACCCTCATGCCAGGTTCCCGGATCATGAGGACTTACTAAGACATCCTCTACTCGACGATCACCTTTCGAGGCAAGGCAACAGAGAGGCGTACCCTAGGGGTGGTGTGTGCAATTCGTGTATTGTTTTCATTGATATTTGTCTTGTCACGTTCATTGTGATCTACGCTTGATTTTAATTAAGGCCATTCATTCTTGCATGCTTATTTAACAGTTAATATTTGCGAGGAAAATAAATCTAAACTATTACAAATGGCGCGGGTCCACATCGCCAAAATTAAAACCGAACCCGATTTGACGGAAAGTAAATAAAGCAAATAAAAGTGCGAAAAGTATAAATTGTTACAAGGCTTTGGGACATGTACATAATGAATAATAAGCGATAAAGTAAATGTGCGAAATAAAATAATTAAGACAATGGGCGTTGGACCCTTTTGCAAAAAATTAAATTTAATGAGGAATTAGAATTAAAAAAAAAAAGAATGTTTTTGGTATTTTTGTATTTTTTAAGATTTAAAAGAAAAAAGAACTTTTTAGAATGAAATTTGAAATGCAAATCCTAATTCTAATGTTTTTTTAGTTATTGTGAAAATGTTATATTAATCTAAATTAAACCCTAATTTTTACTTATGTACATTTAATTATAAAAATAAAATAAATAAATAAATAATATTGTGATAAAAAAAAGGAAAATTTAAAAGGTATAAAAAGTCATTAAACCTAATGCTATATTTTTGGATTTTTAGTTATTAAGAAAGTATTAAAATCTAACCTAAATGCAACCCTAATTAGTTTACAAGTTTAATTATGAAAATTACTAATATTATGGCAAAAAACAAGGAAAGTTAAAAGGAATAAAAAAGTCATTAACCTAATGCTATATTTTTGGATTTTTTTTATGGAAGAAAGAATTAAAGTTAAAACCTATTCTACTAAATTTATTTACATGTTAATTATTCACAAGAAAATAAATAAAATAAATATTTTTTATATTTTTATCCTTTTTCTGATTTTTTTGATGTTTTTGTATTTTGTTAAAAAATAAATTAATTAAACTAATAAAGAAAATAATAATTTGAAAAGAAATAAAATAGAAAGAAAGAGAAGGCAAACCAAGGGGGGGGGGGGGGGGGGGGGGGGTAGCCCCAATTTGGAGGTAAGGCCTTAGCATTTCAGGCCCATTTGTGTTATGGCCTTGCTGACTTTTTGCTAGCTTGCTTCAGCGTTGATTGGAGTTTATTGTGCTCCTTGAATCCTTGCCTTTGAATTGGCCCAACTGGACGCGTGGACGATCAAGCTTTGAGGTGTATGGTATGCCCTGGACGTTAGCGCTGCATAAGATCTTGTATTGAAAAATATTATTGAAATTTATACAGACCTGGGGTTCGAACCCAGGTCTTGGACGCTAATGCCTTGGTGGTTTGCCAGCTGAGCCATGAAACATATGTTAATATATTATAAGAAACAAATAAAAAAAAGAAACAAATGCGTTAGTGGGTTTCTGGCGCGAATTTCAAACTGGCCTATCACGTATTGACACGATGTTGTCTTCTCCAATTTTCCTGAAAACACAAAACAAAGGCCACGGTTTCTTATGCGTGGGTTTAGACAGCTTTAGAAGAAATAGCGAATAGCGCTATGTGAATCATAAATTGTTCGCGAATGGTGGGTCTTCTTCGTCTCTCTGCACTGAGTTGGATGGCCATGGTTTTGAGGCTTAATTTTGCCTATTTTTAAAAGCCCCAATTTTGAGCTTCGTAACCCTAGAAAAACAACAATGGCGAAATTGCATACACAGCCTAATAATCAAATTAATGGCATGGGTTAGCTTCAGAACATCATGAGGAATAAGAATCTATGCATAAATTTCACAAAGAATGCCTATAACATGATATACGATTATGAGATTTTTCCTGTACAGTTTGAATCCAATATACCAGTTCTTTGGGTTTGAGTTGTTGTTTGTGATTGGAATGTGATCAGGAGAGTTTGAGGAAGCTATTAGAAAAAGAATCAAGCTTTGAATCGCCCTCTAGTAGTGATTTCCAGAATCCAATTTTCAAGTCAAAATTCCAAGTTTTTTAGGAGCCTTTGAGCGCAGCCTTTGGTCTCTTGTGGTTAGGGTTTTACTTAGTGCTTATGAGGGAAGGAAATTAGGTCATTAGTTGGCCTTTATCCATGCCCATGAGAGAATTGGTCTTAGGTCTTTTAGCATTAACAAACTTTTCCTTCTTTTAAGCAAGACCAAGACTTGGTGTATAATCTAACCCTAGCATGAGTTTGTGAGTTGGCACATGATATATGGAAGCTATCCCAATTCAAATGACACTATTTCATTGACTTTTGAATTTTATTTGAATTTTTAAAGATTTAAAATGAATTAAATTATCAAAAATTAAATAAAATAGAAAAATCAATATTTGGTTTTGAAATTAATCATGGGACACGTGTGTGGCATGACAAGGCTGAATCAAGTGGAAGAAAGTGGGCCCTTTTTTCAAAAATTGAAGTTTCAAGGATAGTTGACTTTTGCCATTTCACAAAAATTTCCCAACTTCTACAAGGCATAACTTGCTCAATTTTTAAGCTTTTCACATGTTCTTGGACATTTTGGAAAGGTCTTTGAGTCCTCTAACCAATTCCTTTGGTCCCATGTCATTTTGATTTACCAATCTCAAGTTATGGTCTTTGACTTAAAGTCCCTTTTTGTTGACTTTTGAAAATGACCTATAATGTTGAAATTGATAACTTTTTGTGAGAGCATTTTTTGGACTTGAAGTATGAAGATGAGTTGTAGGAAATGTCTTTCTCTTCAAAATGAGCTTTGGATGGAATTTTTCTGATAATCCATGTGAAAGTTATGCCCTGGTCAATTTCAGTTGACTTTTTCAGCTGTCCAAATATAGTAACTTTTGCATCTTTGATGATTTCTGAGCCAAATTTTGAGAATCATGATCAAGCATTGATCAAATGATGTTTGTGGCTTCAAAATGATATGTTGACCAAAAATTTGAACTTTTGACTGTCAAATGACCATTTTGCCCCTACAGTTGACTGTAGTGCAATTTAGGGTTTTGACTGTGCAATCTTGAGCTGAATGCCTTGAAACTGGATATGAGGATGCTTGACCATGTTTGTAAGCATATGAGACTTGATTGGACCTTTGAACACTTCCTTTTCTTGATCAGAACACAAACCCTAGTTTTGACTGTATGGGAGACAGTTGGACTGTGCAACCCTTGGGGGAGTTTTATGACTTGGCTTGGCAATTTCTTGAAGAATATGGGAGGGCAAATTTTGGGGTACAACAGTTGCCCCTGTTCAATCTTCTTAGACCTGAGGATGCAGATTGGCGGACGTGCCTTTCGTAATCCGAGGGTAGAAGATGATTGGACACTAGAGTGCCCAGAAATTTGTGCTCACATGTTAGCAGTGTGATGAAAATGGGCTTATAGATGCCATTTGGAGGTTGTTGGATAGGATGATGGGCTTATAGATGCCATCTGAATGTTGATTGCGTGGGAGATTCCTTAGCGAGAACCTGCATACCTGCAAAACAGAAAAATGAGTACCTGACACGTTGCAGGAGCTGATTTTTTTAGATGCTTGGTGTAGATATGTCCTGACTGGTTACAGGAGCTGAGTCTGGAGCTTCAAACGGCGATGAACGAACCAGGGATGGTTACTATCTTAGTATGAATAGCAAGAGAACCTTAGGCGACTTTAACTTCAACAACGCTCGTTGAGAAAAAATCTTGGGTGACTTTAACTGGGATAAGCATCAGGGAGATCTTAGGGTCGATCTGACTGAACCAGAGGAGGTTTTTTTTTTGATAAGGATGTGATGAAGGAATCTGAGACGATTGCTACCTCAGCAGGACGATGAAGGAATCTGAGATGATTGCTACTCCAAATATATGATGAAGGAATCTGGGACGATTACTACCTCAGCAGGACGATGAAGGAATCTGGGACGATTACTACCTTAGCAGGACGATGAAGGAATCTGAGACGATTGCTACCTCAGCAGAATGATGAAGGAATCTGGGACGATTACTACCTCAGCGGGATGATGAAGGAATCTGGGACGATTACTACCTCAGCAGGATGATGAAGGAATCTGAGACGATTGCTACTCCAAATATGTGATGAAGGAATCTGGGACGATTACTACCTCAACGGGATGATGAAGGAATCTGAGACGATTGCTACTCCAAATATGTGATGAAGGAATCTGGGACGATTACTACCTCAACGGGATGATGAAGGAATCTGGGACGATTACTACCTCAGCAGGATGATGAAGGAATCTGAGACGATTGCTACTCCAAATATGTGATGAAGGAATCTGGGACGATTACTACCTCAACGGGATGATGAAGGAATCTGAGACGATTGCTACTCCAAATATGTGATGAAGGAATCTGGGACGATTACTACCTCAACGGGATGATGAAGGAATCTGGGACGATTACTACCTCAGCAGGATGATGAAGGAATCTGAGACGATTGCTACTCCAAATATGTGATGAAGGAATCTGGGACGATTACTACCTCAGTAGGATGATGAAGGAATCTGAGACGATTGCTACTCCAAATATGTGATGAAGGAATCTGGGACGATTACTACCTCAACGGGATGATGAAGGAATCTGGGACGATTACTACCTCAGCAGGATGATGAAGGAATCTGAGACGATTGCTACTCCAAATATGTGATGAAGGAATCTGGGACGATTACTACCTCAACGGGATGATGAAGGAATCTGGGACGATTACTACCTCAGCAGGACGATGAAGGAATCTGGGACGATTACTACCTCAACGGGTAAAGACTTTTATCTGTTGATCGTTCTTTCCTGAAAAAGTAACGAATTAGTTGTATGCAATGTCATAATGCATGAATTGCCTGATTTTAAGATGTTCTCAAAAATAAATGAGATTGGGGTGATATGATGCGTCTATGCATGCTATAATGATGTATGTGACGTTTTATGGATGTGTTTTTCGTCTAGGAAAGTAAATCCTTGACGGGTGCCGGGAAGTCGTATCCTGGGCTGATGTTGAAGAATAGTTGCAAGAATTCCCATAGACGAAGATAACTCCGTTGGGGACGATAACTGCAAGAATACCGGTAGGAGAAGATGACTCCGTTGCAGAATAAACTTGGCAAATGGAAGGATCTGCGGGGAGAAAAGATACTCTAGTGACCATGCTGGGAAGCAATACTCTGTGGGAAGAGGGATGCCTTGCTGAGTGTTGATAGTAACTTGCTGAGGATGTCTTGTTGTTGGAAGTGTGAATAGACTTCGCTGGGGATAGAAGACTTCGTCGAGGACGCTCTTTCCGTGGCTTTTGGCTGAGGATAACCCAGTTATATCCTGTTAAGGAAATAACTCTTTAAATCAAGCCGGACGACGCGTTCGTACTCTGTGAGGGGATAAGCTTCCAGAATCTACTAGGGATAAGCTTACTGCTTGGGGATATGAATTCCAATTTTCCTGGGGAAACTGGATTGGATTCTCTGGGGAAGTTTTGAACTGTATTGGTTATGTTCTTCCATGGAACCTACCCTGATACCTTGGAGGATAGAACAATCAGATTGCTTAGACCACTCTTTACTGCCCCTGTTTCTATGGGGGAGGCACTTGTGGGGTGCTGATAATTGTTAATGGACAAACCTTCTTCTGGTAGACAGATGACAAGATGACAGGACATAGTCGTACGCTTTGATCCCTAACTTTTGCCTGGACCGCCCCTTCGGGTTTTCAGTCCACCGGGATACCCATTTTTGCTCAGGCCGCCTTTTCAGGTTTTCGACTTGCCGGGTGTACAGATTTTTTCATTTCATCCTTTCATTTTGCCCGAGCCCTTTTGGTTCGCCGGGAAGCCCTTATTTTTGCCTAGGTGTGTCAACCTAGCGGGTCTTTGATTTTGCGTAGTATTTTTTCGACTATGTCCGTGCTTTCAGAATGTAGGGAGGTGCCCCTGTCAGTAGCATTGTGTAGCCATATTACCAGAAGATGTCTGATCGTGCAAGATTTGTTGCTGGAATTCCTGTCCAATGCCCCAAGTGACTTAGGCGGAGATTTGCCTCAGGCTATTTGGCCTTTGAGAGATTCTCCGAATCTTGACTGAATTGCCCCAGATGATGGACCATGCTCATGTCTGCCCCTTGATTGGAGGTACTTCTATTCAGTAGGCATTCGTCGTGCGAACTTCTGCTGTTCAAACAAAAAGTCATATGCAAACAATGTTATATCAAAAATGCAAGGCTTATGTCTGTCTTGAAGATTTTGAAAATGCATTCTTTTTCATAAAACAAATGAATGTTTGTAAAACGTGATGTCAACTCCGTATTTACCGTAGGCCTTCAGGAGTCAGGATACCTTTCGTAACAGTATGCTTTCGAACTAACCCATGCTTCAGCTAGGACTTTTAAGGGTTATAACGTGGCCTGGTTCACGGTTTAAGAAACAAAGGATAAAGGCTCAAACTATTTGTACCCACCCACTCTTCGTGACGTTCTTCAAACCTAAACTCAGTTGATCATGCGTTAGACCTTGTTTGAGTCTTCATTCTGATTTTCCGGTGATGGTTCAGTCATTGATGATTTATTCTGAATAGGCAGTCATCATTTTTTGTCGAGGGTTTGTAGGACCGCTTTCTTTTTTGATTTTGTTATCCCTTTCTTTTTTGCCTGAACTGTTTCCTTTTTCGGAATTACAGTCAGCGGGATGCCCCAGTTTCGTAAGTCCCTTTCATAGGTTTTGACTTAATGAGTTTTTCGTTTATGATTTTTTTTTTATCATGACTGCCTCTCCTTTTGATTGTTCTGAACCATCACTGCCTTTTGTTTCGTGAGGACTCTTTTTAGTGCCATTTGTTGTGCACTTGGACCAACTGAGAGACTACCCTGCCCCGGGTTATGATTAAGGGTTTTGATTTTCGAAAATGAAAACTCCTACTTCTTTGGCTCAGAGGGGTTAGCGAGGGATTATCATCTTTATAACTCCAGTGTTTAGGAATTGAAACAATGCCTGTACCTTATCAGCGGGGTCTGTTCAAAAGCATACTGTGAGGATTGTGGTATCGTTTTCGTCATCCTCTCTCAAGAGGCTTAGAATTAACGAGAGTTGACATCAGAAAAAATATGAAAATAATTTGCATAGAGTGAATACAAATATATATTGATTCAAAACGGACATAAGCGATGCATTAATGTGATAACAATGTTTAACATGAATAAATGTTTGAACAATCAAAGAAAAATACAACTTGAACATTTGAATGAACAAAAGACATTCTCGATGATTTGGTGTAGGATCAGTGTTCAAACTCGACCTCCTTGGCGTCAATCAGGTCTTGGATCTTGTTCTTCAGGGTCCAACAGTCGTCGGTGTCATGTCCAGGACTGTCAGAATGGTAGGCACATCTCACACCCGGGTTGTACTTGGAAGAGGAAGTATCAGGATTTTGAGGAGGATCCTTTAGTGTGATCAGTTTTGCCTTCAGCAATTGTTGTAATGCCTGAGACAAAGACATGTTGATGTCAGTATACTTCCTATCTTGATGCTTTATCCTACGCCTATTGCTCTTTCTTGGTTGAACGGGCGTGGGATTAGAAATCTGGATTGCCCCTACATCATGATGACCCTTTTTACCATGTATAGCATTGGACTCCTTCTTCCCACTGTGGGGCTTTTTCTGAGCATCAGTAGGTGCGGTTTCTTGAATCTTCCCCGACTTGATACCAGCTTCGATTCTCTCCCCCGTCAAGACAAGATCTGTGAACCCAGCAGAAGAATTCCCAATCAGATGGTTGTAGAATGAACCAGACAAAGTCCCCAAGAACATGTCGACAAGCTCGCGGTCAGTCAGAGGTGGTTGTACCCTTCCAGCAAGGTCCCTCCATTTTTGAGCATACTCTTTGAAGCCTTCGCCTGTACCCATAGACATCCCCTGAAGCTGAGTACGCGTGGGAGCGAGGTCAGCATTATACTGGTAGTGTTTGTAAAATGCAGTGGCTAAGTCTTCCCAGGTACGGATGTTGGCTCCATTCAGTTGATAGAACCACTCGAGCTGAGTCCCCGAAAGACTCTCTTGGAAGAAATGGATCCATAAGTTTTTGTCAGCTGTATAGGGCTGGATCCTCCTTGTATAAGCCCTGAGATGCAACTTAGGACAGAATGCCCCATCGTATTTAGCAAAGGCAGGTACCTTGAATTTGCACGGGATCACTACCCCAGAAGACAGACCTAGATCCTCGAAGTCCAGACCAGGCACCTTTTGTATCTCCATAGCACTTAACCGGTCTTCCAACTGTTTGTACTTATCCTCAGCCGGAGGGTACTGTTCGTCGTCAAAATCTGTCTCGTTGTCGGAGACCACTGGACTAGGCACCTCTCTCTCATGGTGACTGTTTTCCCTCACAGATGGGGTAGTCCTCTCAGTTTCAATCTGCGGTGTATTCCCAGATCTGCGCCTGGGGCTGAACAAGACAGTCCTCTTCTTCTTCTTGTCCTTCTTCAAGAGCAAAGCCTTCAGATCTTGCTGCCCCTGGGTCAAATTCATGATCAGCTCTTGGAACTGGGCGTTCTGAGCCTGGAGGTCCTTGATAGTCTGCTCGGCTGATGATTCAGGATTCATGACGATCGGCTGAAATAAACAGCGGAGAAGGGTAAGCAACCTGTCAAAGGGATACCTGCAATGCAATGAGATGTATGACATGCATGTAATGTTTTCAAGGACCTCGCGGGGTAAACAGAGAAACTTTGTTAGCATTTGGAACCGGTAGCTTGATTGTAAGAACTTCATTTTGTTGAGAGTCCTTCGTCAAGGGTCAAAGGCTCACCATATCCAGTGGGTCATAGCCCCTGACTTTAGTCATCATGTTGGTTTTGATTTCCAAACAACCTTGGTTAAGGGAACCTTCTCCAGGAGTCAGAGCTCACCATATCAAGTGGGTCATAGCCCCTGACAACTTTGTCTAGAGGAAAATAAATCCTCTTTGCCCCTTGCTGGGATAATTGCTTCACCATGACCTGCATCACAAGCCTTTGAGGTCCTTGAAATAGGTTAGGATGTATGCAATGGTATGATGTCATGCTATGCATGGGGTGATGTAGGTAAACCCTGTTATGAGCCCCAATTAAGGACTATAAACAGACCCTGCAAGAAATTCAGTATACTTTGTTATGAGTCCCAATTAAGGACTATAAACAAAACCTGCAAGAAATTTGGTAAACCCTGTTATGAGTCCTAGCTAAGGACTATAAACAAAACCTGTAAGTAGTTCATGTGTCAGCTAACAAGCATGCAAGTAGGCAAGTACAAAGGCACACAAGTCACACAAAAGAGCCCTTAGAGTTTAGGCCAGCATGAAGTTTGGGGTACTACCCTCTTGAGGTGGGTGGGTTCAACCTGTCCTAATCAAAGTAACCGGGTTCTAAGGTTCCCAATATCACGGGACTGCTTCCATTGTTCATCGTTTCGATTTAGCCACTGAACTGGCGACCGAAATATTCCAGGAAAGCAACCCTCAATTGAGTGTAGTATCGAGTATCAACCAACCTCGGACTGCACCAAAGTCAGTTATCTCACTACCCTAAAGAGGCCAAGATAGTTCAATTAAGGTTCCTAAGGTCTGTTGATGCTTCACGACACCACGCGGAGGCCCCGTACTCTCCTTGACTGAACTCAAGGGTTACCGGTACACACCAAAGTGCCACATCAACGTAGCAGACTGCTTCAACCATGTCGGTATACCCCGCACAGTTCCCTCACAGCCTTGTTGCTACTTTCTAAAAGGGTATCCCCCAGATCCGGGTTAGGATCTATAGAACTCCCAAGACAGTCCCACAATTTAAAGCAAGCAAAGCAATACAATTGAAAACACAGTTATGAACTAACCCCAAGGTATACCTCACTTTAAGTTTAAGTCCCCAGCAGAGTCGCCAGTTCTGTGATCGGTGGATCTGGAACTGACTGTTTAACGCTGGTTCGCGAAATGTCGCGGAAGCAAGAGTCGCCACCGTCTTTTATTTTCTCCAAATGGAAAGGACAAAAGCACAGAAAAATTCCTTAAAGAGATTGCTCTCGGTTCGGGAGGTAGGTTATAGAAAGGGAAGGTGTTAGCACCCTTTCTATCCATGGTTGTCCATGGGCTCTTAGGTACTTGCTCAATGTGTTTTCAAAAAGGTTTGTTTGTTTTTCAATGTGGGTTTTAAAAGTTTCTTTGAAAAAATTTCAGTTCGACTCGTACGTCAGAGTGTTTGAAAAATTTGCTTTGAAAGCTTTTGAAAATGTGTTGGTGAAAAGTGTTATTTGTTTTGTTTTTGAAGAGAGCAAGTATCTACGAGGACCTACCTACCCTAAGGAATTCGTCTGTGTAAATATCCTTTAAAGTAATGCCATCCCACCATTGAGAGGTAGGTAGCACCACCGTTGGAGGTGTTCGGGTCAATTCGATTTTGTAGGGACATGGTGATCACCAGAGCAATGGGAAGACACCTTAGAAGCTACCCTCATGCCAGGTTCCCGGATCATGAGGACTTACTAAGACATCCTCTACTCGACGATCACCTTTCGAGGCAAGGCAACAGAGAGGCGTACCCTAGGGGTGGTGTGTGCAATTCGTGTATTGTTTTCATTGATATTTGTCTTGTCACGTTCATTGTGATCTACGCTTGATTTTAATTAAGGCCATTCATTCTTGCATGCTTATTTAACAGTTAATATTTGCGAGGAAAATAAATCTAAACTATTACAAATGGCGCGGGTCCACATCGCCAAAATTAAAACCGAACCCGATTTGACGGAAAGTAAATAAAGCAAATAAAAGTGCGAAAAGTATAAATTGTTACAAGGCTTTGGGACATGTACATAATGAATAATAAGCGATAAAGTAAATGTGCGAAATAAAATAATTAAGACAATGGGCGTTGGACCCTTTTGCAAAAAATTAAATTTAATGAGGAATTAGAATTAAAAAAAAAAGAATGTTTTTGGTATTTTTGTATTTTTTAAGATTTAAAAGAAAAAAGAACTTTTTAGAATGAAATTTGAAATGCAAATCCTAATTCTAATGTTTTTTTAGTTATTGTGAAAATGTTATATTAATCTAAATTAAACCCTAATTTTTACTTATGTACATTTAATTATAAAAATAAAATAAATAAATAAATAATATTGTGATAAAAAAAAGGAAAATTTAAAAGGTATAAAAAGTCATTAAACCTAATGCTATATTTTTGGATTTTTAGTTATTAAGAAAGTATTAAAATCTAACCTAAATGCAACCCTAATTAGTTTACAAGTTTAATTATGAAAATTACTAATATTATGGCAAAAAACAAGGAAAGTTAAAAGGAATAAAAAAGTCATTAACCTAATGCTATATTTTTGGATTTTTTTATGGAAGAAAGAATTAAAGTTAAAACCTATTCTACTAAATTTATTTACATGTTAATTATTCACAAGAAAATAAATAAAATAAATATTTTTTATATTTTTATCCTTTTTCTGATTTTTTTGATGTTTTTGTATTTTGTTAAAAAATAAATTAATTAAACTAATAAAGAAAATAATAATTTGAAAAGAAATAAAATAGAAAGAAAGAGAAGGCAAACCAAGGGGGGGGGGGGGGGGGTAGCCCCAATTTGGAGGTAAGGCCTTAGCATTTCAGGCCCATTTGTGTTATGGCCTTGCTGACTTTTTGCTAGCTTGCTTCAGCGTTGACTGGAGTTTATTGTGCTCCTTGAATCCTTGCCTTTGAATTGGCCCAACTGGACGCGTGGACGATCAAGCTTTGAGGTGTATGGTATGCCCTGGACGTTAGCGCTGCATAAGATCTTGTATTGAAAAATATTATTGAAATTTATACAGACCTGGGGTTCGAACCCAGGTCTTGGACGCTAATGCCTTGGTGGTTTGCCAGCTGAGCCATGAAACATATGTTAATATATTATAAGAAACAAATAAAAAAAAGAAACAAATGCGTTAGTGGGTTTCTGGCGCGAATTTCAAACTGGCCTATCACGTATTGACACGATG
Organism: Vicia faba; assembly: GCA_948472305.1. Lineage (NCBI taxonomy): Eukaryota > Viridiplantae > Streptophyta > Magnoliopsida > Fabales > Fabaceae > Vicia > Vicia faba. Next base: position 615,732,326 of record OX451740.1, on the reverse strand, counting down.
TTGTCTTCTCCAATTTTCCTGAAAACACAAAACAAAGGCCACGGTTTCTTATGCGTGGGTTTAGACAGCTTTAGAAGAAATAGCGAATAGCGCTATGTGAATCATAAATTGTTCGCGAATGGTGGGTCTTCTTCGTCTCTCTGCACTGAGTTGGATGGCCATGGTTTTGAGGCTTAATTTTGCCTATTTTTAAAAGCCCCAATTTTGAGCTTCGTAACCCTAGAAAAACAACAATGGCGAAATTGCATACACAGCCTAATAATCAAATTAATGGCATGGGTTAGCTTCAGAACATCATGAGGAATAAGAATCTATGCATAAATTTCACAAAGAATGCCTATAACATGATATACGATTATGAGATTTTTCCTGTACAGTTTGAATCCAATATACCAGTTCTTTGGGTTTGAGTTGTTGTTTGTGATTGGAATGTGATCAGGAGAGTTTGAGGAAGCTATTAGAAAAAGAATCAAGCTTTGAATCGCCCTCTAGTAGTGATTTCCAGAATCCAATTTTCAAGTCAAAATTCCAAGTTTTTTAGGAGCCTTTGAGCGCAGCCTTTGGTCTCTTGTGGTTAGGGTTTTACTTAGTGCTTATGAGGGAAGGAAATTAGGTCATTAGTTGGCCTTTATCCATGCCCATGAGAGAATTGGTCTTAGGTCTTTTAGCATTAACAAACTTTTCCTTCTTTTAAGCAAGACCAAGACTTGGTGTATAATCTAACCCTAGCATGAGTTTGTGAGTTGGCACATGATATATGGAAGCTATCCCAATTCAAATGACACTATTTCATTGACTTTTGAATTTTATTTGAATTTTTAAAGATTTAAAATGAATTAAATTATCAAAAATTAAATAAAATAGAAAAATCAATATTTGGTTTTGAAATTAGTCATGGGACACGTGTGTGGCATGACAAGGCTGAATCAAGTGGAAGAAAGTGGGCCCTTTTGTCAAAAATTGAAGTTTCAAGGATAGTTGACTTTTGCCATTTCACAAAAATTTCCCAACTTCTACAAGGCATAACTTGCTCAATTTTTAAGCTTTTCACATGTTCTTGGACATTTTGGAAAGGTCTTTGAGTCCTCTAACCAATGCCTTTGGTCCCATGTCATTTTGATTTACCAATCTCAAGTTATGGTCTTTGACTTAAAGTCCCTTTTTGTTGACTTTTGAAAATGACCTATAATGTTGAAATTGATAACTTTTTGTGAGAGCATTTTTTGGACTTGAAGTATGAAGATGAGTTGTAGGAAATGTCTTTCTCTTCAAAATGAGCTTTGGATGGAATTTTTCTGATAATCCATGTGAAAGTTATGCCCTGGTCAATTTCAGTTGACTTTTTCAGCTGTCCAAATATAGTAACTTTTGCATCTTTGATGATTTCTGAGCCAAATTTTGAGAATCATGATCAAGCATTGATCAAATGATGTTTGTGGCTTCAAAATGATATGTTGACCAAAAATTTGAACTTTTGACTGTCAAATGACCATTTTGCCCCTACAGTTGACTGTAGTGCAATTTAGGGTTTTGACTGTGCAATCTTGAGCTGAATGCCTTGAAACTGGATATGAGGATGCTTGACCATGTTTGTAAGCATATGAGACTTGATTGGACCTTTGAACACTTCCTTTTCTTGATCAGAACACAAACCCTAGTTTTGACTGTATGGGAGACAGTTGGACTGTGCAACCCTTGGGGGAGTTTTATGACTTGGCTTGGCAATTTCTTGAAGAATATGGGAGGGCAAATTTTGGGGTACAACAACAGCGAGAGCACTTTAAAATGAATTAGACTTTATTAAGTTTTCAAAGAGTATTTTCTAAACACTTATGGGCTAGCGAGAGCAGGCATAGGGCTTTAGGGGTACAATCCGAGATAAGACCACGAGAGTGTGAGTTGAGGGTTTTTAAACTGTTAATTTCTACATAACCATTTAAGTTAAACATCTTTATATGCTTAGGTTCGATTAAATCCGCTTAGGTTCACTATATTACATACCGACCGCTTTATTATTATTATTTCCTTAGTTCGATTTAGTTTTCCTCTACTTTAACTTCTAAAAACCAAACGTGACAACATCCGCCTTAGCTAAACTAGCAAACCTTTATAGCACTAGAGTGATTACAAAGTCCCCGTGGGTTCGACATCTTTTTATTACTACCGCGATAGGTTGTGCACTTGATGTTAAGATACCATTAGACACATTAGATCGACCGCACATCAAGTTTTTGGCGCCGTTGTCGGGGACTTTGATTTAGTCACTAGTGCACTCATAAAGTAGCATTGAATAGACTAAGGCAACTATTTATTTTCCCCTCTGTTGTATGCCAAATACTCGCTCCCGAAGCGAGCCTTTGCATCTACAAATCAATGATATCAAGCGCTATCTCAGAGTAAGACGTCGAATTCAAGAATACCGTGATCTCAACAATCTTCCTCCGACTAAGCTTCCTGATATCTCAATCCTCGAGTTAATTGAAGAATCGAAGATGGCTGACGCACCAAATCCACCTCGTCCTCTTAAGGACTACGCAGTTCCTTCTCAAGTGGAACCTCACAGCAGCATTGTCGCTCCTACTATCGCTCAAAACGATTTTGAGCTGAAACCTTCGCTTCTATCCGCCGTTCAGCAGAACCATTTTTCTGGATCTCCTACTAATGACCCAAACCTGCATCTGTCAGTGTTTGTGCAGTATGCAGACACTATAAAAGCAAATCGTGTAAACCCCGAGGCGATACGATTGTGCCTATTTCCTTTTTCTTTAAGAGACAGAGCTCGAGCATGGCTCCAATCTCTTCCTTCAAACTCAATCACCACATGGGATGAGTTGGAGAAGGTCTTTTTGGCTAGATATTTCCCACCAAGCAAAACTGCTATGCTCAGAGCCAACATCAATGGTTTCAGACAAAAAGATAACGAATCACTTTTCGAAGCGTGGGAACGCTATAAGGACATGATTAGACTATGTCCTCATCATGGTTTAGAAGAATGACTGGTCATTCATACGTTCTATAATGGTCTCTTGTACAACACAAGATTGACTATAGACGCTGCTGCTGGTGGCACATTGATGGATAAACCGTATACCGAAGCAAATCAACTTATCGAAAGCATGGCTCAGAACCATTATCAATGGGGAAGCGAAAGAGCTAATATGGAAAAAACTCAAACAAAAGGTGGCATGGTTGATGTGAATAGTCTGGATCAAGTCAACGCTAAAGTGGAAGCCCTTACCCAAAAGCTAGAAAATCTTACCACCGCTCCCGCAGCTACCGTAGCTGCAGTAGCTCAAACTTGTGATCTATGTGGTCTTCAATCACATCCTGCTCCAGAATGTCCACTTCTAACAGGAGTTCCAGCTGAACAAGCGAATTACGTATAGGGAAACCCTTATAGTAATACCTATAACCCTGGTTGGAAGAATCATCCGATTTTTTTCGTATAAAAGTAACAATGCGTTGTACGCACCTGGACAAGCTCCTGCCACGCCACCTGGCTATCCAAAAGCTATCCCAAATCACCCTAATAATGGACCTAATACATCCAATGTCCCTAGGAAATCTAATCTTGAAATCATGATAGAACACTTCATTGCTTCTCAATCTCAGACTAATAAAGATGTTCTAAATCAGAATTTACATACTAATGAGCAGATTAAACAATTATCTAGTAAAGTTGACGCTTTAGCTACCCATAATAAGATGTTTGAAACTCAAATTTCACAGGTAGCTCAACAACAAGAACCTATTGATGCCCCAGCTGGAATTTTCCCTGGTCAACCACAACCTAACCCAAAAGGACATGCTAACGCTGTGATACTGAAAAGTGGAAAAGAACTTGACGGACCTGTTGATCCAAGACTCAAAAATCCAGCCATGCACCAAAAGCAGAACAAGCCAACTGAAAATGAGAATGAACCAAAGGAAAACGAAAATGAAAACCAAGAGGAAGTGGAGAAAGAGAAGCCTTATGTGCCTCCACCACCCTATAAACCACCGATTCCGTACCCTCAGAGACTTACCAATTCCAAAACTATGGGCCAATTCAAGAAATTCGTTGAACTTTTGAAACAACTGAATATCACAATACCATTTACAGAAGCTATCACTCAGATGCCCTCGTATGCTAAATTTCTCAAGGAAATCCTATCTAACAAGAAAAAGATAGAAGACAACGGAACAGTTACACTTACTGCTGAGTGTAGCGTTATTATTCAAAATGATATGCCCCCTAAGTTAAAAGATCCAGGTAGTTTCTCTATACCTTGTAACATTGGAAAGTTTGTCATAGACAAAGCTCTATGCGACTTGGGAGCAAGTATTAGTGTCATGCCCCTATCTATTTGCAAAAAGCTAGAGATGGGAGAACTTAGACCCACAAAAATGTCCGTTCAATTAGTTGACTGATCAGTTAAATACCCTGTAGGTATACTGGAAAATGTTCCAGTTAGAATAGGTCAATTTTATATCCCGATCGATTTCATAATCATGGACATTACCGAGGACTCAGTTACTCCTATCATTTTAGGAAGACCCTTCCTAGCCACAGCTGGAGCTATAATTGATGTAAAGAAGGGCAGACTAACATTCGAAGTTGGAGAGGAAAAAGTGGAATTCATCCTCACTCAATTCTTGCAAGCACAAGCCATGAATGACACATGTTATCTAATCGACGTTATAGACGAGTGAGTAAGAGAGATGGAAGCAGAACATACCACATACTCTGAAATAATGAAAATCCAAACCCCTCTGATATTCGAAGACGACAATTGGCGTGAACCATATCAAGATGATAGTCTAAGCGAAAGTCTAGCACTTACACCTGATCATATGCCATGTCCAAAGAAACTGGGTTTAGAATTAAAAACCTTACCCAGGAACCTAAGATACGAATTCCTAGACACCAAATGTACGCGACCAGTAATAGTCAATTCCAGTTTAGGAACGCTCGAAACTAAGAAACTTTTAGACGTCCTAAGGAAGTACCCAACTGCATTAGGTTATAACATATCCGATTTGAAAGGAATACGTCCTTCAATTTGTATGTATCGTATTATGCTAGAAGAAGATTGAAAAACCTCTAGAGAACCTCAAAGAAGGATTAACCCAATCCTTAGCACTGTAGTCAGAGATGAAATTAAGAAGCTATTGGAAGCAGAAATCATATATCCAATCTCCGACAGTAAATGGGTTAGCCCAGTACACGTCATACCGAAGAAAGGAGGTATCACTGTTGTGAAGAACACAAAAGGCGAACCGATAACACAAAGAGTGGTTAATAGGCATAGAGTGTGCATTGATTATAGAAAACTAAACAAAGCTACTCGAAAAGACCATTTTCCTCTACCCTTCATAGATCAAATGTTAGAGCGATTAGCCAAACATTCCTACTTCTACTATCTAGATGGTTATTCTGGATTTTTCCGAATTCCTATTCACCCTGATGATCAAGAGAAGACTACATTCACGTGTCCCTATGGAACATTCGCTTACAGACGAATTCCCTTCAGATTGTGCAATGCCCCAGCAACCTTTCAATGATGTATGATGTCAATCTTTGCATATTTCATCGATAACATCATGGAAGTGTTCATGGACGACTTCTCTGTATGCGGGCAAGGTTTTGAAGGATGCATATCAAACCTAGAAAAGGTTTTAGAAAGATGTGTGAAAGTAAACCTCGTGCTTAACTGGGAAAAATGCCATTTCATGGTCAGAGAAGGAATCGTACTAGGACATGTTATATCTAATAAGGGAATTGAAGTTGATAAAGCTAAGATAGAAGTCATAAAAGAACTTCAACCACCTAAGACTGTTCGGGAAATACGAAGTTTTTTAGGACACGCCGGTTTATACCGATGATTTATCAAAGATTTCTCGAAGATCACTAAACCACTTGCCGGTCTATTAATGAAAGACGTTGAGTTCATATTCGATGAAGATTGTCTTAAAGCGTTTGAAACTCTAAAATCAGCCCTTATCACCGCACCAATCATGCAACCACCAGATTGGAGATTACATTTTGAAATCATGTGCGATGCGAGTGACTACGTTGTAGGCGCAGTTCTTGGACAAAGGAAGGACAAGAAAATTCACGCAATCTACTATGCCAGTAGAACGCTAGACTCAGCTTAAATGAACTACGCCACAACTGAGAAAGAGTTGTTAGCAATTGTCTTTGCGCTTGACAAATTCCGTTCTTACCTAGTAGGAGCAAAGATAATCATTTACACAGACCACGCTGCTATCAGATATCTACTAACCAAGAAGGATGCAAAACCAAGACTCCTCAGATGGATCCTACTTTTGCAAGAGTTTGATCTAGATATTAAGGATAAGAAAGGAACCGAAAACGTCGTAGCAGACCACTTGTCAAGATTAGAAGGTATAAAACCCGAACAAGTACCGATTAACAACGATTTTCCATATGAACGGCTGATAGCGCAAATAAGAATCGATCTAGCTCAACTGGATCTAAACAAACCAAAAGCCAAGAAAATTATGGAAGCGATCCATACAACCATGGGACTGCCATGGTATGCTGACATAGTCAACTACTTAGCTGCAGACGCGCTCCCACCAGACTTAACTTATCAACAGAAAAAGAATTTCTTCCATGATCTAAAGTATTATTATTGGGATGAACCTTTATTATTTAAAAGAGGACCGGACGGAATTTTCTGCCGATGCATACCTGAAGAAGAAATAGAAGATGTTATTTCTCATTGTCATTCATCTCCCTATGGCAGACATGCAAGCACTTCTAAAACCTGTGCAAATATCCTACAAGCTGGCCTATTCTGGCCTAATCTATGGAAGGATGTCCACATCGCTGTTAAAAACTGTGATCGGTGTCAACGCATCGGTAATATTTCAAGACGCGATGAAATGCCTCAAAGAGGAATACTAGAAGTAGAAGTCTTTGATGTTTGGGGAATCGATTTCATGGGACCTTTCCCATCTTCTTTCAGAAACAAGTATATACTTGTAGCTGTCGATTATGTTTCAAAATGGATTGAGGCTATAGCCTCTCCTACAAATGACACACGAGTAGTAATTAAGCTCTTTAAAAGCATAATCTTTCCAAGATTTGGTGTGCCTAGACTTGTCATTAGTGACGGTGGCTCTCATTTCATTTCGAAGATATTCGACAAATTATTATCTAAGTATGGAGTCAAACACCGCGTAGCAACACCGTATCATCCACAAACTAGTGGGCAGGTCGAAGTCTCGAACAAAGAAATTAAACAAATCCTAGAGAAAACTGTCGCCATATCTAGGAAAGATTGGTCATCTAAGCTTAACGGGGCTTTATGGGCTTATAAGACAGCCTACAAGACTCCTATAAGAACTACACCCTTCAAGCTTGTGTACGGAAAGTCCTATCATCTCCCGGTAGAATTAGAGCACAAGGCATACTGGGCAATCAAAACGATCAATATAAACTACACTGTTGTTGGAGAGAAGCGAATCCTCGACTTAAATGAACTGGAAGAATTGAGATTAGATGCTTATGAGAACGCTAAGATATACAAGGAAAGAACCAAAAGATGGCACGATAAGCGCTTATCCCGGAAAGAATTCAGTGTGGGAGACGTTGTGCTACTATTTAACTCTAGACTTAGGCTCTTTCCTGGAAAACTGAAATCCAGATGGTCTGGTCCTTTTGAAGTTACAAAAGTGTTCCCTAGCGGAGCAATAGAAATTAAGGATAGGAATAGTGACCCGTTCATAGTGAACGGACAACGATTAAAACAATATCATCACATTGAGAATATAGACTATGTGAATAGTCTAAAACTTTTAGAATTACCCACTATTTCCCCTGAATGATCTACTGCTAAGCACTATGTCAGGCTTATGACGTTAAAAACAACGCTCAGTGGGAGGCAACCCACCTATTTGTTTTTTGTTATTGTTTCCGTTTGTTTCTATTTATTACTTTTGATTTTCTTTTCCGTTTCTGCATTTATTTCTTTTAAAGCCTTATTTTCATTATTTTCTTTTCCATTTTTCTAAAAATCTTTATAAAACTGCTGCTGATTTTAAAACAACTTTACCTGCTACAGGATTTCTGAAAAGTCTTTTTCTATCTTACCTTCTCCCCTGATTTGTTTCCCCATTTAACATTTACTATGGAACCACAACCACAGAACTTTATGGAAACCACTTTTAGAGGAAGGAACCAAATGAGGAGATTTGAGGAATTGTCACAAAGGAACATCGGTATGACTCTGTATTATGATGAACCAACCATGGACACTTTAGGTATTACAGATAGTGTCCTTTATCTGTTTAACCAACTGGGATTGGAAAAAGCCCACATTAAGTCTAAGTTTGTCACATACCGCGAGCTTACCTTTGAATTTTTGAGCTCCCTAGTTCATATACCTGAGCGCAGTTTCGGAGCCAGAAAAGGATTTATAGCTTTCAGACTATTCAATTCGTTTATAACCATAAGGAATTAGGTGACCTACTAGGATTCCCTAGCGGGCCTTTTGCTTTTACTGCCACCCAGGTGGAATTAATGGATTTCGAGCTAGATTACTTTTGGGGAACCTTAACCGGAAACTATCACCCTGAGTCGGATAATATGGACAACAATGAAATACACAATCCCGCTATCCGCTATTTTCATAAGATTCTAGCCCATACTGTATTCGGAAAGGAACAAAACTGTACTACAGTGTCTAAGGATGAGATGTTTTTACTGCACTGTATGACCCAAGGCCGACCTGTTAATGCTGTGCCATTCATGATGCAAAACTTTTCTCGCATTTTTCAGGACCCTAATGAACCGATCATCGTAGGAGGCCTAGTCACCATGATTTCCAATGCCCTCGGACTTAGATACCAACTGCATAAGTGTACACACTTCAGTTCGATTCGCTCTATGAATATTGATTTCTGATTCGACCTACGCATAATAGGAAATCTAGGTCCTGCACCTTTTGAATACCTGATAAGGAATGAAGTTGTCACTTTATTTACCCTTCCAAACCATGCTAACGTGAGTGTCCACAATCGCGATAACTGGCTTTATGAGCTAAACCCTCCTGACCATCCTTCAACACCTAAAACACCACAATCTTACCAAGTTACTGATGATAAGATGTCTGATGAGAGTGATCCTGAGACCCCTCCTAGTTACTATGACATTAACAATGTTGTATAGGATACTGAAGCCCCTGAAATAACCAAAGGAGAATACACTGAGAATTTGAACAAAATCTTAACCACGCTGGATGTTTATCAAACTGACATTAATGGAATCAAGGACGAATTGAAGAGCATGTGTCTGGACATAATAGGCTTGACTGACATAACTGTGGAGCAATTTTATCACATGAATTCAGCTTTAGAAGATTTAAAAACGAGACTTGGATGAAGTAGCAGTGATCAGCATTTGTTTTTACTTTTCTTTCTGTTTTTTTGTTTCTAGGTAGTTTCCCTTTCTGCAAATTTAAGATTTCATTTTAATTCTGCACAAGTTTACTTTCTGCGACTTTTAAATTTCTGTTAAAAAACAAATATTCATTTCAATGCAAATTTCAGGTTGTTTTTATTTACAGGTTTCATTAAATTTAGTGCATGCTACAACAAAATTCAATTCACTGCATATTTATTATCAGTAACCTATTATACTGATACTGGCATTTTGCAAATTTTGTTCTGATTGATTGGTTGTATGATAATTGGGATGTGTACTCAAATTGAAGATATGGTGTTTAATATATATTGTTGAATTAGTGTGTTGGAATATAAGGTGTGTTGGAATTAATCTGCTTCATTTATGAAATAAGTGTTGTCCGGTTTGGAATTGCAAATATTGTAGCTGTAACGGTCGTAGTACACCTATGACGATCGTAACACGCGTTTCACCGTGTTACGCCCGTCAGCCTCCTGTGATGATCGTCACGCGCGTCTGAAACATGTCTTCTGCTATTCCAGAAGCAGTTTCTCCTTCTTACTTCTCCCTCCCTTTCCCAAAATTATCCACCACCCATTCACATTCCAACTTCCCACATTTCTTCCTACACTATATATTCAACCCATTTCTTCATATTTTCCATATCTCTCAAATCCAACCCCTTTCACGTTTCAATCCCCTTGCATGCAATGGCCAACAACCAGCAGCAAATCCCTAACATCATTCTCAGAGAAGGAGACCAAGGAGAAACCCAGAGAGCAAAGTTCCAAAAATTCTAACGCCGCAGTCTCCAACCAACTCGGTATGTCGACCTCGACTGTCTGAGAGATTTGGGACTGCTTGAGAGCGTCCAACAACTTCTGCAAAATGTCAATTTGTGGAATCTGTGCAGCCAACCACAACCTATCTATGAAACTCTCACTTTGGAGTTTCTGAGTTCATTTTCTTGCATCACCCCTACTGGAGCCACCAACCAACTCTTTGGCGTGACAAAATTCCGCATGTTCGGTACTGAGTATCAGCTAACACAAACTGATATCGCGCGGCTGCTCGGTTTCAGTTCCGATGAAGGTGTCCACCTTCGTGTGCCGGATAATTTCAGCGAGGAAGCATTCAACTTATGGCACAGCATGACAAACAATCGCACAAGCGCTTATGACCACCTCAACGCCACCCATATCCATAATCCAGCTATCAGATATTTTCACCGCATCCTTTGCAACACCATCTTCGCCAGAGATAGCAACCACAAGCTCAACTCCAAGGAGCTTTTCTTCATGCATTGTGCATTTACCGGCCAGAAGATCAACGCCACTCCATTTCTATTGGCCCATATTCACTCCATCTGCACTAGAGGCGACAAACCCTTCTATTTTGGAGGGATTGTCACTTCTCTTGCTTTAGCTTTAAATCATGGTTCCGCTCTCACTGATATGCCTTCTATGGCACCGACATTGCTTACTCTGGACCACTGCAAGTCTGACCACCTCATCCATGAGCGAAGATGGCAAATTCCACCCTGTGATCTGAAACATCATTTATAATAACATTATTTTGCCTTGCAGGGACCGAATTGATCCTCAAAACAGAGCCAATTGGCTATTCGATCCTGCAGCTCCCGAGGGCCATGTTCTTATTCATGAAGAACAACCTGATTCCCCCGCGGACAAGATACAAGAAGAGTTGGACCGAGTTGCCCCCGTTCATGACATTCTGGAAACTTCATCTGCACTAACTCCTATCACTCTTGAATAAATTCTCCGAGCCATCCACCAGCAGAATCAAATGGGTGTAGCACTTGCAAGAAAACAACAAGAGCAGTATGACAGTTTATGTGCACAGAACTATCATATTTTGAGTGGCCAGTGGAGCATGAACGAGAAGTTAGATGAGGCCTTGTCTGAACTAAACGCTTTAAGGATGGACGTCATCACTCTTGGCTCCCATGACACTTATTCCGAAGCCACACCTACCAGGCGATCATGCACCAGGAGTAGAGGACGTGGACATCAGTAGTCTTTATTCTTAATCAGTTTGCTTTTGTTGTTTCTTTTTGTATTTGTATTTCCCTGCTATTATACCATAACATTGAGGACAATGTCTGATATAGTGTGGGAAAGGTACCTTTCCATTTCCGCATTTTCCATTAAACAAGTAATTTTTACGATATTTCTCAGTTTCAATTCTTCCCCGCTTTATTATTCTTCCCCGCTTTATTTAGCCATACCGAATTTTTTTGCTTTATCTTCGCATAGCCCGGCATACCCACCTTAACGAAATCCTAGTTAGGAATCCGAGAACGATTCAACAAGATCGATATGGTTATGACACCTTAGACTTCCTACTTACGTGGTCCGTTTCAATAATCGTTATACCTATATCTTGAGTTTTAGTTCTAAAGTAACCCCTAGAAGTTTATACTAGCAGTCAGCACCGTCTAGACACAAACCACGTGGGGAGCCGATGAATATAAGTGTTTGATGCCTAATCAATGAAATATCCTTCTTATATCGCTGCTAAAAAGGAAAATTTGCACCAAAGTACAAGGTCGCATATAAGAGATGAGCAAATAATGAAGGAGTCCATTGTTGGTTGGTTCAGAGGTATCTGGTTCTGAACTTGGTAGGGCGTGCTACGGCTCGATCCCCCACAACCTCCAATTTGGATAATATGTGTAGGGTTGCCACATTCGTGTACCAGACCCCGTGCTAAAAAGGATCAAAGTCACTAACCGGTTACTCCACTACGTGCGTGCTAAGACAAAGGGCTTAATGTGATTGCGCTAGAACAAACCGGGTGAAATAGGTACAAGAGACTCTGGGTAGAATTATAACAGAATTATTGGACAGTTTGTTAAAAATGGAAGTCCACGACTTAGCTTGTTGCTTGTGTCATTAATGTATCGTTAGTGTTTTACTTAAGTATCGGTCGAACTAACGATTGATTTCCCGTAATTGTTTTGAAAACCAAAGGTATGTTATGCATGTGCGTCTGATAAAACTTGTCAGGTCTTTCTAAATATTATTTGCTTGAGGACAAGAAAAGGTTTAAGTATGGGGGAATTTGATAACGAGAAATCGTATCGTATAATTGCTACGTTTTTTAGTCCGTTTTCATACTGCATTAGTCCATTTAACTCCCGATTGTTCCGAGTTTTTATGTCTTTTCACAGGTACAACATGTCTCAAGTCAATTTAGTGGAAAAAGATCATATGAAGAAAGTTAACATGAAAACCAGAAGAAAAGGGACAATTCTGCAAAGTTCTACAGTTTTTGATGCTGCGACGGTCGTCACACATCACTTACGAACGTAATGCACTGCTAAGCGTCTTACACCCGTCACCTTGGTGTTACGACCGTAACACGTTTATTACATGAAGAATGCCCGTAACGCACTTGTTACGACCGTAACGCGCTTAATCTATCTTTATGAAGAACGTGAGTAGACGTGGGCAATGAAAAGAAAGGAGTCTTCAGATACTCCTATAATCTCTCAACCTCACCAACGCCCAGTCTTCTTGGTTTTTCTCCACAACTAAAGTGCAAAGCCCACGTTCTTGTTTTTTTTTACTGTCAATTTCTCCTCTATAAATACGAGAGATTTCGATGAAGAACGGGACAGGGTTATTTTTTTAGAGTTTTATTTTCATAAATTTCTTGCGGAAGCTCTACCGAATTTACGAACCATTTCCCAGTTTTCATTTTCCTGCTGTTCTTGTTTTTATTTCCCTTTTACCATTTAATAGCCATTTCCAACATTAGGAAATTGCTATCTTAGTTAGAATTTGTCTTTAGCCTCAGACATCGTTTCGAGTTTCGATTCTGAAGGTTCCAATCTTGCCGACTTGTGGAAGAGGGACCTTGAGGAATAGTATTATTATTCAGGTTTTAATCGCATTTAATTTAATTTTAAGTACAATTTGTTTACGTTCAATTACTGTTATTTATTTATCATGAATGTTTCACTGCTTTCCAATTATATTTCTCGTCTGTCTGTTTGTTTTTATTTCCCTTTTACCATTTAATAGCCATTTCCAACATTAGGAAATTGCTATCTTAGTTAGAATTTGTCTTTAGCCTCAAACATCGTTTCGAGTTCCGATTCTAAAGGTTCCAATCTTTCCGACTTGTGGAAGAGGGACCTTGAGGAATAGTATTATTATTCAGGTTTTAATCGCATTTAATTTAATTTTAAGTACAATTTGTTTACGTTCAATTACTGTTATTTATTTATCATGAATGTTTCACTGCTTTCCAATTATATTTCCTGTCTGTCTGTTTCAAGTACCATGGCTAGCTAAATTTCTAGAGTCGGGATGTGATAATAGTAACTGAATGGATTAAATTGTTCCTAACCTAAAATACAAATTAACTTAATTTCTGGCTGTGACTTTTTATAATTAAAAATCAATCTTTTTGTTACTAGAGTAAGAAAAGTAGAATAGGTTAGGATCAAGACCACGAGAGTGCGAGGTTTTAACCGGATAGCTAAAGTTAGGCATTTGATTTAAATACAGCGAGAGCGCTTTAAAACGAATTAGACTTTATTAAGTTTTCAAAGAGTATTTTCTAAACACTTATGGGCTAGCGAGAGAAGGCATAGAGCTTTAGGGGTACAATCCGAGATAAGACCACGAGAGTGTGAGTTGAGGGTTTTTAAACTGATAATTTCTACAGAACCATTTAAGTTAAACATCTTTATATGCTTAGGCTCGATTAAATCTTCTTAGGTTCACTATGTTACATACTGACCGCTTTATTATTATTTCCTTAGTTCGATTTAGTTTTCCTCTACTTTAACTTCTAAAAACCAAACGTGACAACATTCGCCTTAGCTAAACTAGCAAACCTTTGTAGCACTAGAGTGATTACAAAGTCCCTGTGGGTTCGACATCTTTTTATTACTACCGCGATAGGCTGTGCACTTGCATTTAAGATACCGTTAGACACATTAGGTCGATCGCACATCAATCCCTAGTGGAGTCTAAAAGATTATCCCCAGTGAAGTCGCCACTAAAAGCTCATCCCCAGCGGAGTTCATTCCTTTCACAAACAGAAACTCAATTCCCAATAGAATTTATCATCGTCAACAACGGTAATTCATCCCCGGCTGAGGTTATTCTTCCAAATCAACAGGTCCTATAGCAGAATATGTCCTCCCCACAGAGTCATTTCCTCGTCAGTTTATTCCCCAACGGAGTTATCCTCTTCTGCAGGTTTATTCTCACAATCATCTTCATTCACTATCCCTGACGGAAACGAAGAATTCAACCCTTTTTCCAGCAGCAATCCAGGATTTATTTCCCCCAGCTAGAGAGCATCATAAAAACATTACATATCCATACATCAGTACATATGCATAAACACCATACAACATAATCTCATTTATTTTGAGAACATCATTGCTTGATACATATCATGCATTACATACAACTAACCTTTACCTTTCAGGAAGGATACAATCAAATTCTCACAAAATTTAAGCTGTGAAGCCCAGGTACGACTGGATAATAGTTTAATCCCCAGTAAGTCGCTGTAAAGCATGGATTACGACCAGATAGCAGTCGGTCTTATCACTTTGAAGCCTGGACCACGACCAGATAGTAGTCCATTCTCAACTTTCCTCTTCAACAGAGATGTTTCCTCAATAGAATACGGACGATCAAAGTTCCTAAAATTCAACAGAGATGGTTCCTCAGTAGAATACGGACGAACGAAGTTCCTAAAATTCAACAGAGATGATTCCTCAGTAAAATACGGACGACCGGAGTTCCTAAAATTCAACAAAGATGATTCCTCAGTAGAATACAGACGACCGAAGTTCCTAAAATTCAACATAGATGTTTCCTCAGTAGAATACAGACGATCGAAGTTCCTAAAATTCAACAGAGATGATTCCTCAGTAGAATACGGACGACCGAAGTTCCTAAAATTCAACAGAGATGATTCCTCAGTAGAATACGGACGACCGAATTTCCTAAAATTCAACAGAGATGATTCCTCAGTAGAATACGGACTACCGAAGTTCCTAAAATTCAACAGAGATGTTTCCTCAGTAGAATACGGACGACCGAAGTTCCTAAAATTCAACAGAGATGTTTCCTCAGTAGAATACGGACGACCGAAGTTCCTAAAATTCAACAGAGATGATTCCTCAGTAGAATACAGACGACCGAAGTCCCTAAAATTCAACAGAGACGATTCCTCGGTAGAATACGGACGATCGAAATTCCTAAAATTCAATAGAGATGATTCCTCAGTATAATACGGACGACCGAAGTTCCTAAAATTCAACAGAGATGTTTCCTCAGTAGAATACGGACGGCCGAAGTTCCTAAAATTCAACAGAGATGATTCCTCAGTAGAATACGGACGACCGAAGTTCCTAAAATTCAACAGAGATGATTCCTCAGTAGAATACGGATGATCGAAATTCCTAAAATTCAACAGATATGATTCCTCAGTAGAATACGGATGACCGAAGTTCCTAAAATTCAACAGAGATGTTTCCTAAGTAGAATACGGACGACCGAAGTTCCTAAAATTCAACAGAGATGATTCCTCAGTAGAATACGGATGATCGAAGTTCCTAAAATTTAACAGAGATGATTCCTCAATAGAATACGGACGACCGAAGTTCCTAAAATTCAACAGAGATGATTCCTCAGTAGAATACGGACGATCGAAATTCCTAAAATTCAACAAAGATGATTCCTTAGTAGAATACGGACGACCGAAGTTCCTAAAATTCAAAAGAGATGGTTCCTCAGTAGAATACGGATGATCGAAGTTCCTAAAATTCAACAGAGATGATTCCTCAGTAGAATACGGACGACCGGAGTTCCTAGAATTCAACAGAGATGATGCCTCAGTAGAATAACGGACGATCAAAGTCCCTAAAATTCAACAGAGATGATACCCCAGTAGAATAACGGACGACTGAAGCTCCTAAAATTCTATTTCTCTCAAGACAGAGATCAACATTCCTCAGCGGAATCTTCCTCAACAACAGGTATACAAGATCTCGTTAAGGAATCTCTTATGCGATCGACAGTCCTTTAGATGTCATCTTTAAGCCCATCCCCCGTCAGCAATTTCCAAATGGCATCTATAAGCCCATTACCGATATCGCAAGACGGATACCACTTCATGCGAGTGCAAATTTCTGGGCACTCTAGTGTTTAATCCTCTTCCACCTTCGGATCACGAAAGGCACACAAGCCAATCTACGTCCTCAGGTTTAAGAAAATTGAACATGGGCAGCTGTTGTACCCCAAAATTTGCCCTCTCATGTTTTCAAAGGTCTTCCCTTACATGGTTGGTCACAAACACTTGCCTAACGAAAATAAAGTTTTTTTGAAGATGAATAAAGTGTCTTTCGATTGGCATATGGGAAAAGTCTTCGATTAGGTATCCAAAATCCTTCGATACAAGCTTGACTCACCAGTCTTTGATTGGGCATTTGGCACTCTTCGATCAGGATTTGATTAGTAAGCTTCGATTAGGTGTTTGGAACCCTTCGATCAAGCTTTGGTCCGCAAGTCTTCGATTGAGCGTTGGACCCCCTTCGATTAAGTCAATTTCACAATGCTTCGACTATGCATTAACTACTTCAGGCTTACCTTCGACTCACGAGGCAAGAATCTCCTACCAGTTTGTTTCGATTCACAAAGGAAAAGGCCCCTCAACTTGCCAGCACACCAGGCAAGAGGCTCATTCGAAGAACATGTAAATGACTCATTCGAAGAACATGTAAATGACTCATTCGAAGAACATGTAAAGGTCCATTTGAAGAAGCATTCAAAGGGTCCATTCGAAGAACATGTAAAGGTCCATTCGATGAAGCATTCAAAGGGTCCATTCAAAGAACATGTAAAGGTCCATTCGATGAAGTATTCAAAAGGTCCATTTGAAGAAGTATTCAGAAGGCCGATTTGAAGGGTACATAAGAAGTCCATTCGAAGGAGGCAACTCAAGACCAATCGAAGAGCATGGCCTGAAGGCATTCGAAAATCAAAGGTGTCCAGGTTCATTCAAGATTCTAAAGAGACATGAATATTTCAAAAAGGAAATCTTTTAATATGTCTGATTCTTGTCTCATGGCTTTAAAGGCCTGGTTATATGGCTGTCCCTTGCCATTTTCATGCACCCTCACACTCCTATAAATACGAGGCCAATGACACATTACAGGGGGAGGAGGACATTTTGAGATACGCTGCACACAAACCCACCAAAGGTTATCAACATTTTCATAAGTAATCTAAGCCAAAGCAACCCTTCAACAAAAGTATCCACGCCCAGAAATCCCAGATCGAAGGTACCCACATCCAGAAAGTGCCAAATCGAAGGTTCCAACTACTGGTAAGAGAAGGTAAAATGTCAAACTTTGTATTTACATAAAACATCCATATTTTTTGTTTCATTCGATTTGTCATTCTAGACAGAATCAAAGGGCTTGGGTTTGGCACCCACGTCATGTTTTTTGTTGCTAACACTTGCTACAGATATAGCCTGAAAAGACCCAGCGCGCGCAGGATCTAAGGACCTGGGTTTCGATACCCAGGTCATGCGTTTTATTTTGCTAACATATTTTTGCAGATGCAGTGCCTCCACAGGTGATCCTTCAGGCTTCTCCAGCAACGCCCTTCATAAAATCAAAAGGCATCCTTCTTCCTCTGAATCGAAGCCCCCCCTTTCTCCCTGCAATCGAAGTTTACCCATATCCTTCCCAAACCCAATCGAAGGAGACAGGAAAGGGTGCAAATCGAAGCTTTCCCCGTCAATTCTCAAGCCCAATCGAAGGCTACTCACACCCATTCCCTATCTCAATCGAAAGAAGGCCAAAGAAGGGTGAATCGAACAAGTCTATGGCATGGATCGAAGAAGTCTTTTCTCTTCTTTATTTTTACCTTTTACTTGTCTTTCAATTTAGTTGTAATAGTTAATTAGGTCTTTACTTTTATCGCTTTATTTTCAAAGGGTTTGTTTTTGGATATGTAAATACCCGAAGCCTTGTAATAGCGTAGTTTAATTTCTGCATTTTAAATTCCGAAAATTATTAATTGTTAGATGTATGATATTAGGATGCATGACAAGAATGTATGATTAATTTTAAAATAGTTAGATAACCCTAAAATGTGCAAAGATAATAATCTGAACTTGAATCATTCGCACACGCGCACTCCTAGGGTACACTCCCACTTGGTTGCCTTCGGTAAGCGGTCATTAGGTATAGGATGCTTTAGTGGTCGTCCTTTTGTCTCAAAGATTAAAGTTGCCTCGGAATGGTTGCCTCGGATATTGTTGCCTCAGATAATTGATCTAAGACATTAGGGTTACTACTAAGACGTCCTAACATTGCTTTAGTGACCGTACGTCCCTTTCGAATTGACCCTCAAAACTCCAACGACGGTGCTACCTACTCACTAATAATGGGATAGCATTGTCTAAAGGAAACAAGTATAGAATGATTCTTTTTTCGAGTAGGTAGATTAGCTCTTAAGTACTTGCTCAATCCAAACAACTTTTTTTCACACTTACACTCCTTTACAAACAAAGTTTTCAAAACACTTCATTACACTCTTGAAGACAGAAGCAAGAGTTAAATCAAAGTCGAAACAAAAGCTTTTCAAATCACGCAAACACAAAGAAAACAATCTTGAAAATGATGAGCAAGTACCTAAGAGCCCGTAGATAACTACGGATATAAAGGGTGCTAATACCTTCCCTTTCTATAATATATCCCCCATACTCAGAAATATCTCTAAAAAGGAATTTTTCTGTGCTTTTTTCCTTTCCTTGTTTGATAAAATAAAAGTCGGTGGTGACTCTTGCTTACCGTGACATTTTGCAAACACAAACGCAAAACGCAAACCAGCAATTCCTTAAAAAAGGAAAACACGTCCCGGTTCTGGCCACCGTATCACAGACTGCAACATACATTTTGAACAGATGTCCTACGAAGAAGCTAGAAGGAATTACTCCAGAAGAATGTTGGTCTGGTGTGAAGCCTAGCTTGAATCATCTGAAAGTATTTGGATCTATTGCACATAGACATGTGCCAGATCAGTTGAGAAGAAAACTTGATGACAAGTCGAGTCAAATGATTCTAGTTGGATATCATTCGACAGGAGGTTACAAGTTGTTCGACCCAGTGAACAAGCAGATTGTGATCAACAGGGACGTGATCATAGATGAGCTTAAAGAATGGGATTGGACTGAAAATGTCAAGAAAGATTCAGTGGGAATCCTACTTGAAGAATTAGAAACTCAAGTCGAAAGAGAAGTTCGACAAGAGGAACCAGTCGTTATAGATCAACCAAGTATAAGCAGACCTCAAAGAACAAGACACATGCCTGCAAGATTGCAAGATTGTGTGATTAAATCAGATGGTGTGATAGATAATGAAGGTGAGTTAGTACATTATGCTTTCTATGTAGATGTCGAACCTGTCAATACAACTGAAGCATTGAAGGATTCGAAGTGGGTGAAAGCAACGAACGAAGAAGTGAAGTCTATCAAAGACAACAACACTTGGTTACTTGTCGAATTGCCTCAAGGCAAGAAGGCAATTGATGCCAAGTGGGTATACAAAGTGAAAATGAATTCCAAAGGGGAATTAACTCGACACAAAGCAAGGCTTGTGGCAAAAGGATTTCTACAGAAAGAAGGAATAGATTTCGATGAAGTTTTTGCACTTGTTGCTAGGATCGAAACAATCAGGTTGGTTGTTGGTCTAGCAGAAATAAATAGATGGCACATATGTCAGATGGACGTGAAGTGTGCATTCCTGAATGGACCCTTAGACGAAGATGCTTATGTTAAACAACCAGTTGGGTTTGTGAAACATGACAAAGAGAGAAAGGTGTACAGGCTGCATAAATCCATGTATGAATTGAAACAAGCTCCAAGAGCTTGGAATAAGAAAATTGATAGTTTCCTAAGGGAGAAGGAATTTGTGAAGTGCACAACTGAAAATGGAGTTGTTTACCCTCGAATTTTGGTAAACAACCGCAGATCTTCCAAATCCTTTCACGGATCCAGTTACTTGCGAGATCAATCAGATTGATCTCAGGACACAAGTGTCTTTACTAATCTTTTAACTTGATTATTATATTTAACATGTTTTGTATATGAAGACAAATGGCTTCAATATCGGGTTAAAATTCATATAAAGTGAAAGTAAAATTACTTCTAAACTTGAAATGGTAAAAGATTTAAGTAAATGCTACTGGAAACTCTGCAGAAAGTAAATGCATTTATATTAAATGGGTGTATCATACGTACATTCTCAATAAACTCCTTTCTCTTTAACACTTGGTACTTTGAGTAATTTCTGAGTAATTTGTACAAAGATGTTCACCTACTATATCGGAATACTAAGGCCAATATTTATACTACTTCGACCCTAACGGTCTTCTACATGAATAAATGCCACGCTTCTGTTTGCATGGCTTCGACAAATCCAGAGCCTTCCACGCGTCCTTTCGGATAAAACCAAATTATTTGAATTTCGACACGCGTCTTTTCGGATAAAACCAAATTATTTGAATTCGAATCTCCTTCTTATCCTGAGCGCTAATCTGAAGATGGTCGAACATGTTTGAAACCTTAGCCACATTTCGAATACAATTTTTGTTCGATAATTTCGAATTGGTAAGCTTTCCCAACGAATTTTACCCAATTCGAATCTCAACCTTTATGTCTTCACATAAATAAAATAGTGGAATATTCTGAAGTACATTTTAACTTAGACAATCTTTAGTCGAAATTTCCAGCTAACAAATTGCCCCCAAGAAATATTCATTTCGAAACAAGAAATGCATATTTTTTGCAACCTCTTCAAAATTTCGACTCCCAGAACATGTTGTCAATCTCTCAAATATCCTGACGTCACCCTCATGATAATCTTTAATCTCAAAATATCAAATCACAGCACGGGTGTCTATAAATCCCATCATTAGCTATAATAACTAGTTCCTATCTTGGAACTCACAAAACCGTCCATCAGCATGCAGGATCATGCTACACGTGTCCCACCAATCTAAATTTTTTTAATTTTCTCTTTCATCAAAACGGTTCATTTTCTTCCATATAAGTAATTTTCAATCTCTTCTTCCTTTTTTTTCTTTAATCTTATTCAACTTTCAAGCTTCTTCTTCCTCAAATCTTCAGCAAAACTTTCTCAACAAAATCTTTCTTATCTGCATCAATGGCGTCTCAAAGCAAAACTAAATCTGAAAAGGGTAAACGAAACAAAGACAATGCCGCCTCTCAACCCCTTCTTCAAATATAAACACCATTAATGATTGGGAACCAGGAATTCGTCCCAACACCATCTTTGAAGAAAGAACAAATAGCCATATATTCTTCACAGGTATTAATTCCTTTTACTCTTGCCTCTAAGACATTAGGGCTTATGGGCCCAGTCCTTGATATAGAGAAATTACATAAACTAAAAAAGTTTTTCCAACTCACCATTCCACTAAACCCATTGCTAGCAAGACTAATGTAGTTGTAAAAACTAAAGCAGCTGATGAACAAGACGTTCAAAAGAACCTTCCCCCGAAAGAAAAAGAACTAATAAAAAGCCCTTTAAATTTAGACTTTGTTACTGAAGTATCACGCCCTTTTAGACCAGGTCCATCGAAAGATGATAAAAAATATTTGGGTTGGTTAGCTAGGGTAGAAAAAGTAAAGCTAACCACCTGGAAGGAATTATGAATTTTCGACTTGATTCATTTGTCGAAATTTGGTCCTGAGTATTGTCATTTAATGTTGACGGCTTCGCTGTACTTCTGGGATAGTACTTTTAACACATTCCACCTTCCTTGTGGTATGGTTACCCCAACCCTTTTCGATGTTGCTGCCATCACTGGGCTTCGACCCACTGGAGAGACTTTCAATCTAACAATCGATAGTGAGCATACTATTGATTTCAGCAAAACTTCTCCCACATATAACAATTACACGGATCATTACATAGGAACTACAGATGAAGTTAATGATCAAGAGCACATTGCTTTCCTTGTGTTGGGGCTCTCAAGGTGAGTTTTATGCTGTAAGTCTCTCCAAGTTGCTATGAGGTTCTTGACCCTTGCTAATCAATTGCATGTTGGTCGAAACATTTGCTTTAGCGAATTGATTCTTGCTGGACTCTACGAAAGTCTTGGAGAGGCTTCTTCGAGACTGAAAGAATTCGAACCTCAAGACAACATCCTCCTAGCTGGACCTTATTGGTTATTGCAATTGTGGTTGAATGCTACATTCGAACCTTCTCTTTCAACCCACAACACCATTAACGAAGCTGATCCCGAAGTCAAAAATAGGACTATTAAAGGAACTAGACTAGTTCGACTGACCCCTGATGAAGGAGGGAAAAATTTGAAAGAGTGCTTCACCAGACACCTTATGATGTTTGCGAAGAGGCACAAATACACTCCTTCAATGGCTCCATTTGCTGCGAGAAGTCATGGCCCAGAATGGTTTACTAGATCATTATTGAATCTTTCGACTGAGCAAAAGGTAGAATCCCTTCAAATCTGGGAAGCCTTTCTTACTCCTAGACTTTTCCTCACCAGGATTATGCCTAAGAAAACTCATAATATCCTACTCACCTACCAACCAAACTTCGTAGCAAGACAATTTGGCCTTTGCCAGATTCTACCAGAATCATTATATCATAACAAGAGTGGTATTTTCCACAGGGGTATGAACTTTAATAATGTCGAAGCCCAAAGAATCATTAGCAAATTCACAGGCCTTTTCCATATCACTCTTTTTCCCTTTAATCCTTCATACTACTGCACTAAAGACTTCGAAGACAGGTGGCAAGAATATTATTCCTTCAGCATGTGTGGCATCAAAGACTTCCAACAACATCTAACGAAAGCCTTTTCTTCTGTGCAGGACAAAAAGAAGAAAGGTACGCAACAACACATCAAGGAGATCCAGGCATTCCAAAAATACTTTGAAACTTTTTACAATCCCATTGATCTTGGTCGAACCATTTGAGATGCATCTGTGACCTTAAAAGAAAAATTTACAGCGAAACTCCCATGTTTGCGCATACCTTCGTGCGTCAAACCTGAGGACAAATATGACTTGGCTTTTCAATTAGAGCCTCCAAAATTTCCCAGATTGCCTACAGCGGACTTTGCTTTGGCCTGGTATCCACCATGGTTATCGGTGAAAGAGGATTTTAAAGTCATGA
This sequence comes from Vicia faba, assembly GCA_948472305.1. Classification (NCBI taxonomy): domain Eukaryota; kingdom Viridiplantae; phylum Streptophyta; class Magnoliopsida; order Fabales; family Fabaceae; genus Vicia; species Vicia faba. The sequence continues at coordinate 615,708,681 of OX451740.1, read as the reverse complement.
GGCAAGATGCACTTAAGCTTGAAAAACGAGTGGTTGCAACCAAGCATAGTTTGTATAGTTTCAAAGGATTCCTTCATCTGGATTTAAAACATGTCAGGATGGACACTCCAGAAAGTGAAGGTTTAGAAACCATAGAATCCTTGGTTGCTTTGAATTCAATTCTTTTCTTCGAAACAATCTCTAACCGTTATTCCTTTTACAACTATTGAGAGAAAACACACCAAAGTGATGAAGGCTACTACATCAACGGAGTCTGCGCAAGCAGCCTCAATACCAAAGCCTTCGACAACTAGCATTTCTGAAGCCGCTAGAGAAGTTAGCAAGACCCACAAGGTAAGCTTAAACTTTTTATTTATTATATATTTTTTACCAACTTGTTGAATCATGCATTGATTTCTGGTTTTTTCATTTTTTGTTTCAGGATACCGGGAAACCTTCATTGACTCCAAAAAAGAGAAAACAAATAAGCGAGTCTACCTCGACACCCAAAAACGTCGACAACAAGCCAACTGTAGATCCCACCAAAACCAAAAAGAAAACTAAAAAAATAAAATCCTCCACTGCAGGTTCTCCTTCGAAAGAAACTTGTACCAAAAAATAATCACTTTCAAGTCCAAAGAAGAAAGAAGATAGTGTGGCCACACTTGTAGCTCGAGTACTTGAAGAAATTGAAAGTGATAACTCCAGCCCTGGGGATGAGGGAACGGAGGTAATGACTTTTATAAAAAATTCTTTTCTTTAAGTCGACTTTCAAATTAGTCAACATTTAACCCATGCTTTATTTCGCAGGAACAACCAATCAACCTTAGTGAATCTCCGATTCAGCATTGGGTTCCTCATAGCGCAAGCACACCATCTATCCCACTTTCCTCGGCGAAAGTCTCAAACAAAGGCTCAATCACTGATGTGCACCAGAAAGATTTCCAAACAGAGGACCCTGATTCTCCTCAATCACCGCAGAAATCGAAACGACGAACAAAAACTGACGAACAAACTAATACTGCTGCTCAAGGGGAACCTATTCAAGCCAGTTCAGATGATACTCCATATGCTGATGCTTACCCGAAGGCTAATAGGGGAAAATATGATGAAGAAGAATCCAATAGTGATGCCAATGAGTGCACCGATGAAGATGACGTCATTCCACACGAATATACCAACATGGATGACGCTGATGACCAAGGTCAACAAATCCAAAATATTCCAACTTCATCTGCAACTGAGGATCCTACAGCAAAATCTCCCAACTCCAAAGTTACTGAAGATGCTCTTCCTTCCGTCAAAGAAATGGATATTTTGAAGAAGATGAACCCTATGCAATATATCAGACTTTTTAGATCCAGAAAGGACTTAATGGCAACAAGTCCTTGCCCCAGCCTACTCACTGCTTCAAGTGAGACTCTGACTGATGAATCCAATGAAGCATTGCTTCAAAAGATCAAAGACACCGTCTTTGGGGCGGATTTATTTGACCTGGTGAATAAAAACGCAACTGCAGGTATCGTTATGCGAAAGTTGATCCATAAAGTCAATTTGCGGAAATGTCCCCCTGAGATTGCTGAGATCCTGATTTGATTTGACCACGCTTATCACTAACTTGGAATCTGACTTTCTTAGAGAGAAAGATGTGGATTCCAAGCTTACGGAGAAGAAAAAACTTCAAGACTTGAAGTGGGCACATGCTTTTGAGTTATCAGATAAGGTTGAGAAGCGCGAGAAAGCCAAAGAACTTTCCCAAAAGGAGCAAGACAAGATTTCTTCTTCTATTGCCCTCTGGAGAAAGCAGATTGAAGAGTTGCAGAAGAAAATCTCTGAGGCTGGAAAATGTTATCAGGCCCTCGAAGTAGAGAAAGATGACGGGGCCAAAGAAGAGCTGAACCAAAGCATCTAGTGCATTGATGAGGCTAGGAGCTTAGAAGGCGAAGTAATTGCCCTTCGAATTGCAAAAGCTTCCATTGTCTGCAGGCTAGGCTTTTCCAGGGCCAAATATAACAAGATGAAGACCAACCTTCCTTTCTGATAACTTGTGTTTTGATTAATTCGACTCTTGTAATTTTTTTATTATATATAGGCCAATAAGCCTTATGTTGTAATTTCAAACAAAACCAGTTTGGTATTCGAATACCATGCTTGGCCCTATTACTTGGTATTTTATCTTTGTTATTCTGTCGAAACCTTTAGATCTTGAATGAAAGGTTTATACTTTTTCAAATACTTACCATTTATTCTTAAGATCCTCTTGTCTTCTGCCAGTTCGTCAATTTCGTAGGCGTTATTAGTAAAGGTTCTGATGATTCGGAAGGGACCTTCCCAATGTGGGGACCATTTCCCTAGTGACTTATTTTTCCTATCCATTGGCAAAATTACTTTTCAAACCAAATCATTGCTCAAAAAGATTTTACCTTTAACCCTTTTGTTGTATGCTCTGACCACCCTTTCTTTTTGTCTTCTCAAGACTTCTAGAGCATACAGTCTTTCTTCGTCCAAATCTACTAATTCATTCATCATTGCTTCCCAATAGAGATCTGAAGGAATCTCATTTTGCCTTTGAATTCTGACTGATTGTAAATAGATTTCTACTGGCAATACTGCATCATGCCCAAATGTTATACGAAATGGAGTTGTATTCGTTGCTTCTTTGGGAGATGTCCGACAAGCCCATAAAGCTTGATCTAGAGTTTTGTGCCAATTTTTTGGCTTTCTTCCCACATGTTTTTTTAATTAGCCCTATGATTACCTTATTAGTTGCTTCAACTTTCCCGTTGGCTTGTACATAATAGGGTGTCGATGTTAACAATTTGAAACCCATTTCTTTAGCAAACTCCTGCATCTTTCGACCAGTAAACACTGATCCTTGATCAGTTGTGATGGTTTTTGGGATTCCAAATCTATACACAATATGCTTCTGTATGAATTCGATAACGACTTCTTGGTCGACATTCACCAGAGGTATTGCTTCTATCCATTTTGTGAAATAATATATTCCTACCAAAATGTATTTCTGATTTTTTGACGATGGTGGTTTTATTTCACCAATCAGATCCAGCGCCCAACCCCTGAAAGGCCATGGCTTAATAATTGAATGAAGTTCACTCGCAGGAGCATGTTGAATTCCTGCATGAACCTGACATTCTTTGTAACACCCCTTCTAAAATACCCCGAATAATATTAATTATATCAATGATTAAAGACATATTCCATCAGAGTTAACACGGAACAAGGGATATCACAATTATGAAATAAATAAAACTTCCAATAAAACAGTAGTCATGCTACACTGAGGGTCATTATTCAAATAATTCAATCAAATTAAGACCATGTCTTACACAGCGGAAAAAATACCATAACCAAAACGGAATAAACCAAAACATAATTATTCCTAATGAAATTCAAAGAAACAATTGAATAATAACTAATTCCTCAACTAAACGTTCCCCAGTGTTACAACCTATCAGAGCACGACACTGACACGCAGACTTAAAGTAACATAGCTCTAGAGCCATCCTCACCAACTCCTGAGCTGCTAACTTTAATCTGAAATTGTTAAAGTAAGGGTGAGATTTCTCATAATTAACATGCATTATAAGCTTCTCAATCAACATTATATCACAAGCATATTATTTCACCCATTTTAGCATAAATTCAGATTCAACACGCAGTTCCAATCATACAAGTCATTATGCACAAATCAATAATCAACCAAAGAATTGTAACACTGGAAGACATCCTAACATGTTACAATTCCATGCAAACACAAATGCAGACACAATGCATTTGGTACCAACACGTGACCAAGTCACCCAACACTGATCCATCATCAACTGGATACAGCAAGCATCGATTCGTCCATAAACACCCGGACACAAATCCAGCCTAACCACCCATCATCACCCGGGTATCGGTTAACGGCAATACAAGTCAAATTCCACACAATGGGAATTAACTTCACCAAAACAATGCATATGCACGCACATCACTAGCATGCAACATCAAATCAGTCTATGAAATACATCAATTTATCATAACTGAACCAAAACCAAAAACATGATATCTCAACGATCATTCACACTATCATTAGCAACATAAACATGCCTTTCATTCACACAATACTAATACATCCATCCATCACAGGTTCACTGCTACATACACACCCATGTGCGTTAGCCAATAATCACTTATTCCGGGATTTGACTCATTTTTAAAATAATTTCAGGTTTTAGGAAATCTTTTCATTTTATAAAATAGAGCATTAAATTTAAGAAATAACGTCCAAAACGGAACTCAAAACGGACTTACGGTTTGAAAGTTATGAATTTTCAAAGTTTAATATTTTTCAAAAAGTTACAGCAGAACCCGGTTCCTCCATATGCAGGAACCGGTTCCTGCGAAGTTCAAAAATCACGCTTCTGGAAAAATGTATGGGAACCCGGTTCTTACCTATACAAGAACCGGTTCCTACGTGCATTTTTGCCAGTTTTCATAAATTCACACAGTGGAACCCGGTTCCTCCCCACTGGGAACCGGTTCCCACGACCTGCAGAGTCAAATTCTGCACTTTTGACAACATTTATTCATTCTAAACCAATTCCAAACATACCCATACGAATTGCAACATGAGAAACACCAAAACACATCCATTTTGCACCATTATAACATCAAACAACATTATTTCATCATTCCTTTTTATCATCTGACACCCTAATGGTTTTCAACCTACAATTTGATGCAATAGGGACAATTCTACGGAACCCTAGAATTCCAAACCGGGATTCCCTAACATACTATGATCCATACTATTGAATATCTAAACCGATAATACGAATTAACTAATCGAAATCACCCCTTACCTTGTGGGTTCTTCGAATTCTGACGCTTCCGGTTTTCTCCTTCTTTTTCCTCTTCTCAAATGCACGTATGATGAATATTCCAAAATAACTCTCTTTCTCTTCTTTTTCCTTTTAATACTCCTTTTATTATTCCAATAAAATAATTAAATTAGTAATTAGTAAGAGTAGAGTATTTTACCCCTCACACCCTCTAATCACTCTTCACACCACCAATACTTCTTTCCTTTAATTAATTAAATTAATTCCAATAATCCAAAAATATCAATAATTAAATTTCCAATTAAATTAATAATTAAAAATTCTAATTATTTAATAATCGGATTATTTGGGGTGTCACAACTCTCCCCAACTAAAAGAGTTTTCGTCCTCGAAAACATACCTTAGACGAACAGTTCGGGATACGAGTCCTTCATCTGACTCTCCAGCTCCCAAGTGACATTTCCATCTGCTGGTCCTCCCCAAGCCACTCTTACCAACGCGATCTCCTTGCCTCGCAACTGTTTCAACTTCCGATCCTCAATTCTCGCAGGTACCGCTTCCACAGTCAAATTCTCTCGTACCTGTATATCGTCTACCCGAATCTCATGAGACGGATCAGCAATGTACTTCCTTAGCTGAGATACATGAAAAACATCATGCAAATTTGCAAGTGACGGCGGCAAAGCTACTAGAAGGAATACCGTGCAAACTCACAATCTTCTCAACATACAATTCTGCCAACCTTTCCATCAGATAATCCATTCTTATCGGAATAAAGTGAGCAGATTTCGTCAACCGATCAACAATAATCCAGATAGAATCACAATTCTTCGATGTCCTTGGCAAACCAGACACAAAATCCATAGAGATTCCATCCCATTTCCATTCCGGAACAAAAAACGATTCCATCAATCCTGACGGTTTTTGATGCTCAATCTTCGACTTCTGACAAACCAAACAAGCATACACAAACTCAGCAATTTCCTTTTTCATTCCCGGCCACCAAAACAACTTCTTCAAATCATGGTACATTTTAGTAGCACCAGGATGAATACTCAATCCACTACGATGTCCTTCTTCCAAAATACTCTTCCTAATCTCTGCAACATCCGGAACACACACCCTATTACCAAATCTCATAACACCATTCTCATCAATCCGGAACTCGCCTCCTTGACCTTGGTTGATCAATGTCAATTTATCAACTAACCCAACATCGGACTTCTGTCCATTCCAAATTTCTTCCAGAATACCACTAGTCAGTTTCAACATACCCAATTTCACACTATTCGGAGTAGTTTCACATACCAAACTTAAATCTCTGAACTTCTCAACCAAATCTAACTCACGGACCAGTAACATCGACATATGCAAGGACTTCCTACTCAAGGCATCCGCAACAACGTTTGCCTTACCAGGATGGTAATTCAAACCGAAATCATAATCCTTTAGAAATTCTAACCATCTCCTCTGCCTCATATTCAACTCTTTCTGATCAAAGAGATACCTCAGACTTTTATGATCACTGAACACCTCAAACCAAGAGCCATATAAATAATGCCTCCACAACTTCAAAACAAACATAACAGCTGCCAACTCCAAATCATGAGTCGGATAATTCCTTTCATGTACTTTTAATTGTCTCGAAGCATAAGCCACCACCTGCTTATCTTGCATCAACACACCACCTAATCCCATTAATGATGCGTCACAATACACAACAAAAGACTTAGTCGGATTTGGAAAAATCAAGATTGGAGCACTAGTCAACCTCCTCTTCAGCTCTTGAAATCCTTTCTCACATTCAACATCCCAAACAAACATCTGACCCTTCCTGGTCAACTTAGTCAACGGTAACGCTAATTTGGAAAATCCTTCTATAAACTTCCTGTAATAACCTGCAAGACCCAGAAAAGTACGGATCTCAGAAGCATTCTTCGGCGCTTCCCACTGAGATACTGCTTCTACCTTCGTAGGATCCACAACAATTCCACTCTTGGAAATTACATGGCCAAGAAAACTTAATTCACTTAACCAGAATTCACACTTGGACAACTTCGCATAAAGCTTCTTCTCTTTCAACAATTCCAACACAACTCTGAGATGTTCTGCATGATCTTCATCGCTCTTCGAATAAATTAGAATATCATCAATGAACACCACCACAAACTTATCAAGATACGGATGAAATATCCTGTTCATATACTCCATGAAAACACCAGGTGCATTAGTAACTCCAAACGGCATAACAAAATACTCGTAATGTCCATACCTCGTTCTAAATGCAGTTTTCTGAATATCTTCCGACTTCACACGAATCGGATGATATCCAGATCTCAGATCAATCTTACTAAATACACAAGCTCCAACTAGTTGATCCATAAAATCATCGATCCTCGGCAAAGGATACCGATTCTTGATTGTAACTTTATTCAACTGTCTATAATCAACACATAATCTCATTGAACCTTCTTTCTTCTTAACCAACAACACTGGAGCACCCCACGGCGAAACACTCGGACGAATAAACTTCTTCTCAAGTAACTCCTCCAACTGTTTCTTTAACTCCGCTAATTCAGATGCCGACATACGGTAAGGCGCCATCGACACCGGACTAGTTCCAGGAATCAAATCTATAGTAAATTCTACCTCCCTCTCAGGTGGCAATTCACTAACGTCTTCCGGAAACACCTCTGGAAATTCATTCACCACTGGCAATCCATCACTCTTTGCTTTTCCCTCCGCTTCTATTACAGAATACAACATAAATACCACAGCACCATCTTTCACAGCTAGGTTCATCTGTTTAACCGACATAGTCACATCTTCGACACCAACCTCTTCAGGAAAAATAGCCGTCTTCGCAAAACAGTTGATATGAACCTGGTTGAATTCCAACCAGTTCATTCCAAGGATGATATCAAGTTGTTCTAACGGTAGGCACACTAAATCCATACCGAAACCCCTACCAAAAATCACAATAGGATAATTCCTACAAACATACGAAGTAGTCACTGAACCCGACGCAGGAGTATCAATAACCATACTTCCATCCATATTAGAAATTTCCAAATTCAATCTTTTAGCACAATCCAAAGCAATAAAAGAATGCGTAGCTCCAGTATCAATAATCGCAATCAAAGGTATGTCATTAATAAAACATGTACCTTTAATTAGCCGATCATCTGGCTTAGTCTCTGACCCAGATAATGCAAACACTTTACCACCAGCTTGCTCCTTCTTGGGTTTTGTACACTGAGGACGAGTATGACCTTCTTCACCACAGTTGTAACAAGTCACCACTCTTACTCTACAATCATTGGCCACATGGCCGAGTTTCCCACACTTGAAACACTTCTTATCATTACTTTTGCAATCCACCATACGATGTCCTGTCTCACCACACTTGTAGCACTTAATGGAAGAACTAGAATCTCCTCCACCAAACTTCTTCCAACCACCGGGTCTCTTATTACTTCTATCATAAGGCTTACCACGATCCATCTGTTGCTTACCCTTCCTATCAACATACCCTCGAGCATTCGACTTAGTGCTAGCAAGATCCTCCTCTAAAATCCTACTACAGTCAACCAGATCAGGAAATCTTCGGATACGCTGATACCGAATACCCTGCTTAATCTCATCATGAATACCATTCTCAAACTTGATACATTTGGAAAATTCTCCATCTGCATCGTTAGTATAATGAGCATAATACTTCGCTAACTCAGTAAACTTCGAAGCATACTCACTGACAGTCTTGTTACCCTGCTTGAGTTCCAGAAAATCAATCTCCTTCTTGCCTCTGATGTCCTCAGGAAAGTACCTCCTCAGAAAATCCCTCTTGAACACAGCCCAAGTCAACGCAATACCATCTTCTTCCATTTCAGTTCTGGTAGCAACCCACCAGTCATCAGCTTCCTCTGCTAACATGTGAGTTATGTATCTCACCTTCAGCCCTTCAGCACAGTCAATTACTCTGAAGATCCTCTCGATCTCCTTCAACCACTTCTGAGCACCTTCGGGATCATGTGCACCCTTGAACAACGGAGGATTATTCCTCTGAAAATTCCCAAATTGTCGGTCAGCACCAATCACAGCTCCCTGTTGGTTCCCTCCGAGTACTCCAACCAACATTCCCAATGCTTCAGCAATAGCATCGTCGTTTCTTCCGTTACCTCTTCCGGCCATTGTTCTTGTAACATTACGAAACAACCTCATCAGCACACAAGTATCGACAGTGTCATCTTACACTAGTCGCATACAAAAGGGATAACGACACAAGACAAGATCGACTATGCTCTGAAATACCCCGAATAATATTAATTATATCAATGATTAAAGACATATTCCATTAGAGTTAACACGGAACAAGGGATGTCACAATTATGAAATAAATAAAACTTCCAATAAAACAGTAGTCATGCTACACTGAGGGTCATTATTCAAATAATTCAATCAAATTAAGACCATGTCTTACACAGCAGAAAAAAATACCATAACCAAAACGGAATAAACCAAAACATAATTATTCCCAATGAAATTCAAAGAAACAATTGAATAATAACTAATTCCTCAACTAAACGTTCCCCAGTGTTACAACCTATCAGAGCACGACACTGACACGCGGACTTAAAGTAACATAGCTCTAGAGCCATCCTCACCAACTCCTGAGCTGATAACTTTAATCTGAAATTGTTAAAGTAAGGGTGAGATTTCTCATAATTAACATGCATTATAAGCTTCTCAATCAACATTATATCACAAGCATATTATTTCACCCATTTTAGCATAAATTCAGATTCAACACGCAGTTCCAATCATACAAGTCATTATGCACAAATCAATAATCAACCAAAGAATTGTAACACTGAAAGACATCCTAACATGTTACAATTCCATGCAAACATAAATGCAGACACAATGCATTTGGTACCAACACGTGACCAAGTCACCCAACACTGATCCATCATCAACCAGATACAGCAACCATCAATTCGTCCAGAAACACCCGGACACGAATCCAGCCTAACCACCCATCATCACCCGGGTATCGGTTAACGGCAATACAAGTCAAATTCCACACAATGGGAATTAACTTCACCAAAACAATGCATATGCACGCACATCACTAGCATGCAACATCAAATCAGTCTATGAAATACATCAATTTATCATAACTGAACCAAAACCAAAAACATGATATCTCAACGATCATCCACACCATCATTAGCAACATAAACATGCCTTTCATTCACACAATACTAATACATCCATTCATCACAGGTTCACTGCTACATACACACCCATGTGCGTTAGCCAATAATCACTTATTCCGGGATTTGACTCATTTTCAAAATAATTTCAGGTTTTAGGAAATCTTTTCATTTTATAAAATAGAGCATTAAATTTAAGAAATAACGTCCAAAACAGAACTCAAAACGGACTTACAGTTTGAAAGTTATGAATTTTCAAAGTTTAATATTTTTCAAAAAGTTACAGCAGAACCCGATTCCTACATATGCAGGAACCGGTTCCTGCGAAGTTCAAAAATCACGCTTCTGTAAAAATGTATGGGAACCCGGTTCCTACCTATACAGGAACCGGTTCCTACGTGCATTTTTGCCAGTTTTCATAAATTCACACAGTGGAACCCGGTTCCTCCCCACTAGGAACCGGTTCCCACGACCTGCAGAGTCAAATTCTGCACTTTTGACAACATTTATTCATTCTAAACCAATTCCAAACATACCCATACGAATTGCAACATGAGAAACACCAAAACACATCCATTTTGCACCATTATAACATCAAACAACATTATTTCATCATTCCTTTTTATCATCTGACACCCTAATGGTTTTCAACCTACAATTCGACGCAATAGGAACAATTCTACGGAACCCTAGAATTCCAAACCGAGATTCCCTAACATACTATGATCCATACTATTGAATATCTAAACCGATAATACGAATTAACTAATCGAAATCACCCATTACCTTGTGGGTTCTTCGAATTCTGACGCTTCCGATTTTCTCATTCTTTTTCCTCTTCTCAAATGCACGTATGATGAATATTCCAAAATAACTCTCTTTCTCTTCTTTTTCCTTTTAATACTCCTTTTATTATTCCAATAAAATAATTAAATTAGTAATTAGTAAGAGTAGAGTATTTTACCCCTCACACCCTCTAATCACTCTTCACACCACCAATACTTCTTTCTTTTAATTAATTAAATTAATTCCAATAATCCAAAAATACCAATAATTAAATTTCCAATTAAATTAATAATTAAAAATTCTAATTATTTAATAATCGGATTATTTGAGGTGTCACATTCTTGGCATCCATTGGCGAAGTTTATACAATCTTTCAAGATTGTAGGCCAATACATACCATATCGGAATAACAACCACTTCATCTTGTGACCCGCTTGATGTTCTCCACATGCCCCACTATGCACACTGGATAGTGCTATATAAGCCTCACTTTCCCCTAAACATTTTAATAAAATCTCCTCTGGGGTTTTCTTAAACAATTTGTTGCCTATTAACACATAACTCAAGGCTCTATATTTTTATTTTCTTTCTGTACCTATTGTTGGATCCTTCAAATAGTTTATTATTGTATTCCTCCAATCCGTATCTGCTAAACTATCTATGGCTAAAACCTCGAAATATGCATCATTCATATAACCTAGCCTTGAAGTATTTAAGTTTGTCAGAGAAAGTTTAGTTGCTAGTACCTTACCACGTACTTTGATTAGGCTTTCTAGTCTTTCCTTCGATACTTTATATCCTAAAGCTATCTGAACCAGATCATTTGCTTCTTGATTCTTTATTCTGGGGATGTGCTTGATGTCTACGTATTCAAATTTTCGAAGCAGCCTATTCTCCATCACAAAGTAGAACATCAAGTTTTCTTTTATGCACTTGTATTCTTTGGTAATTTGCTTGATTACTAACTTAGAATCTCCCATTATTTCTACTCTAGTTGCCCCCAATTCTAGTAAAGTCTCAAGTCCTGCTATGAGTGCTTCATATTCTGCTTCATTGTTTGAGCAACGAGGACCATCTATCTGATACTTGAGCTTTGTTGGAATTTGATTTGGAGAAATAATCAAGATTCCAATCCCAGTTCCATTTTTATGTACAGAGCCATCAAAAAATAATTTCCATGGTTCTGGTTCCACAAAGTTTTGGGATATTCCGACCATTGCATGGTCGACAATGAAATCAGAGACTACTTGCCCCTTCATTGCTTTCAAAGGCATGAAAGTTAAAGAGTACTCTGTTAAAGCCAAAGCCCATTTACCAATTCGACTGTGCAAAATTGGTTTGGACAACATATGCTTAATAACATCAAAGTGTGAAGAAACAAAAACATCAATTGGCTTTATATAATATTTTAATTTTGTACATGAGAAGTATAGGAAAATACATATTTTTCTATGTCGCTATATCTAGTTTCTGCATCATTTAAGACCCTACTTAAGTAGTAAATGGCACTTTCGGCACCATTATCATCTTCTTGGACCAACACGCTTCCAATCGTTCTGTCTGACGCTGAAATGTACAATCTCATGCACTTGTTTCTCCTTGGAGGCGAAAGAATTGGTGGATGCACCAAGTATTGCTTGATCCTTTCGAATGCCTCCTGATGTTCTTCGTTCCAGACAAAGGCCTCTTGTTTTAATCGTAAGTGGGGAAAAGGCTTGAGTTCACCCACTTAGGTTGGATATAAACCTTCGTAAGAAATTTATTTTTCCTAAGAGTGACTGTAACTCTTTCTTTGTCGATGGCTCCTTTACCTCCAAAATTGCCTTTGTCTTGTTTTGGTTGATTTCTATACCCTTCTTATGGACCATAAAGCCCATAAAATCACACGCCTGCACAAAAAATGCACACTTAAGGGGATTCATTTTTAGGCCATGCTTTCTCATCCTTTCGAATGATAGTCGAAGGTGATCCAAATGGCTTTTCCCTGATATAGATTTCACGACTATGTCATCAATATACACCTGCATAAAGGTCTCGATGAAATCATGGAATATTGAATTCATTGCTCTTTGATAGGTTGCCCCAGCATTTTTCAGGCCAAAGGGCATAACCACCCATTCATAGGTGCCTATTGCGCCAGGGCATCGAAATGCTGTCTTTGGCACATCTTCTTTTGCAATGAAAATCTGGTTGTATCCTGAATAACCATCTAACATACTAAGGTATTCATAACCAGCAGCAGAATCTACTAACATTTCATCCACATGCATTGGGTATTCATCTTTAGGAGTAGCTGAATTTAAATCACAAAAATCTATGCATACTCTAATAGAAACATTTTTTTTTAATTACAGGAAGTATATTAGCTATCCATTTGACATACCTTGTGGTCCTGATGAACTTGCAACGTAGGAGTCTTTCGACTTCCTCTTTTATTTTGGACAGAATTTCTGGCGCAAATCTCCTTGGGCTCTGCTTGATGGGCTTCTTGCCATCCTTTATTGGCAGCTTCAATTCGACCAGTTCCCTGCTTAAACCAGGCATTTCGTCATAGTCCCATGCGAAACAATCTTTATACTCCTTGAGCAACTGGATCACTTCTTCTCTTACTTCTGGGTTTAGTTTCGTGCTGACGTATGTTGGCCTCTTTTGAGTTCCGTCTCTTAGATCCACTTCTTCGAGAGGGTCTTGCGCCAACATCTTCCTGTTGGATGCTGTTGGATCCTTCTCGAATCCCAAAGGCTCGTCGTCATAGATGGCATCGAGCCTTTGGTTTTTGTCTTCGACAAGTATGTCTTCGTCAGGTGGTTCAGGTTTGAAGAAAATTCCTGGCCCCTTGTTGTGAATCCCTTCAGCCTTGGCTTTAACAACCATGATTTTAACTTCGGCTTCCAAAGCCGTTTTCATCCTATTTTTAGCCAGATAGGCCGAAATCTTCTTGAAGTAAGAAGACTTAAACATGGACATAGTCTTCGTTTTCCCAGCCAGTTGGCCGTATTCCTGGGACTCCAAGCACGTCTTTGTCAAGTCCCATGTTTTCCTTGTCCCAATAAAATCCATGTGTTGGGTGAAGAGTAAGGAAATACATTGCATTATTACTTGGTGCTAATGCACCTTCCGCTGCAGTGCATGGCCCAATGTTGGCTAAGTTCCTGTTGAAATTGCTCCTATCAACATGATTAACCTCAGCCATGAAATAGCTTTGGTCTGCTTCTATGTTTTCAACAATCCCATCATCCCTCCATATTTCCACCCTTTGGTGCATTGAGGATAGAACTGCCCCAATTCCATGTATCCATTCACGTCCTAGTAGAAGATTTTAATTTTTCTTCGCCGCGATTACCATGAACATGGTGGGTCTTGTTATGGTGCCTACAGTTAACTCTACTTGGATCACTCCTAGAGTTTGCCCTATTTTGCCTTCATAGTTTGACAGCACCATGTTGTATGGTTGGATGTCGGTGTCGAACATCCCAATCCTCTTCAGTAGGAATTGAGGCATTAAGTTTACTGTTGCTCCACCGTCCACCATAACTTTGTTTATGCCCACCTATTCAATTTTAGCCCTAATAAATAAAGGCTTAAGGTGATTTTTCATACCTGCATCTGGCCTTTCGAAGAAGGTGTCCTGCTCTTCAACGGTGCCATTATTCATGACATAGTAACATACAGGTTTGTGTTTTGTCATTTCCAATTCGTCAGCCTCTTCGGAGTCTTCGACCTTAGTAACCTGGTCGTACTCATGTGGTAAGACAAAAACCACATTGCAATTTATTTGCAAAGAAGATTCGCCATCCGAATTGAAACCGTCTGTTGACATATCTTCATCATCTACTAGCCCATTGCTGGCCAACTCATTGTTGTCCCCTTCGTCGGGGACCTTCATCTTGGTAGGAGGGAAAGGTTTCCTCCCTGTTGGGGACTTCTTTTCCATTGTTGGGACAATCTAAGTTTGGTTGGTGCTTGACTCGCCAACTTCCTTGTTTGTAAACTCCCTTTGGGCTTTCTTGTTTCTTTGGTGTCGCCTCCAATGGGATCTAGACATGGGGTTCTTCCCCTTGTAGTTCTCCGACACGTGAGATTGTTGCTTGTTGGAGCGAAACTGCCTCTTGAAGGCCCATGCAGTACGTCCACCTTCTTCGAAGCTTCTCCACTTCGACTTTCCTTTGGCCTCAGTTCTGTTATGTCCTGCTTTCAACCATTTTCCCGTTGGCATGTTTGCCGGGGGCTTAAATGTTTCCTGTTTGCATGCTCCAGGGTGTGGGCTATCTACCCTTTTGGGGATGACCCTTGTATTATTGACGTAGAGTTCCCTACTCCAGCTTTGATTGTTCCGACACTTGGAGTATGGAATCCTTTTGTAGGCTTCAGCAGTCTTTCTGTCATATAGCGCGCTGCACCATGGGTACATAAGAACTTCTGAACCCATTTTATGACAACGAACTAAGAATCCCATGAGATTCTCTCCCATCTGGGGGTAAGGTAAGAGTTCCTTCTCCCTTTGCCAGTTGTTTCTAGCCTTTTCTTGATAGACCCTTTGGTAGGTAGCATCCGCTCCTTGATCATTCACGATGCTGCACCTTGGGCACACAAGCCCCTTTGGGTTCTTAGAGTGACAATAGAATAAGTAATCCACCAAAATCACCTTTTGGTCTCCTGCCTCTATCTTCTCATTCTCCATTTTGAGTCTTTTTTCTATCTCCTCCATTTCTGGGGAGAGTTGGTTCAGGTCCACCATGTTCACTTTAAATTTTGGACCCTTAGCAAGTTTCATTCCTTCGAACTTGACCCTAAGACCATCAATAGTCCTGGTCTTTATTGCACTCTTCATTATGCCATCAGTAGCGCTTGTTCCCTTTTTCGCACGAGTTCTTCAGAAACTCCTGGCGCTGAGGTCTTGTTAGACCCTTGGTTTTGTTCTGGTTGCAACCCTTCGACTTCAACAATGTCCATCATGTTGATGGTAGCAGGCTCAGCATAATTGGTCTCGGCAACCTGCATAGGGTCAGCATCAATCCTCATTTGAGGTTTGGGTTTTTCCCCAAACTTCAGCCTTCCATCCTGAATTGCTTTTTGTATCAGATCCCTGAAAAGAAAGCATTGTGAGGTTTTGTAACCTAGAAAATTATGATACTTACAGAAACCCCTTTTCTTCTGTTGTTCTAACGGAGGAATTTTAGCACCAGGGGGCACTATCATCTGGCCATCTTTAACTAGTAAGTCGAAAATTTCATCACACTTGGTGATGTCGAACGTATAAGATTTTCTTGGAAATTTGTCGCTCCTTTCTGGTTCGACGGGATTTTTTCCATTCGCATGAGTCAACATTTTTCTAGGATACGGTGGTCCTTGTTTTAACTCTACTAGATCTATTTCATGCTCTTCGACTTCTGAGAAATCCTCTTCGACTTCTCTTTCATTTGAGAAGGCTTCGATATAAGCCACTCTTTCTTTTCTATGACTTTGTTTCGCCCTAGCCTTTTCGATCTTCAAATGCTCAACTTGACGAACCCTGTCATCCAATTACGCCATGTCCCTCAAATAATGGGGATCTAACTTTTTCCTGATAGAAAAGTCCAAACCTCTTGCTGCCATTTCGACAACTCGTGTCTGGCACTTGCGTGAAACATCTTGCTTTCAAAAAATGGAATCTGTTGAGGTAATCGTCTATGGGCTCATTAAATTTTCGCTTGACATTTGCCAATTCTCTTAGACTAATCTTGGTTTGTCCTACATAAAATTTTTCATGAAACAATCTCTCTAAACGAGTCCAATCATGGATGGAATTCGCCGCGAGGGTGGTGAACCAGGTAAAAGCATTTTTTTTCAGCGAAGAAGGGAAGTATTTAACCCTTATATTTTCATTATTTGCTATATCCCCCGCCTCTGTAAGGTATCTGGCGATATGCTCTATGGTAGATTCGCTAGTGTCGCCAGAAAACTTGGTGAATTTGGGTACTTTCCATCCCCTCGGCAATTCAGTTTGTTGAATATATTCTGACAAAGGGGATGTATAATTTGGTCCACACATGCCTAGGTTTACCCCATTTCTCACCATAATCCTTTCGACTAAGGCTGCTAGGTTATTGTTTCCCCCTATATCATTCTGTCGACAACCCTAAAGGATTTCATCAGCATCTTGGTTTCGATTCACCAAAACTACCCTTCTCCCTGGTTCATCCCTAGGGATAGCCTGTTGGGGTTTGGGTGGTCCCTCCCCTCAAATTGGTTATTGGACTTCGACTTCAGGGTGAATCAAAGGTTGGGCCTGGTTTATGGTTGGCTCTTCTTGGAATATGATGCATTGATTCTCCCTTACCCATGTGGGCTGTGGGGGTGGCTGTTGAACTGCTTCTCGGGGCGCACCAAAGAAATCTGCAAGACGCCCCATTTGCGCTGCCATTTGTTGGTGTTATTGGGAATTTTGCAAGTTAGTTTGTGTAGCATTTTGGATCAAAGGGTTGAAAATTGTACCCATCGGTTGAGCCAATACGCCCAACATCTTGTGGTTGCTATCATCCATTTGTTGCCTTATGACTGCTTGTGTATTTATGGTGATAGCAGGTATTTGGGTTGACTACAAATTGTTTCTAGCCATATGGTTTATCCCAGATCCTGATCCTTGCAGTGGTGATAAAGTAGATGTTACTGGACGGGTGTATGTTTCCATATTATTTTGAAATCCCGTCATGAACGAAGTTGGCATGCCGTATATAGGATCTGACGTTGGGATTGTAAATCCTTGTGGAAAAGTTCTAGACATACCTATCGAAGGCCTCGGTGTTGATGGTGGATTTTGATTGGCTATAGACGCAACAATATGTTCATTATGGTGGTTTGACGAAATAGTTGAAGCGTTTGTATTTTGGGGTATAACTGCAGCGCTTGCTGTCGAAGGGATCGTTGCGGTCCCTTGACTTGCCGTTGCCACTTCGTTTGTATTCGAGGCGCTGGTGTTTCCTCCCACAGGAGGATGAACTTGTTGCACCTCACTAGTGGGTGGGTTAGCCATTCCTCTAATGTGTTTCCCTTTTGGTTTAGGATTTGTATTGTTGGCTAGTTTCCTACTTCTTAATCTCATACAATAAACGAGTAAAAAGCAAGACGAATAAAGACACAGGTCCCACCGGGTGTGCCAATTTGTTTACCCTCGAATTTTGGTAAACAACCGCTGATCTTCCAAATCCTTTCACGGATCCAGTTACTTGCAAGATCGATCAGATTGTTCTCAGGACACGAGTGTCTTTATTAATCTTTTAACTTGATTATTGTATTTAACATGTTTTGTATATGAAGACAAATGGCTTCAATATCGAGTTAAAATTCATATAAAGTGAAAGTAAAATTACTTCTAAACTTGAAATGGTAAAAGATTTAAGTAAATGCTACTGAAAATTCTGCAGAAAGTAAATGCATTTATATTAAATGGGTGTATCATACGTACATTCTCAATAAACTCGTTTCTCTTTAACACTTGGTACTTTGAGTAATTTTTGAGTAATTTGTACAAAGATGTTCACCCACTCTATCGGAATACTAAGGTCAATATTTATACTACTTCGACCCTAACGGTCTTCTACACGAATCAATGTCACGCTTCTGTTTGCATGGCTTCGACGAATCAAGAGCCTTCCACGCGTCCTTTCGGATAAAACCAAATTATTTGAATTTCAACACGCGTCCTTTCGGATAAAACCAAATTATTTGAATTCGAATCTCCTTCTTATCTTGAGCGCTAATCTGAAGATGGTAGACCATGTTTGAAACCTTAGCCACATTTCGAATACAATTTTTGTTCGATAATTTCGAATTGGTAAGCTTTCCCAATGAATTTTACCCAATTCAAATCTCAACCTTTATGTCTTCACATAAATAAAATAGTGGAATATTCTGAAGTACATTTTAACTTAGACAATCTTTAGTCGAAATTTCCAGCTAACAGGAGTATATGTAAGAAGAAGCAATAGTGAATTGCTTATACTATGTATCTATGTCGATGATTTGTTGATAATAGGTAGCTGTAAAAGTGAGATCGAAGACTTCAAAGGTGATCTCAGCAAGGAATTCAAAATGTCTGATCTGGGTGAGATTTCATATTTCCTTGGCATTGAATTCTACAAGAGCAGTAAAGGTTTAATGATGCATCAAAGAAGATATGCAGGAGAAATTCTCAAGAGATTTGAGACGGAAGATGCAACTCAACTTCGACACCTGCATAACCAAGACTGCAACTGTCGGAAGATGCATATGAAGATGATGTCGACCCAACCCAATACAGAAAACGTATTGGGTCATCGAGATATCTTTGTCATACAAGGCCTGACTTAGCATATAGTGTAGGTATGGTAAGTAGATTCATGCAGAAGCCAAAGGTATCACATCTAGAAGCAGTGAAGAGGATAGTAAGGTATCTCAAAGGAACTCTCGACTATGGAATTTTATTTCCTGCAGCTGATAAAGGAAAAGAATACGAGTTAGTGGGATACACTGATTTGAGTTGGTGTATTGATGCTGAAGATCGAAAATCAACAGCAGGATATGCATTTATGTTAGGTGGTGCACCAATTGCTTGGAGTTCAAGAAAGGAATCAGTAGTGGCATTATCATCATGCGAAGCAAAATACATAACTGCTTATCTTTGTGTATGTCAAGCAACTTGGATGGTGAACTTGGTCGAAGAGATAACAGGGAAAGATCATGGAGAAATTACCATAAAGATCGACAACATGTCAGCTATCAATCTGGCGAAGAACCCGTTAGCACATGGTCGAAGCAAGCATATCGAAATGAGGTTCCACTATCTTCGACAGTAGGTAGCAAATGGTAAGATGAATTTGGAACACTGCAGAACTGAGAATCAGATTATAGACATCATGATGAAGGGAGTGCAGGTCGAAGTATTCAGAAGACTAAGAACCATGATGAATATAGATAGTTTAGACACAATGAATTAGGTGGTGTGTTAAATTGTAATTCGATTGTGTCGAAACAGTGTGTGTGTGTGTGTGTGTGTGTGTGTGTGTGTGTGTGTGTGTGTGTGTCGAAGGGAGGTTGCCTAGTCGAAGAGCTTGTGGATCAAAGCAAGCTACACACAAATTTGATTGGTTTTAGATTTAGATAAATTTGATTTAGATCTAAAATAGATGGATTTGATTTAGTACCAAAATAGGTATTTTGGGCTTTGTTGTACCCCAAAATTTGCCCTCTCATTTCTCAAGGAATCACCCTGGATCCTCAAGTTTGCTTTCATCCAATTCCAAGCCTTGAATTATCAATTTTTCCAAGCAAACCATTCACAAGGGCAAAATGGTCATTTGCATGCTGAAAAGTCAAACTTTGACTTTTGAATCAAAATCAAGCTTCAAGAATCATATTTCATCAAGACACGTTGAAATATGAAGTTTTGTTTCATCAAAATCCAAAAAGTCAAAAATTCTAAATACTTTAGAATTTTTTCTAAGTGTTTAAGAAAATATGACAATTTCAGAACTTCTGACCAGGTTATCACCATAACGCTCAGCAAATTTTGGATATTCTCAAGACAGATTTGGTCAGAACTTCTAGGCAAGTTTTCATAAAAGCTTCAGTCAGAGTTTGCCAGGGTAATTCAAAGAAGGTTAAGCAACGTGCTGCAAAGTCTGAAAGTTCTTTCAGAACGTGCTGGAGCTAGAAGATATAAAGATCAGAGGATGGATGCTACGCTGAAGCTAAACTTCTGATCCAGAACAAAGCAATGATACAAAGTTTCACATGGCAGAATTTCTGGTTGTGATAAGTCTCATCATCATTTAATGCTCATTTAATGCTGACAACCACTTTTGAGTCTTTATCCAAAGGATTTCCACCACGTGCACCTCTACTGTCTTGGGATAGCAAACTCTGATACTAGGCCCATGCTTTTCTTTTTGATTTTCCTTAATTCCTGCTGACAACCACCATGCTTGCTTCAAGAAAAAGGCAATGCTTCAGCATATGAAGGTTATATTTAACGCTTTGGTCAGAACATGACCAAATCCCAAAACCTTGTTTATACAACTTGCTGCAGACCTATAACCAACAACTAGTTCAGCCTACACCTGCATCCCATGATTACACAAAACTAGCATACGAAAACAGTAATGAAAAAGCAAAGGAACAGGATGCCAAAACAGGTTCAAATACCATTTGTTTCCCCCCCCCCCCCCCCCCCCAAAAAATCACAGCAAATTCATCTATAAATACTTGGCTCCATCACACGTTCAAGGGGCTGGATTTTGGAGAGAGATTTGCCAAAATAGAGAAGAGGAAACAAGGAAAACCTTCGCAAATCCAAAGCAAAACCTTTTGTTCCTCCTCTTTGAATCAAAGAACACAACCACTGTTCCATCTCTCTTGCTGACTCAGAACATCCAGAGGCAGCAACTCAAAGCTCCAAGCCCACGCTCCAGGTTCAAGGTAAGTCTTTCTGACTTTGCTTGTTTTTCATTCTGAACATCATTAACATGTAAATATCATAGTATTAATGTTGTACATATCACTACTTAAGTAGAAAAACTGTGGATCAGAACTTCTTGATTAAGGCTAGGTTCAGATTTAGGATTAGAACTTTTGTAAACTGTTGTGTTGTTATCCTTCTGACTTGTTGATTGTTAGGAACTGAATAAATTGCTGATGTGCTGATTGAGTGTTGAAATATAGAATTAAAACTTATGATGTTCATTCATAGTTTTAACACACAGAACTTCTATGATTTTTCTCACTGTTAAACATACACAGAACTTCTGAGTTCTCTTCACTGTTTTAACACACAGAACTTCTATGGTTTTTCTCACTGTTAACACACACTGAACCTCTGATTCTTACGTTGTTAACACACACATAACCTCTATGATTCACTCACGGTTCTAACACATCACAGAACTTCTAAGTTCTCCTTGCATGTCAAAATACACTGAACTTCTGATGTTTCCATTCGCTATTTTTACACACTCAGAGTTTCTGATTTTTGCATGCTGATAACGCACTGAACTGCTGACGTTTGCTCACTGTTTTAGTGTAATACAGAACTTCTGACTTGTGGCCCACGGTATGAATGCAATCCAAAACTTCTGTGTCTATCCTCTAACACTTCTTGCAGGACCTCAGAGTGTACCAATCTAAAACTTCTGATTCTGACGCTTCCTTCTGAGTCACCACGCGGCTGACTTTAGAACTTCTGATCCTTGTTATTTTTGCTTGCAGCAACAATGTTTCTATCTTTCATTTATTTTCTTTTTCATCATTTTTAATATTAACTCTTTTTTTATATTAATGTAAAAAAACATAAAAATATTTTCCTTTTAATTTATTTCCTTAAGACAAAAAACATTTTCTAAACAAGTCCATTTCTTTCTTATATTGTACATTTCAATATGGTTGTAATAGTAACTTAGGACTTATTTTTACTTGCAATCCCCATCCGTACATATGTACCCCATCCCCTAAATATTGTAATAGCGTAGAATTTCATTTTCCGCAATTTACTGTTTTCCTTATACTGTATAGTAATTAGGCGACTATGGCAAGAGATAAAATCAACAAGTAGATAACCCTAATCAAAGATTAAATGCATGCAAATCAAACACACTATTCACACATGCACCCTTAAGG
This sequence comes from Vicia faba, assembly GCA_948472305.1. Classification (NCBI taxonomy): domain Eukaryota; kingdom Viridiplantae; phylum Streptophyta; class Magnoliopsida; order Fabales; family Fabaceae; genus Vicia; species Vicia faba. The sequence goes on along the minus strand of OX451740.1, from coordinate 615,686,225 downwards.
TTAACTCCACTTGTTGCCTAAAAAATGGTCATGTTATGCATATGGGATGTCTTAGCAAAAATAATCGAAATACAAGATCATAGTCCCTCGATGACGCTATAAATGTTGCCTTTCGAAATGATCTTAGTCCCTAAAGAAAAAATGTTAAGTCATCTCACAACATTGCTATCATGGCCATACGATGACCCAACGCCCGTCCCTTCACATCCAACGATGGGGCTTCTTACCAAAACAATGGTAAGATGGCAACATCTAAAGGAGGAGGAAAATCACATTTAAGACCTTTAGAGTAGGTAGGTTCGCTCTTAGTTACTCGCTTGCTCACAACAAAAACATTTTATGCACCAACACTCTCACTTTGAAACATTTTCAAAAGATAACACTTTGTACGCGTTCTTATAGAAACGACAGTCATTACAAAGAAAACCCTTTTTCAAAATCACTTTCAAAAACCACACCACAAGTACATTCAAACAAAACCAAGTGATCTAGCGAGTAACTAAGAGCCCATGGAAAACCATGGATGAAAAGGGTGCTAATACCTTCCCTTTTCATAATCTACCCCCCGAACTCAAGAAAATATCTCTAAAGGTCTTTCCTGTGCTTTTTCACCTTTCCTTTTGGATAAAAGAAAAGTCGGTGGCGACTCTTGCTAAATCGCAACATTTGCGAACACAAACGCAAACACCTCAAGCCAGTTCCCCCACCGTATCACAGGCTTTTATAGTTTTGGGCTTTGGCTTAGGGAGCAAGTTAACCTAAATCTATAAATAGAGGGAGTAACCCCTAATTTTGTAATTAAGTCAATTCATTGTAATCACAGAATTTGCAGTTGCAAGTGATTAATAAAGTTTTCCACAGTTTGTGGGCAGAGAGAAACTCTGCAGAAAATAATTGTCTTCTTTCTTTTCTTTTCTCATAATTCATTGTCATTGCGTGGTGATATCAATCTTGTTCATCAAGATTGTTAGAAATTTATCATAGATATTTGATGGATTTCCAACAAAAATTAGGACATCTAGTTGGCTTAATTTCCCTGGCCATGCATGGATCCATGGGCGTCCAAGCAGGCATGAATAAGCAGGACGGATATCCATCACATAGAATGTTGAGTTGAAGACTTGAGACCCAACTTTGATAGGGAGATCGACTTCTCTATGGACCATCCTCTTTGATTCGTCAAAAGCTCTCACCACGATGTCCCTAGGCTTTAGTACCAAACCTTCACGGTCCAACCTATCTAGAGCTTCTTTTGGTAAAAAATTGAGAGAAGATCTAGTATCCACTAATACATGTTCCAGGGTGGTTCCCTTGCATTCTATGGAAATATGGAGAGCTTTATTGTGATTCTTCCCCATCGGGGTCAAATCTGCATCAGAGAACCCTAAAATGTTGTCGGTAGTCAGGCTTGCTACACATTTTTCAAATTGGTCGACCGTAGTTTCTTGTGGGACATGTTCATTTTTCAAGAATTTTATCAGGGCTTGAGCTTGTGCCTCGGAACATAGCAACAAAGACAACATGGAAATCTTCGAGGGTGTTTGCCCCAACTGTTCCACTATCTTATAGTCACTTTTTTTTGATAATTTTTAAAATCTCCTCCATCTCTTGGGTAGATGGTTCCTCAATGGTAATATTTTTTATGGGCGCCTCCGTCCTGGCAGGCTCAGTCATTTTTTCCTTTCCTCGTGTATCAGCAACAGGTTTAACAATAGTAATACGAATGGGTGTAGTAGTGGTTGTCGACGGTGAAATATCTGGAGAGAAGATCCTCTTGGTCCTAGTAACTTTACTTGATCCAGCAATGTTTGTAATGTCATTAGTTTCATCTTCATCAATCCGGGAATCTTGTTTGATACCATGTTAATACACTTCCGCCCCATAATTCCAGGGTACAGCCTTATCAGAAGAGTAGGGAACTGGCCCCGTTGAGGTGATAATTAGTGGAGTTATTCTTGGTTCAACGGGAATTCTAATAGGACCTTTGGAGGTGATCCTAATAGGTTTGTTTAAGATAGTAATGATGGACACATCTTCAAATGCTTGATATACACTTTGGGTCAAACTTTTCACAGATGGAGATCTTTCAAATAGAATCTCACGGCTATCCATTAGGTGTTGGACACCTTTCTTCATCCATTCACAACCATTAATTTGTATAGCACAGCAACAAAAGTCTTCAAGGCAGCAAGGGAATACCCCGGATTTCAAAAAAATCTATTTAATAGTCTTCAAAGGAGTGGTCAAGTCATTGATGGAGGCAACAAAAAAATCATCTTCAATAGCATTGACACCCTTACCATGATTTGGCATGGGTGTGGTGATCACATTTGGAGTTGGAGGAGGTTAGAATTCAATTGTCTTGTTATCAGTTAGGTCTTGTATTTTGTTCTTTAATGCCAAACAATCATTGGTACCATGTACGGGGCTATTCGAATGGTAAGCATATTTGGCATTGGGGTTGTACTTTGGAGAACCAGTGTTAGGGTTGGAAGGGGGATCTCGCAAGGTCACCAAATCAACTTTTAATAGGTGTTGTAGAGCTTGAGATAGTTGCATATTAATTCTAGTAAATTGTCTTCTTTGAGCATCCGACCTTTATTGGTTATTTTGTTGACGCAGACGTTGAGTTGGAGTTGGATTGGAGAATAAAATTGCCCTTACTGAATGATGACGGTTATTCTTCGCACGGCTTCTTGACCCATACACAACATTAGTATCTTTTTACCAGTAAATGATTTTTTTCACAGCATTTCAGGTGGAGGCCATAGGTATCTTCTGGCTTTTAATCCCACTCTCAACCCTCTCACTAGTTAAGATTAATTCAGTAAATCTGGATGACGAACTCCCAATCAGCAAGTTGAAGAATGGTCCAGTCAATATCCCCATAAACATATCTACTAATTCTCTATCAATTAAAGGTGGTTGCACCCTGCCAGTTAAGTCTCTCCACTTTTGGGCATACTCTTTGAAGCCCTCATTTGAACCCATGGTCATGCCTTGCAATTGCATATGAGTTGGCACAAGATCAGCGTTATATTGATATTAGAGGTAAAAGGAAGCGGTCAAATCCTCCCAAGTATGGCTTTTGTTCCTTCCAATTGGTAAAACCACTCCAACTGCGTCCCAGATACACTCTCTTGGAAAAAGGTGCACTCATAGTTTCTTATCAGCGGTGTGCGGTTGGATCTTATGGACATAAGATCTTAAATGAAGCTTCGGACATGAAACTCCATCATACTTGGCAAAGACTGGGATCTTGAATTTGTAGGGAATGACTACCCCAGGTACTAAACCTAAGTCCTCAAAGTCCAAGTCAGTCACAACTTGGATCTCCACAGCTTTCAGTCTATCTTCTAGTTGCTTATATTTGTCGTTGGCCGGCGGGTATTGCTCATCAGAAAAACCCTCATCTTCAGATATTTGATTGTTTCCACCCCCAGCACGGGTGCTCCTAGCATCTTCATCTTGATTTTCATCCTCTTCGGAGGAATCCTCTTCAAATTAGACTTGTATAGAGGGCCATTTAAACCTCTTCCCCATGTTGATTGCAGCTTTCTTCTTTGTCTTCTTCTTCGTAACAAGAAGAGCCATCATTTCTTGTTGTCCCTTTGCTAAGTTGAGCAGAGTCTCTTAGAATTGAGAGTGTTGAGTCTGCAAGTCCTTGACAGTTTTCTCGAGATCCATCTTATATTAAAATAAACATTAAAAATAAGAGGAAACTTGTGTTGGAAAACCTGCTTATGATATGATGCATGTTATGTTAATGCAATGCTTTCAAGGATTTTAAAAATTTTAAATTTTCTAGACAAAGAAAAGACAACAAACATTAATTGCATTAATAAACTCGGGAATTACAAATGCCTCTCGGACTTACAATGGAAGAAACAAAAAGGTTTCAAAAATGATACAAAATAAACTCCTAAAACAAAAAGGACTCAAGCTTTCCATGGGCGCGTCCTCTATAGTGAAATGTAGGCATTCAAACTTCGCTTCCTTGTGAGCTCCAAAACCTTTTTCTCGCTTGCGTAGAATTATGCTTCAAAGGTGTCTCGTTCCCCTTTGAGTTGAATCCACGATCTTTGCAATTCCTTGAAGTCGGTAGGCATGTCAGGATGAAGAAAAGTGTAAGGTGTGTCTCCCTCGGAAACGGGCTCCATAATTACAGGTAAGATGGTTGGGTAAGGCATCATGAGGCTTTGAAGAAGAGTGTAAGGGTTTTCTCCCTCAGCAACAGGCTCCATAATCACAGGTAGGATGGCTTGGTAAGGTATCATGAGGCTTTGAGCATAAGTTCGCACCCACTGGAGGTAAGGATAAAGAATGATAGAATTTTTATGTCCCAAAGTCTTACTATCCACCTTGTTTACCATTCTCCAAGCTCGTACGAACCTTTGACGATAGCCTTGCACGTCGCCTTCGTAATCAAATACTAATCCTTGGATGAGCGCATCATGGGGACCATCTCTTCGCGCATACCCAAATTATCGTAATGCAAGATAAGGGTTGTAGGTAATACCTCCCCTAATGCCCAAGAGAGGAACATTAGGGAACTTGTAACTCCCCAGAATGCCTTTAGGATTATTAATTAACCCCACAAACCAACACAAGTCTTTTTTAGCATGATTTATCCTCACTCACACGCTTTCTGGGAAACTTCCTAGAAGGTCACCCATCCCAGAATTGCTTCAAGCATGCTTAACTGTGGAGTTCTTATGAATGAGCTACCAAAAAGAAGATGCATCTTGTTGGTATAGGTAGTACCAATTAATCCTTATAAGCCTTCCTTCAACCATGCAGTCCCATACCTGCATAGCCTCGGGATCCCTCTCATTCCGATATGACAGCCACCTTTGTCCTCTTAGGCCTCGTGTGTTACATGCGGTGTAACCACTTCTCGCCCTTTTCGGCCTCGAGTGTTACATGCCCATCAGCTTCCGCATGGTTCGTCCTCGAACCACATTGTACTAGGAGAGGTATGGCTCTGATACCATTTGTAACACCCTAGACTTCCTTCAGGATTATCAACTAACCCCATAAACCAGCACAGGTCTTTTTCAGCATGATTTGTCCTCACTCACACGCTTTTTGGGAAACTTCCCAGAAGGTCACCATCCCAAAATTTCTCCAAGTCAAGCACGCTTAACTGTGGAGTTATTATGAATGAGCTACCGAAAGTAAGATACATCTTATTGTTATAGGTATTACTAATTAATCCTTATAAGCCTTCCTTCAACCATGCAGTCTCATACCTGCATAGCCTCGGGATCCCTCTCATTCTGATGTGGCGGCCACCTTTTGTCCTCTTAGGCCTCGGGTGTTACATGCGGTGTAACCACTTCTTGCCCTTTTTGACCTCAAGTGTTACAGAACTCCCCACAACGGTTAATGATAGTAAAATCCTCCAAAGATCAGGAACACCAACAAATATCTGAGTGTGAGAGCGACATCATCCTTTGAGACCATTTCAAGCCTTGTTCATTCTTCAATGTTGATCGGGGTAGGTGAAAAATAAACCACCTAGATAGAAATGGAATACAACACAAAAGAGTCTCTCTCTTATTCATGGTGCGAGTGTGAAAACAATGTAGGATGTCTCCAAGTAGCATAGGCACAGGATTACAAGAAAGAAAAACCTTGATGACATTCACATCTATGAGTTGGTCCGGATCGGGGAATAGAACCAAACCATAGATTAGAAGGGACAAGACATCTTCAAAAACTTTAAAATCCATATCTTCCCAAAACAACTGAGCCTTCTCCAACATAAACTTGGCTAGAAAACCCTTAACTTCACTCCTTGTTTCCTAATTTGCCATAATGTAGGATCTCTTCAAATGCAATGCTTTGGCAATAACTTCAGGCTTTAGAGTTTCCTCTAAACCGGTGAAGGGTATTTGATCAAGCACGGGAACTCCTAGAAGTTGAGAGAATTCTTCCAATGTAGGCACCAATTGTAGTCGGGGAATGTGAAGCAATGATGTGTAGGATCAAAGAACTGAAAAAGAACACACATCATTTCTTCTTGAAAGCTTGAGGTATCCAAGTTGAGAAGTTGACCATATTTCTTGGTTAAGGGAGAATATTTAGGCACCCTTGATGCTAACTCTTGAAGTTGAGGAGGCACTTTCACGAAGTTGACTCGGATGGTATTTCTACGAGTGGAAGCCATGTCCTACAAAACAGAACAAAGATAAATTCCTAAATCCTTGAAATGGTTAGTGAGAATGCTTATGATGTTATGATGTTTATGATGTCATAAACAAATAATCACAATCAAAGAATATAAGGACCTTAGGTTTATGCTTGCATGGGTTTGACAGGTAAGTACCCTCTTGAAGTTTAGTTGGTTCAACCTGTCCTATAAAGTAACCGGGTTCTAAGGAATCTCAATATCACTGATCTTTCTTCATCGAGCATTGTTTTAGCACAATCAATCTTTTCTTGCGGCCAAAATATCTTGAAAGTCTGATCTCAATGAGTGTAGCATCGAGTATCAACCAATCTTCAGCTTTGCACCAAATTCGGTTGTCTCACTACTTCATAATGGCCAAGTTGTTCAACTAAAGGTTCTACGATCAATTAGTGCTTCATGACACTACACAGTGGCCCGATATTCTCCTTGATTCAAGACAAGGGATACTGGTACCAAAAAATGTGTCACACTAACGTAGCCATTGTTTCAACCATATCGATCTACGTTTTACAGTCTCCACAATCTATTGCTACTTACCTAATAATGCCCCCGGATCTGGGTGGAGGATTTATACAAAACCCAAACACCCTTTTAAGAGTAAAGCAAACAAGTCAAACAATGGAAGCATTTAAATATGATATAGTCTCTAAGGTAACCCCACTTTTAAGCTTCTTCCCCGACAGAGTCGCCAGTTCTGTAATACGGTGGGAACTGACTTGGGTGTTTCGATTTTTATCGCAATTGTTACGGATAGCAAGAGTCACCACCGGCTTTTCTTTCATCCAGTAAAGGAAAGGGTGAAAAGAACAGGAAAGACCTTTTGAGATATTTTCTTGAGTTCGGGGGGTACGTTATAAAAAAGGAAGGTGTTAGCACCCTTTGCATCCATAATTATCTACGGGCTCTTAGTTGCTAGTTCACTTTGAAATGCTTTTTGTAAATGTTTTTTGTGTTTTGTGTAAGTTTGAAAATATTTTGAAAACGCATTTGTTTCGGTAAACTTTGTAATGATTCTCGTCTCTAAGAATGTATACAAAGTGTTGGTTTTGAAAATAGTTCAAAGAGAGTGTTAGTGTGTTTGAAAGATGTTTTGAAAGTGTGAGTGTGAGAATGGTTTTAGTTTGTGATCAAGCAATTACGAGCATTACACATACTCAAAAAGTCTTAGTTCTTTTCCTCCTCCTTTAGATAGTGTTATCTTACCATTAGTTAGTAAGCAGTCATATCATTAGATGTAAAGGGACAGGCGCGGGTCATCGTACAGTCATATAAGACAACATTGTAGGATACCTTAGCAATTTGTTATAAGGGTCTAAGATTGTTTACCGAATGCAACATCGAAGGATCATCTAAGGACTATGATCTTGTAATCGAAGGTCTTTGCTAAAGTATCCCACATTCGAGGGACATGACTGTTTTTATCTAAGGCAACAAGTGTGGGTTAACCCTAGAGGTGCAAGTGTGAAAAGTATGTTATTTTCATTTAAATTATCTTGAGTTAGGGTTATCTACTTGTTTGATTTTAGTCTTGCCATACAAACCCTAATTACTAGCAATAATATTGAAAGCGATAAATTACGGAAATTAAAAATTATACACTATTACATCATTTTAGGGGATGGGGATACAAATTACAAATGGAAATGAAAGTAATTAAAACCTAATTACTATTACAATCATATTGAATAATGCCAAATAAAATCTACAATAATATAAAGATAATATAAAAGAAAAATAAAATTGTTTTTTATGGTTTTTTGTGTGAAAAGGTTTTATAGTTAACCTAATTAGACTAGTAAAAAGAAACTAATTAATTATTAATAAGACCTAAAATCTAAGTTCATTTGAAGTTTTAAGGAGAAAATAAAACCTAAGTCTAAATAATTTGTTTAGAAAATAAATTGAATGTTAATACTAATTTTTTTTTAAAAAGTATTTTAAAGTGTATAAAATAAATAAAACTAGTTCTAAGTATTTGAAAATATAAATAAATGTTTAAATTAAAATATTTAAAAAGTTAGTTATTTAAGAAAATATATTTTTTGTATTTTTGGTTTAAGTAAAATAAATATATAAATGAAAATAAATAAAATATAAAAGAAATGAAAATAGTTGGGTTGAGGTGTTAGAAAGTAAAAAGGGTCTGAAAGTTAGCAAAATGATCCAAACAGTTTTTTTTTTAAATCAGAAAATAAAATGAAAATAAATCGGGCCTGCATGTACATGAGCAAAGGAGGGGTGAAAAATTCAGAAACAATTCAAACCCAAAAGGGAGGAGCCCAGGCGCTCTAGCAAACAAAAAAAAAGGTCAAAAATGTAATAAAAAAAAACAAAATGTGACATTGTGGCTCGAACCCAGGTCACAAGGGCCATAGGCGCGCGATTTAACAACAGGGGTGGTGATACATCCATTAAATTATGAACAACTAACTTATTATATTTTAAACACGCTCCTGACTGTATCATCTTCTTCTTCCTCGCGCCAGTTTCTCCATCACCATTTTTTAACTTTATAACTTTCTCATTTCTCAACTATTTCATAAATTGTAAACATCAAACTTGCTCCAAATTTCATCACGAGTTCAGACATATAAATAACTAAATCTATTAATCAAAGATGAGCATGAATTTTAAGTGGTACCAAACCTGACCTAATTTTTTCAGCAATTTCAAACTTAAAATCCACATTACTCAGACAATATAAATGAATTCTAAGAGCATGGTTAGTTTCAGGGATATGATATCTACATTTTATCTTTGAAAATGGAAGTCAAATGATGCATGTATGAAGAGATAGAAAACCAAAAAACTCACCTTGAAAATGGAATTTTTGTTTTGAGTTTGAGCTCACTTCAAAGCGCTGCAATGATTTGGTTAGCTTACTTGAACCTCCAGGAAGTTGTTGCAATAACTGCTTTGGATTGAGAGTGGATGAATTCTCTTGTAGAAGTCAATGTGCAAGTTTCTGATTTTTGAAATGAAGGAATATGAAAATCGAGTTACAGAACTGTAATAGGTGTTTGGTTACTTCTAAATGATGTATAAGTGCTTTGTGATTGGTTTTGAGGAAGAACGCGTGAGGGAATTTGAAGGTTGGATTTCAAAGTTAGAATTTCCAAGTTTTGTGATGTTTTGGATGATTCTGAGTTTGAGGGAGTTTCTATGCTTACCAATTTGTTTCATTGGTTTGTAAATAATGTCTCTATTTATAGGGAAGGGTTTGAGGACTTGAGATGATCAGAATCACATGTTATGTATTTTTCAAATGCATAAAGACAAGTTGCTCCATGATGAAGAAAGGGGTGAATCAAGGAACTTAGCCATGATTTATAGACTCTTGTGGATTACTTCTGATATTGATAAATTTGTTGTGATCTTTAGAACAAATTTCAAGCTTGAAATAAGAGAGTTTTTGGAAAAGTGAAGCTTTATGCAAATGGAAATGTTGTTATTGCATTTCTAACCATAAATGGTATCAAGACTTGGACAAAGCTTCAAATATTTGTGTAATACACTTAGAGTTTGTATAATTGATTGATTATGCATAGATTTGGAGAGAATATAGCCTGGAAAGATAGATCTTGTAGCTTTGGTTGGGGGTTTTGTTGTGTGTTCATCATCAAAATGACTTGTAATTCAAGAATGGATGCCCAACTTCTTCTCTTCGATTCTCTTAGCTCAAAAATGATCTCTTCAAGTTCTTGGACATTTTGGAAAGCTTAAAAAATCCTCTATAACTTTTATGTTTTCCACTTTTGCAACCAATTGGAAATATGTGAAAAATGGCCAAGAGGTTGGGACAAAAACCTGCCTAAACTAGGTCAAAATTTCACTAAGTGTTTAAGAAAAAGTGTATGACTTCATGGGCCTATAACTCAAATCTAAGCATTTTTTGGATATAAGCCCTATAATACAAAGCTGTAGATCTCATCAAGATCTACAACTCTAATTTTGAAAGTTTCCTTTGAATCATCTTGCATCTTGGTGAAAAATTGGCATGAAGTAGTGAAATTATCATGTACAAAAACACTTAGAAAAAATTTCTGTCTTGAAAAGTTTGGCTTTTTAAATTGACTTTTGAATTTCTTGATTATTGATGACCAAGCTTCACATTTTTGAATGTCTTGATGAATTTTGATCTTTGAGACTCAATGTTGACCAAAAAAATCAAAGTTTGACTTTTTATGTATCAGTTGACTTTTTCATGAGTTGACCAAATTTCATCTATCAATTATTTGATCTTGAGGAATGATTTGAATCATGACATTAGGTCAAGATAATGTGCTTGAATCCTTGAGACCTTGTTTCAAACCAATAAGCCATGTATTAGGTTAAAATTCCATAATCAGTCATTCTCAGTTAAAACCCTAATTTTGACCATTTTGCCCCTTTGATGATTTGAACACTTTTATTGAGGAACTGTGATACAAACTTGATCAATTGATGATTATGACTTCAGAATGTTGATATTGGTCAAAAATATTGAAGTTTGACTATAAGTTGACCACAATTGACTTTTTACCCAATACAGTTGATTTTCAATCATCTGATCAATTAGCTGACCAAAATTGTGATCCAAAACTTGAAACTTGGCATGAGTGTTCTTGGAGGTCTATATTGAACTATGAAAGTAATTTGAGGCAATAGAAATCCAATTGTCCATATAAAAATCAAAACCCTAATTTGAGGCATCAGTGTTTAGGAGGTGATTTGACCTAGTCAACACTTGTGCAATCTTGAGCTATTGAAGATCTTTGTGAGAAGTGTCTTGAGAAAAGAGAGGGAGAATTTTGGGGTACAACATCTAGGGAACCCTAAAAGGCATCATCATCGCGCCCTAATCCCTAGGCTAGCCATCATCACACCTCTCTGACTTCACGTGGCTCGATACAAGTGTGGCAAGCAATCTCCCCAGACACCAACCAACTGTTCCTCTCCCTGCAAAATAAACACCAAGCAGTTTTCGGACTCCTCGCACGAAATTTCCCCTCGAGACATGACAACTCCTCGAAACCGCTCAAATGTTCCTCTCCCAGCAAGATGAACACGATGAGCGTCAGTCAAACTCCTCGTACGAAATCGATTGAGAAGCACCCCCGTTTTCGCGGGCTGATTCAAAGTCATCACTCCTGTTTCCGTGATCAACGACTTGGGGGGATCTTGTTCTGGACTGACCCAATGATTAGTATGGATCCAATCCGCTTCCACCTTTGGCACAGCCCAACAATAGTGGCTCAACACTCTGGTCGACCACGCCCCTGAGTACACGACCAATTATGCCTGACACAGACGTCTAACCCAATCAGTAGTTGTCTCCCGTCATCCCGACATGAGTCGGGCAGAAACCCAGGAAACGATCATCTTCCTGTAATCCTCCTCCTCAGAACAAACAGCTACTTGCGAGCATACTTGCCCGTTTTGACCCAGTTCTGGCAGTTACATATTTTTGTGGACCTGTATATCTAGGCCCAAAAATAGGGATCAATGGTCAAGCGTCGGGGGCATTATATAAACCCTCACATACGTGAGGGCCAGGTATCCAATATCGAATATCCGATATTCATCTCTGAAGCCATAATACTTTTCTTGTATCTCTTTGCTCTCGCACTTACTTGATCGTCAGAGTGCCTTGCAGGTACAACCCTCCCTTATCCTCAACTTTCCAGCCCGTCAAAGATCATCCTTCGGCCAGCTTGCAGGTTTTGATCAACCGATAAGATCAAATGCATTTCAATCAAGAGAAAAAAAATTATTTTTATTTTTTAAAAATGGCAATTTCTTTTTCCACCATATAGTTTTCTCGCGAAATTCCAAAATACCCCTTAAACCAGAAATGTATTTCCGGGACGCACCAAGTTTTGTAAATATGTAGACTAAAACCAGATATAAACTTTCGCTTTGTACCTAGACTTGCATTTTCCGGTATTATGCTGAACAGAGAGAAGAAAAATAGCCTTGCATAATACAAAGTTCACAAATTCAAAATACAATTCAAATCATAAAATAGATAATATATTAAGGATTGAAACATACATCAAATATTACACTTCAACGTCTAGGTGGACGTTGCAACATCTCGATAATATCATCTATCGATCTCCAAACAGTTGCATCTAGCTCGATTGGAACTTTCGCTTCAAAAAGCATAAAAGTATGCCTCATAGCCTGTATATCAGTGTCGTTCCTCAGCTCACGGTTGATGAACTCAAGCTTCCCATCTTTGTCAACGGATGGTGAGCGGTACTCGATCTTCACAATTTTGCGATTGTCGCCATAAGATAGTCGGTCCTGCAATATTTCTTGCAGATCTTCAAGAGGGGTGTACTCAGTGAACTTAAATGAATGTGATGGTGTATTTCCGATAAAGTTGACGTTTCTGACATGCCATTTGATGTTCATTTTGGTTTTTGGTTTTTTAGTATGAAACAAGATGCCAAGTGAGGTTATTTATAGTAGTTGAAGGCAAACATAGACCTTACAAATCCTATCATGTGACAAAGTGTAAACCGGAAATTAATTTTCGATTCCACCCTAATACGTACCGGAAATATATTTCAAGTAAGTCCCCTGAGACTGAAAACTAGAACAGAAACAGAAGCACACATAGAAACTTAAACAAAAACCCCATGTATTGAAAGATGATATGTTTGATCAAACTACAAAATGGCTATATTTCACAGCATAATACATTGACAAAATGACATATACAATAAAATGATACCTAACTACTTAAATAATTCAAAATAATTGTCGTCAGCCAAATCCACAGGTGTTATCCCTTTTGACTTTTCCCTATTTTTTTCTATTTCAATTTTGTTCAACTTGTTATAATCTTGCATCCTTTCAATAAATTGGTTTGGCCAGTTCTCGAAAGGGATTGTGTAATGATTCACCCACTCCGGTGATATATGTGGTATTGGGCATCTCGGTTTTAAATATACTTGAACAAAATGCCGCGGATTTGAAACCCACCCAACACAGATGATACGATCATAGGGATTTGGTGGTGGAGCAGTGTGTAGTGGGAAATGAATTTCTACGAAACTTATCTTGTAAGATTAATACACACTCTCTCATACACACTTGCTATGAGATGATTCATTTTAGGAAAGCGCATCCATTTATGCTCTGGTTCATCTTCATTGACGCAAGGTACTAACGCTTTATAAATCTCCTCAACTTTTTCATTAGTTCCGAGCACCCATTTGTGTAATTCTTTATTGCTCCTCAACTCTCTGATAAGAGTGTCGCGAAGTTTGTGAGCGTCTTCCCCTTTACCCAGCAAACTAGAAACAACCCGAAAATCATAGTTACTGTCACCACTGACATTGATGATATGTTCAATGTACTTGTGCATAAAAATCAGCATCTCCTCGATGAATGGTATTTTTGGTGGAGTAAGTGTATGAGGTGTTTTTCTAATACAGACACCTTTGAAAACACTTTTTTGACATTTTGGAGTAGGCGAGTCAGGATAAACTTTGTCAATGTGTTCAAAATATGAAGGACTCCTCTTTATTGAATTATCACCCGGTGTTGGTTTCACCTTATTAGGTGCCCCTTTAGTTTTACCGGTTGAGATGGTGGTTTCAAGTCAGTGGTCTCCGAGAATGAAATCTTCCTAAGTTGCTCTTTGATGTGGAGTTTGGTGGGTGCATGGGCTCTCAAAAATATTTCTTGTATCGCTTTCCATTCAGTCAAGATGGAGATACTAGATTTGTCGTCTTTCATTTTAGTGTCATCTTCAAAACTGAGACTCTTCTAATGATTGGAGACCTCGTACATACGTATCGCGCAATCAACTTTCATTTTCTTAGATATGACACAAGCACGAGGGAGTCCATATGTTTTCACAATTGTGCAAGTTCACTTTGAGCTATCGGAACCTACATTAGAAGCTCGTTTGACTTCATGAAAAATGTAATTCAGAGTTGACCGAGAGATCTTACTGACCAAATGAGAATATAGTGTGTTGTCTTTGAACCTTGTTCCAACGTCGTGATATTACAATCAAATGTTACTTGTATCTCATTATGTTGGTTTAGTATCATATGGATCACAGAATATCATCCCGTAGTCAAATCACCCTTGTTATTTTCCAACCAATTCTTCAGACATGCATGAGCAGACTCAACTTGGTTTATTGTTGTATTTTCGAGGTGCATAACTTGATCGGTCCATGCACAAACATTTTTCTTCTTCACCTAATCAAGTATTGTGCTTTCAACATATTTCAATAGATCGGAATATTTCACAGACATTTCTAAAATGTAAAACAACATCATCGTATATCTCTTTTGTAGATGAATTTATGATAACATTTCATGCATCCATAATTTTCTCCACAATAACACCAGCCTTGACCAGTTTTCCATCTTCACCTGCAAATTTTTTTGTTCGTATCGCGGGTTTAACCCGACTTCTCACATTTTTAGTAATATGGTACCTACAAAGTAATGCATAAGAAGAGGAAAATATTGTTGCAACCGAATTCCTTAATATTGTATCTCGGTTGGTAACAATTACTTTCGACATATCTTCTTGGTATTTCAACATCGACCGACAAACCTCTAAATCCCATTTAAAAATATCCTCTTTTTCTCACTCTAGAAATGCAAAATCAATCGAATATGTTTTCTCAATCGACGTAACATCAACAATTTCCAACAATTGAAACATGTAATTGTTGGTCTTATACGTTGAATCAATTATGAGCACAGTGGAAAATATATTGAACAACTTAATGGAATCAGGATGATTCCAATAAATGTATCTTACTGTTACCCCATCCTCACATCTTCGGTGCATACAAACATAATGGTTTTCATCTAGAAGTTTCCCCATCCTCACATCTTCGGTGCGTACAAACATAATGGTTTTCATCTAGAAGTTTCAAGAGGTGTTGCATTTCAGTTTGATCTCCCTTAGCGCTAACTTGAATAAATAGCGCCTATTGTACACTTGCTTGATATTTGATGTATTCTCGGGTCTTTTACACTTCAAGGTTGCAAGTATATTTTTGGGCGGTACCAAATTCAATGTCATGTCGAAAATACATGTCTTCTCATCCGGAAGGAACCGACATGTAATTGGATGACAAGTTAACCTTAAACTTAAATCATGATTGTGTAAACCACATATCACATTAAATCTTATTTCTTATTTGCCAACAGATTACCACGCAATTTAAATGGACATTCACATTTCCTTGAACTGGTGTCGTCGTGTTTCAAATTTTGGGCCTGACGCATATATTTCACACTTTTCGCATGTCTAAGTCATAAATACACATCTTTTATCCATACCATTATTGGACCTTCCAATCACAACACCAAACTCTGGTAGCCTATGTACAAATCCACTGCAACAAGTTTTCACGTAATCCAAACTCTTCTTCAATTTCAAAATGACCACGAATATCTACCGTCTTAGTTACGAGAAGAGATATGAAAGGTGAAACAACTTGAGACACATCAGATTTGTGAATGTTATATGGATGCACCAATATCTAATGTGATAAAAAAAATAAAACTAATTAACATATAGTTGCTAGAAAATTAAACACTCATAAGAACCGAAAATCAGATTAATGTGAAGAATGAAGATTGAAATGAATAAATTTGACCTGAAGTCTGATTCCTTTAGCTCGTTTTGATATGATGAACCACGAGAATGAAGATTCGGAGTGAAAAAATAGATTGAGAATGGAAGAGTTTTTAAGAAGGTCTATGGAAAGAAGAAGAATGAGGATGATCATCCTTCAACATGTATATTTTTCATAATACCAGATATATATTTTCAGTTATATATAAATTTGACAAGGTGGCAGAAAATTCAATATTTTTCCTATACAAATCAGAAGTAGAATACCGATTGCAACTATCGATTATGTTGTCTTTTAAATAGAATAAAACCATATTTAATCTGTTTGTATGTGAAATATGGTACGCACCGAAAATATATATCCGATTTCTAAAGACATTTTAGAGAATGCTTAAGATTTTTCTTTTCACTATATGATAGAAAGAGAAATTGCCTTAAAAATTATATTCGGTTGTTTGTAAAATCTAAGTGTTGGTTTCTATATAAGAATCTTTCTACTATAATTTATCTTTTAAAAAACATTCAACTTTTTCCAACCTAACAACTCCAAGAGTTTAACTAAAAGAGTTTCACAAATTACTTCATAATTATATTTCAACAAAATTATTTATTTTAATAAATTTTATTAAGTGAGATCTGCCCAAAGAAAGGAGCAAAACAGTGGAGTGCTTCAATCAGTTGTCTTCAATCTCTATAAGCATTTAAATTATTTGATCAACAATGAGAATTTCTAATTAGTTTGGTACTAAATAGGTGAAACACCAACCACCATTGTGAATGCTCTAAATAGGTGACATAGGTGATAGGTGAAGCACTCATCGCTGTTCTCTGCTTGCAGCATCAATTATAAATCACGTTTCAGGTAAGCTGCTCTATCAAGTATCAGTCATTAAGTTTTGGTGGCGAGAACTTCCTGCCTAGAACTAAACTACCAAAGATACTAAAACGACACATACATGGCTACAAGTATTACTAGAAGCTGATGTATAATCTATACTTATCTCCCAGATCATTAGTTTATGTTTGAAACTCCACAAGGCATGAACTAGAAACCATTGTGTTATAAGGTTCTGTTTAAAACTTTGAATTTGAGCTAGGCAATCATTTCTTCAGGTATATGAATTGTCAAAACTAGCACTAGAATCGATCCTTTCTTCAGGTGTATGAATTGTCAGAACTAGCAATAGAATCAATCGACATTAAACACAATATAAACACTAGTCTATACGGCATGAAAGCCTTTCATATCCAAGCACATGAAACTTTAATCTAATCTAAACATAAATATTAAGAAATCTTGCTACACGCTATACAAGTACAACTTCAGGAACTTATGTTGTTTCCTACCGATGTTCCTAAATAAGCTGATTGGGCCAACCCGTGCTCAAACAGGAACGGGTTAAGAGGGAATTCATCCATAGTTTAAATCCTTTGACATAGAAATTACCAACCTAGGACAACTAACACAGAAAACTCAAGTAGCAAGAGACTGTCCCAGCAAAGCCTAACAAGCCCTGCTTGTTACAATTGTCATTTAATCCAAACAAATTTCGCAATACCTGCAAAGACAAGACTGACTATGATTAAAAACCACCAAAGGGTTGACTATGATTAAAAACCATCAGTGTTTTTGTCAAGCACACTATCAATGCTTGTTATAAGAAAAGACTTGTATCAATTAAAATGAAAATTAGTATGACATTGGCCAACAGTGTGGCTTGGAAGCCCCAGAACGAGCCATTCAGACACAGAAGATCACTTAGGAGTTATCTCTTAAAAGAAACAATTTATTTGCCTCGGAATTTGAAAAGTATCTTAGACCAACTGTAGGACAAATGGGAAATCAGTTATACTTTGGACTTGTTAATGTTTGACAATCCTCCAAATAAATATAAAGACTAAATGTATGACAAATGGGAAATCAGTTATACTTTTGGACTATTTGAATGTTTGACATTCCTCAAAATAAATAAAAAATGAAGAATATAATCGTAGACTTCAGATTTACAGAAACAACAAATGAAGAAATATGATTCAACAATAAAAATCAAGCTATACAATCCTTCAATTACAACAAGCATCGTCACTTCCGATAACCAAACCCTTTTGTCCAGAGTGGAATCAGATAAATGGATCAAACACGCTGTAAATGCCTTACCCTGAATCATCTTTCTTTTTTTATAAATTAGCATGAATCATTTCTAATATGTGATACCAAACCAGTTCACATACAAATAAGCATAATGTGTTCTGAAAATATCATTTCCTATGTGGCAAAAATATCACCCCAAACTGTTGTGTCTAACACCAACATGGAAAAAAAATCCATTCATTTACTGGATTATAAGTTACTACCAGTTTTAAAATTAACCTGAAGAGCCAAGATCTATAAAATGACAAAATTTACAAACTATAAAATCATCTGAATTTAAGAAAACAACATTTTGTACTATCAAACTTTTCTCCCAAAACTGGTTCTAACTAGTATTCAATTAAAGAAAATTTTCTCCTATGCATTTCATTTTATCTGATTCGACAACACTTGGAAGATAAAAATAACTTATCAATCTGGTAGAAAAATATTCATTAAAACTTACACAGAAATACAACCAAGAATATGCATTGTTACCATGTTGGGTCGTCTATACAAGAAGCTCGTCTTCAAGATAATTATACTCAAAAGTGAATTCCGTCTTGATTCTTTGACACCTGAATGAATCATCACACCAAGTTAAAGAAAAGTCTAGGGAAAAAGTATAAAATCAGCAAAGTATCGTATTAAATACACAGCTAAAATTAGGCTGAAAATAAAAATAACAAAGTTAACTCAACATACCATCCATGTTGCAGGTCATCATTTGCAATATGAAAATCAAAGTACACATATGTTCCCTGCTCAAAATCATCTGTAGCAACTTTGGGCTCTTCATGCCGCTGAAACCATGTATTATACTTTCGGTGGTATCTCCAAGACTGCTTCTTTAGCTCCTTTGCAGCCAAATATTGTTGGTATGTGTTCTACAGAAAAAATGAATATAAGTTACACCTGACTGAATAACAATAATAATATTAATCACATAGCATGTTCAGGTACCTGTTGATAATAAAATGCAAAGAACAGGGTGTCAGTGCCATATGCCTCAAGACCTAATCTCTCCCAAAAGGCAGGGTTGTTAACTATTGGCGCTTGAACTTGTGGATAGCTAGGAGGTGTAATTGTTGGATGCCTCTACACAACCACAACAAAATGGAAATTAAAATTAATGGTAAGGGCAACCATATAATAAATTATTTAATAAGTAAACCGAAATCCATACAGGAGTATAGGTTCTAGGACGTTCTGAGTCTTTAGCTAGTGGAACTTTAAAATGTGCTGCCTCAAGCATTTGTAAATTATATAGTTGATCGCGCACTCCACCAGAATTAACACTTGATGCACTAAAGCTATCACCAATGGCTCCAAGTTCAACACCATTTCTTCTTCCAATGACACCAAGGTGGCCAGCAGATTGATTTGATTGTAAAGGTTGACCAGGAGACAAATCAATATCTCTGGAAATTTGAGCAGCTTCTGGAAGAGATGCAGATGCACCTGCCTGTAGCATAAACAACAAATAGGCAATCAATATCATCAACAGAATCCACATGTGCACACGGATCAAACAAAATGCATATTTTGCTATCTGCAAATCAGGTAAGTCCAAAACACCTGACATCCCATAGCCACATGCCTCTCGCCAGCTTAAAATATGGACTAATATAGAGTTGGTCATCTGGTTTTCATATCACATGTTACCTGTCTATATAACTAAATGCTAAATTTGTTCATGTCTAAAACCAAAACAAGAGGGGGGAAAATATAAAACTTCAACAAATGCATATGCTCTATATTTCCTTCAAGCATTTTAAAAATAAAAATAAAAATTTATTCTACAGACATTCTTTGAAATAAACATTAATATGTGCTTCTGCAAGTTTTGAAGTGATTAAGATAGATCTTAAAATAGGAAGAGATCACAAGTTAATCGACGTACAGGTGAATCTACAGCATATGTTGATTTCAAATCATCTTCAACTATGAGATTCTTGCCAATCCCTGTGCTAGTAGATTCAGTTGTTGACTCGTCGGGAAAACTCTGATGTTGTTGTTCTTCAATTTTATCTGCACAGTTCAAAACATGAAATATAACCCATCTCTCGTAATAATGCCAATCCTAGATTAAAAATAAAAACAATTATTGTACTCTTGTGAGAGATGTATTGTTCACACATTGAACTTTAGATGATTCAATTATCATTGAAGTCATTTTTAAACTTGACTCACACCAACTACGAGAAATCTTATTCCTGATTGACTTACTGGACCTCAATGACTTCATAGAAAACAATCACTTCATGACATGATATTGACATTTCAGATATTTATTTATTCATTTAGAGGGGAAGTCAAAATAGAGACTCCTTAAACACAAAAGTACCATGAAGGAACAAACAGCGAGATTTTTTCACAAACACATCACTTGATTTCTCAGCATGATAAATATTTAATATTCCTATTCATAATATTCTCTTTTTGGAAAACAAAGGATATACAGGGAAAAAATATCTATTATGTACAGCTTGCTAAACAATCAGAGCAGAATCAGAGTTGTTAATAGCGGCCGGAGCGGCCGCTATCGCGGCGCTCCAGAGCGGAGCGGAGGCATGCCACGCGCGCACAAGGGTGCGGTGGCGGAGAGAAGATAGCGGGCACTATCGCCGCTATCCCGGGTCGCGGATAGCGGGCGCCTCCCGGGCGGAGCGGTTCGGGCCTGGTTTTTTTTTAATTTTTTGGGCAAAATTACTATTTTACCCCTCATTTAAAATACTTTTTAAAACAGATTTGCTATTGTATTTTCTTTCCTGCGTTACGGTTTCTCACTTTCTTCTTATGCCCTAATTTTTGTGCGCTTCTTTTCCACTCTTCAACTTCCACCGTTCCAGTTTTTGTGCCCTTCTTCTCCACTGTTCGACTTCCACCGTTTCAGTTCCAGCAAGACAGCAACATACAACTGCAGTCTGCATCTTCTCCACCGTTCCAGGCTTCCACAAGGCAACACTTCCACCGTTCCACTGTTCCAGTTCCAGCAAACAGCACTTCCACCGTTCCAGTTCCAGCAAACAACACTTCCACCGTTCCAGTTCCAGCAAACAGCACTTCCACCGTTCCAGTTCCAGCAAACAGCACTTCCACCGTTCCAGGCTTCGGGTAAATATGGCAGCTTCTTCGTCGACACCCAATTCTGCGTCGGTTGCTTCATGTGCTCCAACGTTCAAACCAACCAATAGTAAGGACATAGGATGGAAATACAATCATTTGAAGGATTTGAATAACAAGAAGAAGGTGACATGTGATTTTTGTAATTTAACTAGCAGTGGGGGAATAAGTAGAGCCAAAAGGCATCAATTAGCAATACCGGTGATGTAGTTTCTTGCACGAAAACACCCGAGGATGTTAAGGCTATATTACGCGCGGACATGGTTGAGAAGGAGAGAATTAAGAAAGGAATACAAGAGGTTTCGGTGCAATTAGATGTGGATGATACCATTGATATTGAGGAAATACGTAGAATTCAAACCGGAAAGAGGATGGTTGCGAGTGAGACCTCTTCAATGGTTGTCAAGAGGACTAAGGGACCGCTGGATTTGGTGTATAAGAAGAGTAAGGACACAAGCATCAATGATGCGTGTGATAAAGAAGCAAGGGCAAGAAACATCCAATATATTGGTTGCTTTTTTTATACGTGTGGAGTTGCTTTTAACGTAGCAAATGCAAGAGCTTTTAAGTTGATGTTGGAAGCCGTTGGAAGTTATGGTCCTCATTTGAAACCGCCAAGTTATCATGAACTCGGGGTTCCAATCCTTCGAAATGAGTTGGAATATACAAAATGTTTGTT
Organism: Vicia faba; assembly: GCA_948472305.1. Lineage (NCBI taxonomy): Eukaryota > Viridiplantae > Streptophyta > Magnoliopsida > Fabales > Fabaceae > Vicia > Vicia faba. Next base: position 615,664,490 of record OX451740.1, on the reverse strand, counting down.
GAAAAACCAAGAGGTGCAAAGGAATAAATATGGATGTTCAATTATGTCGGATGGTTGGACGGATAGAAAAGGTAGAACATTGATTAATTTCTTGGTCAATTGTCCGACGGGGACCATGTTTGTGAAAAGTGTTGATGCTTCTAACTATGCCAAGACGGGGGAAAAGCTAGCCGAGTTGTTGGACACTTTTATTGAGGAAATGGGTGAAAAAAATGTTGTTCAATTGATTACCGACAATGGAAGTAATTATGTAGCGGCGGGTAAAGAACTGTGTTTGAGGAGGCCTCACATGTTTTGGACTCCATGTGCTGCCCATTGTATAGACCTTATGTTAGAAGACATAGGCAAAATTCCAAAGGTTCAAAAGGTTATACATTTATAATCATACTTTTGCTTTGAATCTAATGAGAAAGACTACGGGTAATGTTGAATTGGTTAAACAAGGAGTGACAAGGTTTGCTACCCATTTCCTTTGTCTACAAAGGATGCAAGAACTAAAAGGAAAGCTTAGAGAGATGTTCCTTTGTGAAGAATGGACGAGTTCCAAGTGTGCCAAAGATGCTGAAGGATAAAGGGCAGCTACTACTATACATACGATATCATTTTGGAATGATGTTCTTTACACTCTTAAGTGCATGGCGCCTCTTGTAGATGTGCTAAGAATGGTTGATAATGAAAGGAAACCCGCAATGGGATACATATATGCCGCAATGGGGGTAGCGAAGGAATCAATTGAGAAAGCTTTTAGTTCAAATTCAAGCAAGTACGAAGCCGTATTTGAAATCATTGATAAAAGATAGGAGTGTCAACTTCATCATCCGCTACATTCTGCAGGTCACTATCTCTATCCTGAATATTATTATTCTAAACCAGAAATTGAGAATAATGGTAGATTGGTGAGAGGCCTCCGTAAGTGCATTGAGACACTGAGTGAAAGTTATGCAGTGGAAGATTTGATTTCAGAACAATTGTCACAATACAGGGGTGCTACAGGTCTCTTTGGTATAAGAGCGGCAATTAGACAAAGGTCGACATTAGCTCCAGGTAAGATGGAATGATTTTTTGATTTTTTACATATGATACACTTTGTGTTATGTATATGGAAATGAAATGATTTTTTACAATTACTTGCAGCTGAGTGGTGGAAGTCTTATGGAGCCGAAACTCCGGAGTTGGAATTGTTGGCTGTTAAAGTGTTGAGTTTGAGTTGCAGTGCTTCCGGATGTGAGCGTAACTGGAGCATCTTTGAGCATGTGAGTATTAATTTTTTACTAGGATTAGGATATTAAAGTATCTTACATGCAAGTATTATTAAATTAATACTTCAAATTATTGTATTTTAGATTCATTCCAAGAAGAGAAATAAATTGGAACATTAAAGATTGCAAGACTTGGTGTTTATCAAGTATAATCAAGCTTTGGTAGAGAGGTTTGAAATTCGGGATAAAATTAATCCAATGGAATTTAACGAAATTAATTTCCACACCGAATGGTTGGTGGGAGAGATGGAAAATGTAGGAGATGATGGTGAAGACTTGGTTCATCCAAATCATGATTTAACTTGGAGTCAAGTTGCCGATGCTAGTGGGGCTAATGAACCTATAATCTACTAGGGATGTCAGTTTGGACCTGTTAATGGGGATCCCCGCGGGGAACGCCCCGTTCGGGGCCCCAAAGATGGGGAATTTTCCCCCGTGGGGGCGGGGATGGGGAGAAAAATTCCCCCGAAAGCATTTCGGGGACGGAGACGGGGAATACACCCCCCGCCCCGCGGGGACCCCGCCCCGCCTATTATTTTAATATAGTTAATTTAATATATATATTTTAGATTAGGTTTTTTAGTCATTTCCTTTATGTTTATTTATAAAAATAAATAAATAAATATTCATGTATTTATTAAGAGAGAGAAATGTAAATACTAGTATTTTTTAATAACATAATAAATATGTGAATTCTTTGTGCTTTTTATTTTTATAGAAAATATAAACATTTTAAAAAAATAAAATATTAATGAATAAATGTAGGATCTATGGGGATCCCCGCGGGAAACGGGGATCCGCGGGGAACGGGGATGGGGATAGAAATTCCCCCGTGACGGAGATCGGGGACGGGGACGGGGAATGAATTTGATGGCGGGGAAAAAGATGGGGAAGTGTCCCCCCGGCCCCGCCCCGCCCCATTGACATCCCTATAATCTACACTAGGAGGACAACAAGGCAACTTGAAGTTGGAAGTACTTCTCAAGCAACAAAGGCACCCATAGCAACAATTTCACCAAGAGCAACAATGACACCTAGAGCACCACCAATGGCACAACAAGTGGTGGAAGATGTTGAAGAAGTTGAAGATGAAGAGTTAGAGGAAGATGTTGAAGAAGTTGAAGAATTGGAGGAAGATGTTGAAGAAGTTGAAGATGAAGAATTGGAGGAATATTTTGATGATGCTACATGATTTCTATGTTTGCTTGAATTTTCATATGATAGTACTAAGTTTGAATTTGAATCTTTATGTTTTGAATCTTGATTAAACATTGTTCTTTGTTTGACATTAGATTTTATAAATATTTTATGAGTGTTGTGAAATTAGTTTAGTATTATATGACATATATTTTATAGATTATTATAATATAATTATTAGTATATAAAAGGTTATCCCGCTATCCGGGATCCCGCTACCCGGGATCCCGCTATTCCAACTTTTCCCATTCCCGGGGGTCGGTCGCTCCGCTATCCGGGATTAATAACTCTGAGCAGAATAATGTAGGTGTGGAGAGTTGGGAACTGCCTAGACAAAACCATACTACTCTAACCATGCCCTTCTCAAAATGAGAAAAGGAAAAGAAAATGGTCCAAAGAGGAAAAGTTATAAAGCAAAACACGATCTAGGAAATATTAGAGCAACACAAAAGATACCTGCATCTTTAGCAGCACCTGGAATTGCTTGTTGACTAGACGGGGAATGTAAGGAGTTGGGCTGCTGTAGCGAGACAGAAGAAATACCACCGAGACTCGGGGATTGGGCTCCAAGTCCCATACTAGATTGTGAAGAAACGGATGAGCCTTGAGAGTTGAACTGCACATATTATGGCATGTCATACAAAATATTGAAATAACTTACACTTAATCATGCAATTGGTCCCAGCAAATAGGAGTCACTTGAATTGTGGTCCCAGTAATTCCAAATTCTTTCAATTTGACACACTGCAATTTCAAATAATTTTCAAATTGATCCCAGTTGAATTTTTGCTGAAGTGTCATTGGTGACAGTGTTTTTCACTTAGGGACCAATTAACAAATTCAAATGAACGAAACACCTAGATTTAACATCTATTTAGGGATCAATTAACTACATTTAAAGAGACAAATTAGATTTATGTATTTTTTGTTTTTCACTACTGATATACTGCACATTGGCTGTATTTATTTATTAAGTTTGCGATTTAACTCGCTAACAAATCAGTAATTACTCTAACAAAAAATAACCAACTAATAGTTTATTAAAACCAAGTTAACAGAGAGTATGATATATGCCATCAAAAATAATTTTCTAGTGTCACCTGTATTTCTTATGTAATGAGATACAGTTGTATATTATCATTTCAAAGAAAAGAAAGCCATTAACTAGAAAAGTTAAATTTATATCGAAGAGAAAATGGAAGGAAAATGAAGAAGGGTCCTGAAGTGTAAAAACTTTAAGGTTTAAAGCTTTGGTATGTTTGAACCTCAATACCATATATACTACTTCCTCCATCCCAAATTATAAGACACTTTGGAGAAAAAAAATTGTCCAAAATTATAAGTCACTCTACATTTACAATGCAACATTAATGATATTTTTGGGACGGAGGTAGTAATATTTATCATGCAGTTAACAATACAAGTTTGTCAAACCAATGACACGTCACCATGAAGAGTTCAAACTATACTTGAAACTACAGGGTGAAATATCAAACAATATTGAATGATCCACTAAGTAAGATTATAATCTGAATGTCAAAAATTCTTAATTGTTTCTGAAGCAATCATAAAAGATCTTGGCTTTTTCGTTTCCATAAATAGTTTCTGTAGCTCACCTATGATTTCGTAGAGAAGCAAAGGAAAATAGAAATTACTTCTAATTTTACTTGCAATGTTATCAAGACGTGCCAAGAGTTTATAGTAAATAACCATTTGAAAAATTATTGAACTATACCAATATCAGAAGGAAATGTGATTGCATATATTGGCCAGACAACTCAAAGATACAAGCCAAAGCCAAAACCACAACAGCAACTCTCTTGTATCACTAAAACAGAACAAAAATATATAGGACCCTAAATGAACGTTTAATTTCTTAACCGAATTTTTTAAGATATAGTTAGGAACAGGGATAAAATATTTAATTTGAAGAAACAGAGGAGAGAAAGAGCATGATGGGCACACAGATGCATTTTGGCCATAATGAAATTTCAAATAGAAGTAAAACTGTACAAGAACAAGTAAGCAAAGAGTACCTGCTGCAAAAGTGGACTTTGTTGTTGGGAAGAAAACTGCTTATGATTTCCTGCAACAAGGGAAGGCATATTAAGAAGGGTACTGGGCCCTTGTTGCACTTGCTGAAACTTCTGCAAAAACTTCTCCCTTTGATCAGGAGCTATTTCAGTTCTTCCACGGAGTTGCCCCTGAATTTTAAAACGAACAAATCCCTTCAATGGAATTAACTTTACATAGATAATGAAATACATAGGATGATACTTTATTTCAAACCTTAAAAATAAATTACTTTCCAAACTACTTGTAGTGGTCTGTTTAGCATTCAAACCCATCAATGCATTTATATATCATATTGAATACCGTAAGATACATTTTATAGTTTAACAAAGGCAAATGAAAGCTTAAATTTGTTGAAACAATAAACAATTCATTTTTTGTAGGTACCTATGTAAAAATTCATATGCCTAGTTAGAGCAAAAAACAAGAAAATTTAAGGACAAAAATTTACCGCATCATTCTGATTCGGAAAGGGACTTCCAGGCCTCCATTGCATGCCGGGAACCACAGAAGGGGAGAAAACTCTCCCAGATACAGCTGCAGCTTCATTAACAGTACTAGAGTCAACAGAGGCAGTTCCATCATTAGTCTTCCCAACCTGAGGCAAGATCAACCTATTGCTTAGCGGTGATACAAGAGGTTGCACCATTCCACTACTTCCAAGTCTATCATCAGCTGCCAATATATTTCGCTTAGTTATTTCTGATGCTGAAGGGAGTGAACCAAAGGCTCCATTACCAGAAACCATGTTTCCGGAACCAAGAGGGATGCTGGCTGTTGCTTGATTTGACAAGCTGTTTCTGCCCCGCACAAGAGCTGCATCAGAAAGCGAAGGAGATGGCCTACGGCTAGGGAAGCTGTTAATATCTTCTTCCTTTGTAGAGGCTGACTGATTTACATTAGCATTCTCCAAAACATTTCGAACAGAACTTGAGACAGAAAAGACTGCAGCAGCCGGTGAACTGGACAAGTTATGACCTGAAACATTCACAAAAGCAGGAGCGGCATTGTTCCCGGTAGGTGTTGAAGCAGAAGAGCTGATTCCGCCACTTTTAGGAGGTGGAGTTTTGGCCACAATGTCAGAATTGCTATCTTGAGACGCTGTCTCGTCAGCTTGCTCCTGGAGAGAAGCATTCCAACGATTAAAAATCAGTTTCCTAAGAGGGGAACAACAATGATGTCCATCTATTTAAACAGCAACTAATGAAAATGCAGCTTTTCTTCCCTTGACTGATAGTCGGGTAAATGATAATTCAACCAAGTGCACTTGGTAGAGACTGCAGTCTTTAGTCCATTATTTATAATATTAATCTTCAATGTGTGCTATTCGATATGCCATCAGAAATCTTTTAAATTTAGTGCGTGTAAGATGGATATTGAAAATTTTGGATTAAAATAACAGTTTGTTTTCTGCGTGTCAGGTATTTTAACCTTTCATGTTACACGCTAAGTTATTTATCACCACTCATGGTGACAAGCATCCCAATTTCACAACCATGCTCCTATTTCAGTACTATTTGAAGCAAAGTAGGAAAAACCTTCCTATTAGAAAGAATGACTTGAATTCACTATTTATCAATCATCATTGCAAACCAATAACCATTACCATCATAATACAACTAAAGGGGATAATCTCAATGTCATTTATGTAACGAAATATCTGACAGGAGCATAGAGTAAATTTAAATACATAATAGAAAGAATCCCGAAGAAAAAAATCTGAAACATCCTTAATTACAATTTTCCATAACAGGACTTACAGAAACATTTTCAGGTCATAAAAACAAGAAATACATACAGATGTTTGTGATGACGCTGACTGTGATGCCGATACTGCCAAGGGACTCTTCAAGCTAAGACCAGGTGCCACCTGAAAATACATAATAAATATGACTTCTACGAAGAATTATTCAATTAATATAATAAGTCAGAATAAAAAAAAAATTTGAATAACAAAGGGAGTTCAAAAATAAGGGCCTAGAGTAAAAAACCCAGCATATAACAACAATAACACTATCCACCAAAGCCAATTCCCACCAGGTGGAAATAACTAGATGGATCAAATGATGCTGTAATACCTTATCATGAATCATCATATGTATAATAATAAGGCATTGAACTCCAAATACTTCATAATGGTTCAGCCAATAGGTTTGCTAAATATCTCCCCCTATTTCTAGTTATTGGACTGTCCCTCATCTGGGGTATCCTCCTTGCCAACACTTCTAAATGTGTTATCCAATACGCCCATCTCACCTAAGGCGGGATTTAACTATCTTTTCCTTTAACTTCCTCACTAATGCATTCCCATTTTGTTATGCGACCCACAAAACCGGCTAGTAAGTTAAAAGATGTTTCCCATTTATAAATACTTTACCAGGTCATACAACATGGGACTCTCAAGAACCCAAAACAAGGATTACCTTAATTTCATAGAGATATATAACATATTAGCAACAAACAAAATAGACAATCTAATATGAATTTCAAGGAAAAAATTATAATATGTCAATTAAATGATATATGCCAAAAACCAATAACACAAATCTACATATGATTGAAATGTATTTGTGTGCAAGCTATGCATGTTTGCAACCAAAAAAAAAATGAATAAACAAATACCTTTGCAAGACCAGTGGGAATTGTAACAAGATCTTCTAGAATCTTCCCTTCGTCTAAAGGCAATGAACTGATTGTCTAGAAAAATAGACAACCCAATACGGAAAATTCAAGGCAAAAAAAAATGATAATATGCAAAAATTAAATTATGTATGCCAAAGCAATAACACAAATCTACATATGATTCGTACATTCGTGGGTGCAAGTTGTGCCTGTTTGCATCCAACCAACAATGAATAAACAAATACCTTTGCGACCGCAACACTTGTGGGAATTGTAACAAGATCTTCTAAAGTATCAACCTTATCTAAAGGTAATGAAATGTATAGTTCATCAACATCATCAAATTCGTCAAAATCCTCCTGTGAAAGAAAAAATTAATAAGAAAAAGAAATAGAAAATCAGTATGAAATGAGTCATAAATTTTTTAGAGGAATTATCTCCACCCTCCAACATGACTTTGGAGTTAAATTTTGTGCAATCCCAAAGTATATTTTTGGATAAAATATGTCACCTGGAAGTACACTTCTAAAAAAGTGTGCGCGGTTTTTAGAAATGTGGTGTATGGGGAAAGTTCCACCCAAAGAAATATTGGAGAGGAGGTAAGGGGGAATGTTTCATTTCAAAACTTCAAAAATTATAAAAATGAACAAGGAAATACTGGAAAACTTGCATGATATTACCTCATTTCATTCCTATTATTTTGAAATATTTTCATGCGAGGACAGCTGAGATTTTACTTAAAATATAAAATGATCCCTCCTTTATCTTCCCTCCAAATACACTCTAAAGGACTCCCATAAATAAACAAATAAATAATGTATATATAAAGGTCATATGGATGTATCAACAACATTTACTCAGTTTCCAACTTCTCAAAGCATAATGATTTCTAAAAGACAAACCTGATTTCGCTCTACATAATCATCCAAGAAATCCTTCACATCATTAACCTGCTCTGGACTCAATTCGTCATTATCTAGAAGTCTCAAAACTAATTCACATTTCTTTATATGAGCCTTGTGCCGAGTAATTGATGTCTCCAGATGCGTCTACAAATCAAACAAAATGTGTCAATGACCATGAGAAAGGAAACAATTATCATTCCCGTACACTATATGTCCTGAACTCCGTACCAATCTAGGAGGCCTGTTTTTTCCTTTCTTGACTGTAAGGCCTTCAAGCTCAGCTTCAAAGTTATCAATCTGAGATTCTAACTCTCCAACCTACTCACATATTCAAAAGACAATACAAAGAACATAAGGTAAATGATAAGCAAGACATATATGTACATGAGTCAGGCTAATATGATCTCACTCATAAAATTATAAGATCAAGGAGACAGCATAACAAAAATTGCCGTGAAAACAGGTTCAAACTTTTGATACAGAAAATATGGAAGAGAAACATATCTTAAGAACCAAATGAATTTATGCATCGTTAAGAGTAGAAAGGTCTCAAACTAGACTACAAGTACAACTTATATCGTGTTGCAATGAACATTATATACAAGGTAAACAAGGTCAACTACTTTCTTAAGCAAGCACTCTGCTAGCCATACTGAACACAACAAAGCCAAATCGGAGATTATTCAAAGGAAATGATTCCATACCACGTTGTTTAACCAATCCCTCGTCTCTGATTTAGCCTTCTCTCTTGGATCCTATCAGAAAACAGTCAGATAACAAATTCTTCAGCACAATACTGACATAAACATAACCACTTAACACCAGAAAAAAAAAAACCGTGAATTGGTAAAATGAAAGAAAAAGAAGTAACATCTCCCCGATTCAAAGACTCACAGTCTTCGGCTGTTGACCCAAGCCTTCTTTAGAAAATGCTTTTGTCTTAGTTTCCTTCTCACATATCTTAAATCTTTCCATTTCTCGTTCAATTAACTTCCGAGCATCTACCAGAGCCTGCTCATATGCCGCACTAACCTACATCAAGGATAAAAAGCTATGTCATACTCAAAGCCTGTGATTTAAATTCCAACATTTCTCATTCAAATCAGCACACAACATAAGCCAAATCAAGCAGCACTACAATTAATTAAGTTAACAAAATCCACTAAATTCACATTCAAACTAGTTTCAATTAACTTATTTTAAGTTCAAAACAGCTTAGGGCACAAATAAAATAAATTAAAATTTTCAGCATTTTAATTGCGTTATTCAACAATTATGAGCAAATACCTTCTTATCCTTGATCTCACTGGATTGAATCCAAGTCTTAATCTGATCTCTATACCTCTGGAGCTTCTTAATCTCCTTTTTGAGGTCTGCCTCGAATTTCTCCTTTTGATTTGCATTGTCTGTGTCGTAAACCTATCAACACAAAATAAAAAGCGATTAACAGCGGAAAAGCGCTACTTAGTTCAGAATTAGTAGAAATTAGAGTAATCGAAGCGATGAAAAACGAAAAGAGTTGGGGAAAATTAGAAAAACCTTGTTCCAGATACTGTCGAATACTTCAACGCCTTCCTGAACCTTCTTGAGAACACGATCTATCTCTCCTTGAAGCTTTCGACTCGCACCCATTTGATTATGGTTAAATCAATTTCATACAATTCGCGAAATTGTGATTGATCAGCGAAAATTCAGTTGGTATTTTCTTGCTCCGTTGATTCTGGTTCTAGGGTTTGTTTCTGCTATCACACACACACACTCGCTTGCAAGACGACGCGGAGATTCTACCCTGATGTTTATGTTCGTACTATCATTTTGTAGGGTCAATTTTATTTACTTTTTATTAAATTTTATTTTCTTTTCTTTCCTTATTTATTTCATGTTTTTCTTGACTATGATCAGTTTTCTATTTTTAATATAATAATAGTAATTACATAATTACTTCATTAATCAACTAAAATTGGTTTTAATAAAGATTTTAAAGATATATAAATAATTGCAATTCTTAATAATTTATTTAATTAAATTTTTTTTATTGTATCATAATCATTTGTACAACTACATTTCACTTCTCTACGAACAATTGATATCATTTTACATTTGGACAACAAACTTAAATACAAACTTTAGTTATTTCAATCTTAATTTTAAGTATAATTCTCACGATTGGAACAACAAACTTGCATTAAAAACACGCTATCAATCTTTGGACTTCCTATTCATTTCCTTATGTCCTTCATTTGTCAATTTATTTATTTCCAACTTCAAAATCAAATCAAATCATATAGCTTCAAAATCATTTTTTCTACAATTTCTCCTCTTCCTCTTTGAAAGCACATGGAAGAGCACTTCCTTTTTCTTTCACAATAATAAAATCAAATCAAATGCAACACTGATCCACAAATTTCCCAATAATATAAAAAACTAGAATCAATCGATGTGGTTATTGGTGGTCGGAGGAGTTGGCTGGTGGCGGAAGTCAGTCGAGTCTGAGTGTGCGTGAAATAGATGGAGCGTCGTAGTGCTCCGACGAGAGAAGTGGTTTAATCTTCTTCCACCAGATCTGTTATCAATTCGCTCTTTATTTTCCACTCGCGGTGCTTGCGGAATCGTTAGGTATTGCTTCGAATCTTCTTTTCTTTTTTTTGGATTTGGATAAGTTTTTTTGTTTCTTTTCTGAATCGGTTTTTATGATTGATAAATCTGAAGTGTTATTTTGATTTGATTTTTAAAGTTTATTGTTGAATACGAAGACTAATGAATTGGTTATTGTTAAGAATATATTGAATGCTTTTGATAATCGTGTGGATGTGAAGCGTATTCTGCGTGATATCGAATTGGTTCAGTATGAAATTTTCAACTTTCCTAATATATTTCAATGTATAGTCAATTAGGGTAAAGTTATTTGAGATTTTATTATTTCGTATAGCTATTTGTTTGAGTGACTTTCAGATATCCTCACTTTTACGCAAGTAAGTTAATTGAGTCATTTCATCAAACAGTTAGCACATGTTCTTATTTTATAAAAAAAAAATATATTAGATCTAGATTTATTCACCTGAGAATATTCACATGAAATTTATGAATTGATTGTAACTAATCTATTTATTTGGATTTTGGTGTAAGATGTCATAGTTATTCAATAGGAAGGGTTCAATTCCTGGAAATTTTTATAGAAAGAAGAAGTGAAAACGGGTCAACATAAAGACTGAAGAGTCTTAACAAATACTCATGAAGATCTAAACACTTTGTGTTCAAGTTGTTCCTTCTTCATGAAATTCTCCTGAAGTTGCAATGTAATGTTATTTCTTTCCTTTTCATTTTTTAACGCATATGAAAATGAATTTTTATGTTTGATTTCCATGTTTCTATAGAGTGTTTAGGTTTGATTTTTAATTATTATTCACTTACTGTTGATGGTTACATTCCCGATAAAGGGGTGGGTACACACTTTTTCATTGAAAGATCAAAATTTGAAATACTCGTGTGAATGAATTACATTGATTTTATTTGTGATTAGGAAAAGTGTTACTTTCACCAATATTGGTCGGTTACTAGAGAGGAAGGGTAAAGAGTTTCTGGATTCAATCTATAAGGATCCAATTACAAGCTTTATTGATTTCCACAAATTTTCACTCTCAAACCCTCAGGTCCATAATTTGAATACTTATTTTGTTTTTTCTTCACGTTTCCTTTTTTGCTTTGTATTTTTTGTCATTGTTATTGTGTATTGTTTCGGGTTTATTGGAAAACTGTGATGGATAAAATGGACATATCATTTTCTAAACTACCTGAATGCATCTTAAGTGAGAATCTAAGTGAGAACGGTTCATCTTCTTACCCAAGTGGTCAATGACTTCCTGGAGCATCCATTAATCCTGCACTGAATTAATATAAAGGAGTTGAAATTATAAATTGCATCAACAAATAATATTCTAAAGCCTTTAGGATGAAGGAGTTTGTAAAGTATGTAGGGTTGATAGTATTGTCCATCTTGCATTGGTGGTAAATAGTTTAATATATTTATTTAGAGATATTATTTTAAGTGTGTGAAAGAAGGTTTTGATTAGGATATGTTTCTAGAATTACCCTTCTAATAACTATTTTCCAGTGGTGCTATTGCACCCATATTTGAGCTTGGGTGCTCAAGCCACCACCAGTATTAATAATTCAATTGATATTTAGAATTAATAAAATATTATCTTAAATGAGTTTATATAAATACTCATTTTATAATTGATTACAATTTTTTAAAAAAGAGTTAAATATTTGTTAACATATTTGTAATGTATAAATTATAAATTTTCATAATTTCAATTTGGAAATAATGATAATTTGTTTTAGAAATACAATTCAATGGGTAGTTATAATTAGTAAAACGGTGTCTTAAATTTATTTATAAATATGAGTAAAATAATCTTTAAAATATCATATGGAGGAGTATGGTGAACAAGTAGTAGATTAATAGTATTTGTGTAAGTTGAAATAAAAAATCTCATTAATAAACATTTATATTTACATTTTAATTGAAATTTTATGAAGTTTAATTGAGAGTATTTTATGCCGCATTCCAATATAAATGGTCTAGATAAAAGTATATGGGTGAAAAATAATAAATTTTGTATTGATATGAGAAAAAAAATTATTTTGATAAACAAATGATGCTAATTAAATAAATTATTTCATAATCCTAATTATCCTTTTGGTATTATTAATAATTACTAATCAATAATTATTCTATATATCATATTTCATGAATAAAATAATTAATATATATTAGTTATATCGAACCATAAATTATTAAGTGTACATAAACATTAAAATAGATAAATCATCCTAACCTAATCTTGAATTGGACAGCTGGATTTTTTTTTCACTACACTTAATAAGTAATTATTATGATTTTTGAATTATTTTATAATTATTACAATTCTAATATTTTCACTTATTTTAATATTTCACTTATAATAATAAAACAATTATTTTAATATCTTTTATAATTATTATTTTTCGAGTGATAACTGTTGTAACTAAATATATATATATTTTTTAATAATTTGAAAAAAATTATTTAATATCGTTTGAGACTGACTTTCAATAAATTAATTTGTCAAAATACTCATTGATCCCTTAATTATAGGTCATGATTCAGTTTGGTCCATTAACTTTTTTCGTGTCAAATTGGTTCCTTAATTTTCAAAACGTAACAAACAAGTACCTTCCGTCAGTTGGCTCAAACGTCTGTTAATTTTACCTACGTGGTAGGTGAGCTGGCATGTTATCTTTATCTTTTTCGGAAGAATGTGGACACACAACAAGAAGGTTGATCGAAAGAATGGATGCGCATATCCGAAGATATACACCAACCTCCATCAACTTTCCAAAATTCACTGCAACCATAAAGAAACAAGTACCAGAAAGATTTTCGAAGAACCAAAAGATTTCATAAGCCACTGGTTACAAATTCATAAGCAATAACGGAGCAAGCGGTGTGTACCCAGGCGGCATTGATCTAGCCTATCAGTAAGCTATAACTGATGGCACTGACATCATAGATTGCTCAGTTCAAATGACAAAAGATGGAACTCCCTTCTGCGCAGCTTCTACATATCTAACATTACAAAGCATGAATATAACGAAAGTCAGGAATCACAAGGATTACCAAAACTTCATACTGATTTTGTTATCTCTTTTCTTTTCATCGTATACACCATAACTTCATATGACTTATGAGAAATAGTGGAGTTATTTTTACATATTAGAAATGGTTGGTGAGATCATATGTAAACCGACGCAGAAATGGAGTTGAGAGGTAAAGAAATTCATGGTTTATGTGTCATTGTTTTGATTAGAGCAGTGATGTGAGAAGTTCAGTAATGTTGAGTTTGATTTATATGAAGGTTGAGCAGAGGAAGAACGATTGTGGTGAGAGGCAGAGGAAAATTTGATTTTGGAGAAGATTGAGATTTGCTTTCTTTACACTTGTCATCTGGACTCCAGCTAGCCACTTCAGTAAGTCAAAATGCCACCTAGAGCCTATTTTTTTACTTTGACTAACGATTCACTAACAGAAGGACTAACATGGTCACCTTTTGAAAATTAAGGGACCAATTTAACACGGAAAAAAAATTAAGGGACCAAACTGAACCATCACATATAATTATGGGACAAAAATAGATATTTTATCAATTAATTTTATAAAATTAATTATAATTAAAAGAAATCATTTATACTACCTTCTATCTATAAAAACTAATAATAAAATAACAATTTAATTGATTTATTAACAATTTAATAATAAACAAGTTATAACAAATTATATTAACATGTAATATACATACATCACAAGGTTGAAATACAATTTCATATAATATCAAATAGCATCTATAAATTTAAAATACAGAAGAATTTAAAAATTATAGGCATACCCGACGGGCTGAATCTATTTTTTCGATGGGCCGATAAAATATTTACTTAAATTGAATCGATATTAGAGATAATATGTTTAATGACTTCTGAATTACTATAGCATATAACTTCTAAATTACTATCTTTATTTAATATTTATAACAATATTACACAACCATGTAAATAAATGGATAGATATTTATATTGACTTTACGTGACCCGTGTGAATGCATGAGTCCTATACATTTTTTAATCATCATTATATCATCTTTATTTATTATTTATAACAATATTGCACAAACATATAAACATATAATCAGTTTTATAGATGTGTGTGAAGTGTATTAGAACATATACTCATATATTTTTCAACATAATTTCTATGTATATATCTTGACAACTACTATAACTTAATAAATTAAATTAAAATTTATGTGATAATCATAATAGAAAGTTTTTTTCTCTCTTAATTCGTATATATTTTTATATATATTTTTTAATCATAATTATATAATATTTATTTAATATTTATACCGACTTTACGCATTGCATCCAAAATTTTGTGTTTGTTAGATAGGTTTGGATTTAGGTTGATGTTGACAACATTGATTTTTATGCTTGTTACAATTTGGAGGAATGACAACATTAATTTTTCTATTGTCTTTCTTTAAGTTGTTTTCTCCTTTCCTTTTCTCTTACCCTACCAACAAAAATGAGTTATGCTAACATCTCTCCAATATTTTTTAAGAAAAAAATCAATATTGGAAAGTAGAATAAATAAAAATGCAATTAAAACTCTTTAAAGTGTTTTCTTAATAGAGAAAAAAATCACATGTCCATATTAAATTCATGAAACACAAGATAAAAATAATGACTTTTTCTTAAAGTCACGGGAATATAAATTACTAGTAAGAAAATATTTTGAAAATAATCATTATCAGAACAATCTGAATTCGTCATATCAACAATCATCGATGAATTCATTCAAAGACGAACCCAAAAATATTATATAGTCGAGACAAAATTCACATATAAATTTTGTTAAATTGAAAATTTAACATGTATTTTTTCTAAATATTTGTATAAACTTTTTTTCATAAGTGTTATATTTATTTATTTTTTAAAATTATTTGGAACTTTAAAATATAAATACAACATATTTTCCCACTAATATATTTATTTTATTCAATTTTATTTTACTAAATTATTTTATTAGTTATAATTTGTTATGGGTCGCTCGCAAGGCCCACATACAAAAGCCCAATCATGAAGTATTGCATGGAATGTGATTCTGACCTCCAGTCTACCTTTCATTGTTGGAAATAATCAAACGGTGATTCACACAATGTGTTCGGTGATTTTAACCCCTAACTCTATATAAACTTCGCACATGTGAGTTATAGATATTCATTATATTCTTATTCTTAAACTTTGCATGGGTCGTATCGGAAGTACGCACTATTGCACCATAAAACATTTGTTAAGAGTCTCATATTGTACAATATGTAACCTAAAAATGTCCTTATAAGTGAGGGCAATTCTCACCTTACAATACGATTTTTAAGAATTAAGTTAGACTCATCCATATTTCTTAACATGATATCAAGAGTCTCGTTTAAGATCCAATGAGCCACCTACTATCAGGTTTCTATTACCAGACCATCCGCCATTTATTTCCAAGCTCCAAATGTTTAACCCTGGGCGAGAGAGCATGTGTTAAAAGTCTCATATTATACAATATATGGCATGAACATATGCTTATAAGTTGGGGTAATCCTTGTAACACCCTTCTATCCTCACATGTATTATTCATTTAATTTACAAATTAAATCAAATGAAATCGCCACTCAAAAGTGTCACACTTCATAAAAAATATCACAATAATAATCCTACTCTGTAACACGGGTTACATCAACACATCTTATAAATAACTCAACAAAACAATTAAGTTATCGCAGCGGATTCATCATCATTAATAAACTTCTTCACAAAATAAAACTCATAATACTTTGGTCTCATCAAAAATTTGAATCAAAATTAGTTTAACCTTCAAAATTCTCATAAAAATATATCAACACTAAAAGAACATAATATTTTGAAACAAGCGTTCCCAACCCGATGTTACATATCAAAGCAAGACACCACTAGTGTAACAAACTAAATAAGGCACTCTGAAGTTGTCCTCTAAGCTTAAACGGACTACTCCTAATCACCTACGCGTTATCTATGTGGAGGCAACATTCAAATAGAAAAGGTGGGTAATCACAATTTATTATAAAAAGGCATAAGGAAAAGGCTAGTAGTTCAACAACATCATCATATAACAACACATGATAGTCATCGATACTTCATATTAACAAAAGCAATAAAAATGCAGAAAATAAATCCTACACTATTACAACCATATTGAATAGCAAGAAAATGTAAAGACAAAACAAAAATAAAAAGGAGGAAAAATGAGCCTTTCGATCCAAGCAGAAACACCCTTCGATTTTGCCCTTCCTGGCTTCCTTCGATTTGGCCTGGAAGTAGTAAGTGTGTGTCCTTCGATTTCACCTCTTTCCTATTTCTTTCGAATGGGACTTGGAAGTCGGTGTGGCCATCCTTCTGGCTGCTTCTTTCATTTGAGGCCTGACAGTCAGTGTGGCTATCCTTTTGGCTGTTTCTTTCGTTTGAGCTTAGCAGTTAGCATGAGAGGGAACCTTTAATTCCTCCTTATGGCTACTACTTTCGACTGGGCCAGGGAATCAATGTGAACACCTTTTATTTCTTCCTTCTTGCTCTTTCGTTTGGACTGTAAAGCAGTAAGGGGAGTGAAGCCTGAGGCTTTGTTTCACACAAATACTCATTCTTCCATTTAGGGCCTATACTGGTTAATTCTACCATATATTTGACAAGAAAACAAACGAAAGGGACAAAAATGAAAAGTAAACAAATGTCATGTACATGCTTGAAACTAAAGGAATGATTATTCATATGTTATGTTGGAAACAAAAGGTTCAAGGTTAAGAGAAACTTACCTTGCTTGAAGCTGGAATGTGGGTGTTTGGTCTTGAGTGGTTGCCTTGAGTGTCCCTGGATTCGAAGGAAAGAAGCAAGGTGTGATACTGTGGGAGAACTGACTTGGTTGTTTTGCGTTTGATCGTAAATGTTGCGATTAGCAAGAGTCGCCACTGAATTTTCTTTTATCCAAAAGGAAAGGTGAAAAAGCACAGGAAAGACCTTTGAGATTGTTTCTTGAGTTCAAGAGGTAAATTATGAAAAGGGAAGATATTAGCACCATTTTCATCCACGGTTTTCCATGGGCTCTTAGTTACTTGCTAGATCACTTGCTTTTGTTTGAAAATGTGCTTTGTGTGGTTTTTGAAAGTATTTTGAAAAGATGTCATCGTTTAGGCAAACTTTGTAATGATTCTCGTTCGTAAGAATGTATACAAAGTGTTGATCTTTTGAAAATATTTTCAAGTTTGAAAGGTGTTTTGAAAGTGTTGGTTTTTGTTTTGAAAATAGCAAGGATGTTTTTGTTTTGAATTTGAGCAAGTAACTAGGAACATTCTACCTACTCAAAAGTCTTTCATGTTCATTTCCTTTTTCCTTTAGATGTTGCCATCTTACCATTGATAAGAAGCCCCATTGTTGGATGTGAAGGGATAGGCGTGGATGTTTGTATAGTCATAGAAAGCAACCCATGGTATGTTTTAGCAAAGTCGTTTTAGGGACTAGATCATTTACCAAAGGCAACATCGAGGGTCATCGAGGGACTACGATCTTTTATCGAGGGTCTTTTGCTAAAACGCCCATGTTCGAGGGACATGACTATTTTCCGATAGGCAACAAGTGAGATTACCCTAAGGGTGCATGTATGAATAGTGTGTTTGATTGCATGCATTTTAGTCTTTGATTTTTAGGTTGTCTATTTGCTGATTTTATGTCTTGCCATACACACCCTAATTACTAACAATATATGAAAGCAATAAAAGTGCGGGAAAAGTAAAGTCCTACATTATTACATCATTAAGGGGATGGAGGTACAAATTTATGAATGTGGTTGCAAGAAAATAAATCCTAATTATCTATTACAACCATATTGAAATAATGTACAAGAATTGAAATGGACTTGTTTGGTTTTTGTTAAGAAAATAAATAAATTGGCTTAAGGAAATATTTTTATGTCTTTTTTATATTAATAAAAAAAGGTATTAATATTGAAAAATTATTAAAATGGAAAATAATGAGATAGGATTAGCATGCTGCTTAAAGCAAAACAAAGGGGATCAAAAGTTCTGATGTCTGGCACGTTGTGGTTCAGAAAGAAGCATAAGAAGTTCTGGATTGATACATTCCGATGTCCTGCAAGAAACGTTAGAGGAAAGATACAAAAGTTATGGGTTGCTATGTGTTGAACTTCTGAGCGTTAAAACAGAAAGAAAGTCTTAGAAATTCTTTGTCTTAAAACAGTGAAGAGAACTCGGAAGTTCAGTATATGCTAAGACAGTGAGTGAACATCAGAAGTTCAGTGTGTTTGAACAGTGAGAAAATCATAGAAGTTTTGTGTGTTGAAACAGTGAAGAGAACTCAAAAGTTCTGTGTTGTGATAAGACGGTGGGTGAACATCAGAGTTATGTGCTACATTTCAACTCTTTCCTCATATTAATCAGCACATCAACAACTTATTCAATTCTTAACAAATAGCAAATTAGAAGGATAAAAGCACAACAGTTTATAGAAGTTCTAATCCTAATTCTAAGCCTAGCCTTAATCAAGAAGTTTTGATCCATGGTTTCTTCTACTTATGCAATGATATGGCCAACATCAATACTATGATATTTACATATTTAAGGATGTTATGAATGAAAATATGAAAATTCAGAAAGACTTACCTTGAATCTGGAGCGTGTGCTTGGAACTTGAATTGCTGCCTTCAGATGTTCTAGAGTCAGCAAGAATAACGGAAGAGAAAATGCTAAGTTCTTTGATTCAAAGGGAAGAACAAAGGTTTGGTTTTCTGTTTGGGAATTATGGATTTTTTTACGAAGGTTTCACAGTTTTCTTTTCTCTCTTTTGGCAATTCTCTCTCTCCAAAAGCCAGCCCCTTGAAAGTGTGATAGAGCAACTTATTTACAGGTGGGTTTATTGTGGTTTGGGGGGGGGGGGGGGGGAACAAATGGGATTTGAACATTTTTGGCACACTGTTCCATTGCTTTTTTTATCACAACTTTTTGTATTTGGTGCAAATATGGGATTTAGGAAAATGCAGGCGTGGACTGGATTAGCTGCTGGTTATAGTACTGTGTTGTAGCAGTGTAGCAGGTTGTTTAAACGAGGTTTTGGGATCTGATGATGTTCTGATCGCATAAGACCAGAATGAGACTCGAAGAGTGATGTTCTGACTGAAGCGTTGAACATAGCCTTCATATGCTGAAGGATCTTGTTCTGACCGAAGAGTATCGCTTCCACATGTTATGATTGAAGCATCATGTTCTGAACCGTGTTTGCAAATTCTGACCGCACTTGCCTGGAGGTTGGCCCAAAAGTTTCGAAGTACCATAATCTTTTAACAGTTAGAAAAATTTCTAAATGTTTAGAAATTTTGATTTTTCAAAGTAATTTCTGACTTCTGATTTCTGATGAACTAATTTCATATCCTGGTGAAATATAATTGTTGAAACTTGATTTTTGACCCAAAAGTCAAAATTTGACTTTTCAGTATGCTTTTGACCATTTTGCCCCTATGAATGGCTTTCTTGGAAAATTGTAATATGAGACTTGAAACTTGTCAGAAGCAAACCTGGGGGTCTAGAATGATCTTTTGAGAAATGAGAGGGAAAATTTTGGGGTACAACAGCTGCTCATGTTCAATCTTCTTAAACTTGAAGAGTTAGATTGGCGGGTCTGTCATTCGTGACTTGAAGGTGGAAGATGATTGAACACTAGAGTGCCTAAAAATTTTCACTCGATGATGTGATGGTTGATTGTGTAGGGAATGGGATTAAAGATGCCATTTGGAGGAAAGTTGATAAATACTAGAAGAAGTATCAACACAAATCTCTTGGTAATTTATACTAAAACTTGATACTTTACCTGTGAGAAAAAGAGTTAGTAAATTGCAGATGTATGCATGATGTTTTCTAGATGTGGTATTATGCTAAATGCATTTTGTATGTACATGTTATGATGTATGAGTGTGAGATGTATGTTTTTGTCTAGGAAAATAAATCCCTAACTGCCGCCGAGGAAATTCTGGGGGGTTGAATCCCTGATTGTCGTTGGAGATGAAGAATATGCATATCTTCAAATTTTGTTGAAAGGATGCTTTCGCTGGGGAATATATTTTGAATGTCAGTTGTTATCTGGTCAGATCCAGGCTTCACAATTTGCTGAGGACGAAGTAGTCAACTGCTATCTGGTCGGATCCAGGCTTCACAATAACTTACTGGGGGGAGAGACGAATTAACTGTTATCTCATCGGATCTGGGCTTCACAACAACTTGCTGGGGATACAGAAGTTAACTGTTATCTGATCGGATCAAGTCTTTGTAGTAACTTTGAAGTGGTAACTACTATCTGGTCGGGTCCAGGTTTCATGGTTTTTGGAAAGTTGTATTATTATCTGGTCGAGTCCAGGTTTCATAGTGTTTCTCTGGGGATCATAATTAATTGTTATCTGGTCGGGCTCCAGGTTTCACAATAAACTGTTTGAAAAACTGTCATCTGGTCAGGTCCAGGCTTTGCAGATTTTTGAGGTTGATGAGGTCAATTGCTATCTGGTCGGGTCCAGGTTTCACAATAAACTGTTTGAGGTTTTAGTTGTTATCTGGTTGGTTTCCAGGTTTCACAATGAATCTCTGAGGGTAATGTTATCTGGTCGGATCTAGACTTCACAACAACTTGTTAGGGTAGAGGCAAACTCTATTGGGGAGAAGAAGTTAAACCTTGGTCCGGTTGAGTCCATGTTCTTCTATATTTTGAAGAGTTAATCTATTATCTGGTCGGATCCAGGCTTTTAGTAACTTGAAATTGAGATCAACTGCTATCCTGTCGGGTCCAGGTTTCAGACACTCAAACTGTTATCTGACCGGGTCCAAGTTTCAGTAATTTACTAGGGGTAGTGGCAAACTCTACTAGAGAAGAGGAGTTTTGCTAATGATTTTGTAGGAATTTAAACTGTTATCTGGTTGGGCCCAGGCTTCGGTAATTGACGAAGTTAAACTATTATATGGTTGGGTCCAGGCTTCAACAATAACTTGAAAATTGTACTAATATATGGTCGGGCCCAGGCTTTATAGTATCTTTTTGGAAATAGTAAAGGTTTTGCTAACGACTTTATTGGGGATCAGGGGTTGTGGCCCTATGATTTACAATAATCTGAAAGGAAAATTCAAATTGGAGAGTGTAGACTCAGCCGGGTAGGACAGACTCAGCTTGGGGTAACAGGTTCAACTAGGGAAGATAGACTATGTCGGGGGAATACAAACTCGGTTGGGGAGGATGTACTCGACTGGGGAATTTTGGTTCCTTGATTGTTGTTGGGGAAATAAAACTTGTTGAGGAGGTGAGTTTCTTTTAGAAAGAGATCCACGAGGCTTTAACTTGTAAAATTCGACTTAGCTGGAGAGATAACTGCCAAGAGATTGAGACTCTGGTTTGGGATTATCCTACGCAAAGAGACTCTGTGAGTAACTTTGTTGAGGAGGATGTTAATGAAATAACTTTGTGAGGATATTCCCTATTCATTAAAGAGGTTCCTGTTACTGCTTAGGTCATATGTGCCAAACAATTTTAATCATGTTCATATGCATATGTTCACTCGATTTTAGTCATTGGACAAATTTGCATTCAACACAAAGACAGAAATTTTGCACTTTAAAGTGTATCTGTATTGATATTTTGCCCATGAATAGGTGTTTTTGTATAGAGAGACGGAGATCCTAGTAAGAGGAAATCGTCGAAAGGAAGAAAAAAAATTGAGAACAAAAACAAATATCCATGTGAAATGATCTCATTGCCTTCTAACTCTAATATTGCCCCAATGTCTTCGAATGTCCCTTGTCGTTGATAGAAGTTGATTGGATTGATCTTGGACCATTTGAACTTGGACCTTAGTGATAAAATTGATTGTGGTAATTCCACGGGACATAGTCATACGCTTTCAATCCTTAACTTTTGTCTGGACCGCCCTTTCAGGTTTTCAGCCCATCAGGATACCCTTTTTTGCCCAAGTCGCCCTTCCGGGTTTTCAACTTGCCAGGTGTACAATCTTTGGCATATATCCCTAATTTTCCCAAACTTTTGGTTTGTCGGGATGCCCTTATTTTGCCTAGGTGTGTCAACCTAGCGGGTCTCTTATGCGTAGTATTTTTTAACTATGTCTGCATTTATAAGATATGGGAAATCTTCACCATCCATGGTATTCAACGTCATGGCACCGCCAGAGAAAACTCTCTTGACAACAAACGACCCTTCATAGGTGGGAGTCCATTTGCCTATAGGGTCGCCTTATGGTAGAATGATGTGTTTTATCACTAAGTCACCAGCTTGGTATACTCGAGGCTTGATCTTTTTGTTGAAAGCCTTGATCATCCGTTTTTGGTACGCCTGACAATGGCAAACAGCAGCCAATCGTTTTTCGTCGATCAAGTTCAGTTGATCCAATCTCGTTTGAATCCACTCATCTTCGCCTAAGCCTGCCTCATTCATAATCCTCAGCGAGGGAATCTGAACTTCCACCGGTAGAACAGCTTCCATGCTATAGACTAAGGAAAAGGGAGTTGACCTAGTTAATGTTCTAGCTGAAGTGCGGTAGCCATGTAGAGAAAATGGCAACATCTCATGCCAATCCTTATAGGTTACCACCATTTTCTGCACAATCTTCTTGATATTTTTGTTGGCCGCTTTGACTGCCCGTTCATTTTCGGTCTATATGGAGAAGAATTGTGATGCTTGATCTTAAACTGAATGCAGAGCTCAGTAATCATAACATTGTTGAGGTTAGTACCATTTCCGGTGATAATCCTTTCAGGGATACCATAACGGCAGATGAGGTTGTGTCTGATACATTTGGCTACCACATTCTTTGTGACTGAGGCAAAAGAAGCGACTTCAACCCACTTGGTGAAATAGTCAATAGCGACCAAAATGAAGCGATGTCCATTGGAAGCGGTTGGCTTGATTTCTCCAATCATATCAATGCCCCACATTGCAAATGGCCATGGAGCGGTCATGACATTCAGAGGGATAGGAGGCACATGGACCTTGTCAATATATATTTGGCATTTGTGACAAGTTCTTGAATGTTGATGGCAATCAGCCTCCATTATTGACCAATAGTATCCAGCTCTCAAGATTTTCTTAGCCATCGTATGTCCACTTGAGTGAGTACTGTTGTACCCCAAAATTTGCCCTCCCATATTCATCAAGAATTGCCAAGTCAAGGTCACAAAATTCCCCCAGGGTTGTGCAGCTCAACTGGCTCCTATACAGTCAAAACTAGGGTTTGAGTTCTGGTCAAGCAAATGAACTTTTCAAAGGCCCAATCAAGTCCCATATGCCTACAAAGATGGTCAAGTATCCTCATGTCAAGTTTCAAGGCATTCAGCTCAAAACTGCACAGTCAAAACCCTAGATTGCACTACAGTCAACTGTAGGGGCAAAATGGTCATTTGACAGTCAAAAGTTCAAATTTTTGGTCAACATATCATTTTGAAGCCACAAACATCATTTGATCAATGCTTGATCATGATTCTCAAAATTTGGCTCAGAGATCACCAAAGATGCAAAAGTTGCTATATTTGGACAGCTGAAAAAAGTCAACTGAAATTGACCAGGGCATAACTTTCACATGGATTATCAGAAAAATTCCATCCAAAGCTCATTTTGAAGAGAAAGACATTTCCTACAATTCATCTTCATGTTCCAAGTCCAAGAAATGCTCTCACAAAAAGTTATCAATTTCAACATTATAGGTCATTTTCAAAAGTCAACAAAAAGTGACTTTAAGTCAAAGGCCATAACTTGAGATTGGTAAATCAAAATGACATGGGACCAAAGGCATTGGTTAAAGGACTCAAAGACCTTTCCAAAATGTCCAAGAACATGTGAAAAGCTTAAAAATTGACCAAGTTATGCCTTGTGGAAGTTGGGAAATTTTTGGGAATTTTTGAAAGTCAACATTGATGCAAAAGGCCTAAAAATGCAAATGGGCCCATTTTTCTTCCAAGTTTCTTCATGCCAAGCCTATGCACGACCACTAGGCCCAAAGGGAAGTATTTTCATATTTTTTAATTATTTATTTGAATTAATATTAATTTATATTCATTTAAATCATTTTAATATATGAAAAATATAAACCTAACCTAAAAAAATCTTTTTATACACATTATAGGCTCAATATTTCGTGTGAAGGCAAATGAGGAAAGATTTGGGGTGATTGGATGCAAATTGG
Organism: Vicia faba; assembly: GCA_948472305.1. Lineage (NCBI taxonomy): Eukaryota > Viridiplantae > Streptophyta > Magnoliopsida > Fabales > Fabaceae > Vicia > Vicia faba. The sequence goes on along the minus strand of OX451740.1, from coordinate 615,639,585 downwards.
TACAAAAGCCATGGAAAAAGATTCAAAAAGATTTTTAAACAAATCAAATATCTTAATCCATAATTGCAAGGGATTTGTACTAAGTTTGTTGACCTAATAGCCTCTATAGATACTCAGAATGAGAACCCTAATGTTCTTGGACTCAAAACTGCGCAGCAAACCAATACTCAAACTTGAGAAATTGCTTGAAAAATTCAATTCTGAAATCCACCCTAGAGGCTGATTCAAAGCTCCATTCGTGTCTCAATAGTTTCCTTGTGCATTCCTGAACACATTCCAACTAATACCAACCACAAACGCGTAAGGAATTGGTGCCTAGAGCCGAAACTGCATCCAAGAAATTTCATAATCGTGCATCCCATTCTAGGCATTATTTGTAAAAATTAATGGCTGATTCGTGTTCATCATAAAGTTTTGAAGCTAACTGTTACTTTTAATTGCATTTTTTCGTGATCTATGTGATTATGCCATGTATGCGTTTTAGGGTTTCAGGAATTCAAAAAGAGGGTTTCTCTCATACGGCAAAATTAGGCAACGAGACTAAGACTAACGAACTCAGGGCCTCTAGACGAAGCAATCTAGACCATCGCGCCTAATTTATATTGGGACATGACCTAATCGCTATTTTTTTGAAAACGGCTTTAGACCACGCCCAGAAAACCGTGGCCATATGCTTATGTTTCAGGGAAGAACGAGGACGAAGACTGCGTGGCAAAGCGTGATAGGTGGATTCAAACTTCGCGCGAAATTCCAAGGGCATTAGCATTTTCTTCTTATAATATTTGCCGTTTATTATATATTAAACGTAACTAAAGTGCTTCAGTGGCAGGTGTCCTCGTTTGCAAGGTACAAGACCTGGGTTCGAGCCCCAGGTCTGAATAAATGTCCATATTATTTTTCTGTTAGCAATTACGTGTAGCACCTCCATTGCAAGATTACCATACGCACCCAGCAACCACTATCCACGCGTCCAAAGCATCCAGATCAAGGGTTCAGATGGAAGGGGTACCATATATCAAGTCAATGGCATCATACACAATCCAAAAAGTCAACAAATGCTTATTGGGCCATATTACAAAGCTATACCTCCAATTTTGGGACAACACCCCACCCTGGTTTGCATTTTTTTTATTATTTATTATTTTTCTTCTTACATTTATTTTTATTGTATTATTTATTTTTATGGCTTTAATTAATTTATTTTTCCTACAAAATATAAAAAACACTAAAAAATCAGAAAATACAAAAAAATATAATATTTATTTTATACTAATTATTTTCATGAATAAATTAGAATATAAAATGTTTAGTTTAATTAGGTTTTAATTTTAATTCTTTTTTTAATAAAAATCCAAAACATGTAGAATTAGGTTAATTAATAGTTTTAATGTCTTTTTAATTTTTATTTCTCACAATACTATTTATTTATTATTTTATTTTATAATTAAAAATTGTGCATAATAAATTTTAGGTTTAATTTAGATCTTAATTTAATTCTTTCTTAATAAATAAAAAAATATTAGAATTAGGGTTTGCCGTTTAATTCAATCTCAATTAATTTCTTTTTTCGTTAAATCTAAAAAACACAAAAATATCATTCTCATTTAATTTTAATTTTTAAATCCTTATTAATTTTAATTATTTGCAAAGGAAGGGTCCAACGCCCTAGTTTCGTTTCAATTATTTAATTTGCGCCTTTATCTTATGTCGTTTAATTATAATTATGTAATTGTCCCTAAGCCATGTAAATTTACTTTTCGCGCTTTATTTCTTCGCATTATTTATTTTTCCGCTAAATCGGGTCCGGTTTAATTTTGGCGATGTGGACCCGCGCCTTTGTAATAGTCGTAGATTTATTTTCTCGCAAACTTTATAACTGTTAAATATGCATGCAAGAATGAATGGCCTTAATTAAAATCAAGCGTAGATCACAATGACATGACAAAAGACAAATATCAAATGAAACATGACACACGATTCGCACACACCACCCCTAGGGTACGCCTCACTGTTGCCTTTCGAAAGGTGATCGTCGAGTAGAGGACGTCTTAGTAAGTCCTCATGATCCGGGAACCTGGCATGAGGGTAGCTTCTAAGGTGTCTTCCCATTGCTCTGGTGATCACCATGTCCCTAAAATCGAATTGACCCGAACACCTCCAACGGTGGTGCTACTTACCTCTCAATGGTGGGATGGCACTACTTTAAAGGACATCTACACAGACGAATTCCTTAGGGTAGGTAGGTTCTCAAGGATACTTGCTCTAATTTCAAACAAATCAAAACGACTTTTCACACTGACACTTTTCAAAAGCTTTCAAAACAAACTTTTCAAACACTCTGACGTATGAGTCGATCTGAAATTTTTCAAAGAAACTTTTTTAAAACTCACATTGAAAAGCAAACAACCATTTTTGAAAACACAAATGAGCAAGTATCTAAGAGCCCATGGATAACCATGGATAGAAAGGGTGCTAACACCTTCCCTTTCTATAACCTACCTCCCGAACCGAGAGCAATCTCTATAAGGAATTTTTCTGTGCTTTTGTCCTTTCCATTTGGAGAAAATAAAAGACGGTGGCGACTCTTGCTTCCGCGACATTTCGCGAACCAGCGTTAAACAGTCAGTTCCAGATCCACCGATCACAGAACTGGCGACTCTGCTGGGGAACTTATAAAGTGGGGTGTACCTTAGGATTAAGATCACTGTGTTTTCAATTGTCTTCTTTGCTTGCTTTACTATTGTGGGTTGTATCGGAGTTACATAGATCCTAACCCGGATCTGGGGATACCCTGTTTAGGTAGCATAATCTGTGAGGGACCTGTCCGGCGTATACCGACATGGGTGAAGCAGTGGCTACGTTGGTGTGGCGCCTTGGTCTGTACCGATATCCCTCGTGTCGAAACGGGGAGAATATGGGTCTTCCAAGGAGTCATTAAGCACCAACAGACCTTAGAACCTTAAATGACACAACTTGGCCATTAGAACAGTAGCAATATGCTACGCCCATTGAGGCTAAACTCTCGTGATGGTTCTGGCCGCAAGAAAAGATTGCGATGCTGGAGTTATGACCGATTGAGGGTAGTCAATGATATTGGGATCCTCTAAGAACCCGGTTACTTTGATAGGACAGGTATAAACCAACCAACTTCAAGAGGGTAATACCTAGACCTCATGCTGGCCTAAACTCTAAGGGCTTCTCTTGTGTGACTTGCGTGCCTTCGTACTTGACTACTCGCATGCTTGTTACCTGACACTTGTTTCTTGCAGGTCTTGTTTATAGTCCTTAACTAGGACTCATAACAGGGTTTACCAAATTTCTTGCAGGTGTCGTTTATAGTCCTTAACTGGGACTCATAACGGGGTTTACTAGCTCTCTTGCAGGTTTTGTTTATAGTCCTTAATTGGGACTCATAACAAAGTATACTGAATTTCTTGCAGGGTCTGTTTATAGTCCTTAAATGGGGCTCATAACAGGGTTTACCTACTTCACCCCATGCATAGCATGACATCATACCATTGCATACCATTGCATACATCCTAACCCATTTCAAGGATCTCAAGGGCTTGTGATGCAGGTCATGGTGAATCAACTATCCCAGCAAGGGGCAAAGAGGATTTATTTTCCTCTAGCCCAGGTTGTCAGAGGCTATGACCCACTTGATATGGTGAGCTTTGACACCTGAAGAATGATCCCCTAGCTAAGGTTATCAGGGGCTATGACCCACTGGATATGGTGAGCCTTTGACCCTTGAAGAAGAATTCTCAACAACAAGGGTGTCCTTCAATCAAGCTATAAATTCCAATGCTAACAAATTTTCTTGTTTACCCCGCGAGGTCCTTGAAAACATTGCATACATGTCATACTCATCATTGCATTACAGGTATCCCTTTTGCAGGTCACTTACCATCTTCGCTGTTTATTTCAGCAATGGCTTTCCAACCAGACAACCAAGATCTCCGTACTCAGAACGCCCAACTGCGAGAAATGTTCTTGAACCTATCCCAGGGGCAAGAAGAAATAAAGACTCTCCTCACCAGGAACTTGACCTTAGGGAATGCAGGGGGCATCAGGAACGATCAGCTGGAAGGGCTACAAATTGAGTTGGCAACCATGAAGATCCAAATGATGGGGCAGTTGGTAGGCCAAATGACTCTCATTCAGGACTTAGCTCAAAAACAAGAAGAGCTCCGGGTCCTCGTCACCAAGCTGCTTCAAAATAATCCAGTAGGGCAAACAGCCAAGGTGGAAGCTCCAGCCATCATTCAACCACATGCGGGGCAAGAAGACAAAGGAAAATCTCCTCAGCTTGCTTCAGGGTCACGAGCCCAGCCTCAACGGGGTAGTCAACGTAAACGAAATGCGCCCGGAAGACATTTCTCGGAGACTGAGATACCCTCATCCTTTATACTGAAGCGCTTGCTGGAGGTCAATCTGATCACTCTAAAGGACCCTCCCAAGAATCCCAACAGGACAGCTCCAAGGTATAACCCTGACGCCCACTGCGCTTATCATTCAGACAGCCCGGGGCATACTACAGACGACTGTTGGACCTTGAAGAACAAAATTCAGGATTTAATTGACGAAGGGGTGATAGAGTTCATGCCGGATGGCGAGATGAAAATCTTCCGCTGAGAATTCTCCATCTGGGATAGCTATCTCAAACTAGAAATTTTTGTTCATTAGGATTTTTCAAGTTGTAATTCCCTTTTGATTATTCAAACATTTGTTCATCGTTAAACGTTGTTATTTCATTAATGCATCGCATACGTCTGTTTTGAAGCAATATATTCGTATTCACTAAATGCAAATTATCTTCATATTTTTTCTGATGTCAACTCTTGATCTAAAATCCTAAGCCTCTTGAGGGAGGATGACGAAAACGATACCGCGATCTTTACAGTATGCTTTTGAACAGACCCCGCTGATGAGGTACAGGCATTGTTTCAAATCCTAAACACTGGAGTTATAAGGATGATAATCCCTCGTTAACCCATCAGAGCCAAAGAAGTAGGAGTTTTTATTTTCGAAATTTAAAACCCTTAATCATAACCTGGGGCAGGGTAGTCTCTCAGTTGATCCAAGTGCATAACGAATGGCACCAAAAAGTCTTTACAAAACGAAGAAAGACAGTGATGGTTCAGAACAATCAAAAAGAAAGGCAGTCATCATCAAAATTCATAAACGAAAAGCCCAAAAAGTCTAAACCTACAAAGGGGACTTATGAAACTGGGGCATCCCGCTGACTGTAATTCCAAAAAGGAAACAGTTCAGGCAAAAATAGGGATAACGAAATCAAAAAAAAAAGAGGTCTCTCAAACCCTCAACAAAAACAAAGAAGGACTGCCTATTCAAGATAAGTCATCAACATCTGAACCATTATTGGAACATCAAAGCAAAGACTCAAGCAAGGGCTAACGCACGATCAACTGAGTTTAGGTTTGGAGAACATCACGAAGAGCGGGTGGGTACAAATAAATTTGAGCCTTTATCCTTTGTTTCTTAAACCATGAACCAGGCCACGATATAACCCTTAAAAGTCCTAGCTGAAGCATGGGTTAGTTCGAAAGCATACTGTTACGAAAGGTATCCTGACTCCTTAAGGCCCACGGTAAAATACGGAGTTGACATCACGTTTTACAAAACATTCACTTGTTTTATGAAAAAGAATGCACTTTCAAAATCTTCAAGACAGACATATGCTTTGCATTTTTAACATAACTTTGTTTGCATATGACTTTTGTTTGAACAGCAGGGAAATTCGCACGATGAATACCCAATGAACAGAAGTACTTCCAATCAAGGGGCAGACATGACCATGGTCCATTATCTGGGGCAATCCAATCAAGATTCGGAGAATCTCTCAAGAGCCAAATAATCTGAGGCAAATCTCCGCCCGAGTCACTTGGGGCATTCCAACAACAAATCTCGCCTGATCAAACAGCTTCTGGTGACAAAACACTTCTAACAGGGGCACCTCCCTGTATTCTAAGAGCATGGACATAGTCGAAAAGATACTACGCACAATCAAAGACCCGCTAGGTTGACATACCTAGGCAAAAATTAGGGCTTCCCGGCGAACCAAAAGGGTTCGGGCAAAATGAAGGGATGAAATGAAAAAAGATCTGTACACCCGGCAAGTCGAAAACCTGAAAAGGCGACTTGGGCAAAAATGGGTATCCCGGTGGACTGAAAACCCGAAAGGGCGGTCCAGGCAAAAGTTAGGGATTAAAGCGTACGACTATGTCCCGTCATCCTGCCATCTGTCTACCAGAAGAAGGTTTGTCCATCAACAGCTATCAAGCACCTCCACAGGTATCTTCCGCTCCCACAAGAAACAGGGGCAATAAAGGTTGGTCTGAGCAGTCTGATTGTGCTATCCTCCAAGGCATCAGGGTAGGTTCCGTTAAAGAACATCCCAACATATCAAAGCTCCCCCAGAAGAGTCCAATCCAGCTTCACCAACAAACTTGGAAGTCATATCCCTCAAGCAGTAAGCTTATCCCCAGTAGATTCTGGAAGCTTATCCCCCCGCAGAGCACGAACGCGTCGTCCCGGCTTGATTTAAAGAGTTATTTCCGTAACAGGATATAACTGGGTTATCCTCAGCCAAAAGCCAAGGAAAGAGCGTCGTCGACAGAACCTTCCTATCCCCAGCGAAGTCCATTCATACTTCCAATACAGCAAGGTATCCTCAGTGAGTCATACTCAACAAAATCAGCCAAAGCATCTCCCCACAGAGTATTTCTTCCCAGCAGGGTCGCTAGAATATCTTTTTCTCCCCGCAGAATCCTCCATTCGCCAAGTTTATTCCCCAACGGAGTTATCTTCTCCCACCGGTATACTTGCAATTATCATCCCCAGCGGAAGCAAAAGCTATTCATCCACAACAGCCCAGGATGCGACTTCCCGGCACCCGTCAAGGATTTATTTTCCCACGACGAAAACATACATTCATAAAACGTCACATACATCATTATAGCATGCATATGCATCATATTACACGAATCTCATTGATCTTGAAAACATACAGTTCATGCATCATGATTTTGCATACAATTATGTTCTACCTTTTCAGGAAAAAGATCAATACAAAAATGATTATTATCAACTAATGCAATTCTTTCTAGATATAGTTTCAGATATAAACCCAGCGATGGTGACGTTCTGATACTGCTTCCAGATTTCCTTCTCGATATAGTTTCAGATGTAAACCCAGCGATGGTGACGTTCTGATACTGCTTCCAGATTTCCTTCTCGATATAGTTTCAGATGTAAACCCAGCGATGGTGACGTTCTGATACTGCTTCCAGATTTCCTTCTCGATATAGTTTCAGATGTAAACCCAGCGATGGCGACGTTCTGATACTGCTTCAAGAATTCCTTCTAGATATAGTTTCAGATGTAAGCCCAGCGATGGTGACGTTCTGATACTGCTTCCAGATATCCTTCCAGATATAGTTTCAGATGTAAACCAGATATGGTGACGTTCTGATACTGCTTCCAGAAACCCTTCTTCAGATGGTCCCCTCTCCAACGGCGTGTGAGGTGGTAATTCCTTCTTCAGATGTTTCCCTCTCCGGCATGAGCGTGAGGTGATATTCTCTTATGGTCCCCTCTCCAACGGCGTGTGAGGTGGTAATTCCTTCTTCAGATGTTTCCCTCTCCGGCATGAGCGTGTGGTGATATTCTCTTATGGTCCCCTCTCCAACGGCGTGTGAGGTGGTAATTCCTTCTTCAGATGTTTCCCTCTCCGGCATGAGCGTGAGGTGATATTCTCTTATGGTCCCCTCTCCAACGGCGTGTGAGGTGGTAATTCCTTCTTCAGATGTTTTCCTCTCCGGCATGAGCGTGAGGTGATATTCTCTTATGGTCCCCTCTCCAACGGCGTGTGAGGTGGTAATTCCTTCTTCAGATGTTTCCCTCTCCGGCATGAGCGTGAGGTGATATTCTCTTATGGTCCCCTCTCCAACGGCGTGTGAGGTGGTAATTCCTTCTTCAGATGTTTTCCTCTCCGGCATGAGCGTGAGGTGATATTCTCTTATGGTCCCCTCTCCAACGGCGTGTGAGGTGGTAATTCCTTTTTCAGATGTTTCCCTCTCCGGCATGAGCGTGAGGTGATATTCTCTTATGGTCCCCTCTCCAACGGCGTGTGAAGTGGTAATTCCCTTTCAAGATGTTTCCCTCTCCGGCATGAGCGTGAGGTGACATTTCCTTCCAGATTATAATTTCCTATAGTTCCCTCTCCAACGGTGAGTGAGGTGACTCCCTTTGAGATTATAATGTCCTTTGGTTCTCTTCCTGACACTACGAAGATGGTAATTCTCACCAAGATTTTCTCAACGAGCATTGTTGAGGTTGAAATCATTCAGGATTCTCTTACCATTCATGCTAAGGCAGTAACCATCCCTGGTTCATTCATCAGCGTTTGAAGCTCCAGACCCAGCTCCTGTAACCAGTCAGGACATATCTATACCAAGCATCTAAAATTAGCTCCTGCAGCGTGTCAGGTACTCATTTTCTGTTTTGCAGGTATGCAGGTTCTCGCGAAGGAATCTCTGACGCGATCAACATCCAGATGGCATCTATAAGCCCATCACCCTATCCAAGCAACATCCAAATGGCATCTATAAGCCCATTCCCCCCATCACTGCTACTATGTGAGCGCAAATTTCTGGGCACTTTAGTGTTCAATCATCTTCTACCCTCGGATTACGAAAGGCACGTCAGCCAATCTGCACCCTCAGGTCTAAGAAGATTGAACAGGGGCAACTGTTGTACCCCAAAATTTGCCCTCCCATATTCATCAAGAATTGCCAAGTCAAGGTCACAAAATTCCCCCAGGGTTGTGCAGCTCAACTGGCTCCTATACAGTCAAAACTAGGGTTTGAGTTCTGGTCAAGCAAATGAACTTTTCAAAGGCCCAATCAAGTCCCATATGCCTACAAAGATGGTCAAGTATCCTCATGTCAAGTTTCAAGGCATTCAGCTCAAAACTGCACAGTCAAAACCCTAGATTGCACTACAGTCAACTGTAGGGGCAAAATGGTCATTTGACAGTCAAAAGTTCAAATTTTTGGTCAACATATCATTTTGAAGCCACAAACATCATTTGATCAATGCTTGATCATGATTCTCAAAATTTGGCTCAGAGATCACCAAAGATGCAAAAGTTGCTATATTTGGACAGCTGAAAAAAGTCAACTGAAATTGACCAGGGCATAACTTTCACATGGATTATCATAAAAATTCCATCCAAAGCTCATTTTGAAGAGAAAGACATTTCCTACAATTCATCTTCATGTTCCAAGTCCAAGAAATGCTCTCACAAAAAGTTATCAATTTCAACATTATAGGTCATTTTCAAAAGTCAACAAAAAGTGACTTTAAGTCAAAGGCCATAACTTGAGATTGGTAAATCAAAATGACATGGGACCAAAGGCATTGGTTAAAGGACTCAAAGACCTTTCCAAAATGTCCAAGAACATGTGAAAAGCTTAAAAATTGACCAAGTTATGCCTTGTGGAAGTTGGGAAATTTTTGGGAATTTTTGAAAGTCAACATTGATGCAAAAGGCCTAAAAATGCAAATGGGCCCATTTTTCTTCCAAGTTTCTTCATGCCAAGCCTATGCACGACCACTAGGCCCAAAGGGAAGTATTTTCATATTTTTTAATTATTTATTTGAATTAATATTAATTTATATTCATTTAAATCATTTTAATATATGAAAAATATAAACCTAACCTAAAAAAATCTTTTTATACACATTATAGGCTCAATATTTCGTGTGAAGGCAAATGAGGAAAGATTTGGGGTGATTGGATGCAAATTGGTACAAAAGCCATGGAAAAAGATTCAAAAAGATTTTTAAACAAATCAAATATCTTAATCCATAATTGCAAGGGATTTGTACTAAGTTTGTTGACCTAATAGCCTCTATAGATACTCAGAATGAGAACCCTAATGTTCTTGGACTCAAAACTGCGCAGCAAACCAATACTCAAACTTGAGAAATTGCTTGAAAAATTCAATTCTGAAATCCACCCTAGAGGCTGATTCAAAGCTCCATTCGTGTCTCAATAGTTTCCTTGTGCATTCCTGAACACATTCCAACTAATACCAACCACAAACGCGTAAGGAATTGGTGCCTAGAGCCGAAACTGCATCCAAGAAATTTCATAATCGTGCATCCCATTCTAGGCATTATTTGTAAAAATTAATGGCTGATTCGTGTTCATCATAAAGTTTTGAAGCTAACTGTTACTTTTAATTGCATTTTTTCGTGATCTATGTGATTATGCCATGTATGCGTTTTAGGGTTTCAGGAATTCAAAAAGAGGGTTTCTCTCATACGGCAAAATTAGGCAACGAGACTAAGACTAACGAACTCAGGGCCTCTAGACGAAGCAATCTAGACCATCGCGCCTAATTTATATTGGGACATGACCTAATCGCTATTTTTTTGAAAACGGCTTTAGACCACGCCCAGAAAACCGTGGCCATATGCTTATGTTTCAGGGAAGAACGAGGACGAAGACTGCGTGGCAAAGCGTGATAGGTGGATTCAAACTTCGCGCGAAATTCCAAGGGCATTAGCATTTTCTTCTTATAATATTTGCCGTTTATTATATATTAAACGTAACTAAAGTGCTTCAGTGGCAGGTGTCCTCGTTTGCAAGGTACAAGACCTGGGTTCGAGCCCCAGGTCTGAATAAATGTCCATATTATTTTTCTGTTAGCAATTACGTGTAGCACCTCCATTGCAAGATTACCATACGCACCCAGCAACCACTATCCACGCGTCCAAAGCATCCAGATCAAGGGTTCAGATGGAAGGGGTACCATATATCAAGTCAATGGCATCATACACAATCCAAAAAGTCAACAAATGCTTATTGGGCCATATTACAAAGCTATACCTCCAATTTTGGGACAACACCCCACCCTGGTTTGCATTTTTTTTATTATTTATTATTTTTCTTCTTACATTTATTTTTATTGTATTATTTATTTTTATGGCTTTAATTAATTTATTTTTCCTACAAAATATAAAAAACACTAAAAAATCAGAAAATACAAAAAAATATAATATTTATTTTATACTAATTATTTTCATGAATAAATTAGAATATAAAATGTTTAGTTTAATTAGGTTTTAATTTTAATTCTTTTTTTAATAAAAATCCAAAACATGTAGAATTAGGTTAATTAATAGTTTTAATGTCTTTTTAATTTTTATTTCTCACAATACTATTTATTTATTATTTTATTTTATAATTAAAAATTGTGCATAATAAATTTTAGGTTTAATTTAGATCTTAATTTAATTCTTTCTTAATAAATAAAAAAATATTAGAATTAGGGTTTGCCGTTTAATTCAATCTCAATTAATTTCTTTTTTCGTTAAATCTAAAAAACACAAAAATATCATTCTCATTTAATTTTAATTTTTAAATCCTTATTAATTTTAATTATTTGCAAAGGAAGGGTCCAACGCCCTAGTTTCGTTTCAATTATTTAATTTGCGCCTTTATCTTATGTCGTTTAATTATAATTATGTAATTGTCCCTAAGCCATGTAAATTTACTTTTCGCGCTTTATTTCTTCGCATTATTTATTTTTCCGCTAAATCGGGTCCGGTTTAATTTTGGCGATGTGGACCCGCGCCTTTGTAATAGTCGTAGATTTATTTTCTCGCAAACTTTATAACTGTTAAATATGCATGCAAGAATGAATGGCCTTAATTAAAATCAAGCGTAGATCACAATGACATGACAAAAGACAAATATCAAATGAAACATGACACACGATTCGCACACACCACCCCTAGGGTACGCCTCACTGTTGCCTTTCGAAAGGTGATCGTCGAGTAGAGGACGTCTTAGTAAGTCCTCATGATCCGGGAACCTGGCATGAGGGTAGCTTCTAAGGTGTCTTCCCATTGCTCTGGTGATCACCATGTCCCTAAAATCGAATTGACCCGAACACCTCCAACGGTGGTGCTACTTACCTCTCAATGGTGGGATGGCACTACTTTAAAGGACATCTACACAGACGAATTCCTTAGGGTAGGTAGGTTCTCAAGGATACTTGCTCTAATTTCAAACAAATCAAAACGACTTTTCACACTGACACTTTTCAAAAGCTTTCAAAACAAACTTTTCAAACACTCTGACGTATGAGTCGATCTGAAATTTTTCAAAGAAACTTTTTTAAAACTCACATTGAAAAGCAAACAACCATTTTTGAAAACACAAATGAGCAAGTATCTAAGAGCCCATGGATAACCATGGATAGAAAGGGTGCTAACACCTTCCCTTTCTATAACCTACCTCCCGAACCGAGAGCAATCTCTATAAGGAATTTTTCTGTGCTTTTGTCCTTTCCATTTGGAGAAAATAAAAGACGGTGGCGACTCTTGCTTCCGCGACATTTCGCGAACCAGCGTTAAACAGTCAGTTCCAGATCCACCGATCACAAGTACCAAAGAGACTATCATGCATGTATTCCATTATTTCCTCTGCCTCCTTCTTGTCCATACATCAGAGTAGAGTTGAATCATGGTTGCGCTTGTACAATATTTCGTTGCTTAGGAAGAATTTGGCTGCAAATCTTTGTAAGAACTTCCTATCATTTATAGATGCTCCCTCTGGATACTCTTGTGCTTCAAGGTATCTCATAACCTCATGGTACCATGGCTTTTCCGCATCGATGTCAAGCTCATAGCAATGTGCAGGTTCGTCAAGTCTTTCAATTGTAATCATAGGGGCTTTATTGTCCCATCTGACCTTGAACATTGAATACATGGTGGCCAAAGCGTCAGCCAACTAATTTTCTTCCCTATGGAAGTACTCAGAAGTGATCTCTTTGAAGTAAGGAATTAAGGATAGCACAAGTTCCTTGTAAGGGATTAGATTAGGGTGTTTAGTGTCCCAAACTCCTTTTACTTGGCTGATCACTAGAGCGGAATCCCCAAACACATTCAAATGTTTGATCCTCAAATCAATGGCAGCTTTCAGACCCAAAATACACGCTTCGTACTCGGCCATGTTATTCGTGCAATCAAAGTATAATCTGGTAGTAAATGGAGTCTGGTAATCTTCAGGAGAGATTATTACAGCACCAATGCCATTACCTAAGGCGTTGGAAGCCCCGTCGAATACCATAGTCCATCGGGATCCTTGTTTAGGTCCGTCATACGGTCCAGGTTTCACGCAATCAGTTACCAGCATGATATTCTCATCAGGGAAGTCAAAGTTTATCGACTGATAATCATCCCCAGCTTGATGGGCTAAATGATTATCTAGTACGCTTCCTTTGATGGCCTTTTGTGTAGTGTATTGGATGTCGTACTCAGTCAAGATCATTTTCCATCTGGCTATCTGACCGGAAAGGGCATGTTTCTCGAAAATGTACTTGATTGGGTCCATTTTAGAAATCAACAGAGTGGTATGAGTCAACATATATTGTCTTAGCCGGCGAGCAGCCCATGCCAGAGCGCAACAAGTTTTCTCGAGCAGTGAATATCTGGTTTCACAGTCGATAAACTTTTTGCTCAGGTAATAAATAACATGCTCTTTTCGGCCAGACTCATCATGTTGGCCCAAAACACACCCCATGGAATTCTCTAGTACTGTCAAGTACATGATCAAGGGCCTTCCTTCAACTAGAGGCATGAGAATAGGAGGCTCTTGTAGATATTCTTTTATTTTGTTGAAGGCAACTTGGCATTCATCATTCCATCTGACTATCTGATCTTTCTTCAAGAGCTTGGAGATTGGCTCACAAGTAGCAGCCAAGTGAGATATGAAATGGGAAATGTAATTGAGACGACCCAAGAATCCTCTAACTTCCTTTTCAGAATGTGGGACTGGAATTTCTTAGATGGCCTTTACCTTGGCAGGATCAACTTCAATGCCTTTATTGCTGACAACAAAACCTAGAAGCTTTCTAGATCGTACTCCGAACGTACACTTGTTAGGGTTTAACCTCAACTTGTACTTTTTCATTCTTTTGAATAGTTTGTACAGGTGATCGAGATGTTCCTCTTCAGTTTATGATCTGGAAATCATATCATCCACATAGACCTCTATTTCATGATGTATCATGTCATGAAACAAAGCTACCATATCCCTTTGATATGTTGCCCCTGCATTCTTCAATCCGAATGGCATGACCTTGTAGCAAAAGGTGCCCCATTGCGTAATGAATGTAGTCTTCTCCATGTCTTCAGGAGCCATCCATGAAAGGTAAGACTTTATGTCGAGCAGTATTATCAATTAAGACGTCAATGTATGGTATATGGAAGTCATCCTTGGGGCTTGCTCTATTCAGATCCCTATAGTCTACGCACATGCGAACTTTCCCGTCTTTGTTTGGCACTGGCACCACATTGGCAACCCATTGAGGATAGGATGTTACAGCTAGGAATCCTGCATCAAATTGTTTCATCACTTCAGCTTTGATCTTTTCAGACATATCAGGCCTCATGCGACGAACCTTTTGTTTAATAGGAGGGTGGTCTTCTCTTGTCGGCAGACGATGAACTATGATGTCGGTATCCAACCCAGGCATATCTTCATAAGACCAAGCAAATACTTCCATATAATCATGCAACATTTAAACCAACCTGATCTTGACACTACTTTCCAAATTAACGCTGATCCTGATTTCCTTCTTATCTGACTCAGTACCCAGATTGATAACTTCAACTGACTCTTCATGCGGTTGAATAACTTTTCCCTCTTGTAATAGAAGTATGGCTAGTTCTCTCGGTATGTTACAATATTCTTCAACTTCATCTTTGGCTTGGTTGATAGGACATTCAAATTCATAGTCGACAATAGTAGAGTCATTGGAAATAGAATCCAGAGTAGATGTGGACCTGCAAGAGTATGTGTGTGTGCATGTAAGATACATGACTATTTTTTTTGAAAAATGTATTTGAAAGAAAGGAAGGACAATGAACACAAATGCAAAAGAGTCTAATATACTGAATGATCATATGATTAGATGAACATAAATAAAACCCTTGACAAATGGACCAAAGTGCCCCGGGCCAAGCATATGGCTGAAAAGTCATTGTTAAAATATTACAAACATCAGGTTCTTGAATTGAAAGAAAAGCAATAACAAGTAGATTACTCCTCAATGAAGGAGATGGGCACAAAGTCCTTTGCATGCCAATTCTTCAGCTCTGTTGTAATTGGATACACCCAATCTTCAAATGCAGCTTCTTCATTAGAATCACCCATGGCGTTGACTTCATGGTTTCCAATGCGGAGAGGTGGCTTTCCAGAACGAGCACGCCTCACTTCCTTCTGAGCTTTGACGGTGAAGCCCAAACCAAACTTGTCCATTTTAAATGGGATATCGAGGAGTTTCCCCCAAGTATCATAGTTTCCTTCTTCAATTGCCGCACGAGCATCCTTGACTGAAACCATCTTTGGTGTGGCCTTAACAGCTTTAGACTCATCAGAAGAACATTTGGTAGCAGCAATCATCGGTGGCATGACTTCAAAGGCTTGACATGGGGTTTCAATGAATTCTCCATCCATCTCTACGTATTTGAACGAGTTAAGGTGGCTTACCATAAACTCTTCTTCTCCACAAACGGTGACTATTCTTCCCTTGACTGGATATTTGAGTTTCTGATGGAGAGTTGAGGTTACTGCCCCAACTTTATGGATCCACGAGCGACCTAACATACAAGAATAGGCAGGACGAATATCCATAATATAGAAGGTGAAGTTGAAGATTTGGGAGCCCACTTTGATCAGAAGATCTACTTCCCCGTGAATAGTCCTCTTTGATCCATCAAACGCCCTTACAATGATATCACTTGGCTTCAAGACTAAATCTTCACAGTCAAGACGACCTAACGCCCCCTTGGGTAATACATTTAGATAAGAACTAGTGTTGACTAGCACATGTGCTAAGGTAGTCCCCTTGCACTCGACAGAAACATGTAGAGCTTTATTGTGATTCTTCCCAAGAGGTGTTAATTCAGCATATGAAAATCCCAAGCCATTCTCAGCTGTCAGTCTAGCCACGCAATTCTCAAATTGGTCCGTTGTTGTCTCATGGGGGACATGAGCTTTTTTCAGGAATTTGATTAATGTACGAGCATGGGCATCAGAACAAAGCAGTAATGACAACATTGAAATCTTAGAAGGGGTTTGCCCCAACTGTTCCACAATCTTGAAGTCACTTCTTTTTATTATCTTCAAAATCTCGTCCATCTCACGAGCGAAGGGTTCTTCATCAGTAACATCCTTGGAGGGTATTTCAGTTACAACCGACTCAACAACCTTTTCCTTCCCCCTTGTATCGGTATTTGGCTTGGCAGCAGTAATGCAGATGGGCGTCTTTGTAACCACTGGTGGTAAGATATTGGGTGAAAATATTCTCCCAGTTCTGGTTACTTTGCTTGAGCCAACTATGTTATCAACATTGTCATCTTTTTCCACTTCAATCCAAGTGTCTTGTTTAATCCCCTGATAGAACACCTCAGCACCATAATTCCATGGTACTGTCTTGTTTGAAGAATAGGGAATCGGCTTGGGATTGGTAATTATTAAGGGAGCAACAGTGGGTTTGTTTGAAATCCTAATAGGACTTTTGGAGGTGATCCTAAAAGGCTTGTTTGAGATGGTAATAATGGAGAGGTCTTTACATTTGTTAATCAAACTTTTGGTAAGTGGGGTCTTCTCGAATAGAATTTTGTGGCTATCTATCAGGCATTGTATGCCTTTCTTCAGCCCTTCACATCCATTGTGTTGTCTTGTACATCACACACAGTCTTTTACACATCCCTAGAAAATCCCAGCCTTCAATAGGTTATTTTTTATGGTATTCAGCGGAGTAGTCAGTTCTTCAACAGAGGCAACAAAAATTGTATCCTCAACGACATTAACACCCTTGTCATGCTTCGACATTGGAGCAGTGATTACATTCGGTGTTGGAGAAGGATCAAACTCAATAGTTTTGTTATCAATTAAATCTTGGATTTTGTTCTTCAAGGCCCAACACTGGTCAGTCTTGTGCCTGGGGCTGCTGGAGTGGTAAGCACACTTAGCGTTTGGATTATACTTTGGTGATGAGGTATCAGGGTTGGCGGGGGGATCGCGCAATGTCACTAATTAGCCTTGAGCAAATGTTGAAGGGCTTGAGACAGTGACACGCCTAACCTCGTAAATTGTCTTCTTGGAGTTTCAAAACATTGATGATTTGCAGATGGTCTTAGAGTCGGAGTCAGATTGGAGATTCAGACAACATTGACTGACAGACGATCATTCTTCTTGGTACGGGCCCTTGCCTTGTACACAATGTTGACTTCCTTCTTTGTAGAAAAAGGTTTCTTGATGGGATTGGGATTGGAGGTATATGCCACAAAGATCTTCCCACTTTTGATGCCACTTTCAACTCTTTCACCGGTTAAGATTAATTCGGTGAAACCAGAAGAAGAGAAGTCAACCAAAAGATTAAAGAAGGGACCAGACAAAGTGCCCATGAACATGTCAATATGTTCTCGATCAGTCAAGGGTGGTTGAACCCTACTGGCTAGGTCTATCCACTTTTACTCATATCCCTTAAATCCTTCATTCTTTCCCATGGTCATATCTTGCAACTGAACCCTCGTTGGCGCCAAGTCGGTGTTGTACTGATACTAATGGTAGAAGGCAATAGCTAAATCCTCCCAATTATTGATACGAGAACCATATAACTGATAAAACCATTCAAGTTATGTTCCAGCTAACCTTTCTTGGAAAAAGTGAACCCAGAGCTTCTTATCAGAGGTGTGCGGCTGTATCTCGCGCACATAAGATTTTAGGTGGAGTTTTGGACAAGAAACTCCATCGTACTTTGCAAAGACTGGTATTTTGAATTTGTGGGGGATGACTACCCCAGAGATCAAACCCAAATCATCAAAATCTAAATCAGGGACGACTTGGGTTTCAACAACTTTCAATCTGTCTTCTAATTGCTTGTATTTGATATCAGCGGGTGGATACTGCTCGTCAAAATAATCATCATCAGATACTTGATCATTAACACAGTCAGCCTGATTACTCTTGACCTCACCGATCTGGTTCTCGTCCTCTTCAGATGAGTCTCCTCCTACTGGGATTTGACGGACTGTCTCCTTGAACCTTCTACCTATGTTGAGTAGAGCTTTCTTCTTTGGCTTCTTCTTAACAGCCAACAAAGCCATCATATCTTGTTGCCCCTTGGCTAGGGCCAGTAGAGTCTCCTGAAACTGAGAATTCTGGGCTTGGAGATCCTTCATAGTTTTCTCTAGATCCATCTTGCTGAAATAAACAGCAGAAAGATAAGGAAACCTATTATGCGAAAACCTGTCGTGTTATGATGCATGAATATGTATATGCAAATGATTTCAAGGATTAATGAGATTTAAATTTGTATAGACAAAAGAATGAACAAACGTTAATTTTCATTAGACAAAACAAGAAAGATTACATCATGCCTCTTGGGCTTATAAAATAACTTTCTAAGATAAAAAGACCGAATGCATCCTCTTTGGCGCGAGATAAGCGTTCACACTTTGCTCTTCTTGTAGCTGCTTCGTAAGCTCCAAGACCCTCTTCTCACTAGCATAGAATTGAGCTTCGAAAGTATCTCGTTCTTCCTTAAGCTGAATCCAACCCTTTTACAAGTCTTCGAGAGAGGTAGGCATGTCGGGATGGAGGATATTATAGGGAACATCTCCTTCAACCACAGGCTCCATGATGACTGGTAAGATGGAAGGATAAGGCATCACAAGTTTCTGAGCATGAGATCGCACCCATTTAAGGTAAGGCTCGAGGGGAATTGAGTTCTTATGTCCTAACGTCTTGCTATCCACCTTATTCAACATCCTCCAGGCTCAGATAAATCTCTGACGGTAACCTTGATCGTCATTCTCATAGTCAAATACCACTCCTTGGATAAACATCTCGTGGGGACCATCCCTCCGGGCGTAACCAAACTGTCGTAGGGCTAAGCAGGGGTTGTAAGTGATACCTCTTCTAATGCCAAGAAAAGGGACATTAGGGAATTTTCCACAACAGTCGATGATAGTAACATTCTCCAAAGAGCGGGAACACCAATGAATATCTGAATGTCTGAGCGTCATCAACCTATGGGACCATCTTGAACCTTGCAAATTTTTCAACACAGATTGGGGAAGATGTGAAATAAATCAGCTTGCCAAGAGAGGAGTGCAACACATGAGGATACCTCTCTTCCTCAAAGTTCGAGAGTGAAAAGAATGTGGGATGTATCCTAACAAAGTAGGCACCGGGTTACGAGACATGAAGATTTTGACGGTGTTTACATCTATGAGTTGGTCAGGATTTGGAAACAAAACCATCCCATAGATGAGGAGATCTAAAATTTCCTCAAAAGCTTGCAAGTCTAAGGAGTTCCAACAGTTTTAGGCTTTCTCAAACAAGAACCTGGCTAAGAAACCTTTGACACCACTCCTTATTTCCCAATTAGTTGTGATATCAGATGGTTGCAAGTGTAGAGCTCAAGCAATCTCTTTTGGCTTTGGATCTCTTTCTGTACCGTTGGAAGGTAGTTGGTTGAGAATGGGAATCCTCAAGAGTTGGGAGAATTCTTCCAAAGTTGGCACAAGTTGATAGTCAGGAAATGTGAAGCAATGGTGTAAAGAATCAAAGAACTGGAAGAGCACCTTCATCATGTCCTCATCAGTGTTGGGGGTAACCAAGTTTAGTAGGCGACCATGTTTTTCGGTTAATGGAGAATTTTAAGGAATTCTTGATGCTAGCTCTTTAAGCTGATGATGGGTCCTTACAAGATTAACTTGAATAATTTTCCCGCGAATAGAATCCATGTCCTACAAAACAGAACAAAGATAAATACCAAGATCCTTGAAATGGTTAGTGAGTATGATGTTATGTACAAGTAAATATATACAAATAAAGTAAAACAAGTCCTTAGGTTTAGGCTTGCATGGAGTTTCATAGGTAAGTACCCTCTTGAAGTTTAGTTGGCTCAAACCTGTCCTAGTAATAGTAATCAGGTTCTAAGGAGCTCAATATCATCGGTTTGTTTCTTCGGGTATTGTTTCAGCACAAGCCTCTTAAATGGCGACCGAAATATCCCCAAAAACCAAACCTCAATGAGTGTAGTATCGAGTATCTACCAACTTCGGACTGCACCAAAGTCGGTCATCTCACTACGCCCTAATGGCCAAGTTGGTAAAGTAAAGGTTCTAAAAGTTCATTAGTGCTTCATGACATCACTCAGCGGCCCCGTATTCTCATTGACTACTCAAGGGCTACCGGTACCCACAAATATGTCACACTAACGTAGCTATTACTTAGACCATGTCGGTATACCCCGCACATTTTCCACAATGTATTGCTTCTTACCTATAAGGTATCCCAAATCCGAGTAGAGGATTTAAGCCCAAACAAAAAACCAAAATGTAAAGCATACAAGTCAAACAATGAAAGCAAATAAATGTGATCTAGCTCTAAGGTAACCCCACTTTGAAAATAACCTCAACATTCCCCAGCAGAGTTGTCAGTTCTGTGATACGGTGGGAG
Source organism: Vicia faba (assembly GCA_948472305.1). Classification (NCBI taxonomy): domain Eukaryota; kingdom Viridiplantae; phylum Streptophyta; class Magnoliopsida; order Fabales; family Fabaceae; genus Vicia; species Vicia faba. Next base: position 615,619,007 of record OX451740.1, on the reverse strand, counting down.
AACTGACTTTGTTGTTTTGCATTTGATCGCAAATGTTACGGTTAGCAAGAGTCGCCAGACTTTTCTTTTATCTAAAAGGAAAGGTGAAAAAGCACAGGAAAGACCTTTGAGATTGTTTCTTGAGTTCAGGGGGTAGATTATGAAAAGGGAAAGTATTAGCACCCTTTTCATCCATGGTTTTCCATGGGCTCTTAGTTACTTGCTAGATCACTTACTTTTGCTTGAAAATGTGCTTTGTGTGGTTTTTGAAAGTATTTTGAAAAGGTGTCATCGTTTAGGCAAACTTTTTAATGATTCTCGTTCGTAAGAATGTATACAAAGTGTTGATCTTTTGAAAATGTTTTCAAGTTTGAAAGGTGTTTTGAAAGTGTTGGTGTTTGTTTTGAAAATAGCAAGGATGTTTTTGTTTTGAATTTGGGAAAGTAACTAAGAACATTCTACCTACTCAAAAGTCTTTCATGTTCATTTCCTTTTTCCTTTAAATGTTGTTATTTTACCATTGATTGATAAGAAGCCCCACCGTTGGATGTGAAGGGACGGACGTGGGATGTTTTTATAGTCATAGAAAGCAACCCATGGAACGTTTTAGCAATGTCGTTTTATAGACTAGATCATTTACCGAAGGCAACATCGAGGGTCATCGAGGGACTATGATCTTTTATCAAGGGTCTTTTGCTAAAACGCCCATGTTCGAGGGACATGACTATTTTCTGATAGGCAACAAGTGAGATTACCCTAAGGGTGCATGTGTGAATAGTATGTTTAATTGCATGCATTTTAGTATTTAATTTTTAGGTTGTCTATTTGCTGATTTTATGTCTTGCCATACACACCCTAATTACTAATAATATATGAAAGCAATAAAAGTGCGGGAAAAGTAAAGTCCTACACTATTACATCATTAAAGGGACGGGGGTACAAATTTATGAATGGGGGGTTGCAAGAAAATAAATCCTAATTATCTATTACAACTATATTGAAATAATGTACAAGAATTGAAATGGACTTGCTTGGTTTTTGTTAAGAAAATAAATAAATTGGCTTAAGGAAATATTTTTATGTCTTTTTTTATTTTAATAAAAAAAGGATATTAATATTGAAAAATGATAAAAAGGGAAAATAATGAGATAGGATTACCATGCTGCTGAAAGCAAAACAAAGGGGATCAGAAGTTCTGATGTCGGGCACGCTGTGGTTCAGAAAGAAGCATCAGAAGTTCTGGATTGATACATTCTGAGGTCATGCAAGAAACGTTAGAGGAAAGATACATAAGTTATGGGTTGCTATGTGCTGAACTTCTGAGCGTTAAAACAGTAAGAAAGTCTTAGAAATTATGTGTATTAAAACAGTGAAGAGAACTCGGAAGTTCAGTATGTGTTAAGATAGTGAGTGAACATCAGAAGTTCAGTGTGTTTGAACAGTGAGAAAATCATAGAAGTTGTATGTTGAAACAGTGAAGAGAACTCATAAGTTCTGTGTTGTGCTAAGATAGTGGTTGAACATCAGAAGTTATGTGCTACATTTCAACTTTTTCCTCATATTAATCAGCACATCAGCAACTCATTCAGTTCTTAACAAACAACAAATTAGAAGAATAAAAGCACAATAGTTTATAGAAGTTCTAATCCTAATTCTTAGCCTAGCCTTAATCAAGAATTTATGATCCATAGTTTCTTCTACTTATGCAATGATATGGCCAGCATCAATACTATGATATTTACATATTTAAGGATGTTCTGAATGAAAAGATGCAAAGCCAGGAAGACTTACCTTGAATCTGGAGCGTGTGCTTGGAACTTGAACTGCTACCTTCAGATGTTCTGGAGTCAGCAAGAACAATGGAAGATAAAATGCTAAGTTCTTTGATTCAAAGGGAAAAACAAAGGTTTGGTTTTCTGTTTGGGAATTTTGGATTTTTTTATGAAGGTTTCACAGTTTTCTTTTCTCTCTTTTGACAATTCTCTCTCTCCAAAAGCCATCCCCTTAAAAGTGTGATGGAGCAACTTATTTATAAGTGAGTTTGTTATGGTTTTTTTTTTGGGGGGGGGGGGGGGGGGGGGACAAATGGGATTTGAACATTTTTGGCACACTGTTCCATTGCTTTTTTTATCACAACTTTTTGTATTTGGTGCAAATATGGGATTTGGGAAAATGCAGGCGTGGACTGGATTAGCTGTTGGTTATAGTATTGTGTTGTAGCAGTGTAGCAGGTTGTTTAAACGAGGTTTTGGGATCTGGTGATATTCTGATCGCAGAAGACCAGAATGAGACTCGAAGAGTGATGTTATGACTGAAGCGTTGAACATAGCCTTCATATGTTGAATGATCATGTTCTGACCGAAGAGCATCGCTTCCATATGTTCTGATTGAAGCATCATGTTCTGAATCGTGTTTGTAAATTCTGACCGCACTTGCATGGAGGTTGTCCCGGAAGTTTTGAAGTACCATATTCTCTTAACACTTAGAAAATTTCTAAATGTTTAGAAATTTGGATTTTTCAAAGTAATTTCTGACTTCTGATTTCTGATGAACTAATTTCATATCTTGGTGAAATATAATTGTTGAAACTTGATTTTTGACCCAAAAGTCAAAGTTTGACTTTTCAACATGCTTTTGACCATTTTGCCCTTGTGAATGACTTTCTTGGAAAATTGTAATCTGAGACTTGAAACTTGCCAGAAGCAAACCTGAGGGTCTAGAATGGTCTTTTGAGAAATGAGAGGGAAAATTTTGGGGTACAACACAAGGGTAATGTTTCTAGTGTTGGTTTCGAAATAAGGAACCAAGTGTTGAGTTGCTTCAGATTCGAAAGAGAGAAAGAAACAAGTGTGGTGTTTCTTCTGGATTCGAAGGGCTAAGGAAACACGCGTGGTGTTTCTTCTGGATTCGAAGGGTTTGTGTTTAGTGTTTGAGAATCTTAAGAATTTAAGAGTTTTGAGTGTTTGATGATTTTTTGAAGATTCTTTCCACACTACCCCGAGTTTGTGGATGTGTTGTCCAGCCCCTTATACATGTTATTGAGCTTCTTATTTATAGGCAAAGTTGGCTGATATTTAGGAGGGAAAACAAAACAATTTGAACAAATTGAGTAAACTGTTTTTTGTAGCTTTCGGGGGGCAGTGTCCGTATGCCATTTTGGTGCAAGAATGAGGCAGTGTTTCAGGACTACTATGCAGCAGTTTTGGAGCGTTATGGCCAGCGTATCAGGCCTGAACTTGGAAGCAAGCATCTTTTGATATCTCCACCTTTCGTTTTGACCACCTTCGTCCAGATTCTCCTTCAAATAATATTATTTGATTTTCACCCAACAAGTGTCTTTCGAATGGGCTCTTTTTGTGCATCCTTCAAAGGAGCCAAATGTGTGCCCCTTGAATGAGTCACCAAAAATGTCATTCGATTGGGACATCCAGGTATGTCTGGCAAGTCCTTCTAATGGGCAAGTAAGGTATATCTTTCGAAAGGGACCCCTATGTATGCTCTTCAAATCCACTAATACATGTCTTTTGAAGGGGGAACCAACCATGTGTGTTGAAGATTTTCAAGGGTGGAATTGAATCAAACTATTTCAAAGGGAAATATCATTCAGTCGAAGCTAGTGTAAACATAGCCAATTCCCTGTCAAAACCTGCATGGTGGAGGTCACTACTTTGTAACTCCAAGCAAGCATACAAGAGGCCAATGCTCAAACAAAGGTTTGCATGAAGAGTCATGCCCTGTCGAACCCTGCATGCAGGGGGTCACTACTTTGTGACTCAAGGCAAACATGTAAGGGGCCAACGGTGTAATCGAAGGTTGCGTGCATGAGGCTTTTCCTCTTTGAATCGAAGGAGGCTACATGAGGCTCTTTTCCTTGTTCCTGCTGGCCCGGTGGGAAATTCTGCCTTGTGAATTTGGGAAACATGCTGGAAAGAGGCCATGTGGCCAAACGAAAGATGTATACCAATCTTGCATAAAGAAACTAAAATGTTCAAATGAAGCAGGAATCGAACTTGCCCAAAAGAAGTCCAGTACCCAAAGAAGCAGGAAACGAACTTGCCCAAAAGAAGTCCAATGCCAAAATGAAGCAGGAAATGAACTTGCCCAAAAGAAATATAGTGTCCAAACGAAAACTCTGAATCAAAGCTTGCATCGAAGGAGCCAAAGTGCCCAATCGAAAGATGTAAAATCAAAGAAAACTTTTTTTCTTCAATTTTTCCAAAAAGAATATTTTTATCTGCGTTGCCCTTTTTAACAGTTTCCTCTTTAACTTGATGCTAAAAAAATCCAATTGTACTTGTGTAAGCTTGAATTTTTGAGAATCCTTGTGAGAAATGCCTTGAGAAAAGAGAGGGCAAATTTTTGGATACAACATACATCATCCATTTGAATCACATGTGAAGGATCTGGAACGTACCTCCTCAACTGAGACACATGAAACACATGATGAAGGTTCGCAAGCGCCAGCGATAAAGTAATCTGATGGGCCACCTCGCTTATCCTCTCTGAAATATGATATGGACCAACAAAACACGGCGTAAGCTTTCGCGACTTCAGAGCTCTACCAACACCAGTTACCAGAGTAACCCTCAAGAATACGTGATTTCCCCGTTAGAACTAAAGTGTCTTTCTCCTTTTATTATGATAACTCTTCTGATGACTCTATGAAGCTTTCATCCTCTCTTGGATCATCTTGATCTTATTAGTTGTCTCCTATACAATCTCAAGTCCGAGCACAACATTCTCGTCGGAATCATACCAACACAATAGAGTCCGACACCTCATACTATACAATGCCTCATATGGTGTCATTCCAATACTAGTATGGAAACTATTGTTGTATGCAAACTCAATCAACGACAAGTGGCTATCCCAAGCCTTCTCCTTGTTCTAACATACAAACCCTCAGCAAATCCTCTAAAGACTGAATAGTCCTCTCTGTATGACTGTCTGTATACGGATGATATGCAAAACTCAACCTCAATTTTGTACCAAAATCTTTCTTCAAACCTTCCCAGAACTTTGACGTAAACCTTAGATCTCTATCTGACACAATACTCGAAGGTATACATGCAATCTCATAATCTCTTCGATATACATCTCAGTTAACTTCGACATGGGATGATTGATCTTTATTAGTAGGAAATGAGCCGACTTAGTCAATCTATCCGTAATCACCCAAATCGAATTATTCCCTTTAGAGGTCTTTGGCAAACCCAATCCAAAATCCATGGAAATGATATCTCATTTCCATTCAGGAATATTAAACGACTTTATTATACCCAAAGGCTTTTTATATTCAATCTTATACTTTTGACAAGTCAAACTAGAATAAACAAATTCAACAACTTCATTTTTCATATCGGGCCACCAAAATAATTTCTTTAAGTCTTGATACTTCTTTGTAGCACTAGGATGAATACTTAGTCCACTTTGATGTCCTTCCTCAAGAATAATCTTCTTAAGTTTTGGCACATCTGGAACACAAACTCTACTTCCTAACCTTATCACAACATTTTCATCAACTCGAAATTCACCTTCATTACCTTGGTTAATTAGCAACAACCAGTCAAACAAAATAGGATCATGTTTATGACTTTCTCTAATCTCTTCAATAATCCCAATAGTCAGCTTCAACATTCACAACTTCACACTGTTAGGAGTCTCTTCACACATCAAACTCATGTCTCTGAATTGCTTGATCATTTCCAACTCACAAATCATAAGCATTGACATACGCATGGACTTCGTGCTCAAAGCATCTGCCATAACATTTGCCTTACAAGGATGGAAACTCAATTCAAAATCACAATCCTTTAACAACTCAATCCATCTTATATGCCTCATATTTAATTTCTTTTGATCGAACAAGTACTTCAAACTCTTGTGATCACTAAACACCTTGAATCTTGATCCGAACAGATAATGTCTCTAAATCTTCAACACATATACCATAATTGCCAACTCTAAGTCAGGCGTAGGATAATTCCTTTTATGAACTTTTAGTTCTCTAGAAGCATAAGCAACAACTTGTCCATTGTGAATAGACACACCACTAAGACCCATCTTCGAAGCATCATAATACACCACAAAAGGCTCGCTTGGATTAGGCAAAATTAACACTGGAGCAGTTGTCAATTTCTTCTTTAGCTCCACAAAACTTTCTTCACACGTGACATCCCACACATAAGCTTGACCCTTTCGAGTCAACTGAGTCAAAGGTAGTGCCAACTTAGAAAAGACTTCGATAAACCCGCGATAATAACCCTCTAAACCAAGAAAACTTCAAATCTCAATCACACACTTTAGAGTTCCACTGCAACACATCATCAACCTTAGAAGGATCAACAATAATTCCACCACTAGAAATCACATGGCCAAGGAAACTCACACTTTGACAACTTTGCATGCAACTTCTTCTCTTTCAACACTTGCAACAGAATTCGCAAATGCTCTACATGCTCTTCTTCTGATTTAGAATAGGTCATAATATCATCAATGAAAACCACCTCAAACTTATCCAAATATGAATGGAAAGTTTGATTCATATACTCCATGAAAACACCTGGCGCATTAGACACACCAAACAACATCATCGTGTACTCATAGTGACATACCTCATCCTGAATGGCGTCTTCGGAATATCATCTAGTTTAACATGAACCTGATGATAACCAGACCTCAAATTAATCTTACTAAACATACATGTACCTACTAATTGATCCATCAAATCATCAATCCTTGGAAGGGGATACTTATTCTTAATAGTTACTTTATTTAACTGTATGTAGTCCACACATAACCTCATACTACCATCTTACTTCTTAATTAATGACATAGGAGCACCCCATGGAGAAACACTCATCCGAACAAACATCTTCTCGAGTAATTCTTCCAATTTTTTCTTCAACTCACCTAATTCTGAAGCTGACATCCTATAAGGAGTCATTGACACCAGAATTGTACCTGGTACCAACTTTATAAAAAACTCTATCTCACGCCCTGAAGGTAAATCACTGATGTCATCTGGGAACACTTTTGGAAATTCACATTTAACGGGTACCTCAACACTTGCAGCTTCACGATCAACTTGTAATGATGCAAACATTTCAAGCATCAAAGTTTCATCTTCCAAAAGTTCTCCCACTTGCTTAGCAGGCAAAAATAACAACTTTTCACTATCACCAAACTTAGGGAACCTCACAGTCTTATTATAATAGATGATATGAACATAGTTGAACTCCAACCAGTTTATTCCAAGGATAACGTCAATTTGGTGCAAAGGTATACACACCAAATCCATCACAAAACTCTTGTCAAAGATAGTTAAAGGACAACTCAAACAAACAAAATTAGTAGTAACAGAACCCTTAGCAGGAGTATCTATCACCATACTACCATTCACAGTAGACAATTTCAACCCTAACATCGTAGCACATTCAAACGAAATAAATGAATGAGTAACACAAGTACCAATAATAGTAATCAACTTAACATTGTTACAAAAAACAAGTACCTCGAATTAAGTTATCCTTCTTAGGAACCTCCGAACCACTCAAAGCAAATAGTCTGCCATTAGTCTAAGCAGCAATAGCAGTCTTCTTCGGCTTCTTACACTAGGTACTGATGCAACCATGTTCACCACAGTTGAAACGAGTCGGACCATCATTCTTGCACTATAAAGCATGATGACCCATCTTACCACATTTGTAATATCTCAATACCTTGTTCTCGTAACTATCAGCACAATGACCTTGTTCGCCACACTTAAAACACTTGACCAAAGCAGGAGCTCCTCCCCACTTGGCTTCTTCTCATCAGAAACTTTCTGCTTCCCTTTGTCAGTAGAAGAACTATACGAATTACCATAATCCTGGTTCTTCCTTTTATTCTCATTATAACTCTTATATAAAGAAGACTTGAATATGGTATCCTGATCATAGATCCTGCACTTATTCACTAGCACTGGAAACTGGCGAATCTCCTGATAACTAATTCCTTGCTTAATCTCAGGACACATTCCATTCTCAAATTTGATACACTTAGATACCTCAGCTGCCAGATTTTTATAATGCAGACATAACTTCACCAACTCTTTAAATCTGGTAGCATACTCAACAACAGTCGAATTCCCTTGTTTCATCTCAAGGAATTCAATCTTATTCTTGTCACACACATCTTCAGGAAAGTACTTCTCCAAGAAAACAGCTCTGAAAACAACCCACGTGATCTCTGTACCCAAAATCACCATCCTCTAATGTGCGTTGTCCTACCAGTCTTTAGCCTCTACCTCTAACATGTGGGTACTAAACTGCACCTTTTGCCCCTTCGAGCAAGCTATCACTCTGAAAATCTTCTCGATCTTTCTGAGCCACACTTGTGCACCATCAGGATTATGTGTTCCCTTAAAGATCGTCTGATTATTTTATTAAAACCTTTCTAACACACAAAACTCGTCATTCCCTCCCGCATTAGGGGGTTCTACTGATTCTGGGCTATTGCCTAAGCCAATGACTCCAAAGCCTCAACAATTGTATCAGCATTTCGTCCTCTAGTCATTTCTCTTTGCATATACGTAAACATCATTAGAGGAACGAAACATTAATTGTGTTCATGCATAAATTGATCACCAAGATACAATTGATGTAACACCATTGATGTAACACCCTTCTGACCTCACATGTATTGTCCCTTTTGACCTCACATGTATTATTCGTTTAATTTACGAATAAAATAAAATAAAATCACCACTCAAGGGTATCACACTTCATAGGAAATATCACAATAACAATCATGCTCCGTAACACGGGTTACATCAACACATCTTATAAATAGCTCAACAAAACAATTAAGTTATCGCACCTGATTCATCGTCATTAATAAACTTCTTCACAAAATAAAACTCATCATACTTTGGTCTCATCAAAAATTCGAATCAAAATTAGTTTAACCTTCAAAATACTCATACAAATATATCAACACCAAAAGAACATAACATTTTGAAACAAGTGTTCCCAACCCGATGTTACATATCAGAGCAAGACACCACTAGTGTAACAAACTAAATAAGGCACTCTGAAGTTATCCTCTAAGCTTCAACGAACTACTCCTGATCACTTGTGCGTTATCTATGTGGAGGCAACATTCAAATAGAAAGGGTGGGTAATCAAAATTTATTATAAAAGGCATAAGGAAAGGATTAGTAGTTCAACAACATCATCATATAACAACACATGATAATCATCGATACTTCATATTAACAAAATACATTATAGCATCATTTGTATATCTTTCATCATCAAAACATCATATAGTCACATACTTCACAATTATCATCATATCACAACTCATCAATGGAAATCATGCAACGTTACACAGGATGTTAATGCAACACAGCTGACTCAATGCATGTGGTACCAAACTTTTGATGAATACTTGGTCATCACCCTCCAAAGATCCCGACCATAGGATCGATTCATTCTTGGAACCGGAGCATATCATAAAACATATACAATCCATACAATGGTATTGAGGCTCTTCATAAGTGGAACACCTTCCAAAATAGTGGACCACCGTCCAAAAATGCTATGAAGGCATGATGCACAACAACGTCATATAAATATGACCACAACTAGTCAAGTGTGTCACCATTATCATAATTATCACATAAAATCACATAATCATCACATAATCATTACATAATCATCACATAATCATCACATGATTATCACACAATCATCTCCATAATACTTCACAACAACATTATAATCATCATTGAAATAGAACATCGTATGATAACAACATATAAATAATCAACCTCATAAAAATATAAGTATTAAAATCATGCATCATATATCTCATTTCATTCTATCACATTTTAGTTTAGAACGCCAGCTTCCCAATGGTTCAAACGGCGCATCAAATAGATTCCTGAAACTCAAGTTACGATGCTTCAAAAATTCTGCCATACTGCATCGCCTGATGCTCGCCTGGCGACCTAGAGGCGCTCATCTCACTTCCTCTTAGTCTGGCGACGCTGAGGCACTGCCCCGCTCTCTATACATTTTTCCAGAGGCTCATTTTTCTCTCTCGCCACAGGCTTGCCTGGAAATGCTGGAGCGCTCTCCTCGCCTATTCATGGCCTCAAGCTCGTTTGGCGCTGATTGCGAAATAACACTTCTCAGCCTGTGATTTTTCGCGGTTGGAGGCCTTCTGGACCTTCGAATTGGATTCCGTAAAAGTTCTAGTTTTATAATTCGAAATACTACGATTATATAACCTTTATAACAGGTTATAAAACTTATTTATAGATCTTAACGTCATACATTCATCAAGGATCCTCCATTCATTTATTTAATACATGATTTTCACCAATTTCATCAATCTTCATCAAAATTATTATACAAAACACAAACCTATCACTACCTTAACCCGATATCAATTATAATAAACGTGATTAAACCTCTTACCTTAATTCCTAGCAATTGAATCACTTCCTTTGTGTTCTACAGAATCCTCCTCTAAGCCCTGGCCTCTTCTTCATGTTTCTCCTAATTCTACGATCGCACAGAATGATTGATATTCTTCTATTTTCACTTTTCACCCCTAGGACCCCTTTCCATGTTATTCCTCTCATGTCTACACTTATCACCATTTATTACCACTATGCCCTTATTATCTCTACACACTAATTATCCTATTTAATTATTAATAATAATTTCAAATAATATAAACTATATTATAACATCTAAATAATTAAACTAAAATTCATATAAGTCCAAATTATTCTAATTAGCACCTTAATCCACGCTACCCCACAACATACCACACATATAATCACCAAAAATCCACCAATAATCAAATAAATAATTAATTCTAAATCCGGGGTGTTACAATCTTCACCCTATAAGTCGATTTTTAAGGATTGGGTTAGGCTCAACAATATTTCTTAACAACCTTATTTTTCTCCATCATCGCTTATTACTAGTTTCAACACGGAACAGTGCCACCATTTATGGGAATTGACATCTCATTCCTGCAAATCTTCATGGGAAACCACTATCTCTTTACCATATTTCGACAAACATTTAATCTCTTTTTTGTTCAGATAGTTGATCTTCTTCCTATTCGGATAACTTATCACCTTCTTATACGAATGATTGATCCATCTTCAAAAACTAGGGCACCATTGAAATCTACTTGATTAGTCGCCTAATGTAACATCGTTGCAACTACAATTAACATTTTCTATCTCATGAGGGAGGCTTTACTTATTCCCTCAATTAAGGATGATTTAGTCTTCTCAATAACTACTTTGAGGACATAACTCAAAGTAACATGCAATACAACCTAAATCCTAGGACAAAAGATGCTTCAAGGCCTTCAACGTTGGAAGCCAGTTTAGGCATGCAATGAACTATTTTCATAAATGTCATATGTTAGAAATTGATGTTCATTGGATGAGAGAGAGAGAGAGGGTGAAAATGTTAGTTAGAGAAAATTGAAACATGAAATTATTATTATTATTATTATTATGTTCAATTATTATAGTTTATATATATGGTTGGTTAAAGATAACCAACTTATAAGCAAAGAGAAAGGGAATTGGATCTTAATCCCAATTCTCATTACAAAGTGACTCAAGCCTTATTCATAATATTCCTCCCTCAAGCTCAAGGAGTTTGACCAGTAGACTTCTTGTTAAACACTTTTAACTTGTCTATTAGTTCAATAATTATGGTAGTACGTAGGGGTTTGTAAGAATATCAACCCATTGGCTTTGTGTTGGGATGTGGGTAACAGTGAGACTTTTATTAAGTACTTTTTCCCTTGTGATACGGTGGGAGAACTGACTTGAGATTTTGCGTTTGTGTTCGCAAATGTTTCAGTTTAGCAAGAGTCGCCACCGACTTTTTATTTTATCCTAAGGAAAGGTCAAAAAGCACAGAAAAGACCTTTGAGATGTTTTCTTGGGTTCGGGGAGTAGATTATGAAAAGGGAAGGTACAAGCACCCTTTTCATCCATGGTTTTCCATGGGCTCTTAGTTACTTGTTTAGATCAATTGCTTTGCTTTTCAATTGTTTGAAATGGCGCTTTTCAATTGTTTGAAATGGTGCTTTGTGTGTGGTTTTGAAAAATGTTTTGAAAAGAGGCCATCATTGTGGCAAACTTTGTAATGATTCTTGTTTGAATGTATACAAAGGTGTTTTTGTCTTTTGAAAAGTTTTCAATGTTTGGAAGTTGGATTTTGAAATTGTGTTGTGAAGTGTGTTTGAAAATAGCAAGGATGTTTTGCAAGCTTTTGATCAAGTAACTAAGAACTATCTACCCTATTTTACTCAAAAGATCTTTCTTATGTTTTTAACCCTTTTAACAGTGTTGTTTCACCGTTACATTTGGTGAACAACCTTGTGTTAGGATGTTAAACGGGACAGGCGCGGGTCATCGTATAGACCATGATAGCAATTGTGTAAAGTATCTTTGGCAATTTTCTTGAGGGACTTGATCATTTTTGTTTAGGCAACCAAGATAGCGTCATCGAGGGACTATAATCTTTTGTTTTGTTTTTGTTTTGCCAAAGTACTTAACATGCATACCATGACCCATTTTTGAAGGCAACAAGTGGATTGTAACCCTAGGGGTGCAAGTGTGCATTGTGTTTATTTTTTCATGCATTTTTGTCTTTGATTAGGTCAAACTATTTGTTGATTTTGATTTTGCATACAAACCCTAATTCTCTAATCATGGCATAATTGAAAGCGTTTAAGTGCGAAAATTTAAATTCTAAGCTATTACAACATGATTATGGGGATGAGGGTACAATTTTGAATAGAGGAGTATTTGACAAGAAATATAAACCCTAGTTACTATTACATCCAAATTGAATTACAATGCATAAATATGTAAATGTACAATATTTAAATAACAAAATAAACAAATATTAAATAAAATGTATTATGCAAAAAGAAGTTTTTATGTATGTAAAAATATTTTCAATGTAAAGAAATATAAAGAAATAAATAAATAAAATTAATTTTATTTATTAAAGGGGTAAATCCTAATTTTTTTAAGAAAATAATATCTTATATTATTTATATACAAAAAATATATTAATATGTACAAAAATAAAATATATTGAAAAAAGTGTTTTTTAGTATAAATAATAATAAAAATAAAAATGTAATATTTTTGTATTTTTATTCTATGTTTTTTAATTAAAATAAAAGTATATATGTATTTTCAGTATGAATGAAAATAAAAAATAAAAGTAAAAGTATCATTTGCATTATTTTTAAATTTAAACAAATAATGAAAAGTATTAAAAGTGTTTTCTATTTTGGAAAAAATTAAAATAAATACCAAATAAATGTAAAAATATTTTTAAGCATTTTTATATTTGGGGATAAATAAATAAAATCAGAAATGAAATAAAAATGCAAAAATAACAAAATATAAAGAAATTGGGCCAGGGTGTGTAAAACTGAAAATGGGGGGTGTTAGAAGCAGAAACAAGCCAGCCCAGCCCATTTCCACTTCATCTTCTTCCTTGTGACTGAAATACGTGCGCCCTGTATTCAAACTTCTAACTCCTGTATTTGTGATCTTTTGCCAAAACTCAAAACATGAAACTTGTAGAGCATTAAACCACGATTCTAACCATATAAAAAACTTAATCTAACTCTCAAAGACCAGAGAGAATTTCTCTGGCCCTAAAATCTGACCTAGTTTTTTCAGCATGTTCATGGATGAAATTCTCTTAGCACGCTTAATATAAATGAAAACTGAGCATATGTATAGCTTCATGGCATTGAATACTACATTTTTCATTCACAAACCTAAGGCTGAATGTTCCTAAATAGAGAGATAGAATGTGAAAAAAACTTGTTTCAGTTGGACTCGAGTAGGACAATGCAGAGCTTCTCAACAAGTTTTGAGGTGTCTGGTAGCTTGCCTGAACTTCACTTGATCTTTTCCAATAGCTAGCTTGCCTTGAATGTCCCTGAATCAGCTCCTAGAAGTCAACTTGCACAAGCTTGAAATGAAAATGGTGAACACTTTAAATGGAGTTACAGTTGGCAATGGAGGTTTGGGATAGCTTGAGTGAGTTGAATGGAATGTGTTTGAAGTGGAAAAGAGCAAAACGCACAAGCAAAATGAGCTATGGCACTCAAGTTGCAGTAGCTGCCCTGTTTTACAAGTTTTTGGTGTTTTGATGTTCAAGAGTGTTTGAGGGATGAATGGCTCATGTTTCTGGCTCCAAGGGATGTGCAAAACTTGTTTGGAATGTTGGCAAGAGTTTAATATATCAGATATGCAAGTTCTATCCTTTTGGCAAGTTGACTTGTTTTGAAAGAAAAGTGTGAAGTAATATGAGGTAGGCCTGTACAGGCTATCTCCAAGCATGCACAAGTTTCTTGTACCTTTTCCTGAGTTTGTGGAACTTGTTTGCTGCAAAGAAAGAAGTCCAAGGCTCAAGAAATACAATATTGCAAAAAGTATGCTTTATGGAAATGGTATTGCAACCTTTATGCCATAAATGGATTTATTCATTGTGCCAAGCTCCATTGATCAGAATAAGACCAATGTCCAATGTATTTGCATTTAATTTTTGAGTGTGAATTGGTTTAGAGACCTGTAAACAAGTACAAAGCTAGTTTGGACAGATTTTGCAACTTGTATGAACATGTATTGGCCATGGATACAAAGTGAGTTTTTGCCAACTTCAAGCATTCGATTCTCCCTAACCACAAATGTGTTTGAGGATTTCTTGGACAATTTTGAAAGCTTGCAACAAGTACTATAATCCATATTTGAAATGCAACTTGAGACTCCAAGTGGAACTATGTGAAAAATGGCCAAGAAGATGGGTCAAAATCCTGCCTAAACTAGGGCAAAATTTCTCTAAGTTAAAAGTTTTAGGGACCCTTGTTCCAAAAATCATAACTTGAGATCCGAGCTTCTTTTGAGAAAACTTTGTGAATAAAAGTTATAGACTTTGCGGAGGAATACAACCTTCATGTTGTAAGTTTTGTTTGAATCCATTTGCATCATGGTGAAAATGTGGGACAAAGTTAGGAAAAATTAAGAAAATTTCATAACTTAGAAAATTTCTAAGTTATGAAAATTTTCAATTTCAAACCCTAATTTGCAAATTTGGGTTTCTTGATGAACAAGTTTCATAATTTGACACATCTTGATGAAAAATGACTCTTGGCACTTGATTTTGACCAAAAAGTCAAAGTTTGACTTTTCAGTGTACAGTCAAATTTTGATCAGTTGACTGAAAAATTCATCTGTCAATCTCATGCATTTGAGATCTTTTGAACTTGTTGAATAAGTCAAGATGATTCCCTTGAGTTCTTGAGTCCATGGTTGAGCTTAATTTGCCATTGGCTAGGTCAAACAGTCAAAAATTGCCTTTGTGCAGTCAAAACCCTAAAAATGCCCATTTTGCCCTTTTGGTGATCTGATCAAATTTCTTGTGGATTTGTGATCCAAACTTGATCAAATGGTTCATATTAGATCATAATGTTGATGTGGATCAAAATTCATGAGGTTTGACTGTAAATTGGCCACAATTGACTTTTTCCCCAATACAGCTGATTTCTAGGTTAATTGTCCAAGTGACTGGGCAAAAATTTGATTCAAGGCTTAAAATTTGGTATGGACCAACTTTTGAGTCCAACATGAAGTATGAAAGTCACTTTGGGCATTGAAGGTCCAAAAATCCCTGTGCAAACTCAAACCCTAATTTAGGTCAACAGTGCAAGGAGGTGTCTTGAGCAGAGCAAACCCTAGCTTGATCTTAAATTCCAAGAGCCTTGTGATGAGAAATGTTGATAAAATGAGAGGGAAAATTTTGGGGTACAACAGTTGCCCCTGTTCAATCTTCTTGGACCTGGAGAGTTAGATTGGCAAGTTTGCCTTTCGTGACTCGAAGGTAAAAAAGGATTGGACACTAGAGTGCCCATAAATTTGCACTCGTCAAAATATTATTGAGGGAATGGGCTTAAAGATGCCATTTGGAGATGGTAGAATCTTGCTGGAGATGGGCTTAAAAGATGCCATCTAAGATTTGTTTGTTGAAAATCAGTAGAATGAACATCAGAATGGTATCCGTATTTGGAACGTATTTGAGTTGTATCTGGAGATTGGGTTTGTATGAGCAGGGGAATGGCGTCTGTGTCTAGAGCGTAACCGAGCTGTAACTATATTTGATTTTTGAATGAATATCAGAATGACTGCCGTGTCTGGAGTGTATCTGTATTCTGAATGGGTAACAGAGAAACATCTGTGTATGTAGCAACTGGGTGCTGGGGATAAGTTCTGAATGAGTGGCATAATGGCAACCGTGTCTGGAGCGTATCTGGACTGTATCTGAAGTTGATATCTGTATGAGTAGCAGAATGACTTTCGTGTCTGGAGTATATCCGTACTGTAATTGGGATCTGGACAAGTGACAGAATGACTTCCATGGCGACTGCACTGGGGAGAATCAAACTTCTGGTGTAAGGGCCAGAACGGCATCCGTGTTTGGAGCGTATCAAGTCTGTATCAGATTGCTGAAGTCCGAATGAATAGTAGAATGACCGCCGTGTCTGGGGTGTATCCACACTGTATCTGAATAATTGTTAACGATAGCCTTTTAATCTTATCCTGAAAAGGGTAAAATGTTAGCTAAAACACGAAGTTATGTTGCATGATATGTATGATGCAATGAAATGTGTTTCATCAATGTTTATGATATATGAATGTAACGGATGTGCATGTAAGCTGAGTGGCTGTCTTGCTGAGGAAAATAAATCCTTGATAGCTGGAGACAATGAAATCCTTGACTGCTGCCAGGGAAAGTGAATCCTTGACCGATGCTGAGGATTCCAGAAAATCTTTGATTGTTGAAGATGAGAAATCCTCGCTGACTACTTGAGGATTAAAGATATTTGATTGTTGAGAATGAGAAATCCTGGGACCACTGCTGGAGATTGAAAATCCTTGGTGACTTATGGGGATTTAACAAGAGCTTTGACAACTTCTGTGGGGAATGAGAATCCTTCATGACTTTCCTGGGAAATAAGGAAAACTCTGACGACCTTTACTGGGGAATTAAAACCCAGGAGGCTTTAAATAGAGAAATAGGAACTAGAATCCTCGTTCTGTTGGGAAATATCTTTGTGGGGAGAGTGTTTATTCTGCCGGAGAAATCAGGATCTTTGGGTTGTATGCCAAACTACTGGGGAATCATCCTAGTCGGGAATAAGACAAAAAGTTAACTGTTATCTGATTGATTCTTAGACTTTTTAAGATAAACTGCTGGGGAAATTGGGGAAATCTGAATAGTTCCTGCTGAGGATTGATAGTTGGAAGTTTGACTTCGCTGGGGAAGAAGGTTTGGAATATTCTAGCTCCGTTGGGGATATGTATCTCGGGGTTTTCGGGCTCCATTGGGGATCGGGAGTTTGGAGACTTAACTCTGATGGGAACTTTGAAACTTAACTCCGCTGGGGGATAAAGTTTAGAATACACTGGCTCCGCTGGGGATTTTGAAATTTAAACTCCGTTAGGGATGTATACTCCAAGGTTTTAGCTTTGTTGAGGATCTGAATGACATACTGTAGGGGATTTCTTCTGGAATAGCCTAAAGACGTCTGCCTACCCTTTCAACCCACCAGTAATTATCCTTTCTCATTTCGTTTTATTTGTAAGCAGTGATTATATTCAAATGTATATGCCTTTTTAACAAAATATTGAACGTTTTCAAATAAAACATAAGTGTAAAAAGAAAGGAAAGGCAAGCAAATTTTTGCACTTTGAAGTATCTTTGTATTAACTTTTGTAAGTATCTTTATACAAAGGAGACAAACATCCTAGTAAGAGAATGTTGTCGTAAAATTGAGAAATTTTTTATATAAAAGAACAGATGGCTATGTGCAACAGTTCCATGGGGTTCCCAATCTGCTATAACCTTCATCACTCTGAGTATCTTGTCCATTCGCTGCTTCGTCCGTTGATGATTGGATTGATCAGAAGTCTGGAGCTTGTCCGTGAAGAGATTGTCCTTAAAGTGATCCGACGAGACATAGTCATACTGTTGTACCCCAAAATTTGCCCTCCCATATTCTTCAAGGTTTGCTAAGATCATGCTTCAAAATCTCCCAAGGGTTGCACAGTCCAATGGCCTCCTAACAGTCAAAATTAGGGTTTTGGTTCTGGCAAGGAAGTTAAAGTTTTCAAGGGCTAAATCAAGTCCCATATGCTCATAAACATTGTCAAGCACCTACATGTCAAATTTCAAGGCTTACAAGGTCAAGTTGCACAGTCAAAAGTCCCATTTGCTCAACAGTCAACTGTAGGGGCAAAATGGTCATTTGGCAGTCAAAAGTCAAAATTTTTTGTCAACATATTATTTTGAAGCCACGATCATCATTTGGTCAAGTCTTGACCATGATTTCACAAGAATGGCTCAAAAATCATCAAGGTGTCAAAAGTTTCTATTTTTGGACAATTGAAAAGTCAACTGTAACTTGACCAAGGCATAACTTTTTCATGGTTCATCAGAAAAATTCCATCCAATGCTCATCTTGAAGGGGAAGACATTTCCTACAACTCATCTTCACATTCCAAGTCCATGAAATGCTCTCACAAAAAGTTATCAATTTCAACATTATAGGTCATTTTCAAAAGTCAACAAAAAGGGACTTTAAGTCAAAGACCATAACTTGAGATTGGTAAATCAAGATTACATGGGACCAAAGACATTGGTTAGAGTACTTCAAGACCTTTCCAAAATGTCCAAGAACATGATCAAAGCTTAAAAATTGAGCAAGATATGCATTGGAGAAGTTGGGAAATTTTTGTGAAATGGCCAAAATCATTTATCCTTGAAATTTCATTTTTTGACAAAAGGGCCCCACTTTTTCCACTTGATTCAGCTTTGTCATACCTCCCACGTGTCCCATGTTTTATTTCAAGAATAAAAATTAATTTTTCTATTTTTGTTTAATTTTATTTGATTTAATTCATTTTAAATCTTTAAAATTCAAATAAAAATCAAGAAAATTAATGGGAGGATATTTTGTGGTTTGAATAGCTTTGATACACCATAAAACATATACCAAATTCGTTCAAGACCTATTTCAAGCAAAAAAATTCAAATTTGGAGCAAATATGGCAAGTTATTTCAATGGTGATTATGGAGAAAATCAAAACTTCATTGCAAGGCTTAAAAGCTCCTTAATGTGACTGATTCTCATCCAAGCCTATATATACAAGCCTTGCAAGCCTCATTCAAGACCGAGAAAAAAAGGAGAGTGTGCACAAACGGCCAGAGGAAAAGTTCAAAATTTGTCCAAAAAAGTGAGAGATCTAAAGCGGTGTTGCAAACATTTTCAGATCAAAGCAAGCACGTGGCTTTCTTCCTTGCCACTCCCTGAAGCCAAAGCAACCACAAATGCGTCCTAAGGTCCACTACCAAGCGCTGTAAGTTGTCTCAAACTCACCCCTGTACACGAAATCATGTTTCTCCATTCTTGCACTTTTTCTGGAAAATAATAGCATATTCATACTCCATGCCTAATTTCCAATGTAACTGCTATATTCAATTTCATTTTTAGGCTTCGTATAACAATACCCGTGCCTAGGGTTCGTTGGTTTTGTTTTTAGGTATTTTGTCTACAGGTGAAATTGGGACAAACCATAAGCATAGACGTGATCAGGAGACATGGACGATCACAACCACGGGCTTAGATGGAATTTTTGATGCCTAAGGATGATTTTGAGTAAAACCTCCAAAATCCGGCCTTCACCTCCTTGGTTTAGCATTTCTTTTCTTATTTTCTTTCCTTTTATTAATTTTTTTTATTATTTAGTTAGTTCACAAATAATTATTTTCATAAATTCAGAAAAAAACAAAAAAAATGTAATTATTATTATTATTAATTTCACTTTAGTAATTATTTTTGTAAATAAAATACTAACAAATTAATTAGTTTAATTAGTTAATTTTAACCTTTTTTCACAATAAATAAAAACAAATTTAGACTTAGGCTTTTTCTTTTGACATTTTTAATTCTTTTTTTATTTTATTTCATAAAAACATAAAAAAGGTCAAAAAATATTTTCTTGTAATTAAAATAATTAATTAGTTTTCAATTTCATTTAATTACCAAAAAAAAAGACAAAAAAATTAATTCCCT
Source organism: Vicia faba (assembly GCA_948472305.1). NCBI lineage: Eukaryota > Viridiplantae > Streptophyta > Magnoliopsida > Fabales > Fabaceae > Vicia > Vicia faba. The sequence goes on along the minus strand of OX451740.1, from coordinate 615,598,838 downwards.
TTTCTTTATTCGCGCGTATTTAATTTGTTCGATTATTATGTAATTGCTCCGGATATGTAATAGTAAATAGGACCTTTTTACTGTTTTTTTACTTTCCGTACTTTTATTCAAATCGGGTCTTGGTTTAATTTGGCGATGTAGACCCGCGCCTTGTAATAGCGTAGGACCTTTATTTTTTTCCGCCTTTTAATTTCCGCACCCTTTAAACTGCTAATCACATGAAAGAATGAATGCCCAAATAAAATCAAAGCGTAGTTCACCCAATACATGACAAGACAAATAATAACTGAAAATGACTCACAATTCACACACCACTCCTAGGGTACGCCTCATTGTTGCCTTGCCCCTCGAAACGTGGTCGTCGAGTACAGGACATCTTAGTAAGTCCTTATGTCCATGAACATGGTATAAGGGTAGCTTCTAAGGTGTCCTACTGTTGCTCTGGTGATCACACTGTTGCCTTGCCCCTCGAAACGTGGTCGTCGAGTATAGAACGTCTTAGTGAGTCCTTATGTTCCATTGATCTAGTTGCCTCGAACAAGTTGCCTCGAAACAAGTTGCCTCGAAACGGTTGCCTCGAAATAAAAAGATCAATGGCATAAGGGTAGCTTCTAAGGTATCTTACTATTGCTCGGTGACCACACTGTCCCTAACCCTCGAATTGACCCGAACACCTCCAACGATGGTGCTACCTACCTCTCATTGGTGGGATAGTACTATCTTAAGGACATTTACACAGATTAATTCCTCAGGGTAGGTAGATGACTCGTAGATACTTGCTCTAATTCAAAACAAATCAAAAAACTTCTTTTCACACCTACACTTTTCAAAAAGCTTTCAAAAACAACTTTTCAAACACTCTTGAGGACTGATACAAGAGTTGAACTGAAATTTTAAACGAAACTTTTTCAAACCCGCACACTTTTGAAAAGCAAACAAACATTTTGAAAACACAAATGAGCAAGTATCTAAGAGCCCATGGATAACCATGGATAGAAAGGGTGCTAACACCTTCCCTTTCTATAAATCTACCTCCCGAACCGAGAACTAATCTCATAAGGAATTTTTCTGTGCTTTTGTCCTTTCCATTTGGAGAAAATAAAAGACGGTGGCGACTCTTGCTTCCGCGACATTTCGCGAAACCAGCGTTAAACAGTCAGTTCTATTTCCACCGATCACAGAACTGGCGACTCTGCTGGGGATACCTTTAAAGTGAGGTGTACCTTAGGACTAAGATCACTGTGTTTTCAATTGCTTTGACTTGTTTGCTTTAAATTATGGGACTGTCTTGGGAGTTCTATAGATCCTAACCCGGATATGGGGATACCTTCTTAGAAAGTAGCAACAAGGCTGTGAGGGAACTGTGCGGGGTATACCAACATGGTTGAAACAGTCTGCTACATTGATGTGGCACTTTGGTGTGTACCGGTAACCCTTGAGTTCAGTCAAGGAGAGTACGGGGCCTCCATGTGGTGTCGTGAAGCATCAACTGACCTTAGGAACCTTAATTGAACCATCTTGGCCTCTTTAGGGTAGTGAGATAACTGACTTTGGTGCAGTCCGAGGTTGGTTGATACTCGATACTACACTCAATTGAGGGTTGCTTTCCTAGAATATTTCGGTCGCCAGTTCAGTGGCTAAATCGAAACGATGAACAATGAAAGCAATCTAGTGATATTGGGACCCTTAGAACTCGGTTATTTCTAATAGGACAGGTTGAGCCCACCAACTTCAAGAGGGTAATACCCAGACCCCATGCTGGCCTAAACTCTAAGGGCTTCTCTTGTGTGACTTGTGTGCCTTCCAACTTGACTACTTGCATGCTTGTTATCTGACACTTGAGTTTCTTGCAGGTTTTGTTTATAGTCCTTAATTAGGACTCATAACAGGGTTCACTTGAGTTTCTTGCAGGTTTTGTTTATAGTCCTTAATTAGGACTTATAACAGGGTTTACTGAGTTTCTTGCAGGTTTTGTTTATAGTCCTTAATTAGGACTCATAACAGGGTTTACTGAGTTTCTTGCAGGTTTTGTTTACAATCCTTAATTGGGACTCATAACAGGGTTTACCTACGTTACCCCATGCATAGCATAACATCATACAATTGCATGCATCCTACATAAGGACTAATCCATTTCAAGAATCTCAAGGGCCTGTGGTGCAGGTTATGATGAATCAAACTGTCCAGCAAGGGGCAAAGGGGATTTATTTTCCTCAAGCCAAAACATGATAATTTGAGTCAGGGGCTATGACCCACTTGATATGGTGAGCTTTGACTCTCGAAGAAGGTTCCCCTAGCCAAGGTTGTTTGGAAATCAAAACAAAGTTGATGACTTGAGTCGGGGCTATGACCCACTCGATGTGGTGAGCCTTGACTCTTGAAGAAGGACTCTCATCAACATGAAGTCCCTTCCATCAAGCTACAAAATTCAAATTCTAACAATTTTCTTGTTTACCCCGCGAGATCCTTGAAAACATTGCATACATATACATCATTGCATAACAGGTATCCTTGTTGCAAGTCACTTACCTTTCTCGCTGTTTATTTCAGCAATGGCTTCCCAACAAGATAACCAGGGTCCTCATGCTCAAGAGACTCAGTTCAGGGAGATCTTCCTAAGCCTATCCAAGGGGCAAGAAGAGTTAAGGACACTCCTCATGGGGAATCGGGCCAAGCAAAACCCTGAAGATGACAAGGACGAACGACTGAAACGTCTACAAGCTGAGGTAGACACATTAAAAACCCAGATGCTGGGGCAAAGGGCTCTCATCCAAGGTTTAGCCCGGGAGCAAGGAGAGTTGAGGGCCATGATCAGTCAGTTTCATCAAGACGTGAAGTAGCCAGCCCAAGTCAGGGACCGAGTCAGTAATCAGCCTCCAAAAAGTCGAAGGTTTGGTTTAATGAACAGGCCTCTCCAAGCTGCTACTACTTCACAGGTCCAACAACGACCTCGCCAAGAACAACGGGCTGACCAGAGCAAGCCAGACAAGCCTAAAAGGCAGTTCACCAAGCTCAACGTGTCACCATCTCAAGCTTTACAGCAATTGTTGAGATTGAATCTAGTGACGTTAAGGGACCCTCCTAAGAATCTCAACACAACCTCCCTAAAGTACAATCCTGAGGAAAGATGTGCGTACCACTCTGACAGTCCAGGACATGACACCGACGACTGCTGGGCTCTGAAGAATAAGATCCAAGATCTGATTAATGAAAGAGCTGTGGATTTCACCCAGATGGGCCAGGCTGAATGCTCCTGCCATCCCTACAAGATGCACCAGTCGAAGTAACAAGTCCTGATATTAGAAGACTTTTGTTCATTAGAATTTTTCAAGTTGTAATTTTCTTTTGTTCAAACATTTACTCATGTTAAACGTTGTTATTTCATTAATGCATCGCATATGTCTGTTTTGAAGCAATATATTCGTATTCACTATATGCAAATTATTTTCATATTTTTTCTGATGATCAACGCTCGATTAATAATTCTGAGCCTCTTGAGGGAGGATGACGAAAACGATACCACGAACTTTACAGTATGCTTTTGAACAGACCCCGCTGATGAGGTACAGGCATTGTTTCAATTCCTAAACACTGGAGTTATAAGGAAGATAATCCCTCGTCAACCCCTCTGAGCCAAAGAAGTAGGAGTTTTTCTTTTCGAAATTTAAAACCCTTAATCATAACCTGGGACAGGGTAGTCTCTCAGTTGATCCAAGTGCATAACAAATGGCACCAAAGAGGTCCTTACAAAACAAAAGTCAGTGATGGTTCCGAACAATCATAAAGGCAGGCAGTCATTATCTCAAAAAAAAAACCCATGAAGGAGACTTACAAAACTGGGGCATCCCGCTGACTGTAAATACAAAAAGAAACAGTTCAGGCAAAAACAGGGATAACAAAATCAAGAAAAAAGAGGTCATACAAACCCTCAATAACAAAAAGGAATGACAGCCTATTCAAAATAAATTATCAATATCCGAACCATCACGGAATATCAGGACAAAAACTCAAACAAGGTCTAACGCACGATCAATTGAGCTTAGGTTTGAAGAACATCACGAAGAGCGGGTGGGTACAAATAATTTGAGCCTTTATCCTTTGTTTCTTAAACCGTGAACCAGGCCACGTTATAACCCTTAAAAGTCCTAGCTGAAGCATGGGTTAGTTCGAAAGCATACTGTTACGAAAGGTATCCTGACTCCTTAAGGCCTACGGTAAATACGGAGTTGACATCACGTTTTACAAACACTCACTTGCTTTTACAAAAAATGCATTTTTCAAAATTTCAAGACAGACATAAGCTTTTGCATTCTTAAAATAACATTGTTTACATATGACTAGTTATTTGAACAGCAGAGAAATTTGCACGACGAATATCCTATGAACAAAAATCTTCTCAACAAAAGAGTCACCTCCAGTGGAAGAAACACTTCCAGTCAAGGGGCATGGCATGATCAGTGTCCATCATCTGGGGCAGTCCAGTCAAGATTCGGAGAATCTCTCAAAAGGCCAACCAGCTTGGGGCAAATCTCCATCTGGATCACCTAGGGCATTCTGACAACGAATCTTGCCTGATCAGGCATCTTCTAGTGGTACGGCGACACGACACTACTAACAGTGACAACTCCCTGCTCTATGAGAACGCGGACATAGTCGAAAAAATACTACGCCTAATCAAAGACCCGCTAGGTTGACACAGCTAGGCAAAAATAAGGGCTTCCCGGTGAACCAAAAGGGTTCGGGCAAAAGTAAGGGATGAAATGAAAAATCTGTACACCCGACAAGTCGAAAACCTGAAAAGGCGGCTTGGGCAAAAAAGGGTTATCCCGGTGGACTGAAAACCTGAAAGGGCGGTCTAGGCAAAAATTAGGGATCAAAGCGTACGACTATGTCCCGGTATCTCGTCACTTGCCTACCAGAAGAAGATTTGTCAAACGGCAGTCATCAAACACCTTCACAGGTACTTTCTTCTCCAACAGAGACTGGGGCAATAATGAGTGGTCCAGGCGATCTAGTTGCTCTGCCATCAAGGTACCAAGGTAAGTTCGGCTGAAGAATGTAACCAAGATACCTTAATTCCCCAGAGAATGAGACAAGGTTCAGCCATAATCCCCCCGAGCAGAGAAGGCACAATACCTCTAGCGAGTCGGCAACACTCTCCCCAAGCAGAGTTAACACACTGCCAGCCTTAAGGAAGTTGAGTATCCCCAGCAGATCTCAACATTCCTCAACGGAGTCTACAAACACCCTCAACAAGCATCCCCGGCAGTCTTGATCTAAGATTGTTCCTCGGCAGAATCTAGACATCCAGCGGAGCCCTTCCCAGTACAGTCCAAAATCTCCCCAGGAGAGTTAAATCATCTCCCCAATAGGAAGCTTATCCCCAGTAGATTCTGGAAGCTTATCCTTTGCAGAGCATATCTCTCCCCGTCTTTATTCAGAAGGTTATTCCTCGCCAGAGCTTATAACTGGGTTATCCTCAGCTAATTGCCACGGAAAGATCGTCCTCGGCGAAGTATTCCTATCCCCAACGGAATTCCTCAAACCTCCCAAACGTAACTCAACAATGGTATCCCCAACGGAGTTCTCATACAACATCTCAGCGAAGTACCTCTCTTCCCACAGAGTATTTTCCCCAGCAAGATCGCTAGAGTAATTTTCCCCGCAGAGTAATCTATTCGCCAAGTTTATTCCCCAACGGAGTTATCTTCTCCTACCGGTATTCTTGCAACATCAGCCCAGGATAAGCTCCCGACATTCGTCAAGGATTTATTTTCCTAGACAAAAATACATTCGCAAACATCACATTTTCATACATGATATAAACATCACATTCTACAATCCCATTGGTTATAAACGTCATGACACCGCGTATTCCATGCACCGTGACATTGCATATAACTAATGTTTTGCCTTTTTCAGGAAAGGTCAATACAAAGATGATTACTATCAACTATCGCAATCCCAGATTCGATTCCTGTATCTAGCCAGGGCATGTCTGTGAGCGATTGATTATGGATTCGATACCTGCATCCGACCAGGGCATGTCTATGTTAAAAAGATTAAAGAGATAGCTTGGAAATGCTCCAGATATGGATGCTGTTCTTTTGCTTATTCAAAATTCCTTTCTAGATATGGTTCAGATGTGACCCAGGCATGGCGACGTTCTGATACTTATTCCAGATTTCTTCTCAGATATAACTTAGAGATGCTCCGGGCACGGAGGCTGTTCTGTTGTTTGTTCAGAGATCACCTTTCTAGATATGGTTCAGATGTGACCCAGGCATGGCGACGTTCTGATACTTATTCCAGATTTCTTCTCAGATATAACTTAGAGATGCTCCGGGCACGGAGGCTATTCTGTTGTTTATTCAGAGATCACCTTTCTAGATATGGTTCAGATGTGACCCAGGCATGGCGACGTTCTGATACTTATTCCAGATTTCTTCTCAGATATAACTTAGAGATGCTCCAAGCACGGAGGTTGTTCTGTTGTTTATTCAGAGATCACCTTTCTAGATATGGTTCAGATGTGACCCAGGCATGGCGACGTTCTGATACTTATTCCATATTTCTTCTCAGATATAACTTAGAGATGCTCCGGGCACGGAGGCTGTTCTGTTGTTTATTCAGAGATCACCTTTCTAGATATGGTTCAGATGTGACCCAGGCATGGCGACGTTCTGATACTTATTCCAGATTTCTTCTCAGATATAACTTAGAGATGCTCCGGGCACGGAGGCTGTTCTGTTGTTTATTCAGAGATCACCTTTCTAGATATGGTTCAGATGTGACCCAGGCATGGCGACGTTCTGATACTTATTCCAGATTTCTTCCCAGATATAACTTAGAGATGCTCCGGGCACGGAGGCCGCTCTGTTGTTTATTCAGAGATCACCTTTCTAGATATGGTTCAGATGTGACCCAGGCATGGCGACGTTCTGATACTTATTCCAGATTTCTTCTCAGATATAACTTAGAGATGCTCCGGGCACGGAGGCTGTTTTGTTGTTTATTCAGAGATCACCTTTCTAGATATGGTTTAGATGTGACCCAGGCATGGCGACGTTCTGATACTTATTCCAGATTTCTTCTCAGATATAACTTAGAGATGCTCCGGGCACGGAGGCTGTTCTGTTGTTTATTCAGAGATCACCTTTCTAGATATGGTTTAGATGTGACCCAGGCATGGCGACGTTCTGATACTTATTCCAGATTTCTTCTCAGATATAACTTAGAGATGCTCCGGGCACGGAGGCTGTTCTGTTGTTTATTCAGAGATCACCTTTCTAGATATGGTTCAGATGTGACCCAGGCATGGCGACGTTCTGATACTTATTCCAGATTTCTTCTCAGATATAACTTAGAGATGCTCCGAGCACGGAGGCTGTTCTGTTGTTTATTCAGAGATCACCCTTCTAGAGATAGTTCAGATGTGACCCAGGCATGGCGACGTTCTGATACTCATTCCATATTTCCTTTCAGAGATAGCTTGGAAATGCTCCAGATATGGATGCTGTTCTTTTGCTTATTCAAGACTCCTTCTAGATATAGTTCAGATGTGACCCAGGCATGGCGATGTTCTGATACTTATTCCAGATTTCCTTTCAGAGATAGCTTGGAAATGCTCCAGATATGGATGCTGTTCTTTTGCTTATTCAAAACTCCTTCTAGAGATAGTTCAGATGTGACCCAGGCATGGCGACGTTCTGATACTTATTTCAGATTTCCTTTCAGAGATAGCTTGGAAATGCTCCAGATATGGATGTTGTTCTTTTGCTTATTCAAGACTCCTTCTAGAGATAGTTCAGATGTGACCCAGGCATGGCGACGTTCTGATACTTATTCCAGATTTCCTTTCAGAGATAGCTTAGAAATGCTCAAGATATGGATGCTGTTCTTTTGCTTATTCAAGACTCCTTCTAGAGATAGTTCAGATGTGACCCAGGCATGGCGATGTTCTGATACTTATTCCAGATTTCCTTTCAGAGATAGCTTGGAAATGCCCCAGATATGGATGCTGTTCTTTTGCTTATTCAAAACTCCTTCTAGAGATAGTTCAGATGTGACCCAGGCATGGCGACGTTCTGATACTTATTCCAGATTTCCTTTCCAATAATAGCTCAGAGATGCTCCGGACCCGGCTGTTATCCTATTGCTTATTCAGAGATTCCTTTCAGAGATGGCCTAGAGATGCTCCAAATCCGGATGCCATTCTATTGCTTATTCAGAGATTCCCTTCTAGAGATGGTTCGGATGCGACCCAGACATGGCGACATTCTGATACTTATTCAGATTTCCTTTGAGATATAGCTTATAGATGCTCCAGATCTGGGCGCTATTCTATTGCTTATTCAGATTCAAACTTCTAAAGACAACTCAGAGATGCTCCATCCCGAATGCTATTCTATTGTTCAGTCCAGATACGATCCAGGTTCGGATGACATTCTGTTACTCATGCAGTATGGATATACCCCAGTCCCGGCGGTCATTCTACTACTCGTTCAGACGTCAGCAATTAGATATAGACTAGATATGCCCCAGACATGGAAGCTATTCTATTTCTTATTCAGATTCAACTATCCATTACAGTTCCAAATGGCATCTATAAGCCCATTCCCGACAAGGTTCTGTCACACTTCCATATGGCATCTATAAGCCCATCCTCCTACCCATCATCTCTCCAAATGGCATCTGTAAGCCCATTCCCGACATCACACTGCTGATACTCTACTATGTGAGTGCAAATTTCTGGGCACTCTAGTGTTCAATCATCTTCCACCCTCGGATCACGAAAGGCACACAAGCCAATCTACATCCTCAGGTTTAAGAAGATTGAATAGGGGCAACTGTTGTACCCTAAAATTTGCCCTCCCATATTCTTCAAGGTTTGCTAAGATCATGCTTCAAAATCTCCCAAGGGTTGCATAGTCCAATGGCCTCCTAACAGTCAAAATTAGGGTTTTGGTTCTGGCAAGGAAGTTGAAGTTTTCAAGGGCTCAATCAAGTCCCATATGCTCATAAACATTGTCAAGCACCTACATGTCAAATTTCAAGGCTTACAAGGTCAAGTTGCACAGTCAAAAGTCCCATTTGCTCAACAGTCAACTGTAGGGGCAAAATGGTCATTTGGCAGTCAAAAGTCAAAATTTTTGGTCAACATCTTATTTTGAAGCCACAATCATCATTTGGTCAAGTCTTGACCATGATTTCACAAGAATGGCTCAAAAATCATCAAGGTGTCAAAAGTTTCTATTTTTGGACAACTGAAAAGTCAACTGTAACTTGATCAAGGCATAACTTTTTCATGGTTCATCAGAAAAATTCAATCCAATGCTCATCTTGAAGGGGAAGACATTTCCTACAACTCATCTTCACATTCCAAGTCCAGGAAATGCTCTCACAAAAAGTTATCAATTTCAACATTATAGGTCATTTTCAAAAGTCAACAAAAAGGGACTTTAAGTCAAAGACCATAACTTGAGATTGGTAAATCAAAATGACATGGGACCAAAGACATTGGTTAGAGGACTTCAAGACCTTTCCAAAATGTCCAAGGACATGATCAAAGCTTAAAAATTGAGCAAGATATGCATTGGAGAAGTTGAGAAATTTTTGTGAAATGGCCAAAATCATTTATCCTTGAAATTTCATTTTTTGACAAAAGGGGCCCACTTTTTCCACTTGATTCAGCTTTTCCATACCTCCCACGTGTCCCATGTTTTATTTCAAGAATAAAAATTAATTTTTCTATTTTTGTTTAATTTTATTTGATTTAATTCATTTTAAATCTTTAAAATTCAAATAAAAATCAAGAAAATTAATGGGGGGATATTTTGTGGTTTGAATAGCTTTGATACACCATAAAACATATACCAAATTCGTTTAAGACCTATTTCAAGCAAAAAAAATCAAATTTGGAGCAAATATGGCAAGTTATTTCAATGGTGATTATGGAGAAAATTAAAACTTCATTGCAAGGCTTAAAAGCTCCTTAATGTGACTGATTCTCATCCAAGCCTATATATACAAGCCTTGCAAGCCTCATTCACGACCGAGAAAAAAAGGAGAGTGTGCACAAACGGCCATAGGAAAAGTTCAAAATTTGTCCAAAAAAGTGAGAAATCTAAAGCGGTGTTGCAAACATTTTCAGATCAAAGCAAGCACGTGGCTTTCTTCCTTGCCACTCCCTGAAGCCAAAGCAACCACAAACGCGTCCTAAGGTCCACTACCAAGCGCTGTAAGTTGTCTCAAACTCACCCCTGTACACGAAATCATGTTTCTCCATTCTTGCACTTTTTCTGGAAAATAATAGCATATTCATACTCCATGCCTAATTTCCAATGTAACTGCTATATTCAATTTCATTTTTAGGCTTCGTATAACAATACCCGTGCCTAGGGTTCGTTGGTTTTGTTTTTAGGTATTTTGTCTACAGGTGAAATTGGGACAAACCATAAGCATAGACGTGATCAGGAGACATGGACGATCACAACCACGGGCTTAGATGGAATTTTTGATGCCTAAGGATGATTTTGAGTAAAACCTCCAAAATCCGGCCTTCACCTCCTTGGTTTAGCATTTCTTTTCTTATTTTCTTTCCTTTTATTAATTTTTTTTATTATTTAGTTAGTTCACAAATAATTATTTTCATAAATTCAGAAAAAAACAAAAAAAAATGTAATTATTATTATTATTATTAATTTCACTTTAGTAATTATTTTTGTAAATAAAATACTAACAAATTAATTAGTTTAATTAGTTAATTTTAACCTTTTTTCACAATAAATAAAAACAAATTTAGACTTAGGCTTTTTCTTTTGACATTTTTAATTCTTTTTTTATTTTATTTCATAAAAACATAAAAAAGGTCAAAAAATATTTTCTTGTAATTAAAATAATTAATTAGTTTTCAATTTCATTTAATTACCAAAAAAAAAGACAAAAAAATTAATTCCCTTTTCTTTATTCGCGCGTATTTAATTTGTTCGATTATTATGTAATTGCTCCGGATATGTAATAGTAAATAGGACCTTTTTACTGTTTTTTTACTTTCCGTACTTTTATTCAAATCGGGTCTTGGTTTAATTTGGCGATGTAGACCCGCGCCTTGTAATAGCGTAGGACCTTTATTTTTTTCCGCCTTTTAATTTCCGCACCCTTTAAACTGCTAATCACATGAAAGAATGAATGCCCAAATAAAATCAAAGCGTAGCTCACCCAATACATGACAAGACAAATAATAACTGAAAATGACTCACAATTCACACACCACTCCTAGGGTACGCCTCATTGTTGCCTTGCCCCTCGAAACGTGGTCGTCGAGTACAGGACGTCTTAGTAAGTCCTTATGTCCATGAACATGGTATAAGGGTAGCTTCTAAGGTGTCATACTGTTGCTCTGGTGATCACACTGTTGCCTTGCCCCTCGAAACGTGGTCGTCGAGTATAGAACGTCTTAGTGAGTCCTTATGTTCCATTGATCTAGTTGCCTCGAACAAGTTGCCTCGAAACAAGTTGCCTCGAAACGGTTGCCTCGGAATAAAAAGATCAATGGCATAAGGGTAGCTTCTAAGGTATCTTACTATTGCTCGGTGACCACACTGTCCCTAACCCTCGAATTGACCCGAACACCTCCAACGATGGTGCTACCTACCTCTCAATGGTGGGATAGTACTATCTTAAGGACATTTACACAGATTAATTCCTTAGGGTAGGTAGATGACTCGTAGATACTTGCTCTAATTCAAAACAAATCAAAAAACTTCTTTTCACACCTACACTTTTCAAAAAGCTTTCAAAAACAACTTTTCAAACACTCTTGAGGACTGATACAAGAGTCGAACTGAAATTTTAAACGAAACTTTTTCAAACCCGCACACTTTTGAAAAGCAAACAAACATTTTGAAAACACAAATGAGCAAGTATCTAAGAGCCCATGGATAACCATGGATAGAAAGGGTGCTAACACCTTCCCTTTCTATAAATCTACCTCCCGAACCGAGAACTAATCTCATAAGGAATTTTTCTGTGCTTTTGTCCTTTCCATTTGGAGAAAATAAAAGACGGTGGCGACTCTTGCTTCCGCGACATTTCGCGAAACCAGCGTTAAACAGTCAGTTCTATTTCCACCGATCACACATACGCTTTAATTCCCTAACTTTTGCCCGGACCGCCCTTTCGGGTTTTCAGTCCACCGGGAAACCCTTTTTTCCCAAGTCGCCCTTTCGGGTTTTCAACTTGCCGGGTGTACAGATTTTTTATTTATCCCTAATTTTTGCCTGAACCGCTCTTTTGGGTTTTCGATTCACCGGGATGCCCATTTTTGCACAAGTCGCCCTTTCGGGTTTTCAATTTGTCGGGTCATTTTATGCGTAGTATCTTTTGACTATGTTTGCGTTCGCAGGGCGCGGCAAGTCGTCGCCGTCCATTGTGGTCAGAATCATTACCCCACCAGAAAAGATGTTTTTGATTACAAATGGTCCTTCGTAAGTAGGAGTCCACTTGCCCCTGGGATCACTTTGTGGCAAGATGATCCGCTTGATTACAAGATCTCCGACTTGATATACCTGACGCCTGACTTTCTTGTTGAAAGCCTTGATCATCCGTTTCTAATACGTCTGACCATGACAAACAGCAGTAAGTCGTTTCTCGTCGATCAAATTAAGTTGGTCAAGCCGGGTCTGAATCCAATCGTCTTTACTCAAACTAGTATCTTTCATGATCCTTAAGGAAGGAATCTGAACTTCCATAGGTAAAACAACTTCCATGCCATATACCAAAGAAAAGGGGGTTTCCCCTGTTGAAGTACGTGCCGTGGTACGATATCCGTGCAGAGAAAACGGTAACATCTCATGCCAGTCTTTGTAGGTGACCGTTATCTTTTGAATGATCTTCTTGATATTTTTGTTTGCGGCTTCAACAACACCGTTCATCTTTGGTCGATAGGGAGATGAATTGTGATGATAAATCTTGAACTGCTCGCACAGAGCGATGATCATAATGTTGTTCAAATTTGTACCGTTGTCTGTGATGATCCTGTCAGGGATACCATACCGGCATATGAGATTTTGCTTGATGAAGCGGGCAACCACATTCTTTGTAACGGAGGCGAAGGAAGCTGCTTCGACCTACTTGGTAAAGTAATCAATAGCCACCAGGATGAAGCGATGTCCATTGGATGTCGTAGGCTTGATCTCACCAATCATGTCAATTCCCCACATCGCGAATGGCCAACGAGCTGTTAGAACGTTGAGAGGAACGGGAGGAATATGTACCTTGTCGGCATAGACTTGGCATTTGTGACAAGTACGGGAATGTTGATGATAATCACCTTCCATGGTAGACCAGTAGTAGCTTGCCCTTAGAATCTTCTTAGCCATCATATGTCCGCTCAAGTGGGTGCCAAATGTGCCACTATGTATTTCGGTCATGATCAACTCAGCTTCAACCTTGTCCATACAACGAAGTAGAACACAATCATGGCTGCGCTTATAAATGATACCATTGCTCAGGAAGAACTTGGCAGCAAATCTCCTTAAGAACTTTTTGTCATTGACGGAAGCTCCTTTAGGGTATTCTCTAGTCTGGAGATACCTTTTGATTTCATGAAACCAGGGTTGTTCCACTACTTCTTCGGTATTAATCTCATGACAGTGTGCAGGTTCATCCATTCGCTCGATGGTGATTTGGGGAGCCTCATTATCCCAGTTGAGTTTAAACATAGAAGACATTGTAGCTAGAGCATCTGCTAGCTGATTTTCTTCTCGCGGAAAATGCTCGAAGGTAATCTGCTCGAAACGAGGCAGCAATGTTAGGACATGTTCTTTGTATGGGATAAGATTAGGATGTTTAGTATCCCACTCTCCTTTGACTTGACTGATAACCAAAGAAGAGTCCCCAAATACGGCCAAAGATTTGATTCCCAAGTCTATAGCAGCCTTGAGACCAAAGATGCAAGCTTCATATTCGGCCATGTTGTTGGTACAGCTGAAGCAAAGTCGGGCAGTGAAGGGTGTATGGCAACCTTCTGGAGAAATGAGTACTACACTGATACCGTTGCCAAGTGCATTTGAAGCACCATCAAAGTACAGGGTCCATAGGGATCCTTGTTCAGGTCCGTCATATGGTCAGTTACCTTCAATGTTGTCCAATGTCATGATGTCCTCGTCAGGGAAATCGAATCTCATGGATTGGTGATCTTCGACGGCTTGATGGGCCAGATGATCGGCTAGCACACTCCCCTTTATAGCTTTTTGGGTCGTGTATTGTATATCATACTCTGTCAGGATCATTTTCCATCTAGCGATTCTTCAAGATAAAGCAGGCTTCTCGAAGATGTACTTAATCAGATCCATTTTAGAAATCAGCAAAGTGGTATGAGTCAACATATACTGCCTTAGCCGGCGAGCAGCCCATACCAAAGCGCAGCAAGTTTTCTCGAGCAGTGAGTAACGAGTCTCACAGTCGGTAAACTTTTTGCTAAGGTAATAAATGGCATGCTCTTTTCGGCCAAACTCGTCATGTTGGCCCAGTACGCACCCCATTGAGTTATCCAAAACAGTCAGATACATGATTAACGACCTTCCTTCAACGAGTGGCATCAAAATAGGAGGTTCCAATAAATACTCCTTGATCTTATCAAAAGCAATTTGACAATCATTGTTCCATTCAACCACCTGATCTTTCTTCAACAGCTTGAAGATTGGCTCACAGGTAGATGTTAGGTGAGAAATGAACCTTGCAATATAGTTTAGGCGTCCCAAGAAACCTCTAACCTCCTTTTCAGTGCGGGGGGCAGGCATTTCTTGTATAACTTTGACTTTAGCAGGATCAACCTCAATGCCTTTGTTGCTAACGATAAATCCCAAAAGTTTACCAGACCTAACTCCAAAAGTGAACTTGCTTGGGTTCAGTCTGAGCTTATACTCCTTCAACCTGACAAACAGCTTTTGCAGATGATCAAGGTGTTCTTCTTCTGTCTGTGAACGGGCTATCATGTCGTCTGAATAGAATTCAATCTCATGATGTATCATGTCATGAAACAAAGCTACCATGGCGCGTTGATAGGTTGCCCCGACATTCTTCAGTCCAAATGGCATCACTTTGTAGCAGAAGGTACCACACTGTGTAACAAAAGTAGTCTTCTCCATGTCTTCGGGGGCCATTTTGATCTGGTTATATCCCAAGAATCCATCCATGAAGGAAAATACCTTGTGTTGAGCTGTGTTGTCAACCAAGATGTCAATATGTGGTTGTGGAAAATCATCTTTAGGGCTAGCCCTGTTTAGGTCCCGATAGTCCACACACATTCCGACTTTGTCGTCCTTCTTAGGCACGGGCACAATGTTAGCAACCCATTGTGGATAGGAAGTAACAGCCAGAAAGCCAACATTGAATTGCTTCATTACCTAAGCTTTGATCTTCTCCGACATGTCGGGCCTCATTCGGCGGACCTTTTGTTTGATTGGTGGACAATCTTCTCTTGTAGGGAGACGGTGAACCACGATATCCGTATCTAGTCCCGGCGTGTCTTCATAGGACTAGGCGAAGATTTCAACATATTCATTTAACAACTGCACTAAGCGCTCTTTGACACTTGGTTCCAGGTTGGCACCCACCTTAACCTCTTTCTTGTCTTCCTCTGTTCCCAAGTTGATGGTTTCTAGCAACTCTTCATGGGGCAGAATAGCCCTCTCTTCTTGTTTCAAAAGTCTAGCTAACTCTCCAGGCACCTCACAGTCTTCATCACCTTCGTACTCGGTATGATTGACCAAATCTTCAGAGTCACCGAAGGCTAAAGCAGAAAAGTCACCCATGGAATTCGGAGTGGATGGGTACCTGCATTTTATGAGTGTGTGTGTGTAAGGGATAACCATCCTTAAACAAAACAAAATGTAAAAGGAAAGAAAATGAACACAACAGTTTATAGATGAAAACGTCCAATGATTCATTAAACATGGCATATGATAATGAAGAAAATTAAGCCCTTACAAATGGACCTATATGCCCCGGGTAAGGCATAAGGTGAAAATAGTGTACGAATTGTTTAGTTATTACAGACCAAAATAGGAAATTGTTCAAAGATAAATTACTGGTTGATGAAAGTGATGGGAACGAAGTCCTTCGCTTCCCAGTTGCTTAATCTTCCTTTGACGGTTGGAAAGATCCAATCTTCAAAGTTGTCTTCTTCATCATCATCTTCTAAGGCATTAATTCCATGGTGAGTGATTTTTACGGGTGGTCCTCCAGCCCTGGAGCGACGCACAACTTTCTGGCTAGCAACAATAAAACCTAGTCCGAACTTGTCCGTCTTGTGAGAAAAATCAGGCAGTTGCCCCCACACTGTACTCCTTCCTTCTTTGATTACAGCCTCCGCATCCTTGAGGGACGCCATCCTAGACACATGCTTAGAAACGGTAGGCACATCTGTCATTGTTTTTGCAACTGCGACTTCAGGAGAAACTTTTTCAAAATGTTGGAAAGACGTTTCTATGAATTCGCCATCCAACTCCACATAGCGGAAGGAGTTGAGGTGACTTATCATGTACTCTTCCTCATCGTGAACCGTTATGATCTTTCCCCGAACTGGATATTTTAGCATTTGGTGCAGGGAGGAAGTGACTGCCCCGACATTATGGATCCACGGCCTTCCCAACAAGCAAGAATATGAAGGACGGATGTCCATCACATAAAAGGTAGAGTTGAAAATTTCTGTGCCCACCTTGATAGGAATGTCCACTTCCCCATGAACCATTCTCTTAGAACCGTTGAAGGCTCTAACAACGATGTTACTAGGCTTCAGGGTCAAACCTTCGCAATCCAACCTGTCCAACGCCTTTTTCGGCAGCACATTTAAAGATGAACCGGTGTCAACCAGAACATGGGCAAGTGTGGTTCCCCTGCATTCTACTGAGACATACAGCGCGTCGTTGTGCTTCCTTCCTTTGGGGGTCAAATCAGCATCAGAAAAACCAAGACCATTATCAGCAGTAAGGCTAGCCACGCACTCTTGAAACTGGTCAACCGAAGTTTCTTGAGGCACGTGTGCCGTCTTTAGAAATTTGATTAAGGCCTTAGCATGGGCCTCAGAGCATAGTAGGAGAGCCAGCATGGAGATTTTGGAAGGGGTCTGTCCTAGCTGCTCCATGACGTCGTAGTCACTCTTCTTGATTATCTTTAAGATTTCTTCCATCTCTTTCTGGGTGGTCTCGGGGATTACCATAGTCTGAGCCTTCATCCTGATAGGCGCTTCTAGTATCCCTTTACCTTTGGTAGTAGCATCAGAGGGTCTAACTTCAGGCATCAATTTCTTCAATTATCGGGCCTTGCATAGATGGTTTGACAGGTACAGAAACTCTCGAGGGTCCGAAGACTGCTCGTGGGGGAGCAATCTCCAAAGAGAATATCCTTCCGCTGCGAGTTATCTTGCTTGTTCCCGCAATATTCCCTATATTAGGGGTTTCATCAACGAAATTCTCTTGGACTGATTCAATCTGTTTGATACCATGGTAGAAGATTTCTCCTCTGTAGTTCTATGGTATCGTCTTGTTAGATTCATACGAGACAGGCCCCGGCATGGTGATTTTTAACGGCACAAACTTAGGATCAGGCGTAATCTTGACAGGCCTTTTGCAGGCCTTGGGAAGATTGTCGGAGATGGTTATTATTGCAATGTCATTGGTTGAAGTAACAAAAGTAGCAGGAGTAACAGGGGTGATGGTATCAAAAGGAGTCTTTTGGAAGAAAATCTCTTGGGTATCCATCAGGCGTTGAATGCCTGATTTCAACAGTGGGTAGTCAGCTTGCAAGTTTAAACAAAAGTAACAGTCTTTTCCACAGCCTGGAAATATCTCGGCTCTCATCAAATTCACTTTAATCACTAGTAACGGAGTCAAAAGGTCAGCAACATTGGTAACATGAAGATCTTCCATAACGGCATGAACATTATGACCGTGCTTGGGCATTGGGGCAGAAATCACATTCGGATTTTCGGGCGCATCGAATTCTACCTCCTTGGCGTCGATCAGGTCTTGGATTTTGTTCTTAAGAGCCCAACAGTTGTTGGTATCATGCCCTACACTGTCAGAGTGGTAAGCACATTTTGCATTGGAGTGGTAATAAGGAGAAAAGGTATTAGGGTTTGTTGTACCCTAAAATTTTCCCTCCCATATTTCTCAAGACATTGCAAGAATAATCTCCAAGTTGCTCAAGATTGCTCAAGAGTTGGACATTCAAGTCATCTCCTAAGGCAGTCAATCTCAAATTAGGATTATGTGTTGCATCAAGTTCCTTGCATACAAATGACCTCAAGTTCTCCCCAATATCCTAATATGTTCTCAAGTTCATCCATGTCAAATTTCAAGCCTTGCAGAGGAAGTTTGGTCAGTCAATTGCTCAAGAGGTCCAAAAATTGACTGTGCTATGGCAAAAGACAACTGTGACCTATGAACAGTCAAACTTCAAGATTTTTTGTCAAAATTATCATTTTGAAGGGTATTTCATCATTTTATCAAGGTTTGATCATGATTCATCAAGGATTTCTCAAAATTCATCAAGATTCAAAAGTTGCTAAATTAGGGTTTTGCAGGAAAAGTCAACTCAACTTTGACCAAGCATAACTTTTTCATACTTTATGAGAAATGACCCATCCAAATCTAATTTTGAAGAGGATGCAATTTCCTACAATCCATATTCATACCCCAATATCAAGAAATGCACTCACAAAAAGTTACAAATTTGGACATTATAGGTCATTTTTGAAAGTCAACAAAAACACCTTTTTTGCCAAAGCTTATAACTTGAGCATGGAATATAAAAATGAGATGAGACCAAAAGGGTTGGTTATAGGACATATCAAGGTTTCTAAAAAGTCAGAGAACACTTCCAAAAGTTCAAAATTGAAGAAGTTATGCATTATTGAAGTTAGGCATTTTTCCAAAATTGCCAAAAGTCAACTATCCCCAAAACATCAAATTTTGTCAAATGGCCCCACTTTTTTCCACTTGATTTGATCTTGTCACACTACACACGTGTCATATCTTCAGTCCTGTGTCCAATTATTAATTTTTCTATTTTATTTGATTTTTATTGAATTAATTCATTTTAAATCCAAATAAAATCTAAATATTGATCACTTGGTATCTTTTTTATTGATACATGTCTTAATTATCATTATGGACATGGTCAAACTCGTATCAAGCCATATCATGCACAAAATATTGGTTTTTGGACAAATTTGGAAGCTTTTTCATAGAGGATCAAATCAAATCCTAATTCATCAATGCACCAAGATTCAAAGTCCAAAACTTGACCTAATCCAATGCTTGATACATATACAATGCAAAGAGGCACGAATCAGAACCTAGAGGCTGCAAAAACATCAAAACCGAACTTGAGAAAAACTTGAAAAAGCTTGAAACTGAAATCTGTTTTAGAGGCCGATTCAAAGCAAAAACTCAACGTAGACCCCTTGCTGGATATCCACTGAGTGAAAGGCAATCAAAATCAAGCTCTCTCCTCTCCTCAATCGCGCTGTAAGTCTCCTGAAAAATGCCCCTGTACTCGAAATCACATACTCATATTCCTGCGTTTTCTTGGCAAAATCGTTACACAATCATGTTTATCGTTCCATTTAGAACCTTTCTGTATCATTTGATTGTATTTATGTAATCTGTAGTGCCATACCCGAACCTAGGGTTTTGGAAGTTTGTTTTTGGGTGTTTTCTTTGCAGGAAAAATTGGAACAAATAATGGACATGGACATGATCAGTGGAAGGAGACGAACACAACCATGTGTTTGGAATTAATTTCCATAGCCTGGAGAAGATTTTAGGAGGGACGTACAGATATAGCTGCAGATAAGAATCCGCAGGTAAATATCCAGGCCAAACGAAGAAGACGAAGACGTGGCCATGTCCCATTCGTTGGTTCAAATATTTCGCGCTTATTTTTTATATTTGCTGGCATGTTAATTGTTTTCCATATAATTATTGTTGTCCATTATAATAACAATTAGAACACGCTGGCTGAGTGGTTGACATGTTGGCCAGTGACACACAGGACCTGAGTTCGAATCCCAGGACCACCATATTGCATATTATTATTTTTCTGCAGATGTTCCAACGCGTTTCAAGGATTGTGGACCACCATACTCCTTCAAATCTCCAAACGCCAGATGGCCCTAGGCCAGATCTGGTGGCTAGGATTGAATGAGCACCATATGCTAAAGTCAATGCACACGCATGGAATCAGAAAGTCAACCAGGCTTCCAGCGTAAATGGGCCTCTGAATTGCCAATCTCACTCCCTTTCCAGGCCCAACACCCCCCTTGGTTATTTCTTTTTTCTTTCTTTCTTTTATTTAATTATATGTTTTATTAATTATTTTTATTACCACTAACCAATTAAAATCTTTTTCTCATAAAATCAAAAAAACAAAAAAAAACATTTTATTTATTAAAATTAAATTCAGCATTTTTTATTTTTGTAAATAAATACTAACTTAATTAATTTAGTTTTAAATAGGTATAACTTTTAATATTTTCGTAATAATTAAAATTAATGTAGAAAATTAGGTTTTTATTAACTTTAATCAAATTTATTTTTATTTCCTTAAATATCCAAAAATCCAAAAATATCTTTTTGTAATTAATTTATTTATTTATTTATTTTATTAACTTAGTTTAATTCCTTATAATTCAAAAATAACCAAAAAAATGCTTTCTTTCAAAAAAGGGTCAAAACCCTAAAAATTTCGCATCCGATTTAACTTTTCGCACGCGATCTATTTTGCCATATTGATGTAATTGTTTCCCGGAATGTAATAGCTTTTAACTAGGACTTTATTTTACCGCTTTATTTTATTTTCCGCATTTTAATTTCAAGGGTTGTTTTTGGCGATGTAAATACCCGACGCCTTGTAATAGTTTAGATTTAATTTCCGCAAATTTAATTTCCGCAACTCATAAACTGTTAGATGTTTGGTAATATGAAATGCATGACAAGATCGAATGTATGAACTCAAAATCAACATAGCTCACCTATGACATGTACAAAGATAAAATTAATCGAAATAACACACTCGCACATGCGCACTCTTAGGGTACACCTCACTTGGTTGCCTTCGAACGTGGTCATTGAGTATAGGAAGTTTTAGAGATCGCCCTCTTGTCCAAAGATCATAGTTGCCTCGAAACGGTTGCCTCGAAAAAATGATCTTAGACATTAGGGTTACCGCTAAGGCGTCCTAACATTGCTTTAGTGACCACACGTCCCTTAATCGAATTGACCCTTAAACTCCAACAACGACGCTACCTACTCATCAATAGTGGGATAGCATTGTCTAAAGGACATTAGCACATATTGATTCCTTTTTCGAGAAGGTAGATGGTTCTTAAGTACTTGCTCCTTCAAAACAAAACTTTTCACACTTACACTCCTTTTCAAACAAAAACTTCTTTCAAACCCATAAAACACAAAGAAAAGAAAATTTTGAAAACACTTTGAGCAAGTACCTAAGAGCCCGTGGATAACCACAAATAGAAAGGGTGCTAACACCCTCCCTTTCTATAATCTACCCCCCAGACCCGAGAAACATCTCGAAAAGGAATTTTTTTGTGCTTTTTTCCTTTCCTTGTTGGATAAAATAAAAGACGGTGGTGACTCTTGCTTACCGCGACATTTTGTAAAAACAAACGCAAAACGCGAACCAGCATTCCAAAAACAGTCAATTCTCTCCCACTGTATCACAGAACTGGCGAGTCTGCTGAGGATATTAATAAGTGGGGTGTACCTTAGGATTAGATCATTGTGTTTTCAATTGTATGCTTTGTATGATTTATCTTTGTGGGTTGTATCAGAGTTACTATAGATCCTAACCCGGATCTGGGGGTACCCTTTAGATAAGTAGCAATAAACTGTGAGGGAACTGTACAGCATAGACCGATACGGTTGAAGCAGTAGCTACGTTGGTGTGGCACTTTAGATTGTACCGATATCCCTTGTGTTGGAACGAGGAGAATATGGGTCATCTAAGGGGTCATTAAGCACCAACTGACCTTAGAACCTTTAAATTGACCATCTTGGCCATAGAACAGTAGCAGTATGCTACACTCATTGAGACTAAACTCTCGCGATGATTCCGACCGCAAGAAAATGTTGCTAAAATGGAATTATGACTGATTGAGGGTAGTCAGTGATATTGAGATCCTCTAGAACCCGATTACTATTTTTAGGACAGGTTTAAACCAGCTGAACTGAAATAGGGTAGTACCTAAGCTCCTTGCCAGCCTGAAATCTAAGGGCTCTCTGTGTGACTTGTGTGCCTTTACCATGTTTGCTTTTTATAGATACCTATGGTGTGCTTACTATCATGACATCATGACATTATAACATTACATACATCTCGCATTGGACTAACCTATTTCAAAGACAGAAGGGATTCATCTTTGTTCTGTTTTGTAGGTCATCATGATGCCCATGCATAGGAATACCATCCGGATCAACTTTGTCCAGGTTCCCACCTTGCTCAAAGATTTGATTGCAAAGATGCCTGATACTACTTCCTTCCTCAGGAGACATGGTTATCTTCTCAGTTTGGTCACCTCCAAATTGGACGAGCAGATGATGAGTGTCCTAGTCCAGTTCTATGATCCATTGTACCATTGTTTTACTTTCCAGGACTACCAGCTGGTTCCCACCTTAGAAGAATTCTCTGATCTGCTCGGTATCTCCATTCTGGAGCAGACCCCGTTTACTGGTTAGGAGAATATTCTTAGACCCGAAGAGATTGCTGCAGCCCTTCATTTGACCAAGGAAGAGCTAATGACTAATTGGGAGACTAGAAGTGGAGCAAAGGACTTTCTGACTAAGTTTTTGGTTGGTAAAGCTAACTATTTCTGGGATAGTCTAGACTTCAAGGCATTCGAGGATATTCTGGCTCTTCTGATATACGACTTGGTATTGTTTCCGAACTCTGACTCCTTCGTTGATGTAAATGCGGTGAAAATCTTTATCTCTCGCAATCCTGTACCCACTCTCTTGGGTGACATCCTTCATCAGCTTTATGCCCGTACCGCCCGAAAGTGGGGAACCTTGATGTGTTGTGCTCCGTTATTGGCGAGGTGGTTTATTTCGCACCTCCCCAAATCAGTGCTGAAGAATAAAGAAGGCATGGGCTGGGCTTATAGGGTTATGTCTCTTTCTCATAATGACATCATCTGGACTCTCAAGGGTATGGATAAGGAGGCTATCATTGATCGCTGTGGGGAGTATCCCAATGTTCCACTGTTAGGAACCCATGGAGGAATTTCTTACAACCCGTGCTTGGCCTTACGTCAGTTTGGGAGAGCTAGAAGAGAAGGACCTCATGAGCTGTTAATGCCTAGTATCATCTTTGATTTTCAAGGGGATAGCGACGAGCAACGTCGCAGATTCATAAGGGCTTGGGATAAAGTTCATAGATCTGATCCACATGAGTTAGGCCCAAAGACTTCTCTGCCAATGGATCCATATCTCAGATGGGTCCGTATCCGTGCCCAAAAGCTGGGTATGCCATATGAAGCCGTCCGGCCTATCATTGTTGAAATTGCTAATGAAGAAGGGGTTCTTCCGACCATCCTCCATCCTTACATGTCCACTGACATTGGGGCACTGAAGAGATCTTGGATGCAGCTGAGAGAGGAATGTGATGCTTACCGAGAGAAGTTCAATGAGCAAGAGCAGAAGATCCAGAGGTTGACTAGGCAGTTGGAGAATGAGCGGATTCTCAATGACTATGTCCGCACCGACAAGAAGAGACCATGGGAGCACTGATTGACCTTTGATTGTTTCTTTTCCAGTTTTCATTTACTTTTCAATATTTCCATTCTTGTAACACCCTGAGGGCATCAGTTGAACAATTTAAATTTTGAAGTTTATCTAATAAAGTGTGTTTCCTTTCTTGTTTACAAATTTGAATCTCTAGATTGTCTTTGAAATCATAATCATACGCATTTCATCCCATGCACTTCATAAACAGGTACCCATTACAGGTCTCTTATCTTCTTCGCTGTTTATTTCAGCACTCATCATGTCTGCTGAACCTTCAACTGAGCAAGCCATCAAGGCCCTACAGGCCCAGAATGCCCAATTCCAAGAGCTGTTCATGAATCTAGCTAAGGGTCAGCAAGACCTGAAGACCTTGATTTTGAAAGAGAAGAAGAAGAAGAAGAAGAAGAGGACAATCTTGTTTAACACAGGGCACAAGTTTAGAAACAGGCTACAGAACGAAGTTGATTTGACCACCTCATCTGGAGGGAAAGATAGTCAAGAAGAAAGGAGGGCTCCTAGCCCTGTAGTCTCCGACAACGAGACAAACTTCGATGAAGAACAGTATCCTCCTGCTGAGGATAGGTACAAACAACTGGAAGACCGGTTGAATGCTATGGAAGTTCAGAAAGTGCCTGGTCTGGACTTTGGTGATCTGGGTCTGTCATCTGGGGTGATGATTCCCCACAAATTCAAGGCACCAGCCTTTGCTAAGTATGACAGAGTTTCTTGTCCGAAGCTGCACCTCCGGTCATATGTGAGGAAGATTCAACCGTACACCGCTGATAAGAACCTATGGATCCATTTCTTTCAAGACAGTCTCTTAGGGACTCAGCTTGAGTGGTTTTACCAGTTGGATGGAGCCAGTATCCGCAGTTGGGAAGATTTGGCTACTGCATTCTACAAGCAGTATCAGTACAACTCTGACCTCGCTCCTACACGTACCCAACTTCAGGGTATGTCAATGGGAACGGGTGAAGGATTCAAAGATTATGCTCAGAAGTGGAGGGACCTCGCTGGTAGAGTGCAACCACCCTTGGCTGATCAGGAGCTTGTTGATATGTTTCTGGGGACCCTGTCTGGTCCATTTTTCAACCACTTGATTGGAAGCTCTTCGTCTGGGTTTACAGAGCTTATTTTGACCAGTGAGAGGATTGAGGCTGGTATTAAGGCTGGTAAGATACAGAAGGGTGCCTCATCAAACACCAAGAAGAAGCCATTTAAGAAAGAATCCAGTGCTGTCTACAGTGCGAGAAGACAGAATAGACCTGAACACCGCCAAGCTGTTAATGAGGTTGTTATTTCGAAACCTGCTGGTGCTCTGCAGCACAACAATCAACAAAAGGACGAGAGACCTCAAAGTAAATTCACCCGTCTCAACATGACCTTATCTCAGATTCTGCCACAGCTGCTGAAGACCAATCTGTTGATTCCAAGGGAAGCCCCGAAGAATCCAAACACAACATCACCGAGGTATAACCCTAACGCCTGTTGTGCTTATCACTCTGATAGCCCGAGGCATAATAGAGATGATCGTTGGACTTTGAAGAATAAGATACAGGACTTAATTGATGCGAAGGAGATTGAGTTTGAGGCGTCCGAAAGACCTAATGTTGTGACTGCTCCTATTCCCAAGCATGGAGTAAATGCTATAGATGAAGACTCGTTCGTGGTTTCTGTGAATGATATTGTTACCCCTTTGATTACTGTGAAGAAGAACCTTTTGCTAGTCGGTTTATTTCCGGGCTGTGACGAAGGTTGCCGTATGTATGCTGTTCTACCTACCGGTTGCCATCTTTTGAAGTCAGGTGTCCAACGCCTGATGGATAGTAAAGAAATTATGTTTGAGAAGACTGTTGTTCCCTCAATTCCTACTAAAGAAGTTGCCATTATCACCATTTTCGACAATTCTTCCAAGGCTCCCTCGAGGAAGCCTGTTAGAATTACATCTGTTCCAAGAATCGCACCTGTGATCATCACTGTTCCGGGGCCCATCCCCTACACCTCTGATAAAGCTGTCCCTTGGAACTATGAGGCTGATGTTTATTTTCATGGAGTTAAGCAAGAGTTGGATGTTGATACTGACGTTAGCAATATTGTTGAACCTGCTAAAGTCACCCGCAGCGGAAGACTTTTCTCGCCTGATATCTCTCCACCCACTGCCCGAAGACCTATTGTTATTACACCTGCCAGTGTACCTGCTACCATTCCTGTTCAAATTCCCATTCTTACCCCTGTCGCCGAGTCATCTGACACTCGGGGAAAGGGGATCACCACTGATGTGCCTGCCCAGATGGAGGTACCGAAGACGATTACTGTTGAAGCTTCTAAGCAAGAGATGGAACAGATCCTGAAGATCATCAAAAAGAGTGACTACAATGTAGTTGAGCAGCTGGGGCAAACCCCATCCAATATTTCTATGTTGTCACTGTTGTTATGCTCAGAGGCTCATGCCAAGGCTCTGATTACCTTTTTGAAGACTGCCCACGTACCACAAAAGACATCAGCTGATCAGTTTACAGATTGTGTGGCCAATTTGACTGTTGATAATGGGTTGGGATTTTCTGACGCCGACTTAACTGCTAAGGGGAAGAATCATAACGACGCCCTGCATGTCTCCATTGAATGTAGGGGCACTACTCTTGCTCGTGTAATGGTAGATACTGGTTTCTCATTGAACGTTTTGCCTAAGAAAGCTCTAGACCGGTTGGACTGTGAAGGGTTGGAGCTGAAACCAAGTAACATTGTTGTTAGGGCCTTTGACGGGTCTAAGAGAATGGTGCATGGAGAAGTTGATATCCCGATTAAGGTTGGTTCTCAGGTCTTCAATTCTACATTCTATGTGATGGACATTAGGCCATCTTATTCTTGTTTGCTGGGTCGTCCATGGATCCACAAAGTCGGGGCCGTAACCTCGACGCTCCACCAGAAGCTGAAGTACCTGGTCAAAGGGAAGATTGTGACAGTACAAGGAGAGGAAGAGTACATGGTTAGCCACCTCAACTCTTTCCGATATGTAGAGATGGATGGGGAGTTCATTGAGACCCCATTTCAACATTTTGAAGAGGTTCCCTAGACATTGGCATCAGCTGAGACTGTTGTTGAAGACTCTCCTATGAAGATGGCTTCCTTTAAAGATGCCCGAGCTGTTGTTGCGAAAGGTGGGTGTGCAAATTGGGGCCGACTCCCTGATTTTACATAGAAGACTAACAAGTTTGGTTTGGGTTTCACTGCAGAAGCTCAAAGGGCCGTTCGGAATGCACAAATTGGAAGACCTCTCGTGTTCATCAGCATCTCAGGAGTGAATGCCATTGAAGACAATATAGAAGAGTCTGAATTCGACAACTGGATCTATCCTACGACCGACGGTGGACCAAGAAACTGGACAGCAAAGGACTTCATCCATATTACTTTTGTTACCCAGTAATGAAACTTTTTGTTTTGAATGCGTAACAGACAATGTTTTAAACTTTATGGCCCAGTGTCTTACCCGGGGCACTGTGGTTTCATTTGTGAGGGCTTTATGTGTGTCATTTTCATATATCATTAATAAAAGCATTGGACGTTCTTGCATTTCAAATTTTGCGCTCCTTGTTTTTCTTTATTATATATTGAAAAATAGCTATTTTACACACACTCACGTATACAGGTCCACATCCACTCTGGATCTCACTGGTAACGACTCTGCTACTGCCAGTTATGACTTCAAAAATCTGATCAACTTAGCCGAAGATGAAGGTGAAGATGATTGCGAAGTGCCTGGTGAACTTGCAAGACTGTTACTTCAGGAAGAGAGGGTTATTCAGCCACATGAAGAGCCTGTGGAATCAGTGAATCTGGGTACTGAGACAGACAAAAAGGAAGTTAAGATCGGTGCAAATCTGGAAGCTAGTGTGAAGCAACGGTTGATTCAGATGATGCGTGACTACGTCGAGATCTTTGCCTGGTCTTATGAAGATATGCCTAATTTGGATACTGATATTGTGGTTCACCGCCTGCCTACCAAGGAAGACTGCCCTCTAGTGAAATAGAAGGTCCGCCGAATGCGCCCATAGATGTATGAGAAAATCAAGGCTGAAGTTATGAAACAGTTTGACGCCGGTTTTCTAGCAGTTACTTCTTACCCTCAATGGGTGGCCAACGTGGTTCCTGTGCCGAAGAAAGATGGTAAGGTTCGAATGTGTGTTGACTACAAGGATTTGACCAGGGCAAGCCCCAAGGACGACTTCCCTCTACCTCATATCGACGTCCTGGTTGACAGCACCGCTCAGCACAAGGTATTCTCCTTTATGGATGGTTTCTCCGGTTATAATCAGATCAAAATGGCTCCTGAAGACATGGAGAAGACAACCTTTGTTACTCAATGGGGTACCTTTTGCTACAAGGTCATGCCTTTTGGACTGAAGAATGCTGGGGCAACGTATCAGCGTGCCATGGTTACTTTGTTTCATGACATGATCCATCATGAGATTGAAGTATACGTCGAAGATATGATTGCAAGGTCCCAGACTGAGGAAGAGCATCTTGACCACCTTCAGAAGTTGTTTGACAGGTTGAAGTTGTACAAGCCGAGGTTAAATCCGAACAAGTGCACCTTCGGAGTGAGATCTGGTAAGCTACTGGGTTTCTTCGTAAGCGACAAAGGTATTCAAGTGGATCCTGCAAAGGTAAAAGCTATACAGGAAATGCCAGCTCCCAGAACAGAGAAAGAAGTCAGAGGCTCTTTGGGACGACTGAACTACATTGCCCGATTTATCTCGCACCTGACTGCTACTTGTGAGCCAATCTTCAAGCTATTGAAGAAAGATCAAGCGGTACGCTGGAACGATGAATGTCAGGCCGCTTTCGAAAGAATCAAAGAGTATCTCCAAGAGCCACCTATTCGGATGCCACCAATTGAAGGGAGATCTTTGATTTTATACTTGACAGTACTCGACAACTCAATGGGGTGTGTGCTGGGTCAGCATGACGAGTCTGGCCGAAAAGAGCATGTTATTTATTACCTTAGCAAAAAGTTTACCGACTGTGAGACCCGATACTCACTGCTCGAGAAAACTTGTTGCACTTTGGCATGGGCTGCTCGCCGGCTGAGACAGTATATGCTGACTCACACTACTTTGTTGATATCAAAGACGGATCCAATCAAGTATATCTTCGAAAAGCCTGCTTTGTTCGGAAGAATAGCAAGATGGCAGATGATCTTGACTGAGTATGACATCCAATATACGACCCAAAAGGCAATTAAGGGAAGTGTGTTGGCAGACCATTTGGCACATCAGGAAGTGGATGATTACCAGTCTATGAACTTTGAATTCCTGGACGAGAATATCATGATAGTAACTGACTGTGAGACACCTGGACCGGATGAAGGACCTGAGGAAGGATCCCGATGGTCTACGTACTTTGATGGAGCTTCGAACGCTTTGGGCAATGGCATTATCATTGTGATCATATCTCCTAAAGGCTCTCATACTCCATTCACCGCCCGATTATGTTTCAACTGCACCAACAATATGGCAGAGTATGAAGTGTGCATCATGGGTCTTCGAGCAACAATTGACCCAAGAAGTTTCTAAGTGTCTTCGGAGATTCCGCTCTCGTGATCAGTCAGATCAAAGGCGAGTGGGATATGAAACACCCAAATCTTATTCCTTACAAGGAGTATGTATTGACGTTGCTTCCTCATTTCGAGGAGATAACCTTTGAACACTTCCCTAGAGAGGAGAATCAGTTGGCGGACGCGCTGGCTACGATGTCTTCTATGTTCAAAGTCAATTGGGACAACGAGGCTCCCCGGATCATCATTGAAATATTGGACGAAACTGCACATTGTTGTGACATTGAGACTGAAGAGGTAACAGAAAAGCCATGGTATCATGAGGTGAGGAGGTATCTTGAAGCTCAGGAATACCCCGAGGGCGTATCTGTTAATGACAAGAAGTTTCTGAGGAGGTTCGCGGCGAAGTTCTTCATCAGCAATGGCATTCTTTACAAGCGTAACCATGATTCGACCTTACTGTGTTGTGTGGATAAGAATGAAGCAGAAAGGATCATGGCGGATTTACATGAAGGTTGTTGTACCCCAAAATTTGCCCTCCCATATTTCTCAAAATATTTCAAGAAAAATTCACAAGTCCAACCCGGCGCATCATATTCAGGTGTTCTTTCGCCAAGATACCTCTTATAACATATTCTCAAATTCAGGTTCGGCTCAAGAGTCAATTCTTTAAAGAAGGTATCCGAATGTGTGAGTTTTCTCGAAGAAATATGGTGAAAAAAGTGTGCTGAAAGTGCAGTTTTTACGCGCTAAAAAATTCATAACTTGAAGATCGTGACTCGTTTTGAACCCGTTCCGGTGGCTAAAATTCCGTCTTGATATTATATACGTTTTCATCTCTCACGGCTGGAAGTCAATTCCAATCAGAAGGTCTTCAAAAATGTGGATTTATCAAGTATTTTCATACAGAAAATTTGTGACAAATTTATTTGCGTCATGTTCAGAAAATCATAACTTGGTCGATTTTCATCGTATCGAGCTGGTTCCGGCGCCAAAATTTCACAAATTGAGTTGGTTACATTTTCACATAAGGTATTGAGTTCAAACGGTATTCAAAAGGCCTTCGTTTTTTACTCAGAGTGCGTGACGCGCCGAAAATCCTGAATGCTGAATATTATTTCATCTGGGCCGAAACTTCGAAAATTCATAACTCGGTCAATTTTTATCGGATTAGGCTCATATTTTTACACAAGGTCACTGACTCATAGATCTACAACTTTTCTTCAAAAGTCGAGACCGGATTATGCTCCGATCAATACCAGTTTTTTATTGAAGAACGTGTCAGAGTCGACACTGGAGCCCAAAATAAGTTTGTCTGAGCTGAAACTTCAAAAATTCATAACTAATTCACCTTTTATCCGATTGAGTCGATTTTCGGACATGAGTTAGTTCTCGATATCATCTACATTTTGTTTTCACATTTCAACTTCAAAAATTGCACTTAAGTCCCTGCGATTTAGCCTGGAAAGTGACGAACTCAAGTGAACATTGGAGGCCCAATTGCACATTCAAAGTCCATTTTCTTTACCTTAATTTCCATTATATAATCACCTTCTTTTCACACAAACCAGGGAGGAGGAAAAGAGAGAAAAAACCTTGCCACAACACTGTTAGAATATCAAATTCTTTCAAGAACCCTAAAACCTTGAAATCCTTATTACAAATCCCTCTCTCACTACAAACAAGCCATCACAGTTACAAACCAACACCTCACTACTTCTTCAGCAAGGATAAGGCTGGCTTGGTCTCCATGATCCAAATGGTATAAAAGCATTCAGGTCACTAATTTTCCAGTAAGGATTTAGACAGGATCCCATGCAAGTTCATTAAGTAACATTGAGGCCAAAATACAAATGGCCAAAAGTCAAAATACAAATGGCCAAAAGCCAAATGGCCAAAAGCCAAAAGCCAAATGGCCAAAAGAACAACTTATGCATGATGAGGCCAGAACACAAATGGCCAACAGCCAGAACACAAATGGCCATGAGACCCAATCCAATGGCCAAAGAATGCAGACCACGGTACTCAGGAGTCAATGAACACGCATGTGATGCCAGAAAGTCAAACAAGGTTGTTTGTCTAATGGGCCAGAATACTTCAAAAAAACCTCCCCTTGGGCCTGAAATCCCCATTGGTTTGCATCCTTTTTAATTTTATTTTCTTTGCTTTTCTAATTCTTTTTTAATTGTTTTAATTGTTTTTTTCACCATAAAATAATTTTCTATAATAAAAACAGAAAAAATAAAAAATACAAATATATTTAATTATTATTAATTTCATCACTAACCTATTTTTTGTAAATAAACTCTAACAATTAACTTAGTTAATTTAGGTTTTAAAACTTTAATATTTTCTTAAATTAATAAAATATGTAGAAATTAGGGTTTTTTAACCTTTTCATTTTTTTTAACAAATAATTTTCTCATCATTATTATTATTATTAATTACTAAATATTTTGTAAATAAATATGTAAATAATTAATTAGCATAAATTAGGTTTTAAACTTTAACCTTTTCTTTAATAATTAAAAATATTTAGAACTAGGGTTTCCTTCTAATTTTAAATTCTTTTCTTATTTCATTAAATACAAAAAACAAAAAAACATTTCTTTTCTTTAATTTAATACTTAATTAACTTTTAATTCAATTTAATTTCAAAAGGGTCCAACGCCCTCGAACGTTCTATCTTTATTCTTTTCGCGCATTTATTCTTATTTTTTCTTTGTGAATATTATGTAATTGCTCAAGCCATGTAATAGTAATTAGGAATTTATTTACTTTCCGCATTTTTTATTGAAAACGGGTCTTTGTTAATTTGGCGATGTATAGACCCGCGCCTTGTAATAGCGTAGGATTTTACTTTCCGCATTTAAATTTCCGCACTTTTTAATTATAATTGCATGAAAGAATGTATGGCCTAAATTAAAAACAAGCGTAGATCACCATGATACATGTACAAGATAAAACATAACATGAAAACAACACACAAATTCACACACCACTCTTAGGGTACGCCTCACTCGTTGCCTTCGAAACGTGGTCGTCGAGTATAGGACGTTTTAGTAAGTCCTTATGTCCATGATCAATGGCATAGGGGTAGCTTCTAAGGTGTCATACTGTTGCTCTGGTGACCACACTGCCCCTAACAATCAAATTGACCCGAACACCTCCAACGGTGGTGCTACCCACCTCTCAATGATGGGATGGCACTACCTTAAGGACATTTACACAGTCTAATTCCTTAGGGTATGTGGATGACTCATAGATACTTTCTCTATTAAAAAAAACAAATCAAAAACTCTTTTCACACCGACACTTTTCAAAAAGCTTTCAAAACAATTTTTCAAACACTCTTGAGGACTGATACAAGAGTTATTCCGAAACTTTCAAAGAAACTTTTTCAAACCCACTTATGATTGAAAAGCAAACATCCTTTTGAAAACACAAATGAGCAAGTATCTAAGAGCCCATGGATAACCATGGATAGAAAGGGTGCTAACACCTTCCCTTTCTATAAATCTACCTCCCGAACCGAGAAACTATCTCATAAGGAATTTTGCTGTGCTTTTGTCCTGTCCATGTTGGAGAAAATAAAAGACGGTGGCGACTCTTGCTTACCGCGACATTTCGCGAACTAGCTTTAAAACAGTCAGTTCCAGATCCACCGATCACAGAATTGGCGACTCTGCTGGGGAAACTTAAAGTGAGGTGTACCTTAGGACTAAGATCATTTGTGTTTTCAATTGTCTGAATTGTTTGCTTTAAATTGTGGGATTGTCTCGGGAGTTCTATAGATCTTAACCCGGATCTGGGGATACCTTCTTAGAAAGCAGCAACAAGGCTGTGAGGGAACTGTATGGGGTATACCGACATGGTTGAAGCAGTCTGCTATGTTGATGTGGCACTTTGGTGTGTACCGGTAACCCTTGAGTTCAGTCAAGGAGAGTACGGGGCCTCCGCGTGGTGTCGTGAAGCATCAACTGACCTTAGGAACCTTAATTGAACCATCTTGGCCTCTTTAGGGTAGTGAGATAACTGACTTTGGTGCAGTCCGAGGTTGGTTGATACTCGATACTACACTCAATTGAGGGTTGTTTTCTTGGAATATTTCGGTCGCCAGTTCAGTGGCTAAATCGAAACGATGAACAATGAAAGCAATCCAATGATATTGGGACCCTTAGAACCCGGTTACTTCTGATAGGACAGGTTGAGCCCACCAACTTCAAGAGGGTAATACCTAGACCCCATGCTGGCCTAAACTCTAAGGGCTCTTTTGTGTGACTTGTGTGCCTTAAAACTTGACTATTTGCATACTTGTTATCTGACACTTGAGTTTCTTGCAGGTTTTGTTTATAGTCCTTAATCGGGACTCATAATAGGGTTTACCTACATTACCCCATGCATATCATAACATCATACCATTGCATGCATCCTACATAAAGACTAACCCATTTCAAGGATCTCAAAGGCTTGTGATGCAGGTCACGATGAACCAGAATGTCTAGCAAGGGGCAAAGGGGATTTATTTTCCTCTAGCCAGGTTGATGATCGGAGTCAGGGGCTATGACCCTCTGGATATGGTGAGCCTTTGACTCTTGAAGAAGGACTCTCAACAACATGAAGTTCCTTCAATCAAGCTACAAAATTCTAACCAATTTCTCTGTTTACCCCGCGAGATCCTTGAAAACATCGCATGCATATCATACATATCATTGCATAACAGGTACCCTTTCTATACAGGTTGCTTACCTTCTTTGCTGTTTATTTCAGCAGTCTCATCATGAATCCTGAAACATCTACTGAGCAATCCATCCAGGCCCTCCAGGCCCAGAATGCCCAGTTCCAGGAGTTGATTAAGAGTCTAGCCCAGGGCCAACAGGATTTGAAGACTCTGCTCTCGAAGAGGAAGAAGAAGAGGACAGTGCTGTTCAACCCTAGACGCAAATCTGGGAATGGATCACGAAATGAAGTTGAGCAGACTACCCCATCTGTTGGGAAAGACAGTCCCCAAGAAAGGGAGGTTCCTAGTCCAGTGGTCTCTGACAACGAGACCGATTACAATGATGAGCAGTACCCTCCAGCTGAGGACAGGTATAAACAGTTGGAAGACCGGCTAAGTGCCATGGAGATATAAAAAGTGCCCGACCTGGACTTCTAGGATCTAGGTCTGTCTTATGGGGTAGTAATCCCGCACAAATTCAAGGCACCGGCCTTTGCAAAGTACGACGGGGCATCCTGTCCTAAGCTGCATCTCAGGTCTTACACAAGGAGGATCCAACCCTACACGACTGACAAGAATTTATGGATTCACTTCTTTCAGGATAGTCTATCTGGAACCCAACTCGACTGGTTCTATCAACTGAATGGAGCCAACATCCGCAGCTGGGAGGACTTGGCCACTGCGTTCTACAAGCAATACCAGTATAATGCCGACCTTGCTCCCACGCGTACTCAACTTCAGGGGATGTCTATGGGTACAGGCGAAGGTTTCAAAGAATATGCTCAAAAATGGAGGGACCTTGCTGGAAGGGTACAACCACCTCTAACTGACCGCGAGCTCGTCGACATGTTCTTGGGGACCCTATCTGGTTCATTCTTCAACCACCTGATTGGGAATTTTGCTGCTGGGTTTACAGATCTGATCTTGACCGGGGAAAGAATAGAAGCTGGCATCAAGTCGGGGAAAATACAGAATGGTGACTCCTCGAACACTGAGAAGAAACCATCCAAGAGAGAATCTAGTGCTGTCTATGGCTCAAAAGGGCAGAATAGGTCCGAACACCGCCAAGATGTCAACGTGGTGGTTATTGCAAAACCGACCGGCTCTCCTCAGCGTCACAATCAGCAAAGGGAAGAGAGACCCAAAAGGCAATTCACTCCCCTCGGCATGACCTTGTCACAAATATTGCCACAGTTGCTGGAAACCAAGTTGGTAACTCTCATGGACCCTCCAAAGAATCCCAACAGGACGCCTTCAAGGTATAACCCCAACGTTCGCTGCGCTTATCATTCTGACAGCCCGGGGCATGCTACAGATGATTGTTGGACTTTGAGAAACAAGGTTCAGGATCTGATTGACGCAAAGGAAGTCCAGCTCGACTCTCCAGAAGCTCCCAATGTGACTACTGCTCCCCTGCCCAAACATGGCTAGGATTGGAAACTTTTGTTCATTTGAATGTTCAGATTGTAATTTTCTTTGATTGTTCAAACATTTTGTTTCATGTCAAACTTGGTTATTTCATTAATGTATTACACATGTCTGTTTTGAAGTAATTATTTCGTATTCACTATATGCAAACTGTTTTCATATTTTTGTGATGATCAACTCTTGATTGAAAATTCTAAGCCTCTTGAGGGAGGATGACGAAAACGATACCACAATTTACAGTATGCTTTTGAACAGACCCCTCTGATGAGGTACAGGCATTGTTTCAATTCCTAAACACTGGAGTTATAAGGAAGATAATCCCTCGTCAACCCCTTTGAGCCAAAGAAGTAGGAGTTTTCATTTTCGAAAATTAAAACCCTTAATCATAACCTGGGGCAGGGTAGTTCTCTCAGTTGATCCAAGTGCACAACGAACCGCATCAAAGGGATCCTTACAAAACAAAAAAAGACAGCGGTGGTTCCGAACAATCATAAAGACAGGCAGTCATTACCAAAGAAAAAAAATAATAAAAGCCCAATAAGTCGAAAACTATGAAGGAGACTTACAAAACTGGGGCATCCCGCTGACTGTAATCACAAAAGGAACAGTTCAGGCAAAAAACAGGGATAACGAAATCAAAAAAGAAAGAGGTCCTACAAACCCTCAACAAAAAAGGAAATGACTTCCTATTCAAAATAAACTGTCAATATCCGAACCATCACCAGAATATCAGGACAAAGACTCAAACAAGATCTAACGCACGATCAACTGAGTTTAGGTTTGAAGAACATCACGAAGAACGGGTGGGTACAAATAATTTGAGCCTTTATCTTTTGTTTCTTAAACCGTGAACCAGGCCACGTTATAACCCTCAAAAGTCCTAGCTGAAGCATGGGTCAGTTCGAAAGCATACTGTTATGAAAGGTATCCTGACTCCTTAAGGCTTACGATAAAATAACGAGTTGACATCACAATTTACAAAAATTCATTTGTCTTTTACTAAAAAAACTGCATTTTCAAAAAACCTAAGACAGACATAAGCTTTGCATTTTTAATATAACATTGCTTGCATATGACTACTTGTTTGAACAACATAAGAGTTCGTACGACGAATGTCTAATGGACAAAAGCTCTTCCAATCAAAGGGCACGGCATAATCATTGTCCATCATCTAGGGCAGTTAAGTCAAGATTCGGAGAATCTCTCAAAGGCCAACCAGCCTGGGCAGATCTCTGTATGGATCACTTGGGGCATTGGACGATCAAACGAAGATCTTCTGGTAGTAAGGCAACACTACACTACTGACAGGGGCACCTCCCTACATCCTGAGAGCGTGGACATAGTCGAAAAAATACTATGCAAAATCAAAGACCCGCTAGGTTGACACACCTAGGCAAAAATAAGGGCTTCCCGGCGAACCAAAAGGGTTCGGGCAAAATAAGGGATGAAAATGAAAAAATTTGTACACCCGGCAAGTCGAAAACCTGAAAAGGCGGCTTGGGCAAAAATGGGTATCCCGGTGGGCTGAAAACCCAAAAGGGCGGTCCAGGCAAAAGTTAGGGATCAAAGCGTACGACTATGTCCCGGCATCTCGTCACTTGCCTACCAGAAGAAGATTTGTAAAACGACAGTCATCAAACACCTTCACAGGTACCTTCTTCTCCAACAGAAACTGGGGAAATAATGAGTTGTCTAAATGATCCGGTTGCCCTGTCCACCGAAGTGCCAAGGTAAGTTCAGCTGAAGAATGTGACCAAGATACCTTCACTCCCTGCAGAGCGAACGCGCCTCCCCGGTTTTATTCAAAGGTTATTTCTCCACCAGAGTTTATAACTGGGTTATCCTCAGCTAAAAGCCACGGAAAGATTGTCCTCGGCAAAGTTCTTCTTATTCCCCAGCGGAGTTCATCAAACTTCCAACAGAACACATCAATGGTATCCCCAGCGGAGTTATCATCAACCTCAGCGAAGTACCTCTCTTTCCCCACAGAGTTACCTCCCCGCAGAGTAATCTATTCGCCAAGTTTACTCCCCAACAGAGTCATCTTCTCCTACCGGTATTCTTGCAATCATCATCCCCAACGGAAACGAAGAATCTCACTCTTCAACATCAGCCCAGGATTTGACTTCCCGGCATCCGTCAAGGATCTATTTTCCTAGACGAAGATACATTCATAAACATCACATTGTTATACATCATGATACATGCATCATACAATCTCATGTGTTGAAAAATATTATTGCTTGATCCATATCATGCATTGCATATGACTGACCTTTACCTTTCAGGAAGGATACAGTGAAAAGATCAGCTATGTAGACGAATACAGTCAAAAGAGACCAACCCAGTCAAAGAATACAAATCCAGTTAAATCAATGCCTAAAGATTTCTCTGATACAACTCGTCGTTATAGACACTCGTCGTTATAGACACTCGTCGTTATAGACACTCGTCGTTATAGACACTCGTCGTTATAGACACTCGTCGTTATAGACACTCGTCGTGATAGACACTCGTCGTCATAGACACTCGTCGTCATAGACACTCGTCGTTATAGACACTCGTCGTTATAGACACTCGTTGTTATAGACACTCGTTGTTATAGACACTCGTCGTTATAGACACTCGTCGTTATAGACACTCGTCGTTATAGACACTCGTCGTTATAGACACTCGTCGTTATAGACACTCGTCGTTATAGACACTTGTCGTCATAGACACTCGTCGTTATAGACACTCGTCGTTATAGACACTCGTCGTTAAAGAGCACCCGTCCATGGAAATAACCTGTCAGTAGAGACAACTCACCAACTTTTCTGAATTCCAGACTCGATTCCTGTATCCGGCCAGGGCACGTCTGAAGAGTCCAAAGATCCGATTCTTGTATCTCGCCAGGGTGTATCTGTTGACGACTAACATTACCAGACTCGATTCCTGTATCCGGCCAGGGCACGTCTGAAGAGTCCGAAGATCTGATTTCTGTATCTCGCCAGGGTGTATCTGTTGACGATTAACATTACCAGACTCAATTCCTGTATCTTGCCAGGGCACGTCTGAAGAGTTCGAAGATCTGATTCCTGTATCTTGCCAGGGTGTATCTGTTGACGACTAACATTACCAAACTCGATTCCTGTATCCTGCCAGGGCACGTCTGAAGAGTTCGAAGATCCGATTCCTGTATCTCGCCATGGTGTATCTGTTGACGACTATATTCTCCGGACTCGATTCCTGTATCTTTCCAGGGCACGTCTGAAGAGTTTAAAGATTTGATTCCTGTATCCAGCCAGGGCACATCTACATAAAGGGTTCGAAGATCAACTCCTGTAACAGGCCAGGTAATTATTTTTCTTTCTCAGGTACGCAAGTTCTCGCTAAGGAATCTCTTACGCGATCGACACTTAGATGGCATCTATAAGCCCATTTCCGACAAGACTCTGTCACCACATCAGATGGCAGCTATAAGCCCGTCCTCCTATCCATCAGTCTCCAAATGGCACTTGTAAGCCCATTCCCTGCATCATGCTGCTGACGCTCTACTATGTGAGTGCAAATTTTTGGGCACTCTATTGTTCAATCATCTTCCACCTTTGGATTACGAAAGGCACGCAAGCCAATCTACATCCTCAGGTCTAAGAAGATTGAACAGGGGGAACTGTTGTACCCCAAAATTTGCCCTCCCATATTTCTCAAAATATTTCAAGAAAAATTCACAAGTCCAACCCGGCGCATCATATTCAGGTGTTCTTTCGCCAAGATACCTCTGATAACATATTCTCAAATTCAGGTTCGGCTCAAGAGTCAATTCTTTAAAGAAGGTATCCGAATGTGTGAGTTTTCTCGAAGAAATATGGTGAAAAAAGTGTGCTGAAAGTGCAGTTTTTACGCGCTAAAAAATTCATAACTTGAAGATCGTGACTCGTTTTGAACCCGTTCCGGTGGCTAAAATTCCGTCTTGATATTATCTACGTTTTCATCTCTCACGGCTGGAAGTCAATTCCAATCAGAAGGTCTTCAAAAATGTGGATTTATCAAGTATTTTCATACAGAAAATTTGTGACAGAAATTTATTTGCGTCATGTTCAGAAAATCATAACTTGGTCGATTTTCATCGTATCGAGCTGGTTCCGGCGCCAAAATTTCACAAATTGAGTTGGTTACATTTTCACAGAAGGTATTGAGTTCAAACGGTATTCAAAAGGCCTTCGTTTTTTACTCAGAGTGCGTGACGCGCCGAAAATCCTGAATGCTGAATATTATTTCATCTGGGCCGAAACTTCGAAAATTCATAACTCGGTCAATTTTTATCGGATTAGGCTCATATTTTTACACAAGGTCACTGACTCATAGATCTACAACTTTTCTTCAAAAGTCGAGACCGGATTATGCTCCGATCAATACCAGTTTTTTATTGAAGAACGTGTCAGAGTCGACACTGGAGCCCAAAATAAGTTTGTCTGAGCTGAAACTTCAAAAATTCATAACTAATTCACCGTTTATCCGATTGAGCCGATTTTCGGACATGAGTTAGTTCTCGATATCAGCTACATTTTGTTTTCACATTTCAACTTCAAAAATTGCACTTAAGTCCCTGCGATTTAGCCTGGAAAGTGACGAACTCAAGTGAACATTGGAGGCCCAATTGCACATTCAAAGCCCATTTTCTTTACCTTAATTTCCATTATATAATCACCTTCTTTTCACACAAACCAGGGAGGAGGAAAAGAGAGAAAATCTTGCCACAACACTGTTAGAATATCAAATTCTTTCAAGAACCCTAAAACCTTGAAATCCTTATTACAAATCCATCTCTCACTACAAACAAGCCATCACAGTTACAAACCAACACCTCACTACTTCTTCAGCAAGGATAAGGCTGGCTTGGTCTCCATGATCCAAAGGGTATAAAAGCATTCAGGTCACTAATTTTTCAGTAAGAATTTAGACAGGATCCCATGCAAGTTCATTAAGTAACGTTGAGGCCAAAATACAAATGGCCAAAAGTCAAAATACAAATGGCCAAAAGCCAAATGGCCAAAAGCCAAAAGCCAAATGGCCAAAAGAACAACTTATGCATGATGAGGCCAGAACACAAATGACCAACAGCCAGAACACAAATGGCCATGAGACCCAATCCAATGGCCAAAGAATGCAGACCACGGTACTCAGGAGTCAATGAACACGCATGTGATGCCAGAAAGTCAAACAAGGCTTTTTGTCTAATGGGTCAGAATACTTCAAAAAAACCTCCCCTTGGGCCTGAAACTCCCCTTGGTTTGCATCCTTTTTAATTTTATTTTCTTTGCTTTTCTAATTCTTTTTTAATTGTTTTAATTGTTTTTTTCACCATAAAATAATTTTCTATAATAAAAACAGAAAAAATCAAAAATACAAATATATTTAATTATTATTAATTTCATCACTAACCTATTTTTTGTAAATAAACTCTAACAATTAACTTAGTTAATTTAGGTTTTAAAACTTTAATATTTTCTTAAATTAATAAAATATGTAGAAATTAGGGTTTTTTAACCTTTTCATTTTTTTTAACAAATAATTTTCTCATCATTATTATTATTATTATTAATTACTAAATATTTTGTAAATAAATATGTAAATAATTAATTAGCATAAATTAGGTTTTAAACTTTAACCTTTTCTTTAATAATTAAAAATATTTAGAACTAGGGTTTCCTTCTAATTTTAAATTCTTTTCTTATTTCATTAAATACAAAAAACAAAAAAACATTTCTTTTCTTTAATTTAATACTTAATTAACTTTTAATTCAATTTAATTTCAAAAGGGTCCAACGCCCTCGAACGTTCTATCTTTATTCTTTTCGCGCATTTATTCTTATTTTTTCTTTGTGAATATTATGTAATTGCTCAAGCCATGTAATAGTAATTAGGAATTTATTTACTTTCCGCATTTTTTATTGAAAACGGGTCTTTATTAATTTGGCGATGTATAGACCCGCGCCTTGTAATAGCGTAGGATTTTACTTTCCGCATTTAAATTTCCGCACTTTTTAATTATAATTGCATGAAAGAATGTATGGCCTAAATTAAAAACAAGCGCAGATCACCATGATACATGTACAAGATAAAACATAACATGAAAACAACACACAAATTCACACACCACTCTTAGGGTACGCCTCACTTGTTGCCTTCGAAACGTGGTCGTCGAGTATATGACGTTTTAGTAAGTCTTTATGTCCATGATCAATGGCATAGGGGTAGCTTCTAAGGTGTCATACTGTTGCTCTGGTGACCACACTGCCCCTAACAATCAAATTGACCCGAACACCTCCAACGGTGGTGCTACCCACCTCTCAATGATGGGATGGCACTACCTTAAGGACATTTACACAGTCTAATTCCTTAGGGTAGGTGGATGACTCATAGATACTTGCTCTATTCAAAAAAACAAATCAAAAACTTTTTTCACACCGACACTTTTCAAAAAGCTTTCAAAACAATTTTTCAAACACTCTTGAGGACTGATACAAGAGTTATTCCGAAACTTTCAAAGAAACTTTTTCAAACCCACTTATGATTGAAAAGCAAACATCCTTTTGAAAACACAAATGAGCAAGTATCTAAGAGCCCATGGATAACCATGGATAGAAAGGGTGCTAACACCTTCCCTTTCTATAAATCTACCTCCCGAACCGAGAAACTATCTCATAAGGAATTTTGCTGTGCTTTTGTCCTGTCCATGTTGGAGAAAATAAAAGACGGTGGCGACTCTTGCTTACCGCGCGAACCAGCGTTAAACAGTCAGTTCCAGATCCACCGATCACAAAGGTACTTTCGAAACTCACTCCAGTGGACACACCATGGCAAAGAAAATCCTACGGGCAAGATATTACTGGTCCACAATGGAAGCCGACTGTTATCAGCATTCTCGGACATGTCACTGCCAGGTCTATGCTGATAAGGTGCACATACCTCCAGTACCTCTGAACGTATTAACGACACCTTGGCCTTTTGCAATGTGGGG
Source organism: Vicia faba (assembly GCA_948472305.1). Classification (NCBI taxonomy): domain Eukaryota; kingdom Viridiplantae; phylum Streptophyta; class Magnoliopsida; order Fabales; family Fabaceae; genus Vicia; species Vicia faba. Next base: position 615,556,323 of record OX451740.1, on the reverse strand, counting down.
CATTGACATGATCGGCGAGATCAGACCTACAGCATCCAACGGGCATCATTTCATCCTGGTAGCAATTGATCATTTTACGAAGTGGGTTGAAGCAGCTTCCTTTGCTACTGTAACCAAGAACATCGTGGCACGGTTCATTCGACACAATCTGATCTGTCGATATGGTGTACCAGAGAGGATCATTATGGACAATGGTACCAATCTCAACAACAAGATAATCACCGAGCTCTGCGAGCAATTCAAGATACAGCATCACAACTCTTCTCCCTACCGGCCGAAGATGAATGGGGCTGTAGAAGCAACTAATAAGAACATTAAGAAGATCGTGCAGAAGATGACAGTGACATATAAAGACTGGCACGAGATGTTACCATTTGCTCTTCATGGGTACCGTACCTCAGAACGGACGTCAACACGGGCCACCCCCTATTCCTTGGTATATGGCATGGAGGCAGTCTTGCCTATTGAAGTTCAGATACCCTCTCTTCGGATCATGAGGGATGCAGGTTTGAGTGAAGATGACTGGATTCAGACACGGCTTGATCAGTTGAACCTAATCAACGAAAAGAGACTTACTGCTATTTGTCATGGTCAGACGTATCAAAAACGGATGATTAAGGCATTTAACAAGAAAGTTAGACGACAAGAGTATCAAGTTGGAGATCTGGTAATCAAGTGCATTATCTTACCTCAAGGTGATCCCAGGGGCAAATGGACCCCTACTTACGAAGGGCCATTTATGGTTAAGAACATTTTCTTAGGAGGAGCTATGATTCTAACCACCATGGATGGCGACGACCTTCCTCACCCCGTCAATGCAGATATAGTGAAAAGATGCTACGCATAATCAAAGACCCGCTAGGTTGACTGGCCTAGGCAAAAATAAGGGCTTCCCGGCAAACCAAAAGGGTTCGGGCAAAAATAAGGGATGAAAATGAAAAAATTTGTACACCCGACAAGTCAAAAACCTGAAAAGGCGGCTTGGGCAAAAAAGGGTATCCCGGTGGACTGAAAACCCGAAAGGGCGGTCCGGGCAAAAATTAGGGATCAAAGCGTAACACTATGTTTCTTTGGATCACCTTGCATCTAGACTTCGGTATCAACTATTCAAGCTCGGACGACACTAATCAATCTGATCTACCTTCAACTAGTAGCAAAGTGATGAGATGCTCGAGGATATAAAGGCAATAGCAGAGTTGGAACCCAGTGGGATCATTCACATAGCTGTTTTGTTTCTTTTCACAAATTGTGTAAATTTTATTATTCGACGACGTTCTCTTACTAGGATGTCAGCCTCTTGTACAAAAAATGCCTATTTACAGGCCAAACTTCAAAATCAATACAATTCATTTTCAAACAAATTTCAAACTTTTTTCCTTTATCTGTTTTGTTTTGCAAATAACGTCCAATGTTTGTTTTTGATATATGCATTTGATACTAATTGCTGCTCATAAATATTTACATGCGAAACAAAAGATGAATTACTGGTAATATCAGAAACAGGGGCAATAAGAATTGTCCAAACTATACAGTTATTCTGACCACCAGGTACCAAGGTAGATTCAGCTGAAGAATATGGCTAAGATACCTTCCCTCCCCGCAGAGTAAGACAGTAATGGTAGCTCTCCCCCAGCTGAGACTTGCAACTATGAACAAATCAGTAATACTCTCCCCAAGCAGAGTTTATCTACCATCAATACTAGAAAGACCCGATATCCCCGGCAATCTTAACATTCCCCAATGGAGTATAAGAATATTCCCCGGCAAAATACAAGATACCCCCAGTGGAGTCAATATTTCCCCAACACGGTCTGAAAAAGCCTCCCCAACGGAGTTGAAGCATCATCCCCAGTAGACTTTGGAAGTTTATCCCCACCGGAGTACAAAAGTAACTCTCCCCAGCCAAGTTCAAAGGATCATTCCCAGCATAATTCAGAGGTTTATTCCCACAAGAGTCTAACAGGGATATCCCCAGCAAGTTGCAACCGAAAGATTATCCCCAACGAAGTTCTTTCCTTTCACAAACTGGAGTTCAATCCTCAAACAGATTCGGTGTCACCAGCAACGGTAATCCATCCCCAGCAGAGTTTATCAGCGGAATCCCCAGCAGAATATCTCTTCCCCACAGAGTAATCTCCTCATCAGTTTATTCCCCAACAGAGTTCTCCTCTCCTGCAGGTTTATCATCTTCGTTCATCATCCCCAACGGAAACAAAGAATTCAACTCTATTCTCCAGCAGCTCCGGGATTTATTTTCCCAGCTAAAACATTACATTTCCATACATCATGATACATGCATAAACGCATCATACCGTACAATCTCATTTATGTTGAGAAAATCATTGCTTGATCCATATCATGCATTGTATGTGACTGACCTTTACCTTTCAGAAAAGATGCAGTTAAGTTCTCAGCTATGTCAAGGACCTTCTCTGGTCCAGTTGAATCGATTCCTAAAGATTTTTCCGAGGCAGTTGAAGTTAATCCAAGACCTTGCCTGGTCCAGTTAAATCGATTGCTAAAGATTTTTCTGATGCCAATCCACTCAAAGAAGACAAGACCTCCTCTGGTCCAGTTAAATCGATTCCTAAAGATTTTTATGATGCCAATCCAGTCAAAGAAGACAAGACCTCCTCTGGCCCAGTTAAATCGATTCCTAAAGATTTTTCTGATGCCAATCCAGTCAAAGAAGACAAGACCTCCTCTGGTCCAGTTAAATCGATTCCTAAAGATTTTTCTGATGTCGATCCAGTCAAAGAAGACAAGATCTCTTCTGGCCCAGTTAAAACGATTCCTAAAGATTTTTCTGATGCCAATCCAGTCAAAGAAGACAAGACCTCCTCTGGTCCAGTTAAATCGATTCCTAAAGATTTTTCTGATGTCGATCCAGTCAAAGAAGACAAGATCTCTTCTGGCCCAGTTAAAACGATTCCTAAAGATTTTTCTGATGCCAATCCAGTCAAAGAAGACAAGACCTCCTCTGGCCTAGTTAAATCGATTCCTAAAGATTTTTCTGATTCCAATCTAGTCAAAGAAGACAAGACCTCCTCTGGTCCAGTTAAATCGATTCCTAAAGATTTTTCTGATGCCAATCTAGTCAAAGACGACAAGACCTCCTCTGGCCCAGTTAAATCGATTCCTAAAGATTTTTCTGATGCCAATCCAGTCAAAGAAGACAAGACCTCCTCTGGTCCAGTTAAATTGATTCCTAAAGATTTTTCTGATGCCAATCCAGTCAAAGAAGAAAAGACCTCCTCTGGTCCAGTTAAATCGATTCCTAAAGATTTTTTTGATGCCAATCCAGTCAAAGAAGACAAGACCTCCTCTAGTCCAGTTAAATCGATTCCTAAAGATTTTCCTGATGCCGATCCAAATGAAGACAAATCCAAGACCTCCCCTGGTTCAGTTAAATTGATTCATAAAGATTTTCCTGATGCCGATCCAGTCAAAGTCAAATCCAAGACCTCCTCTGGTTCAGTCAGATCGCCGACAAGATCTCCCTGATTCGTATTCCAGTTGAAGTTCAGACCACCTATCAACAATCTCCAAATGGCATCTATAAGCCCATTCCCGACATCATAAGGCATCTCCAGTCAAAGAAGAAAAGACCTCCTCTGGCCCAGTTAAATCGATTCCTAAAGATTTTTCTGATGCCAATCCAGTCAAAGAAGATAAGACCTCCTCTGGTCCAGTTAAATTGATTCCTAAAGATTTTTCTGATGCCAATCCAGTACAAGAAGAAAAGACCTCCTCTGGTCCAATTAAATCGATTCCTAAAGATTTTTCTGATGCCAATCCAGTCAAAGAAGACAAGACCTCCTCTAGTCCAGTTAAATCGATTCCTAAAGATTTTCCTGATGCCGATCCAAATGAAGACAAATCCAAGACCTCCCCTGGTTCAGTTAAATTGATTCATAAAGATTTTTCTGATGCCGATCCAGTCAAAGTCAAATCCAAGACCTCCTCTGGTTCAGTCAGATCGCCGACAAGATCTCCCTGATTCGTATTCCAGTTGAAGTTCAGACCACCTATCAACAATCTCCAAATGGCATCTATAAGCCCATTCCCGACATCCTAAGGCTGATACCACTTCATGCGAGTGCAAATTTCTGGACACTCTAGTGTTCAATCATCTTCCACCTTCGGATCATGAAAGGCTCAAAAGCCAATCTATATCCTCAGGTTTAAGAAAATTGAACAGGGGAAGCTGTTGTACCCAAAAAATTTCCCTCCCATATTTCTCAAGACATTGCAAGAATAATCTCCAAGTTGCTCAAGATTGCTCAAGAGTTGGACAATCAAGTCATCTCCTAAGGCAGTCAATTTCAAATTAGGGTTTTGTGTTGCATCAAGGTCCTTGCATCCAAATGACCTCAAGTTCTACCCAATGTACTAATATGTTCTCAAGTTCATCCATGTCAAATTTCAAGCCTTGCAGAGGAAGTTTGGTCAGTCAATTGCTCAAGAGGTCCAAAAATCGACTGTGCTAGGGCAAAAGACAACTGTGACCTATGAACAGTAAAACTTCAAGATTTTTTGTCAACATTCTAATTTTGAAGGGTATTTCATCATTTTATCAAGGGTTGATCATGATTCATCAAGGATCGCTCAAAATTCATCAAGATTCAAAAGTTCCTAAATTAGGGTTTTATAGGAAAAGTCAACTCAACTTTGACCAAGCATAACTTTCTCATACTTTATGAGAAATGACCCATCAAAATCTCATTTTGAATAGGATGCAATTTCATACAATCCATATTCATACCCAAAGATCAATAAATGTACTCACAATAAGTCACAAATTTGGACATTATAGGTCATTTTTGAAAGTCAACAAAACCACCTTTTTTTCCAAAGCTTATAACTTGAGCATGGAATATCAAAATTATATTAGACCAAAAGGGTTGGTTAGAGGACATCTCAAGGTTTCTAAAAAGTCCAAGAACACTTCCAAAAGTTAAAAATTGAAGAAGTTATGCATTGTTGAAGTTGGGTATTTTTCCAAAATTGCCAAAAGTCAACTATCCCTAAAACTTCAAATTTTGTCAAATGGGCCCACTTTTTCCACTTGATTTGATCTTGTCACACTACACACGTGTCCTATCTTCAGTCTTGTGTCCAATTATTAATTTTTCTATTTCATTTAATTTTTATTGAATTAATTCATTTTAAATCAATTTAAATCCAAATAAAATCTAAATATTGATCGATTGGTATCTTTTTGATTGATACAGGTCTTAATTATCATTATGGACATGGTCAAACTCGTATCAAGCCATATCATGCACAAAATATTGGTTTTTGGACAAATTTGGAAACTTTTTCGTAGAGGATCAAATCAAATCCTAATTCATCAATGCATCAAGATTCAAAGTCCAAAACTTGACCTAATCCAATGCTTGATACATATACAATGCAAAGAGACACGAATCAGAACCTAGAGGCTGCAAAAACATCAAAACCAAACTTGAGAAAAACTTGAAAAAGCTTGAAACTGAAATTTGTTTTAGAGGCTGATTCAAAGCAAAAACTCAACGTAGACCCCTTGCTGGATATCCACTGAGTGAAAGGCAATCAAAATCAAGCTCTCTCCTCTCCTCAATTGCGCTGTAAGTCTCCTGAAAAATGCCCCTGTACTTGAAATCATATACTCATATTCCTGCGTTTTCTTGGCAAAATTGTTACACAATCATGTTTATCGTTCCATTTAGAACCTTTCTGCATCATTTGATTGTATTTATGTGATCTGTAGTGCCATACCCGAACCTAGGGTTTTGGAAGTTTGTTTTTGGGTGTTTTCTTTGTAGGAACAATTGGAACAAATAATGGACATGGACATGATCAGTGGAAGGAGACGAACACAACCATGTGTTTGGAATTAATTTCCATAGCCTGGAGAAGATTTTAGGAGAGACATACGAATTTAGCTGCGGATAAGAATCCGTAGGTAAATATCCAGGCCAAACGAAGAAGACGAAGACGTGGCCATATCCCATTCGTTGGTTCAAATATTTCGCGCTTATTTTTTATATTTGCTGGCATGTTAATTGTTTTCCATATAATTATTGCTGTCCATTATAATAACAATTAGAACGCGCTGGCTGAGTGGTTGACATGTTGGCCAGTGACACACAAGACTTGGGTTCGAATCTCAGGTCCACCATATTGCATATTATTATTTTTCTGCAGATGTTCCAACGCGTTTCAAGGATTGTGGACCACCATACTCCTTCAAATCTCCAAACGCCAGATGGCCCTAGGCCAGATCTGGTGGCTAGGATTGAATGAGCACCATATGTTAAAGTCAATGCACACGCATGGAATCGGAAAGTCAACCAGGCTTCCAGCATAAATGGGCCTCTGAATTGCCAATCTCACTCCCTTTCCAGGCCCAACACCCCCCTTGGTTATTTCTTTTTTCTTTCTTTCTTTTATTTAATTATTTGTTTTATTAATTATTTTTATTACCACTAACCAATTAAAATCTTTTTCTCATAAAATCAAAAAAACAAAAATCTATTTTATTTATTAAAATTAAATTCAGCATTTTTTTATATTTTTGTAAATAAATACTAACTTAATTAATTTAGTTTTAAATAGGTATAACTTTTAATATTTTCGTAATAATTAAAATTAATGTAGAAAATTAGGTTTTTATTAACTTTAATCAAATTTATTTTTATTTCCTTAAATACCCAAAAATCCAAAAATATCTTTTCTTAATTAATTAATTAATTAATTAATTTTATTAACTTAGTTTAATTCCTTATAATTCAAAAATAACAAAAAAAATGCTTTCTTTCAAAAAAGGGTCAAAACCCTAAAAATTTCGCATCCGATTTAACTTTCCGCACGCGATCTATTTTGCCATATTGATGTAATCATTTCCCGGAATGTAATAGCTTTTAACTAGGACTTTATTTACCGCTTTATTTTATTTTCCGCATTTTAATTTCAAGGGTTGTTTTTGGCGATGTAAATACCCGACGCCTTGTAATAGTTTAGATTTAATTTTCGCAAATTTAATTTCCGCAACTCATAAATTGTTAGATGTTTGGTAATAGGGAATGCATGACAAGATCGAATGTATGAACTCAAAATCAACATAGCTCACCCATGACATGTACAGAGATAAAATTAATCGAAATAACACACTCGCACATGCGCGCTCTTAGGGTACACCTCACTTGGTTGCGTTCGAACGTGGTCATTGAGTATAGGAAGTTTTAGAGGTTGCCCTCTTGTCCAAAGATCATAGTTGCCTCGAAACGGTTGCCTCGAAAAAATGATCTAAGACATTAGGGTTACCGCTAAGGCGTCCTAACATTGCTTTAGTGACCACACGTCCCTTAATCGAATTGACCCTTAAACTCCAACGACAACGCTACCTACTCATCAATAGTGGGATAGCATTGTCTAAAGGACATTAGCACAAATTGCTTTTCACACGAAATTCAAGTCCTCCCTCATCAATAGTGTCAAAATTTGATTTTCTTTGTGTTTTGTGGGTTTAACAGATGAGGGAGGACTTAAGCCGGTGTCATGTTGATTCGTGTGAATTGTCGTTGTGGCCTTTCTACCCTTTGTTGGCTAGCTCTTGGTTGATTGCTGAGAGGTTGATCATTTGAAGAGTTTTGGATCATCACAGACCCCACCGTTGGTCGGCACTCGGCTCTTCCTTGGCTTTTCTGAGAATAAACAGCAGAAGCTTCCTTCTTAGCTGGAAAGGTCTTCTTAATAGCAGTGGACACAGAGGCATCTTTCTGAATCTTACCACTTTTAATACCAGCCTCGACCCTTTCACCGGTCAGAATTAATTTGGTGAATCCTGCAGAGGAACTCCCAATTAAATGATTGAAGAAAGGGCCAGACAAGGTCCCTAAAAACATGTCAATCAGCTCTCTACCCGACAATGGTGGCTGCACCCTTCCATCCAGATCATGCCACTTCTGGGCATACTCTTTAAATCCCTCGTTAGAAGCCATACCCATACTCTGTAGTTGAGTACGAGTAGGTGCTAAATCAGCGTTGTATTGGTATTGTCGATAGAAAGCAGCAACTAAGTCTTCCCAGTTATGAACCTCAGACCTCTCAAGTTGATAGAACCAGTCCAATTGTGTGCCTGACAAACTATCTTGGAAAAAATGGACCCAAAGATCCTTATCAGATGAGTGGGGTTGGATCTTTCTGACGTAGGATCTTAGATGCATCTTTGGACAAGACAAACCGTCATACTTAGCAAATGTAGGAACTTTGAACTTGGGAGGAATGACGATCCCAGCGACCAACCCTAGTTCTTCGAAATCTAAACCAGGTACCCTTTGCAACTCCATGGCTGCCAACCGATCCTCAAGATTTTTAAATTTCTCATCCGCCGGGGGATATTGCTATTCAGAGTAATCTTCATCCTCTTCCTCCTCTTCTCCTTCAACTTTAGATTTAAAAGGCATCGCAGTTCCTTTTCCTTTACCATCCCCTTCATCAGACGTCGAGGGGAACTCGAGAACTTTTCTAGCATGGCTTTCAAACCTTCTTCCCATAATGACCACACCGGGTATTTTCTTCTTTTTCTCTTTATCTTTCTCCAACAGTGCTTTAAGGTCCTCTTGACCCTTTGCTAAGGTCATGAGGAGTTGCTGGAATTGCGAATTTTGTGCTTGCAGATCCTTAACTGTCTGCTCCAAATCCATCTTGCTGAAATAAACAACAGAAAGATAAGGAAACCTGGTGTGAAGACCTGTTTATGCATATGATGAATGATATGTTATTCATGTAATGCATTCAAGGATTCCGAAATTCAAATTTGTTGCAAACAAGAAGAACACACGTCATATTAAGAAGAAATTTGTTAGTACATAAGTGCCCCATGGTCAAAATATTACAAAATTCTTAATGTAAAAAGACATTGCGCATCCTTTTTGGTACGATGTAAGTGTTGAGAGTTTCCTCCTCATGAAGTCGGCGGGTAAGCTCCAAAACCTTCTTCTCGCTGGCATAGAAGCTGGCTTCAAAAGTATTCCGTTCTTCTTTGAGTTGGATCCAACTTTTTTACAACTCTTCCAATGATGTTTGCATGTCAGGATGTAGGAGGGTGTATGGAACCTCTCTTTCCATAACAGGCTCTTTGATTACTGGGAGAATGTGAGGGTATGGCATCATAAGATTCTGGGCGCGGGTTCGTACCCACTTGAGGTAAGGCTCAAGGGGGATGGAATTTTTGTGCCCCAGTGTCTTACTATCCACTTTGTTGGGCATCCTCCAAGCTCTGATGAACCTTTGTCGAAGTCCTTGTGCATCGTTGTCGAAGGCAAAAACTAGGCCAGGAATCAGCATATCATGAGGGCCATCCCTCCGAGCATATCCAAACTGCCTTAGAGCTAAACATGGGCTGTAGGTAATGCCTCCTCTAATGCCAAGTAGTGGGACATTAGGGAATTCCCCACAATGATCAATGATGATGACATTTTCTCTGGACCGAGAACACCAATGAACATCAGAATGTGTGAGGGTCATCAACCGTTGTGACCACCTTAAACCATGCTCATTCTTTAGAACTGATTGGGGAAGGTGAGAAATAAACCACCTTGCTAGAAGAGGAGTACAACACATGAGAACACCTCTTTTCCTCATTATTCGTGTGTAAAATGAGTGTAGGATGTCCCCAAGCAATGTAGGCACAAGATTCCGAGATATGAAAATCTTGACAGCATTCACATCTATAAGTTTATCAGGGTTTGGGAACAAGACCAACCCATAGATGAGAAGTGCCACAATCTCTTCAAAAGCTTGTAGATCTAGAGAATTCCAGCAATCTTGTGCCTTCTCAAACAGAAACTTTTCCAAGAAACCCTTGACACCACTTTTGGTTTCCCAATGACCTTTGATATCAGATGGTTGCAAGTGTAATGCTTGAGCAACATCTTCAGGCTTTGGTTCTTTTTCCGTACCGTTGTAGGGTAGTTGATGAAGAATAGGAATTCTCAGGAGTTGAGAAAATTCCTCCAAAGTAGGTACTAGTTGGTAATCAGGGAATGTAAAACAATGGTGTAGGGGGTCAAAGAACTGGAAGAGAACTTTCACCATGTCTTCTTCAATGTTGGAGTTGACCAAGTTGAGAAGTCTACCATGTCTTTCACTGAAAAGAGAATTCTCTGGAATCTTGGAAGTAAGCTCCTTGAGTTGAGTAGGGATTCTCACAAGGTTGACTTGAATTGTTTTTCTGCGAAGAGATTCCATGACCTACAAAACAAGAACAAAGATGAAGATCTAAACCCTTGAAATGGTTAGTGGATGCATATGATGCTTTATGATGTTCATGATGTATGCACAAGCACATGTACAAACAAGTCACACAAAACCCTAGTTTCAGGCTTGCATGAGGTTTCATAGGTAAGTACCCTCTTGAAGTTAGTTGGCTCAACCTGTCCTATAAATAGTAACCGGGTTCTAAGGAGCTCAATATCACTGGATTATTTTCTATGTTCATTGTTTTGGTTTAGCCACTTAACTGGCGACCAAAATATTCCAAGAAAACAACCCTCAATGAGTGTAGTATCGAGTATCTACCAACTTCGGACTGCACCAAAGCTGGTCATCTCACTACTCCTAAAAAAAGGCCAAGATAGTCAAGTAAGGTTCTAAGAGTTCGTTAGTGCTTCATGACATCACTCAGCGGCCCCGTATTCTCTTTGATTAACTCAAAGGCTACCGGTACTCACAAATATGTCGCACTAACATAGCTATTGCTTCAACCATGTCGGTATACCCCGCACAGTTTCCATAATGTATTGCTATTTACCTATGAATGTTTCCCAAAAATCTGGGTAAAGGATTCAAAACCCAAACAAGAGAACCAAATGTAAAGCAATCAAAGCAAACAAGATAATCATGCAAAGGTGATCTAAACCCTAAGGTTACTCCACTCTTAAAGTTTTCCCCATTAGAGTAGCCAGTTCTGTGATATAGTGGGAGAACTGACTTGAGGTTTTGCGTTTGTGTTTGCAAATGTTCCGGTTTAGCAAGAGTCGCCGCCGACTTTTTATTTTATCCTAAGGAAAGGTCAAAAAGCATAGGAAAGACCTTTGAGATGTTTTCTTGGGTTCGGGGAGTAGATTATGAAAAGGGAAGGTACAAGCACCCTTTTCATCCATGGTTTTCCATGGGCTCTTAGTTACTTGTTTAGATCACTTGCTTTGCTTTTCAATTGTTTGAAATGGTGCTTTTCAATTGTTTGAAATGGTGCTTTGTGTGTGGTTTTGAAAAATGTTTTGAAAAGAGGCCATCATTGTGGCAACCTTTGTAATTATTCTTGTTTGAATGTATACAAAGGTGTTTTTGTCTTTTGAAAAGTTTTCAATGTTTGGAAGTTGGATTTTAAAATTGTGTTGTGAAGTGTGTTTGAAAATAGCAAGGATGTTTTGCAAGCTTTTGATCAAGTAACTAAGAACTATCTACCCTATTTTACTCAAAAGATCTTTCTTATTTTTTTAACCCTTTTAACAGTGTTGTTTCGCCATTGAATTTGGTGAACAACCTTGTGTTAGGATGTTAAACGGGACAGGCGCGTGTCATCGTATAGACCATGATAGCAATTGTGTCAAGTATCTTTGGCAATTTTCTTGAGGGACTTGATCATTTTTGTTTAGGCAACCAAGATAGCGTCATCGAGGGACTATGATCTTTTGTTTTGTTTTTATTTTGCCAAAGTACTTAACATGCATACCATGGCCCATTTTTGAAGGCAACAAGTGGATTGTAACCCTAGGGGTGCAAGTGTGCATTGTGTTTGTTTTTTCATGCATTAATGTCTTTGATTAGGTCAAACTATTTGTTGATTTTGATTTTGCATACAAACCCTAATTCTCTAATCATGGCATAATTGAAAGCGTTTAAGTGCGAAAATTCAAATTCTAAGCTATTACAACATGATTATGGGGATGGGGGTACAATTTTAAATTGAGGGGTATTTGACAAGAAATATAAACCCTAGTTACTATTACATCCAAATTGAATTACAATGTATAAATATGTAAATGTACAATATTTAAATAACAAAATAAACAAATATTAAAATAAAATGTATTATGCAAAAAGAAGTTTTTATGTATGTAAAAATATTTTCAATGTAAAGAAATATAAAGAAATAAAAAAAAAATTAAAAAAAAATAATTTTATTTATTAAAGGGGTAAACCCTAATTTTTTTAAGAAAATAATATCTTATATTATTTATATACAAAAAATATATTAATATGTACAAAAATAAAATATATTGAAAAAAAGTGTTTTTTAGTATAAATAATAATAAAAATAAAAATGTAATATTTTTGTATTTTTATTCTATATATATATATATATATATATATATATATATATATATATATATATATATATATATATATATATATATATATATATATATATATATATATATATATATATATATATATATATATATATATATATATATATATATATATATATATATATATATATATATATATATATATATATATATATATATATATATATATATATATATATATATATATATATATATATATATATATATATATATATATATATATATATATATATATATATATATATATATATATATATATATATATATATATATATATATATATATATATATATTTCAGTATGAGTGAAAATAAAAAATAAAAGTAAAAGTATCATTTGCATTATTTTTAAATTTAAACAAATAATGAAAAGTATTAAAAGTGTTTTCTATTTTGGAAAAAATTAAAAAAAAAAGTGAAAATATTTTTAAGCATTTTTTATATTTGGGGATAAATAAATACAATCAGAAATGAAATAAAAATGCAAAAATAACAAAATATAAAGAAATTGGGCCAGAGGGTGTAAAACTGAAAATGGGGGGTGTTAGAAGCAGAAACAAGCCAGCCCAGCCCATTTCCACTTCATCTTCTTCCTTGTGACTGAAATACGCGCGCCCTGTATTCAAACTGCTAACTCTTGTATTTGTGATCTTTTGCTAAAACTCAAAACATGAAACTTGTAGAGCATTAAACCACGATTTTAACCATATAAAAAACTTAATCTAATTTTAACCATATAAAAAACTTAATCTAACTCTCAAAGACCAGAGAGAATTTCTCTGGCCCTAAAATCTGACCTAGTTTTTTCAGCATGTTCATTGATGAAATTCTCTTAGCACGCTTAATATAAATGAAAACTGAGCATATGTACAGTTTCATGGCATTGAATACTACATTTTTCATTCACAAACCTAAGGCTAAATGTTCCTAAATAGAGAGATAGAATGTAAGAAAAAACCTGTTTCAGTTGGATTCGAGTAGGACAATGCAGAGCTTCTCAACAAGTTTTGAGGTGTCTGGTAGCTTGCCTGAACTTCACTTGATCTTTTCCAATAGCTAGCTTGCCTTGAATGTCCCTGAATCAGTTCCTAGAAGTCAACCTGCACAAGCTTGAAATGAAAATGGTGAACATTGTAAATAGAGTTACAGTTGGCAATGGAGGTTTGGGATAGCTTGAGTGAGTTGAATGGAAGGTGTTTGAAGTGGAAAAGAGAAAAACGCACGAGCAAAATGAGCTATGGCACTCAAGTTGCAGCAGCTGCCCTGTTTTACAAGTTTTTGGTGTTTTGATGTTCGAGAGTGTTTGAGGGATGAATGGCTCGTGTTTCTGGCTCCAAGGTATGTGCAAAACTTGTTTGGAATGTTGGCAAGAGTTGAATATATCAGATATGCAAGTTCTGTCCTTTTGGCAAGTTGACTTGTTTTGAAAGAAAAGTGTGAAGTGATATGAGGTAGGCCTGTACAGGCTATCTCCAAGCATGCACAAGTTTCTTGTACCTTTGCCTGAGTTTGTGGAACTTGTTTGCTGCAAAGAAAGAAGTCCAAGGCTCAAGAAATACAATATTGCAAAAAGTATGCTTTATGGAAATGGTATTGCAACCTTTATGCCATAAATGGATTTATTCATTGTGCCAAGCTCCATTGATCAGAATAAGACCAATGTCCAATGTATTTGCATTTAATTTTTGAGTGTGAATTGGTTTAGAGACCTGTAAACAAGTACAAAGCTAGTTTGGACAGATTTTGCAACTTGTATGAACATGTATTGGCCACGGATACAAAGTGAGTTTTTGCCAACTTCAAGCATTCGATTCTCCCTAAACATAAATGTGTTTGAGGAGTTCTTGGACAATTTGGAAATCTTGCAACAAGTACTATAATTCATCTTTGAAATGCAACTTAAGACTCCAAGTGGAACTATGTGAAAAATGGCCAAGAAGATGGGTCAAAATCCTGCCTAAACTAGGGCAAAAATTCTCTAAGTTAAAAGTTTTAGGGACCCTTGTTCCAAAAATCATAACTTGAGATCCAAGCTTCTTTTGAGAAAACTTTGTGAATCAAAGTTGTAGACTTTGTGGAGGAATAAAACCTTCATGTTGTAAGTTTTGTTTGAATCCATTTTCATCATGGTGAAAATGTGGGACAAAGTTAGGAAAAATTAAGAAAATTTCTAAGTTATGAAATTTTTTCAATTTCAAACCCTAATTTGAAAATTTGGGTTTCTGGATGAACAAGTTTCATAACTTGACACACCTTGATGAAAAATGACTCTTGGCACTTGATTTTGACCAAAAAGTCAAAGTTTGACTTTTCAGTGTACAGTCAAATTTTGATCAGTTGACTGAAAAATTTATTTGTCAATCCCATGCATTTGAGATCTTTTGAACTTGTTGAATAAGTAAAGATGATTCCCTTGAGTTCTTGAGTCCATGGTTGAGCTTAATTTTCCATTGGCTAGGTCAAACAGTAAAAAATTGCCTTTGTGCAGTCAAAACCCTAAAAATGACATGATACATCACGAAATAAAGGTCTATATGGATGCTATAAGGTCATTTTGCTATAAGGTTATTCCTTTTGGGTTGAAGAATGCTGAGGCAACCTATCAGCGTGCCATGGTAGCTCTATTTCACGACATGATACATCACGAAATAAAGGTCTATATGGATGACATGATAGCCAGATCTCAAACTGAAAGGGAACATCTTGACCATTTGCAGAAGCTGTTTGAGAGATTAAAGAAATACAAGATGAGGTTGGACCCAAATAAATGCACATTTGGGGTGAGGTCCGGTAAACTCCTAGGCTTTATCGTCAGCGGTAAAGGTATTGAAGTGGATCCTGCCAAGGTGAGAGAAATATAAGAAATGCATGCTCCTCGTACTGAAAAGGAAGTCAGAGGGTTCTTGGGATGATTAAACTACATTGCTAGATTCATTTCTCACCTAACAGCTACTTGTGAACCAATCTTCCAATTACTGAAGAAAGATTAAGTAGTCAAATGGAATGATGAATGGCAAACTGCCTTCGACAAGATCAAAGAGTACCTACAAGAGCCTCCTATTTTGATGCCACCAGTCGAGGGAAGACCATTTATCATGTATCTAACTGTTTTGGAAAATTCAATGGGTGTGTGTGCTGGGGAAGCATGACGAGTCTGGCCGAAAAGAGCATGCTATTTATTATCTGAGCAAAAAGTTTACCGACTATAAAACAAGATATTCATTGCTCGAGAAAACTTTCCGCGCTCTGGCATGAGCTGCTCACCGGCTAAGACACTATATGCTGACCCATACTACCTTATTGATATCTAAAATGGATCCAATAAAATACATCTTCGAAAATCCTGCCCTCTCTGGGAGAATAACGAGATGGCAGATGATCCTAACAGAATATGACATACAATATACTACCCAAAAAGCAATAAAGGGCAGTATACTAGCTGATCACCTTGCTCATCAAGCTGTGGATGACTACCATTCCATGAAGTTCGAATTCCCAGATGAAGACATCGTGATGGTAAACAAATGTGAAGAATTCAAACCATATAACGGACCTGAACAAGAATCCTGATGGACCCTGGTTTTTGATGGGGCATCCAACACACTCGGCAATGGTATATGTGTTGTACTCATATCTCCTGAAGGATGTCACACTCCCTTCACGGCAAGACTCTATAAGCCCATCCTCCTATCCATCATCTCTCCAAATGGCATCTGTAAGCCCATTCCCGATATCACATTGCTGATCTTCTACTATGCGAGTGCAAATTTCTGGGCACTTTAGTGTTCAATCATCTTCCACCTTCGGATCACGAAAGGCACGCAAGCCAATCTACATCCTCAGGTGTAAGAAGATTGAACAGGGGCAACTGTTGTACCCCAAAATTTGCCCTCCCATATTCTTCAAAGTTTTGACAAGCATCATCTCAATTTGCTCAAGCTTACTCAAGGGCTGCACAGTCAAACCATCCTCTTAAGCCAGTCAAAATTAGGGTTTTGGTTCTTGCAAGGAAGTTGAGGTTTTCAAGGGTCCAATCAAGTCCCATATGCCTATATACATTGTCAAGCATCTACATGTCAAGTTTCAAGACTCACAGCATCAAGTTGCACAGTCAAAAGCCCTAATTGCTTCACAACCAACTGTAGGGGTAAAATGGTCATTTGGCAGTCAAAAGTCAAACATTTTGGTAAACATCTTATTTTGAGACCACAATCATCATTTGATCAAGTCTTGATCATGATTCCACAAGCATGGCTCAAAAATCATCAAGATGCAAAAGTTTCCATTTTTGGACAGCTGAAAAGTCAACTGTAACTTGACCAAGGCATAACTTTTTCATGTTTCATCAGAAAAATCCCATCCAATGCTCATTTTGAAGGTGATGACATTTCCTACAACTCGTCTTCACATTCCAAGTCCAAGAAATGCTCTCACAAAAAGTTATCAATTTCTACATTATAGGTCATTTTCAAAAGTCAACAAAAAGGCATTTTAAGTCAAAGACCATAACTTGATATTGGTAAATCAAAATGACATGGGACCAAATGCATTGGTTAGAGAACTTCAAGACCTTTCCAAAATGTCCAAGAACATGTTCATATGATCAAAATTGAGCAAGATATGCATTGGAGAAGTTGGGAAATTTTTGTGAAATGGCAAAAGTCAGCTATCCCTAAAACTTCAATTTTTGACAAAAGGGCCCACTTTCTTCCACTTGATTCAGCCTTGTCATGCCATACCCGTGTCCCATGCTTAATTTCAAGTTCAAACATTTATTTTTCTATTTTATTTAATTTTTATTGATTTAATTCATTTTAAATCCATAATAATTCAAATAAAATCCAAAAAATAATGGAATGGCAACTTTATGGTTTGAATAGCTTTTATGTGTCATGAGCCAGCTACCAAATTCGTGCTAGGCTATTTCTTGCATAAAATCATGGTTTTGCTTCAAGAATGGAAAGTTCTTCAATGGTGTTAAAACAAGAATCCAAAACTTAATTGCACAAGGTTAAGGCTCATCATATCACCTAATTCTCATTCATACCTACATATGCAAGCAGTACAAACCTCATTCACGACCGAGAGATCACTAAAACGGCCAGAGCAAAAGTGCAAAATTGTCCAAAAAGTGAGAGGTCTAGAACAAGGTTGCAGGCACTTTGAGATCAAAATAAGCACGTAGTCTTCCTCCTTGCCATTCCCTGAAGCCAACGCGACCTTTGCCAAGCCCTAAGACCTCCTACACAGCACTGTAAGTATTCACGAACAGGCCCCTGAACACGATACCTCAGTTCTCCATTCTTGCATTGTTTCTAAAAAATATTGGCATAATCATGTTGCTTGTTTGATTCCTGACATAACTGCATTATTCAATTCCATTTTTATGCCTTGTATGACAAAATTCGTGCCTAGGGTTTGTATATGTTGTTTTTAGGCGTTTTGTTTTTAGGAGAAATTAGGACAAACCATGAGTATGGATGTGATCAGGGGACCAAGACGAATATGCCCATGGCTTTAGGTGGCGTTTTCATGGCCTGAGGACCATTTTTGAGGCAGCCCGCGAAACTTCCTGCGGATAAAATCCGCAGGTAAAAAACCTACAATTTTTGTTGAAGAAGATGACTATGTGTTGCAGCGTGATTGGGCATTTCAAACCAACACGCGTTTTTTTTGTTGTTTTTTTTAGCATATATGTTGGTTCACTAATATATTAATTACTTATTATTATTATTTCAATTGAACAAGGCAGCTCAGTTGATGGACGTGTCACTGAATCATCCCTTGGGACCTGGGTTCGATTCTCAGGTCCCCCAAAATTCCATATTATTTTTTCTAATGCGTTCTTATGCAGGCTTCCAAATAGTGAACACCATAAACCTCACAAATCAGGGCGCCAAGTGTCTCAAAAGACAGATCCAAAGGCCAAAGGGTGATCCACACCATGTTCCCAGTCAATGCTTCCACACCTGATCCAGAAGTCAACGCAGGCTTGGCAATCAATGGGCCTGGAAATTTCTAAACAAACTCTCAAATCTGGCCCAAACCCCCCTGGGTTTGCATTTTTATTTTTGTCATTTTATTTTTCATTTGCCTTATTTTATTTTTTATTCTTTTTTATTAACTATTAACTAAATAATTATTTTTCCATAAAAATTCAGAAAAACCAAAAAAAACATTTTTATTAATTTCAATTACCTTTTTTTTGTAAATAAATACAAATTAATTAATTTAGTCTTTTATTAATTAGGTTTAATTTTAATCCCTTTTTTACAATAAATAAAAATGAATTAGACTTAGGTTTTTTTTTTACACTTTTAATGTCTTTTTTATTTTATTAAAAAAACATAAAACATAAAAAACATTTTTTTTCTTTCTTTTTTTTAATAAATAAATTAATTAATTATTAGTTTTAATTTTAATTAATTGCAAAATGGATAAAACTCAATTATTTCTCAAAAGGGTCAACACCCTAAAGACATCCCGATTCATTCTTTCGCGTGCATTTTAGTTTCAATTCGTTATTTTGATTATTTATGTAACTGCTTCCGGAAATGTAATAGTTAATTAGGTTTATCTCTTTATTTACTATTTCTCGCATTCTTATTTTCAAAACGGGTTTTTGTTTTTGGCGATGTATAAACCCGCGCCTTGTAATAGCGTAGATTTACCTTTCCGCACTTTATTTTCCGCACTCTTAACTGTTAATATGCCTGCAAGACTGTATGATAATAAAACCAATCCGTAGCTCACAAATAACACGCAAAGACAATTTAACTGAAAAACAACACACTTGCATATGCCACCCTTAGGGTACGCCTCACTGGTTGCCTCGAACGTGGTCATCAAGTATAGGGTGTCTTAGAGGTCGCCCTCCTGTCTAAAGATCCAGTCGCCTCGAAACGGTTGCCTCGGATACAAAGGATCTAGGACATTAGGGTTACTTCTAAGGTGTCCTACTATTGCTTTGGTGACCACACATGTCCCTTAATCGAATCGACCCGAATACCTCCAACAATGGTGCTACCTACCCTTCAATGGTGGGATAGCACTGTCTAAAGGACTTTTACACAACCTAATTCCTTAGAGTAGGTAGATCTCATGGGTACTTGCTCTTTTCAAAATAAACAAAAACAACTTTTCGCACCTACACTTTCTAAAAGTTTTCAAACAAATTTTTCATACACTCTTGAGGACATATACAAGAGTTACTTAGAAATTTTTCAAACGAAACTTTTTTTCAAAACCCACACACACTTGAAAAGCAAACAATCTTTTGAAAACATAAGAGCAAGTACCTAAGAGCCCATGGATAACCATGGATAGAAAGGGTGCTAACACCTTCCCTTTCTATAAATCTACCTCCCGAACCGAGAGACATCTCAAAGAAGGAATTTTGTTGTGCTTTTGTCCTTTCCATGTTGGAGAACATAAAAGACGGTGGTGACTCTTGCTTACTGCGACATTTCGCGAACCAGCTTAAAAAATAGTCAGTTCTATTTCCACCGATCACAGAACTGGCGACTCTGCTGGGGAGATTAATAAGTGAGGTGTATCTTAGGATTAGACCACTCTTGTTTTCAATTGCTTGTTTTGTTTGCTTTAAAATTGTGGGCCTGTTTTGGAGTTTCATAGATCCTAACCCGGATCTGGGGGATACCTTTTAGAAAGTAGCAACAAACTGTGAGGGAACTGTGTGGGGTATACCGACACGGTTGAAGCAGTTTGCTACGTTGATGTGGCACTTTGGTGAGTACCGGTAACCCTTGAGTCAAGTCAAGGAGAGTACGGGGCCGCCGCGTGGTGTCGTGAAGCATCAACTGGCCTTAGGAACCTTACTTGACCATCCTGGCCTCTTTAGGGGTAGTGAGATGACTGACTTTGGTGCAGTCCGAAGTTGGTTGATACTCGATACTACACTCATTGAGGGTTGTTTTCTTGGAATATTTTGATCGCCAGTTCAGTGGCTAAATCAAAACAATGAACATAGAAAACAACCCTATGATATTGAGCTCCTTAGAACCCGGTTACTTTTGATAGGACAGGTTTTGAGCCCACCAACTTCAAGAGGGTAGTACCCCAAACTTCATGCTGGCCTAAACTCTAAGGGCTGTCTGGTGTGACTTGTGTGCCTTATCATGTTTGCTTTTTGTGAATACTTGTGGTGCGTCCTTATCATAACATCATAGCATCATACATCATCATATGCATTTACTAACCACTTCAAGGGTTCGAATCTTCATCTTTGTTCTTGTTTTGTAGGACATGGAATCTCTCCGTAGAAAGATAATTCATATCAACCTTGTAAGGGTCCCTCTTCAGCTTAAGGAGCTTACATCCAGGATTCCCGAGAACTCTTCCTTCAGTGAAAGGCATGGTAGACTCATCAGCTTGA
This sequence comes from Vicia faba, assembly GCA_948472305.1. NCBI lineage: Eukaryota > Viridiplantae > Streptophyta > Magnoliopsida > Fabales > Fabaceae > Vicia > Vicia faba. The sequence continues at coordinate 615,535,568 of OX451740.1, read as the reverse complement.
TTAACACCAACATTGAAGAAGATATGATAAATGTTCTCTTCCAGTTCTTTGACCCTCTGCACCACTGTTTTACTTTCCCGGATTATCAATTGGTGCCTACTTTGGAAGAGTTTTCTCAGCTTCTGAAGATTCCTATCCTTAGTCAACTACCCTACAACGGTACGAAAATGGAACCAAAACTTGAAGAGGTTGCTAAAGCATTATGCCTACAACCATCTGACATCAAGGGACACTGGGAAACCAGAAGTGGTATCAAAGGATTCTTGGCAAAGTTCCTGTTTGAGAAGGCCCAAGAATGTTGGAATTCCCTTGACCTACAAGCCTTTGAAGAAGTTGTGGCACTCCTTGTCTATGGGTTGGTGTTGTTCCCGAATCCAGATCAGCTTATAGATATCAATGCTGTCAAGATCTTCATGTCCAGGAATCCTATACCTACGTTGCTTGGGGACATCCTCCACTCATGTTACACTCGAACCATGAGAAAAAGAGGTGTTCTCATGTGCTGCACTCCTCTCCTGGCAAGGTGGTTTATTTCGCACCTTCCACAATCAGTTTTGAAGAACGAGCGGGGTTTGAGATGGTCACAATGATTAATGACTCTCACACATGCTGATATACATTGGTGTTCTCGGTCCAGAGAAAATTTCACTATCATTGATCGTTGCGAAGAGTTTCCTAATGTTCCTTTACTTGGAATTAGGGGGGCATTACTTACAACCCATGTCTGGCTTTGAGACAGTTTGGATATGCTCGGAGGGATGGCCCTCATGACATGTTGATTCCTGACATAGTTTTTGACTTCGACAACGATGCACAAGGACTTCGCCAGAGATTCATCAGAGCTTGGAGGATGCCCAACAGGGTAGATAGTAAGACACTGGGGCACAAGAACTCTATCCCCCTTGAACCTTATCTCAAGTGGGTACGAGCCCGCTCCCAGAAGCTGGTGATGCCATATCCTCATGTTCTCCCTGTGATCAAAGAGCCAGTTGTGGAAGGAGAGGTGCCCTACACCATTCTACACCCAGACATGCCAACATCTTGGGAAGAAATGCAGAAGAGCTGGATCCAACTCAAGGAAGAACGGAATTCTCTTGAAACTAGTTTACATGCCAGTGAGAAGAAGGTCTTGGAGCTCACTCGTCTACTTCACGAGGAAAAGACTCTCAACACTTACATAGCTCCAAAGAGGATGCTCAGTGTCTTTTGGGATTAATTATTTTTGTAATGTTTTGCCCATGAGGCCCTGATGTACTGAACAAATTATTTCCTAATACAATGTGTGTTCCCTTTTTGTCTACAACGAATTTGAACTTTCGAACCCTTGAATGCATTGCATAAATAGCGTATCATGCATCATGTGCATAACAGGTACTCTTTTTCTACAGGTTGCTTAATCTTCTTCGTTGTTCATTTCAGCAATCATCATGTCTTCCGAGCCTACTACTGAACAAGCTATCAAGGCCCTCCAGGCCCAGAACGCCCAGTTCCAAGAGCTGGTCATGAACTTAGCCCAGGGACAGCAGGAGTTGAAGGCTTTGCTCCTGAAGAAGAAGAAGAAGAAGAAGAGGACTGTGCTATTCAACACTGGACGCAGACTCGGGAATACACTGCAGAATGAAGCTGAGCTGACTACTCCATCTGTTGGGGAAGGCAGTCACCAAGAGGGAAGGGTTCCTAGTCCCGTGGTCTCTGACACCGAGACAAATTTCAATGATGAACAGTACCCTCCTGCTGAGGGCAGGTACAAACAGTTGGAGGACCGGTTAAATGCTATGGAGATTCAACGTGTGCCTGGGTTGGATTTTGGAGATCTAGGCTTATCTTCTGGGGTGGTGATCCCACACAAGTTCAAGGCACCTGCCTTTGTGAAGTACGACAGGGCTTCCTGTCCTAAGCTACACCTCCGTTCTTACGTAAGGAAGATCCAGCCTTACACTGCAGACAAGAACTTATGGATCCATTTCTTCCAGTAGAGTCTTTCAGGGACTCAACTCGAATGGTTCTATCAGCTGGATGGAACCAATATTCGTAACTGGGAGGACTTGGCTACTGCTTTTTATAAGCAGTATCAGTATAATTCTGACCTCGCTCCTACGCGTACCCAACTCCAGGGTATGTCACTAGGAACGGGTGAAGGTTTTAAGGAGTACGCGCAAAAGTGGAGAGACCTGGCTGGCAGGGTGCAGCCACCGTTGACTGACCGTGAACTCGTGGACATGTTCTTGGGGACCCTGTTTGGTCCATTCTTTAATCACTTGATTGGTAATTCCTCTGCTGGGTTTACAGACCTGATCCTGACTGGTGAGAGGATCGAAGCTGGTATCAAGTCGGGGAAGATACAGAAAGGTGCCTCCTCGAGTACTGAAAAGAAGCCCTTCAAAAAGGAAGCCAGTGCTGTTTATGGTCCCAGGAGACAAAACAAACCGGAACGCTGCAAAGCTGTCAACGCGGTGTTAATCTCAAAGCCTGCTGCTGCTCCTCAGCAATATAACCAACCAAGGGGTGAGAGACCCAAAAGGCAGTACACTCGTCTTAGTATGACCCTGTCTCAGATATTGCCTCAACTGCTGTCAACCAATCTGGTAACTGTCAAGGAAGCTCCGAAGGTAGTGAACACAACCTCTCCAAAGTACAACCCCAACGCCCGCTGCGCTTATCACTCTGATAGCCGGGGGCATGCTACCGATGATTGTTGGGCTCTAAGGAATAAGGTTCAGGACCTTATTGATGCTAAGGAAATACAGTTTGAGGCGCCCGAGAGGCCCAATGTGGTGACTGCTCCCATGCCCCAGCATGGAGTGAATGCTGTGGAAGAAGACCTGTATGTGGCCTCTGTAGAAGATATTGTTACCCCATTGCTGACTGTCAAGAGGAACCTGTTGCTAGCCGGTTTATTTTCGGGATGTGGTAAAGGTTGCCTTCTATGTTCTGTTGCACCTGCTGGTTGTCCTTCGTTGAAGTCATGGATCCAAAGCCTGATGGATAATAAGGAGATCTTGTTCGAGAAGATTGATGTTCCTGCTACCCGTACCGAAGAAGTTTCTATTATCACTATCTTCAATAACCCTCCTAAGGCTCCCTCAAAGAAGCCTGTCAAAATCATGTCCGTTCAGAAGATTGCTCTTATCATCATCACTGTTCCGGGGCCCATCCCCTATAAATCTGACAAAGCTGTCCCGTGGCACTATGGGGCAGATGTTTATGTTCTGGGAGTAAAACAAGAGTTTGATACTAGTACCGGTGTCAGCAACATCACCGGGCCTGCCAAGGTTACTCGTAGTGGTAGGCTATTCTCACCAGATATTGCGCCACCAACAATTCAGAGACCTCTTGTCATCACACCTGCAAGTGTGCCTACTTCCCTGCCTGACCAAGTTCCTGTTTCTACCCCTGCTGCCGAGCCATCTGACGCTCGGGGCAAAGGGATTGCTATTGATGTGCCTTCCCGGACGGAGGCACCAAAGACAACCAATGTCGAAGCTTCCAAGCAAGAGATGGAAGAGATCCTCAAGATTATCAAGAAGAGTGATTTCAATGTAGTTGAGCAGCTGGGGCACACCCCATCTAAAATATCTATGCTATCACTGTTGTTGTGTTCAGAGGCCCATGCCAAGGCCCTGATTTCCTTCCTGAAGATGGCCCATGTGCCACAAGAAACGTCCGCTGATCAATTTACCGATTGTGTGGCCAACTTGACTGCTGATAATGGGTTGGGTTTCTCTGACGCTGATCTAACTGCCAAGGGAAAGAACCATAACGACGCCCTGCATGTCTCCATTGAATGCAGGGGCACTACCCTTACTCATGTGTTGGTAGACATTGGTTCTTCGTTGAACGTATTGCCCAAGAAAGCTCTAGACAGGCTGGATTGTGAGGGTTTAGAGCTCAAGCCTAGTAACATTGTTGTCCGGGCCTTTGACAGGTCAAAGAGGATGGTACATGGCGAAGTTGACATTCCAATCAGGGTTGGTTCTCAAGTTTTTTATTCTACTTTCTATGTGATGGACATCCGACCATCCTATTCTTGTTTGCTGGGTCGTCCATGGATTCACAAGGCTGGAGCTGTGACCTCTACATTACATCAGAGGCTTAAGTACCCGGTCAGAGGGAAGATCGTAACAGTTCAAGGGGAGGAAGAGTATATGGTCAGTCACCTTAACTCGTTCCGGTACATAGAGATGGATGGGGAGTTCATTGAGACCCCCTTTCAACACTTTGAAGAGGTGCCTCAGACATTGGCAGCAGCAGAGACAGTGACTGAAGAAGACTCTCCTTTGAAGATGGCTTCCTTGAAGGATGCCCGGGCTGTGATCGAGAAGGGTGAGTGCGCAAACTGGGGCCGACTTCCCGATTTCACTCCAAAGACTGACAAATTTGGCTTGGGTTTCACTGCAAAAGCTCAGAGGGCTGTTCGCAAGGCAAGGATTGGAAGACCTCCCGTGTTCATCACTAACCCGGGAGTAAATGCTATTGAAGATGACGTGGAGGAATCCGAATTCGACAGCTGGATCTACCCAACGACCAACGGTGGACCTAGCAACTGGACTGCCAAAGACTTTACACCTATTACTTTTATCACTCAGTAATCAACTCCTTTGTTTTGAATTTGTAACAAACAATATTACTAAACTTTATGGCCCGGTGTCTTACCCGGGGCACCGTGGCTTCATTTGAGAGGGCTTTTGTATGTCACTTTCATATATCATTAATAAAAGCATTGGACGTTTTTTACATTTCAAATCTTGTGCTCCTTGTATTTCTTTATTATATATTGCAAAACAGCTATATTTACACACACTCACTCATACAGGTTCCAATCCACTCTGGATCTCACTGGTAACGACTCTGCTACTGCCAGTTATGACTTTGAAAATCTGATCAACTTAGCCGAAGACGAAGGTGAAGATGATTGCGAGGTGCCTGGTGAGCTTGCAAGACTGTTACTCTAGGAAGAGAGGGCCATTCAGCCACATGAAGAGCCCGTGGAAACGGTAAATCTGGGTACTGAGACAGACAGAAAGGAAGTCAAGATTGGTGCCAATCTAGAGCTCAGCGTGAAACAACGGTTGATTCAGATGTTGCATGACTATGTGGAAATCTTTGCCTGGTCTTACGAAGACATTCCTGGGTTGGATACTGACATCGTGGTTCATCACCTGCCTACCAAGGAAGACTGCCCTCCGGTTAAACAGAAGGTCCGCCGTATGCGTCCAGAGATGTCCGAGAAAATCAAAGCTGAGGTTATGAAACAATTTGATGTCGGGTTTCTAGCAGTGACTTCTTACCCTCAGTGGGTTGCCAATGTGGTTCCAGTGCCGAAGAAAGATGGTAAGGTCAGAATGTGTGTTGACTACAGGGATTTGAACAGGGCGAGCCCCAAGGATGATTTCCCTTTACCTCACATCGACGTTCTAGTGGATAACACTGCTCAGCATAAGGTATTCTCCTTCATGGACGGTTTCTCCGGTTATAATCAGATCAAAATGGCTCCCGAAGACATGGAGAAGACCACTTTTGTTACTCAGTGGGGCACCTTTTGTTACAAGGTCATGCCTTTTGGGTTGAAGAATGCTGGGGCAACCTACCAACGTGCCATGGTTGCTCTATTTCATGACATGATCTATCATGAGATTGAAGTATATGTCGATGATATGATCGCAAGGTCCCAAACTGAGGAGGAACACCTTGACCATCTACAAAAGCTGTTTGACCGTTTGAAGTTGTACAAGCTGAGGTTGAACCCAAACAAGTGCACCTTTGGGGTAAGATCTGGAAAATTGCTAGGCTTCGTCGTGAGCGATAAAGGTATTCAAGTGGACCCTGCCAAGGTGAAAGCCATACAAGAGATGCCAGGTCCCAAGACGGAGAAAGAAGTCAGAGGCTTTCTAGGACGGCTTAACTACATTGCCCGATTCATCTCACATCTAACTGCTACCTGTGAACCAATCTTCAAGCTACTGAAGAAAGATCAAGTAGTACGTTCGAACGATGAATGTCAGGCTGCTTTCGACAGAATCAAAGAGTATCTCCAAGAACCACCCATTCTTATGCCACCGGTTGAAGGGAGACCTCTAATATTATACTTGACAGCTCAATGGGGTGCGTGCTGGGGCAGCATGACGAGTCTGGCCGAAAAGAGCACGCTATTTATTACCTTAGCAAAAAGTTTACCGACTGTGAGACCCGATACTCACTGCTCGAGAAAACTTGCTGCGCTTTGGTATGGGCTGCTCGTCGGCTGAGACAGTATATGTTGACTCAAACTACTCTGTTGATTTCAAAAATGGATCCAATAAAGTACATCTTCGAAAAGCCCGCCTTGTCCGGAAGAATAGCAAGATGGCAGATGATCTTGACAGAATACGACATCCAATACACGACCCAGAAAGCAATCAAGGGAAGTGTATTGGCAGACCATTTGGCGCACTAGGCAGTGGATGACTACCAATATATGAACTTTGAATTTCCAGACGAGGATATCATGGTAGTAACTGATTGTGAAGTACCTGGACCGGATGAAGGACCTGAGGAAGGATCCCGATGGTCTATGCACTTTGATGGAGCCTTAAACGCTTTGGGTAACGGCATTGGCACCATGATCATATCCCCTAAAGGCACTCATACTCCACTCACTGCCCGACTATGTTTCAACTGCACCAACAACATGGCGGAGTATGAAGCATGCATCATGGGTCTTCAAGCTGCAATTGACTTAAGGATCAAGTTTCTAAGTGTCTTCGGAGATTCCGCTCTCGTGATCAATCTGATCAAAGGCGAGTGGGATACGAAACACCCAAATCTTATTCCTTACAAAGAGTGTGTGTTGACATTGATCCCCCACTTCGAGGAGATAACTTTTGAACACTTCCCAAGAGAGGAGAATCAGTTGGCGGACGCGCTGGCTACAATGTCTTCTATGTTCAAAGTCAAATGGGATAACGAAGCCCCCCGGATCATCATTTGGAAATTGGATGAACCTGCATATTGTTGTGATCTTGAGGCTGAAGAGGTAACTGAAAAACCTTGGTATCATGAAGTGAAGAGGTACCTTGAAGCTCAAGAATACCCCGAGGGTGCTTCCGTCAACGACAAAAAGTTCCTGAGAAGGTTCGCAGCAAAGTTCTTCCTCAGCAATGGTATTCTATACAAGCGAAACCATGATTCAACTTTACTGCGTTGCATGGATAAGACTGAAGCAGAAAAGATCATGGCAGAGCTGCATGAAGGTACCTTCGGAACGCATTCCAGTGGACATACCATGACAAAGAAAATCCTTCGGGCAGGATATTTCTGGTCCACGATGGAAGTCGATTGTTACCAACATTCTCGGACGTGTCATAAGTGCCAAATCTATGCTGATAAGGTGCACGTTCCTCCAGTTCCTCTGAACATTTTGACAGCACCTTGGCCTTTTGCAATATGGGGGATTGATATGATCGGAGAGATCAGACCTACGGCATCCAACGGGCATCGCTTCATCCTGGTAGCAATTGATTACTTCACGAAGTGGGTCGAAGCAGCTTCCTATGCCACTGTAACCAAGAACGTCGTGGCACGGTTCATTCGGCACAACCTGGTCTGTCGATACGGTGTACCTGAGAGGATCATTACGGATAATGGTACCAATCTTAACAACAAGATGATCACTGAGCTCTGCGAGCAATTCAAGATACAGCATCACAACTCTTCTCCCTACCGGACGAAGAGGAATGGGGCTGTAGAGGCAGCTAATAAGAATATCAATAAGATTGTGCAGAAGATGACAGTGACCTACAAAGATTGGCACGAGATGTTACCGTTTGCTCTTCATGGGTACCGTACCTCAGCAAGGACGTCAACAGGGGCAACTCCCTTTTCCTTGGTCTATGGCATGGAAGCAGTCTTGCCTATTGAAGTCCAGATACCCTCTCTCCGGATAATGAAGGATGCAGGTTTGAGCGAAGATGACTGGATCCAGACTCGACTTGATCAATTAAACCTGATTGATGAAAAGAGACTCATTGCTATTTGTCATGGTCAGACGTACCAAAAACGGATGATCAGGGCATTTAACAAGAAAGTCAGACGACAAGAGTATCAAGTCAGAGACCTGGTAATCAAGCGCATCATTCTTCCTCAAAGTGATTCCAGGGGAAAATGGACCCCTACGTACGAAGGGCCATTTGTGGTCAAACATATCTTCTCTGGAGGAGCTATGATTCTAACTACCATGGATGGTGACGACCTTCCTCACCCCGCCAATGCAGACATAGTAAAAAGATACTACGCATGAATAAAAGACCCGCTAGGTTAACATACCTAGGCAAAAATAAGGTCTTCCCGGCGAACCAAAAGGGTTCGGGCAAAAATAAGGGATGAAATGAAAAAATCTGTACACCCGGCAAGTCGAAAACCTAAAAAGGCGGCTTAGGCAAAAATGGGTATCCCGGTGGACTGAAAACTCGAAAGGGCGGTCCGGGCAAAAATTAGGGATAAGCGTAATACTATGTCTCATTGGATTACCTTGCATCCAGAATCTGGCATCAACTATCAGGTTCAGACGACATCGATCAATCAACTCCATCTTCAACTAAGCAACGAAGTGATGAGATGCTCAAAGACATAAAGGCGATAGCAGAGTTGGAACCCAGTGGGATTATTCTTTTCACATAGCTGTTTTGTTTTCCTTTTCACAAAATTGTATAAGCTCTTTTGTTCGGCGGCGTTCTCTTACTAGGACGTCAGCCTCTTGTACATAAACGCCTATTTACAGGCAAATTTCAAAATCAATACAAATTCACTTTACCAGACAAATTGCCAATTGTTTTTCTTTTTCTGTTTTGTTTTGTAAAGAACGTCCAATGTTCATTTTTTATATATGCATTTGACACTAATTGCTAACTCATAAATATTTGCATGCGAAACAAAGGACTAAATTACAGGCAACATTAGAAACAGGGGCCATAATGAATTGTCTAAGCAATCTAGTTGCTCTGTCCACCAAGGTACCAAGTTAAGTTCGACTGAAGAATGTAACCAGGATACCTTCACTCCCTGCAGAGTAAGACAAGATTCAGCAATGCTCTCCCCAAGCAGAGTTGGTCTCCCATCATCCCCGATAAAGCACAATATCTCCAGCAAGTCAACAACACTCTCCCCGAGCAGAGTTAGTCTACTGTCAGCCTTAAGGAAGTTGGGTATCCCCAAAAGATCTCAACATTCCCCAGCGGAGTATACAGATATTCCTAAGCAAGCATCCTCGGCAGTCTTAATATAAGATCGTTCCCCGGCGGAGTACAGATACCCCAGTGGAGCCACTTCCCCAGTACAGTCCAAAAGTTTCCCCAGGAGAGTTGAATTATCCTCCCCAGTATATTCTGGAAGATTATCCCCAGTAGATTCTGGAAGCTTATCACCTGCAGAGTACATATCTCTCCCCGGCTTTATTCAAAGTTACTCCCCACCAGAGCTTATAACTGGGTTATCCTCAGCTAATTACCATGGAAAGATCGTCCTCGGCGAAGTTCTTCCTATCCCCCAGCGGAGTTCATCAAATTCCCCAACAAGCTTATCAACGGTATCCCCAGCGGAGTTATCATCAAAACCTCAGCAAAGTATCTCTTCCCACAGAGTATTCCCCGCAGAGTAATCTTTCATCAAGTTTATTCCCCAACAGAGTCATCTTCTCCTACCAGTTTATTCTTGCAAATCATCATCCCCAGCGGAAATGAAGAATTCTACTCTTCAAACATCAGCCCAGGATTTAGCAAGCTCCCGGCTTTCGTCAAGGATTTATTTTCCTAGACGAAAACACATCCATAAACATATCACATTTCATACATCCTGCTTACATACATCACAATATACATATAACACAATCTCATTTATTTTGGGAACATCATGACATCATGCATTTCATACATCATGACATTGCATACAACTGATGTTTTGCCTTTTCAGGAAAAAGGTTAATCCAAAGATGACTACTATCAACTGTCGCAATTCCAGATTCGATACCTGTATCTAGCCAGGGCATATCTGTGAGTAATTGATTGTAGATTCGACACCTGTATCTAGCCAGGGCATATCTGCATGAAGAGTTTAGAGATTCGATACCTGTATCCAGCCAGGGCATATCTGTAGACGACTAATTCCAGATTCGACACCTGTATCCAGCCAGGGCATATCTGTAGACGAAGAGCTCCGGATTCGATTCCTGTATCTAGCCAGGGCATATCTGTGAGTAACTGATTGTAGATTCGACATCTGTATCCGGCCAGGGCATGTCTGCATGAAGAGTTTAGAGATTTGATACCTGTATCCAGCCAGGGCACATCTGTAGACGACTAATTCCAGATTCGGCACCTGTATCCAGCCAGGGCATATCTGTAGACGAAGAGCTCCGAATTCGATTCCTGTATCTAGCCAGGGCATATCTGTGAGTAACTAATTGTAGATTCGACACCTGTATCCGGCCAGGGCATGTCTGCTTGAAGAGTTTAGAGATTCGATTCCTGTATCCAGCCAGGGCATATCTGTAGACGACCAATTCCAGATTCGATTCCTGTATCTAGCCAGGGCATATCTGTGAGTAACTGATTATAGATTCGATACCTGTATCCAGCCAGGGCATGTCTGCATGAAGAGTTTAGAGATTCGATTCCTGTATCTAGCCAGGGCATATCTGTGAGTAACTGATTGTAGATTCGATTCTTGTATCCAGCCAGGGCATGTCTGCATGAAGAGTTTAGAGATTCGATTCCTGTATCCAGCCAGGGCATATCTGTAGACGACCAATTCCAGATTCGATTCCTGTATCCAGCCAGGGCATATCTATGAGTAACTGATTGTGGATTCGACACCTGTATCTAGCCAGGGCATATCTGCATGAAGAGTTTAGAGATTCGATACCTGTATCCAGCCAGGGCATATCTGTAGACAACTAATTCCAGATTCGATTCCTGTATCTAGCCAGGGCATATCTGTGAGTGATTGATTGTAGATTCGATACCTGTATCTAGCCAGGGCATGTCTGCATGAAGAGTTTAGAGATTCGATACCTGTATCCAGCCAGGGCACGTCTGTAAGCAGTCTTTTGAAGTTCCAGATTCGATTCCTGTATCTAGCCAGGGCATATCTGTGAGCAATCAATTGTAGATTCGATACCTGTATCTAGCCAGGGCATATCTATATGCAGAGTTTGAAGATCAACCCCTGTAACAGGCCAGGTAATTATCTTCCTTTCTCAAAGTACGCAAGTCCTCGCTGTGATCGGTGGATCTGGAACTGACTGTTTAACGCTGGTTTCGCGAAATGTCGCGGAAGCAAGAGTCGCCACCGTCTTTTATTTTCTCCAACATGGACAGGACAAAAGCACAGAAAAATTCCTTAAAGAGATAGTTTCTCGGTTCGGGAGGTAGGTTATAGAAAGGGAAGGTGTTAGCACCCTTTCTATCCATGGTTATCCATGGGCTCTTAGATACTTGCTCATTTGTGTTTTCAAAATTGGTTTGTTTGCTTTTCAACTGTGGGTTTTAAAAAGTTTCTTTGAAAGTTTCAGATCGACTCGTACGTCAGAGTGTTTGAAAAATTGTTTTGAAAGCTTTTGAAAATGTGTTGGTGTGAAAAGATTTTTGTTTGTTTTTGAAGTTTAGAGCAAGTATCTACGAGAACCTACCTACCCTAAGGAATTCGTCTGTGTAAATGTCCTTTAAAGTAGTGCCATCCCACCATTGAGAGGTAGGTAGCACCACCGTTGGAGGTGTTCGGGTCAATTCGAGTTTCGGGACATGGTGATCACCGGAGCAATAGGAAGACACCTTAGAAGCTACCCTCATGCCAGGTTCCCGGATCATGAGGACTTACTAAGACATCCTCTACTCGACGATCACCTTTCGAGGCAAGGCAACAGTGAGGCGTACCCTAGGGGTGGTGTGTGCGATTTGTGTGTCGTTTTCATTTGTATTTGTCTTGTCATGTTCATTGTGATCTACGCTTGATTTTATTTAAGTCCATACATTCTTTCATGTTTTTTTGTTAACAGTTTAAAAAGTTTGCGGGAAAGGTAAATCTAAAGCTATTACAAATGGCGCGGGTCCACATCGCCAAAATTAAACCGGACCCGATTTGACAGAAAATAAATAAAGCAACTAAAAGTGCGAAAAGTTTAAGTTACAACGCTTTGGGAGAGATACATAATTATTAAAGCAATAAAATAAATACGCAAATTAAACAATTAAAAATATGGGCGTTGGACCCTTTTGCAAAATTAAAATTAATAAGGAATTAAAATTAAAATTAAAAGAAAATGTTTTTTGGTATTTTTATGTTTTTTAAGATTTAACAGAAAAAAGAATTAATTAAAATTAACTAACCCTAATTCTAATGGTTTTTAAATTTATTATGAAAATATTAAAATATAACCTAAATTAAACCTAAGTTAATTTAATTGCATTTTTAATTATGAAAATAAATAAAATAAATATTATTATTGTAAAAAGGGAAGAGAAATAAAAACAATAATTAAACCTATTTCTACATATTTTTGTATTTTTATTATTAAAAGAATTAACATTAAAACTTCTAATTTGAATTTAATTTATGTACATGCAATTTATTTATGAAAATATTAGAATAAAATATTTATTAGGTTTTTCTTGTCTTTTCTGATTTTTTAGGCCTTTTTTATATTTTGTAAAAAAAATAATTAATTAAATTAACAAGAGAGCAAATAAAACAATAATTAAAATAAAACATAAAAATAAAAATAAAATAGAATTTGCAAACCAGGGGGGGGGGTTCAGGCCCCAAAGTGGAGGTATTGTCCAAGCAAATCTGGCCCAATGACCTTCAGAATTCGTTGACTTTCCAGGCGCCATGTGGCTCTTTTGACTAGGGTTCAGGGTATGCTTCCAATCTCAGCCTTTGATTAGATCTCCAGATGGACGTGGCAAGGCTTGGTCTGGGGCATATGGTGCGTCTACGTTACTGAAGCTGCATGGGAAACGTTATGGAAAAATATTATTGAAATAGGCAAGACCTGGGACTTGAACCCAGGTCATGGGAGTTACCAACGTCACACTTTGCCAGCTGAGCTACACGCGCATTCAGTTAATATACAAACAAATAAACAATATAAAAGAAGCAACGCGTTAATGGATTGAAAACGCGCGAAATTCAAATCAACGAATCGCTTGTGGCCACGACTTCGTCTCCTTCACGTTCCCTGTAAAACAAAACACAATAGCAACGGTTTTCTGGGCGTGGCTTAAGGTAGGCTATTGAAAAATAGCGAATAGCTCCTCAACGCTCATAAATTGAGCGCGAGGGTAGATTCCTCTTCGTCTCCATGTGCTGAGTCTAATGGTCATGATTTTGAGGCTTAATTTTTCCTCTTTGCAAAAGCCCTAAATCCAAGCTCTGAAAACCCTAGAAAACTAACATGGTGAAATCGCGTTGAGAGCACAAAAACATAATTAAATGGTACAGTTAGCATCAGAAATCATCAATGAGTAATAATTCATAAAAAAATGCAATGATTATGCTTCAAAATTAAAACACGATTAAGCAATTTTCTTGATGCAGTTTGCGTTCAATCTACCAATTCTTGGAGTTTGAGTTGATGTTTTGGATTGGAACGTGTTCAGGGAGACTTGAGGAAGCCAATGGAATGAATATCAGGGCTTGAATCGACCTAGAACACTGATTTCAGTTTTGCTTTTTATGGAGAAAATTTCAAGTTTCTAATGAGTTCTTTTGCGCAGCTTAGAGTCCATCAGCATTAGGGTTATGTTTATGTATTTGTATGGAGTCAATTAGGTTAAGAAATTCAATCAAATCTCTTTCATTCAATGGTTTTTGCAAATTGATTTTCCAAGATCTTTTTCATATCTTTTTCATGTGCTCTTTGTTCAAATCATGCCAATCACTCCAATTCTTTCCTAATCAGCATGTGCACGAAATCTTGACCTTAAAACATGTATAAAAGATTTGTTAAGGCAAATTTGATACTTTTCATGTATTTAAATAATTTAAATGAATTAATATAGATAATAATTCAAATAAATAAATAAAAAATGATAAAATACTTCCCTTTGGGCCAAGTGGTCGTGCATATGTTTGGAATGATGAATCATGGAAGAAAAATGGGCCCATTAGCATTTTTAGGTCATTTGAGTCAATGTTGATTTTTCAAAATATCCAAAAATTGCCCAACTTCCACAAGGCATAACTTGCTCAATTTTTAAGCTTTTCTCATGTTCTTGGACATTTTGGAAAGGTCTTTGAGTCCTCTAACCAATGCCTTTGGTCCCATGTCATTTTGATTTACCAATCTCAAGTTATGGCCTTTGACTTAAAGTCTCTTTTTGTTGACTTTTGAAAATGACCTATAATGTTGAAATTGATAACTTTTTGTGAGAGCATTTCTTGGACTTGAAATATGAAGATGAGTTGTAGGAAATGTCTTTCTCTTCAAAATGAGCTTTGGATGGAATTTTTCTGATAATCCATGTGAAAGTTATGCCCTGGTCAATTTCAGTTGACTTTTTCAGCTGTCCAAATAAGGAAACTTTTGCATCTTTGATGATTTCTGAGCCAAATTTTGAGAATCATGATCAAGCATTGATCAAATGATGTTTGTGGCTTCAAAATGATATGTTGATAAAAAATTTGAACTTTTGACTGCCAAATGACCATTTTGCCCCTACAGTTGACTGTAATGCAATTTAGGGTTTTGACTGTGCAATTTTGAGCTGAATGCCTTGAAACTTGATATGAAGATGCTTGACCACATTTGTAGGCATATGAGACTTGATTGGGCCTTTGAAAACTTACTTTTCTTGATCAGAACACAAACCCTAGTTTTGACTGTATAGGAGATCTTTGCACTGGGCAACCCTTGGGGAATTTTGTGACTTGGCTTGGCAATTTCTTGGAGAATATGGGAGGGCAAATTTTGGGGTGCAACAGTTGCCCCTGTTCAATCTTCTTAGGCCTGAGGATGCAGATTGGCTGACGTGCCTTTCGTAATCCGAGGGTAGAAGATGATTGGACACTAGAGTGCCCAGAAATTTGCGCTCACATAGTAGCAGTGATGGCGGAATGGGCTTATAGATGCCATTTAGAGGTTGCTGGATAGGGTGATGGGCTTATAGATGCCATCTGGATGTTGATCGCGTAGGAGATTCCTTAACGAGAACCTGCATACCTGCAAAAGAAAAAAAATGAGTACCTGACACGTTGCAGGAGCTGATCTTTAGATGCTTGGTATAGATATGTCCTGACTGGTTACAGGAGCTGGGTCTGGAGCTGCCAAAAGATGATGAATGAACCAGGGATGGTTACTGCCTTAGCCTTCGCGGTATTGGGAAGAGAACCATAGGCAATTATAATCTGAAAGGAATGGTCACCTCACTCAACGTCGGAGAGGGAAACATCTGAAAAGGACTTACCACCTCACACACCGTCGGAGAGGGAACCATAAGAGACTATCACCTCACACTCATCGTCGGAGAGGGAAACATCTGAAAAGGACTTACTACCTCACACACCGTCAGAGAGGGAACCATAAGAGACTATCACCTCACACTCATCGTCTGAGAGGGAACCATAGGAGACTATCACCTCACACTCATCGTCGGAGAGGGAAACATCTGAAAAGGACTTACCACCTCACACACCGTTGGAGAGGGAACCATAAGAGACTATCACCTCACACTCATCGTCAGAGAGAGAAACATCTAAAAAGGACTTACTACCTCACACACCGTCGGAGAGGGAACCATAAGAGACTATCACCTCACACTCATCGTCGGAGAGGGAACCATAGGAGACTATCACCTCACACTCATCGTCGGAGAGGGAAACATCTGAAAAGGACTTACCACCTCACACACCGTTGGAGAGGGAACCATAAGAGACTATCACCTCACACTCATCGTCGGAGAGGGAAACATCTAAAAAGGACTTACTACCTCACACACCGTCGGAGAGGGAACCATAAGAGACTATCACCTCACACTCATCGTCGGAGAGGGAACCATAGGAGACTATCACCTCACACTCATCGTCGGAGAGGGAAACATCTGAAAAGGACTTACCACCTCACACACCGTTGGAGAGGGAACCATAAGAGACTATCACCTCACACTCATCGTCGGAGAGGGAAACATCTAAAAAGGACTTACCACCTCACACACCGTTGGAGAGGGAACCATAGGAGACTTCTACTGAGTCTTCATCAGGAAAATCTGTTGGGAGTCGATTTAGCTGGACTAGAGAAGGCTTGGAAATATGTTTGAGCATTTTAACTGCGTCTTTCCTGAAAGGTAAAGGTCAGTCATATGCAATGCATGATATGGGTCAAGCAATGATGTTCTCAACATAAATGAGATTTGTATGATATGATGCGTCTATGCATGCTATAATGATGTATATGAATGTTTTCGTCTAGGAAAATAAATCCTCGACGGGTGCCGGGGATTCACTCCTGGGCTGCTGTTGAAGAATAGCTTTTGCCTCCGCTGGGGATGATAGTTGCAAGAATACCGGTAGGAGAAGATAACTCCGTTGCGGAATAAACTTGGCAAATGGCAGATTCTGCGGGGAGAAAAGATACTCTAGCGACCATGCTGGGAAGCAATACTCTGTGGGGAGATGCTTTGCTGAGTGTAGATAATAACTTGCTGAGGATGTCTTGTTGTTGGAAGTGTTGAGGGACTTCGCTGGGGTAAGAATACTTCGTCGACGACGCTCTTTCCGTGGCTTTTGGCTGAGGATAACCCAGTTATATCCTGTTAAGGAAATAACTCTTTAAATCAAGCCGGACGACGCGTTCGTGTTCTGCGAGGGGATAAGCTTCCAGAATCTACTGGGGATAAGCTTACTGCTTGGGGATATGAGTTCCAACTTTCCTGGGAAACTGGATTGGACTCTTCTGGGGGGTTTTGATATGCTGGGGAAGTGATTCCTTTGAACGTTGATATGCCGCCGGGGAACAATCTTTAGGTCAAGACTGCTGGGGATGCTTGTTAAGAATATATGTATGCTGCTGCTGGGGGAGTATTGAGATCTACTGGAGGATACTCAATTTTCTTGAGATTTGATGATTCTGCTTGGAGAAGAGTGTATTGGCTGCTGACTTATTCTCTGGGGAGTTGAGATATCTGGTTATCTTCTTCAGCTGAACCTACCTTGATGCTCTGATGGACAGCACAATTAGATCGCCTAGACCACTTATTATTGCCCCTGTTTCTATGGGGGAGCACATGTGGGATGCTGATAATTGTTGAGGGTCAAACCTTCTTTTGGTAGGCAGGTGATAAGATGACAGGACATAGTCGTACGCTTTAATCCCTAACTTTTGCCTGGACCGCCCTTTCGGGTTTTCAATCCACCGGGATACCCATTTTTTGCTCAAGCCGCCTTTTCAGGTTTTCGACTTGCCGGGTGTACAGATTTTTTCCATTTCGTCCCTTCATTTTGCCCGAACCCTTTTGGTTCGCCGGGAAGCCCTTATTTTTGCCTAGGTGTGTCAACCTAGCGGGTCTTTGATTTTGCGCAGTATTTTCCGACTATGTCCACGCCCTTAGAATGCAGGTAGGTGCCCCTGGCTGCTTGTGTTGTCATATTACCAGAAGGTGTCTGATCGTGCAAGATTCGTTGCTGGAGTGCCCCAAGTGACTCAGGCGGAGATTTGCCCCTGGCTTTTGGCCTTTTGAGAGATTCTCTGGATCTTGACCTAACTGCCCCAGATGGTAGACCATGATCATGCCGTGCCCCTGGATTGGAGATACTCTTGTTCATTAGACTTTCGTCGTGCAAATTTCTATGCTGTTCAAACAAAAAGTCATATGCGAACAAAGTTATATTAAAAATGCAAAGCCTATGTCTGTCTTGAAGATTTTGAAAATGCGTTTTTTTCATAAAACAAGTGAATGTTTGTAAAACGTGATGTCAACCCGTATTTACCGTAGGCCTTAAGGAGTCAGGATACCTTTCGTAACAGTATGCTTTCGAACTAACCCATGCTTCAGCTAGGACTTGTAAGGGTTATAACGTGGCCTGGTTCACGGTTTAAGAAACAAAGGATAAAGGCTCAAATTTTATTTGTACCCGCCCGCTCTTCGTGATGTTCTCCAAACCTAAACTCAGTTGATCATACGTTAGACCTTTGCTTGAGTCTTTGCTTTGATGTTCCAATAATGGTTCAAATGTTGATGATTTCTTTTGAATAGGCAGTCATTTTTTTGCTTTGGTTGAGGGTTTGTAAGACCTCTTTCTTTTTTGATTCTTTGTTATCCCTTTCTTTTTTTGCCTGAACTGTTTCCTTTTGGAGTTACAGTCAGCGGGATGCCCCAGTTTCATAAGTCCCTTTTTATAGGTTTTGACTTAATGGGTTTTTCATTTTTTTTGAGATAATGACTGCCTTTCTTTATGATTGTTCGGAACCATCATTGTCTTTCTTTATTTTGTAAGGACTTCTTCGGTGCCGTTTGTTATGCACTTGGATCAACTGAGAGAACTACCCTGCCCCAGGTTATGATTAAGGGTTTCAATTTTCGAAAAGAAAAACTCCTACTTCTTTGGCTCACAGGGGTTGACGAGGGATTATCATCCTTATAACTCCAGTGTTTAGGGATTGAAACAATGCCTGTACCTCATCAGCGGGGTCTGTTCAAAAGCATACTGTAAATTGCGGTATCGTTTTCGTCATCCTCCCTCAAGAGGCTTAGAATTAACGAGAGTTGACATCAGAAAAAATATGAAAACAATTTGCATATAGTGAATGCGAATATATTGATTCAAAATAGACATAAGCGATGCATTAATGGGATAACAATGTTTTAACATGAATAAATGTTTGAGCGGTCAAAAGAAAACACAACTTGAACATTCGAATGAACAAAAGTTTCCTAGTCTCGGAGCTTGTCACTTCAACTGGTGAGCCTTGGAGGAATGGTAGAAGAATTCAGCCTGTCCATCTTGTGTGAACTCCAATGCCCCTTCATCGATCAGGTCCTGGATTTTGTTCCTCAGATCCCAGCATTCATTGGTATCATGTCCTGGGCTAGCAGAGTGGTAGGCACACCTCTTATTGGGATCATAGGCAGGAGATGCTGTGTTGGGGTTCCGGGGATGAGCCCTTAATGTGATCAGATTCAACCTCAATAGGCGTTGCAAAGCTTGAAACAGCGACATGTTGAGCTGGGTGAATTGCCTCCTGGGCTTGTCTGGCTGAAATTGGCGAGGTTGATGCTGAATTTGTGGCACTGGAGTCATTTGAGGAGCTTTCCCCTTATCCTCTTGTCTCGAGGATGATTGGATGATGAATGGCTTTTTACCCTTAGATGTTTGCCCCAGTTGGTTACCCTGAAGCAGTTGGTTGACGAGAAACCGGAGCTCATCTTGTCTTTGAGCTAAACCTTGAATGGCATTCCTCTGCCCCAGCATTTGGGCTTTCATTGCATCCATCTCAGCTTGTAGGTGTTTCAGCTTTTCATCCTCAGCACTCCCCCTGACGAAGGTCTCCGTGAGAAGTATCCTTAGCTCCTCCTGCCCCTTGGATAGATTCAGGAGGATTTCCCCGAACCGAGTCTCTTGAGCGTGACAGTCCTGGTTATCTGGTTGGAAGGCCATTGCTGAAATAAACAGCGAGAAAGGTAAGTGACCTGCAACAAAGATACCTGTTATGTAATGATGTGTATGATATGCATGCAATGTTTTCAAGGACCTCGCAGGGTAAACAGAGAAACTTGTTAGAGTTGAGAACCGGTAACTTGATTGAAGGAACTTCATGTTGTTGAGAGTCCTTCTTCAAGGGTCAAAGGCTCACTATATCCAGTGGGTCATAGCCCCTGACAACCTTGGCTAGAGGAAAATAAATCCTCTTTGCCCCTTGTTGGGATAGCTGATTCACCATGACCTGCATCACAAGCCCTTGAGATCCTTGAAATGGGTTAGGATGTATGCAATGGTATGATGTTATGATGTGCATGGGGTAATGTGAGCGAACCCTGTTATGAGCCCTGATTAAGGACTATAAACAAACCCTGCAAGAAATTCAGCATACTTTGTTATGAGTCCTAATTAAGGACTATAAACAAAACCTGCAAGAGATCTAGTAAACCCTGTTATGAGTCCCAGTTAAGGACTATAAACAAAACCTGCGAGAAATTTGGCAAACCCTGTTATGAGTCCCAATTAAGGACTATAAACGAAACCTGCAAGTAGTTCATGTGTCAGCGAACAAGCATGCAAGTAGGCAAGTACAAAGGCACACAAGTCACACAAGAGAAGCCCTTAGGGTTTAGGCCAGCATGAGGTATGGGTATTACCCTCTTGAAGTTGGTGGGCTCAACCTGTCCTATTAGAAGTAACCGGGTTCTAAGGGTCCCAATATCACTGGATTGCTTTCATTGTTCATCGTTTCGATTTAGCCACTGAACTGGCGACCGAAATATTCCAGGAAAGCAACCCTCAATTGAGTGTAGTATCGAGTATCAACCAACCTCAGACTGCACCAAAGTCAGTTATCTCACTACCCTAAAGAGGCCAAGATAGTTCAATTAAGGTTCCTAAGGTCTGTTGATGCTTCATGACACCACGTGGAGGCCCCGTACTCTCCTTGACTGAACTCAAGGGTTACCGGTACACACCAAAGTGCCACATCAACGTAGCAGACTGTTTCAACCATGTCGGTATACCCCGCACAGTTCCCTCACAGCCTTGTTGCTACTTTCTAAGAAAGGTATCCCCCAGATCCGGGTTAGGATCTATAGAACTCCCAAGCAACCCACAATAATAAAGCAAGCAAAGAAGACAATTGAAAACACAGTGATCTTAATCCTAAGGTACACCCCACTTTAAGTTTATGTCCCCAGCAGAGTCGCCAGTTCTGTGATCGGTGGATCTGGAACTGACTGTTTAATGCTGGTTTCGCGAAATGTCGCGGAAGCAAGAGTCGCCACCGTCTTTTATTTTCTCCAACATGGACAGGACAAAAGCACAGAAAAATTCCTTAAAGAGATAGTTTCTCGGTTCGGGAGGTAGGTTATAGAAAGGGAAGGTGTTAGCACCCTTTCTATCCATGGTTATCCATGGGCTCTTAGATACTTGCTCATTTGTGTTTTCAAAATTGGTTTGTTTGCTTTTCAACTGTGGGTTTTAAAAAGTTTCTTTGAAAGTTTCAGATCGACTCGTACGTCAGAGTGTTTGAAAAATTGTTTTGAAAGCTTTTGAAAATGTGTTGGTGTGAAAAGATTTTTGTTTGTTTTTGAAGTTTAGAGCAAGTATCTACGAGAACCTACCTACCCTAAGGAATTCGTCTGTGTAAATGTCCTTTAAAGTAGTGCCATCCCACCATTGAGAGGTAGGTAGCACCACCGTTGGAGGTGTTCGGGTCAATTCGAGTTTCGGGACATGGTGATCACCGGAGCAATAGGAAGACACCTTAGAAGCTACCCTCATGCCAGGTTCCCGGATCATGAGGACTTACTAAGACATCCTCTACTCGACGATCACCTTTCGAGGCAAGGCAACAGTGAGGCGTACCCTAGGGGTGGTGTGTGCGATTTGTGTGTCGTTTTCATTTGTATTTGTCTTGTCATGTTCATTGTGATCTACGCTTGATTTTATTTAAGTCCATACATTCTTTCATGTTTTTTTGTTAACAGTTTAAAAAGTTTGCGGGAAAGGTAAATCTAAAGCTATTACAAATGGCGCGGGTCCACATCGCCAAAATTAAACCGGACCCGATTTGACAGAAAATAAATAAAGCAACTAAAAGTGCGAAAAGTTTAAGTTACAACGCTTTGGGAGAGATACATAATTATTAAAGCAATAAAATAAATACGCAAATTAAACAATTAAAAATATGGGCGTTGGACCCTTTTGCAAAATTAAAATTAATAAGGAATTAAAATTAAAATTAAAAGAAAATGTTTTTTGGTATTTTTATGTTTTTTAAGATTTAACAGAAAAAAGAATTAATTAAAATTAACTAACCCTAATTCTAATGGTTTTTAAATTTATTATGAAAATATTAAAATATAACCTAAATTAAACCTAAGTTAATTTAATTGCATTTTTAATTATGAAAATAAATAAAATAAATATTATTATTGTAAAAAGGGAAGAGAAATAAAAACAATAATTAAACCTATTTCTACATATTTTTGTATTTTTATTATTAAAAGAATTAACATTAAAACTTCTAATTTGAATTTAATTTATGTACATGCAATTTATTTATGAAAATATTAGAATAAAATATTTATTAGGTTTTTCTTGTCTTTTCTGATTTTTTAGGCCTTTTTTATATTTTGTAAAAAAAATAATTAATTAAATTAACAAGAGAGCAAATAAAACAATAATTAAAATAAAACATAAAAATAAAAATAAAATAGAATTTGCAAACCAGGGGGGGTTCAGGCCCCAAAGTGGAGGTATTGTCCAAGCAAATCTGGCCCAATGACCTTCAGAATTCGTTGACTTTCCAGGCGCCATGTGGCTCTTTTGACTAGGGTTCAGGGTATGCTTCCAATCTCAGCCTTTGATTAGATCTCCAGATGGACGTGGCAAGGCTTGGTCTGGGGCATATGGTGCGTCTACGTTACTGAAGCTGCATGGGAAACGTTATGGAAAAATATTATTGAAATAGGCAAGACCTGGGACTTGAACCCAGGTCATGGGAGTTACCAACGTCACACTTTGCCAGCTGAGCTACACGCGCATTCAGTTAATATACAAACAAATAAACAATATAAAAGAAGCAACGCGTTAATGGATTGAAAACGCGCGAAATTCAAATCAACGAATCGCTTGTGGCCACGACTTCGTCTCCTTCACGTTCCCTGTAAAACAAAACACAATAGCAACGGTTTTCTGGGCGTGGCTTAAGGTAGGCTATTGAAAAATAGCGAATAGCTCCTCAACGCTCATAAATTGAGCGCGAGGGTAGATTCCTCTTCGTCTCCATGTGCTGAGTCTAATGGTCATGATTTTGAGGCTTAATTTTTCCTCTTTGCAAAAGCCCTAAATCCAAGCTCTGAAAACCCTAGAAAACTAACATGGTGAAATCGCGTTGAGAGCACAAAAACATAATTAAATGGTACAGTTAGCATCAGAAATCATCAATGAGTAATAATTCATAAAAAAAATGCAATGATTATGCTTCAAAATTAAAACACGATTAAGCAATTTTCTTGATGCAGTTTGCGTTCAATCTACCAATTCTTGGAGTTTGAGTTGATGTTTTGGATTGGAACGTGTTCAGGGAGACTTGAGGAAGCCAATGGAATGAATATCAGGGCTTGAATCGACCTAGAACACTGATTTCAGTTTTGCTTTTTATGGAGAAAATTTCAAGTTTCTAATGAGTTCTTTTGCGCAGCTTAGAGTCCATCAGCATTAGGGTTATGTTTATGTATTTGTATGGAGTCAATTAGGTTAAGAAATTCAATCAAATCTCTTTCATTCAATGGTTTTTGCAAATTGATTTTCCAAGATCTTTTTCATATCTTTTTCATGTGCTCTTTGTTCAAATCATGCCAATCACTCCAATTCTTTCCTAATCAGCATGTGCACGAAATCTTGACCTTAAAACATGTATAAAAGATTTGTTAAGGCAAATTTGATACTTTTCATGTATTTAAATAATTTAAATGAATTAATATAGATAATAATTCAAATAAATAAATAAAAAATGAGAAAATACTTCCCTTTGGGCCAAGTGGTCGTGCATATGTTTGGAATGATGAATCATGGAAGAAAAATGGGCCCATTAGCATTTTTAGGTCATTTGAGTCAATGTTGATTTTTCAAAATATCCAAAAATTTCCCAACTTCCACAAGGCATAACTTGCTCAATTTTTAAGCTTTTCTCATGTTCTTGGACATTTTGGAAAGGTCTTTGAGTCCTCTAACCAATGCCTTTGGTCCCATGTCATTTTGATTTACCAATCTCAAGTTATGGCCTTTGACTTAAAGTCTCTTTTTGTTGACTTTTGAAAATGACCTATAATGTTGAAATTGATAACTTTTTGTGAGAGCATTTCTTGGACTTGAAATATGAAGATGAGTTGTAGGAAATGTCTTTCTATTCAAAATGAGCTTTGGATGGAATTTTTCTGATAATCCATGTGAAAGTTATGCCCTGGTCAATTTCAGTTGACTTTTTCAACTGTCCAAATAAGGAAACTTTTGCATCTTTGATGATTTCTGAGCCAAATTTTGAGAATCATGATCAAGCATTGATCAAATGATGTTTGTGGCTTCAAAATGATATGTTGATCAAAAATTTGAACTTTTGACTGCCAAATGACCATTTTGCCCCTACAGTTGACTGTAATGCAATTTAGGGTTTTGACTGTGCAATTTTGAGCTGAATGCCTTGAAACTTGATATGAAGATGCTTGACCACATTTGTAGGAATATGAGACTTGATTGGGCCTTTGAAAACTTCCTTTTCTTGATCAGAACACAAACCCTAGTTTTGACTGTATAGGAGATCTTTGCACTGGGCAACCCTTGGGGAATTTTGTGACTTGGCTTGGCAATTTCTTGGAGAATATGGGAGGGAAAATTTTGGGGTGCAACACTCGCTAAGGAATCTCTTACGCGATCGACACCTTCCGATGGCATCCATAAGTCCGTCTCCACAACTATCCATCACATTTCCAAATGGCATCTATAAGCCCATTCCCGACAAGGTTTTGTCACACTTCCAGATGGCATCTATAAGCCCATCCTCCTATCCATCATCTCTCCAAATGGCATCTATAAGCCCATTCCCGATATCACATTGCTGATCTTCTACTATGCGAGTGCAAATTTCTGGGCACTTTAGTGTTCAATCATCTTCCACCTTCGGATCACGAAAGGCACGCAAGCCAATCTACATCCTCAGGTCTAAGAAGATTGAACAGGGGCAACTGTTGTACCCCAAAATTTGCCCTCCCATATTCTTCAAAGTTTTGACAAACATCATCTCAATTTGCTCAAGTCTACTCAAGGGTTGCACAGTCAAACCATCCTCCTAAGCCAGTCAAAATTAGGGTTTTGGTTCTTGCAAGGAAGTTTAGGTTTTCAAGGGTCCAATCAAGTCCCATATGCCTATATACATTGTCAAGCATCTACATGTCAAGTTTCAAGACTCACAGCATCAAGTTGCACAGTCAAAAGCCTTAATTGCTTCACAACCAACTATAGGGGTAAAATGGTCATTTGGCAGTCAAAAGTCAAATTTTTTGGTCAACATCTTATTTTGAGACCAAAATCATCATTTGATCAAGTCTTGATCATGATTCCACAAGCATGGCTCAAAAATCATCAAGATGCAAAAGTTTCCATTTTTGGACAGTTGAAAAGTCAACTGTAACTTGACCAATGCATAACTTTTTCATGGTTCATCAGAAAAATCCCATCCAATGCTCATTTTGAAGGGGATGACATTTCCTACAACTCATCTTCACATTCCAAGTCCAAGAAATGCTCTCACAAAAAGTTATCAATTTCTACATTATAGGTCATTTTCAAAAGTCAACAAAAAGGCATTTTAAGTCAAAGACCATAACTTAATATTGGTAAATCAAAATGACATGGGACCAAAGGCATTGGTTAGAGGACTTCAAGACCTTTCCAAAATGTCAAAGAACATGTTCATATGATCAAAATTGAGCAATATATGCATTGGAGAAGTTGGGAAATGTTTGTTAAATGGCAAAAGTCAGCTATCCCTAAAACTTCAATTTTTGACAAAAGGGCCCACTTTCTTCCACTTGATTCAGCCTTGTCATGCCATACCCGTGTCCCATGCTTAATTTCAAGTTCAAACATTTATTTTTCTATTTTATTTAATTTTTATTGATTTAATTCATTTTAAATCCATAATAATTCAAATAAAATCCAAAAATTAATGGAATGGCATCTTTATGGTTTGAATAGCTTTTATGTGTCATGAGCCAGCTACCAAATTCGTGCTAGGCTATTTCTTGCATAAACTCATGGTTTTGCTTCAAGAATGGAAAGTTCTTCAATGGTGTTAAAACAAGAATCCAAAACTTAATTGCACAAGGTTAAGGCTCATCATATCACCTAATTCTCATTCATACCTACATATGCAAGCAGTACAAACCTCATTCACGACCGAGAGATCACTAAAACAGCCAGAGCAAAAGTGCAAAATTTTCTAAAAAGTGAGAGGTCTAGAACAAGGTTGCATGCACTTTGAGATCAAAAGAAGCACGTAGTCTTCCTCCTTGTCATCCCCTGAAGCCAACGCGACCTTTGCCAAGCCCTAAGACCTCCTACACAACACTGTAAGTATTCACGAACAGCCCCCTGAACACGACACCTCAGTTCTCCATTCTTGCATTGTTTCTCAAAAATATTGGCATAATCATGTTGCTTGTTTGATTCCTGACATAACTGCATTATTCAATTCCATTTTTATGCCTTGTATGACAAAATCCGTGCCTAGGGTTTGTATATGTTGTTTTTAGGCGTTTTGTTTTCAGGAGAAATCAGGACAAACCATGAGTATGGATGTGATCAGGGGACCAAGACGAATATGCCCATGGCTTTAGGTGGCGTTTTCATGGCCTGAGGACCAT
This sequence comes from Vicia faba, assembly GCA_948472305.1. Lineage (NCBI taxonomy): Eukaryota > Viridiplantae > Streptophyta > Magnoliopsida > Fabales > Fabaceae > Vicia > Vicia faba. Next base: position 615,508,974 of record OX451740.1, on the reverse strand, counting down.
TTTTGAGGCAGCCTGCGAAACTTCCTGCGGATAAAATCCGCAGGTAAAAAACCTGCAATTTTGTTGAAAAAGATGACTATGTGTTGCACCGTGATTGGCCATTTCAAACCAACACGCGTTTTTTTTGTTTTTTTTAGCATATATGTTGGTTCACTAATATATTAATTACTTGTTATTATTATTTCAATTGAACAAGGCAGCTCAGTTGGTGGATGTGTCACTAAATCATCCCTTGGGACCTGGGTTCAATTCCCAGGTCCCCCAAAATTCCATATTATTTTTTCTAATGCGTTCTTATGCAGGCTTCCAAATAGTGAACACCATAAACCTCACAAATCAGGGCGACAAGTGTCACAAAAGACAGATCCAAAGGCCAAAGGGTGATCCACACCATGTTCCCAGTCAATGCTTCCACACCTGATCCAGAAGTCAACGCAGGCTTGGCAATCAATAGGCCTGGAAATTTCTAAACAAACTCTCAAATCTGGCCCAAACCCCCCTGGGTTTGCATTTTTATTTTTGTCATTTTATTTTTCATTTGCCTTATTTTATTTTTTATTAACTATTAACTAAATAATTATTTTTCCATAAAAATTCAGAAAAACCAAAAAAAACATTTTTATTAATTTCAATTACCTTTTTTTTTGTAAATAAATGCAAATTAATTAATTTAGTCTTTTATTAATTAGGTTTAATTTTAATCCCTTTTTTACAATAAATAAAAATGAATTAGACTTAGGTTTTTTTTTGACACTTTTAATTTCTTTTTTATTTTATTAAAAAAACATAAAACATAAAAAACATTTTTTTTCTTTCTTTTTTTTAATAAATTAATTAATTAATTATTAGTTTTAATTTTAATTAATTGCAAAATGGACAAAATTCAATTCTTTCTCAAAAGGGTCAACACCCTAAAGACATCCCGATTCATTCTTTCGCGCGTATTTTAGTTTCAATTCGTTATTTTGATTATTTATGTAACTGCTTCCGAAAATGTAATAGTTAATTAGGTTTATCTCTTTAGTTACTATTTCTCGCATTCTTATTTTCAAAACGGGTTTTTGTTTTTGGCGATGTATAAACCCGCGCCTTGTAATAGCGTAGATTTACCTTTCCGCACTTTATTTTCCGCACTCTTAACTGTTAATATGCCTGCAAGACTGTATGATAATAAAACCAATCCGTAGCTCACAAATAACATGCAAAGACAATTTAACTGAAAAATAACACACTTGCACATGCCACCCTTAGGGTACGCCTCACTGGTTGCCTCGAACGTGGTCATCAAGTATAGGGTTTCTTAGAGGTCGCCCTCCTGTCTAAAGATCCAGTCGCCTCGAAACGGTTGCCTCGGATACAAAGGATCTAGGGCATTAGGGTTACTTCTAAGGTGTCCTACTATTGCTTTGGTGACCACACATGTCCCTTAATCGAATTGACCCGAATACCTCCAACGACGGTGCTACCTACCCTTCAATGGTGGGATAGCACTGTCTAAAGGACTTTTACACAGCCTAATTCCTTAGAGTAGGTAGATCTCATGGGTACTTGCTCTTTCCAAAACAAATAAAAACAACTTTTCGCACCTACACTTTCTAAAAGTTTTCAAACAAATTTTTCATACACTCTTGAGGACAGATACAAGAGTTACTTAGAAATTTTTCAAACGAAACTTTTTTTCAAAACCCACACACACTTGAAAAGCAAAAAATCTTTTGAAAACATAAGAGCAAGCACCTAAGAGCCCATGGATAACCATGGATAGAAAGGGTGCTAACACCTTCCCTTTCTATAAATCTACCTCCCGAACCGAGAGACATCTCAAAGAAGGAATGTTGCTGTGCTTTTGTCCTTTCCATGTTGGAGAACATAAAAGACGGTGGCGACTCTTGCTTACCGCGACATTTTGCGAACCAGCTTAAAAAACAGTCAGTTCTATTTCCATCGATCACAGAAGCACTTTTTTTATTAAGCTTGAATTGAACCTAGGTTGAATTTGAATTGTGAAATTGAAGTCATTGTTAGTATATCTCAATACTAATTTTTAGAATTGGTAGGATTTGACATGTAAATCTAACATAGAATTTTTCTTGTAGAACTTTAGCACACTAGGTGTTTGTTCAAATTCCTCTTAGAACTAACATAGAGTAGAAATTGACATAGAGTATACTTTAGAACATGTGCTTGTGCTAGTTTTGTGTTGATTCTTGATTTTGATCACGGCTAGATTAGGAATTGGTTGAATTGACATATTGTTGTGATTCTAATTTCCTAGTTTGTTCACTAACATTGTGTTGATTGATAATTGTTGTTGATGTGATTCAAGGTAACATACTAATATAATGCTTTCAATTCACCATTTATATGCTAACAATTGATGCCAATTAGATGTATGTGCTAACATTTGTTCAAGTTACTAACACTTTTCTCTCTTTTTACATAATGCTTGAATTTTGTTATTTGATGTGATTTATTTTGTTTGGTAATTTCTTGAGTTGAGATAGTTTCCAATAGACTCAAGCATCATAAAAAAACATATTTGACACAACTTGGCTTGAGTTTAGTGGAAATTTGCTCAACACTTGAAAATTGACCAAAATTAACATAATCAATGTTTTTGTCGTAACTTTTAATTCGTGATGAGTTTTTTCGAGTTTTCTTAATGAAAACCGATTTTATCAAGCCATCCAAAGCTCTTTGTGCAAACAGTTTTCGATTTGAAAAATTTTCGGGTGAAATTTGACCGAACCGACCGCATTTTAGAAACAGTTTGCTTGTGTATACGTTCCATAATTTTCATAATTCATTCAGGTAAATTTTTGAAGTTACGCCGATATTTCGGGTTCACTTTTATAACATGTACTTTTTTTTGCTTGTAATATGGTATTTTACACTAATTCTTGTTTGTGATAACACCATTTTCCTTAGTTTGTGTAACCTCTAGTTTATGATGATGTTAACTTAGTTTAGTTTACATAGGCTAATAGCATAGCACTACTAACTTGTGATTTATTCTCTAATGCTAAGTTGCTTACATAACCTTTGCTATGACATTAACATTGTTGCTGCTTTCACACTTTGCCCATGTTCCCTCAATTTCAACTTTATGTGCAATTTCTAAGTTTGTAGATATTTGTTGACTCTTGCTAGCAATACTTATTTGTTTGAGTTGTGACATGTTCCAAATAGCTCAAGGCATCCTATAAACTCTTTTCAAATGCCAAAATTTGAGCCAATTGGAAAATGACACAAACACTCAAATTTTCCGACTCTTATAATATAATCGGTGTTTTTGTCATAACTCTTGATTCATGATGAGTTTTTTCGACTTTTCTTAATGAAAACCATATTTTTCGTTTCAGGCATTTTTTATCACTTTTTTCGCTATTGCACAGAATTATAAAATGGCCTAAAAGTCTTGTTTCTGGGCTGAATTAATTAAAATCGACCTTGTTTTTTAGTCTGTTGGGACGTTTGTAATCAACCGTGTAAATTTCGTTTAATTCCAAGCAACTAATTTTTGATGCATTTTTCCGAATTCGTCGATTTTGGTTTCAATTAATACGTGTAGAGTTTCTTTGAATTTCATTTTACTTGCATCCATGTTTAACTATCAATAGTGTACTAATGCATTTGATTTTGCTTGATTCAGATTCCTTATGTGCTTACTTTGTAAATTGACATAACATTTTTTTATTGTTTCATGTTCTTTTCCAGATTTCATGTATTGAGCTCATGTTACAACTTTTAGTTGCTCTCTTGTTATTTATAACTTGTTTGTTGAGTTTGTATAAGGATTCCATAGAGATATTTCGACACCGCTCGCTTGCTCGGTATTCCACTTTATTTGTGGGATACCGCATCTTTTTGTCGGATTCTCAGTGCTCCACTTTATGTGTGGGGCACCACCTTTGCTCATCACTTTTTCCCTCGTGCGAGGAGTATTGGTCGTTGTGTTATATATATTATTGTTGCTTGCAGGTTATTTGCACGGTTGTGTACGATACACACCGTTGTCTTTGCATTTTGATGCATTACACATATTCTGACACTGCGTGTTGTGGATGCTTAGTTTGTACGAGGACCTCTGGGTTTCTTAGTTGCTTTTGCTATTGTATACAGATTTCTATTCGTTTGGTATATTTCTACTGGTCGATTTATCTCTTTCTTCATTTACCGCTTACTTGGGATTGGGAGTCCAAGCCATTTGGCAGGAAATTCTGGAAGTCCTCACTAGGAGGCTCTGTTTGTGATTGTTTACTATTTTTTGCTTGCATAGCAGGATGATGGTTTTAGGTCCTTTTGTGGAAACCATTCCTAAGTCCTCATGAGTAGGCAAGTGGAGAGGGTTAGTAATCAACCCCTGCACTCCATCGTCTATGTTGTTCCTATGCTCACTTTTTGCAAGTAGATGCTCTGAACATGGGCCTATGATCTGAATGATTCTAAGCCCTATTAAGGCAAGTGAAAAGGGTTTATACAATTGAATCCCCACGATTTCTTTAGCTCGTGTTGACTGACACTGATTCTCGGTGTACGCATACACCTTGTGTTGTACCAAAAAAATTCCCTCTCATTTTACTCAACACATGCCCATTGAGATCCTCAACTTGCTCAAGGATACCCAAGAATTGACCAGACAAACTCTCTCCTAAGGTAGTGTATCTCAAACTAGGGTTTCCATTTTCATCAAGGTGGGTGAACTCCAAAGACCTCATATTCTATCCATGGTCCTAATATGTTCTCAAGACCCTCCATGTCAAATTTCAAGCCATGCACAAGAAGTTTGCTCAGACAACTGCTCAAATGCTTGAGAATCGATTGTATCAGGTCAAAAGTCAACTGTGGCCCACATACAGTCAAACTTCAAGATTTTTGGTCAACATCAACATTTTGAAGTTATATCCATCATTTTATCAAGGGTTGATCATGATTCCTCAAGGAATGCCCCAAATTCATCAAAACCCAAAAGTTGCTAAGTTAGGGTTTCTCAGGAAAAGTCAACCAAACTTTGACCAAGCATAACTTCCTCATACTTTATCAGAAATTTTCCATCCAAGGCTCATTTTGAAGAATGGAAAATTCCCTACAATTCATCTTCATCCCTCAAGTTCAAAATATGCACTCACAAAAAGATATGAATTTCCATATTATAGGTCCTTTTGAAAAGTCAACAAAAACACTTTTTAGGTCAAAGCTTCTTACATGAAAATGGAAGACCCGATTGAGATGATACCAAAAGGGTTGTTTAGGGGACATCCTAAGCTTTCTAAAAAGTACAATAACACCTATCTAGGGTTAAAATTGGAAGAGATATGCTTTGTCAAAGTTGACCTTTTTTGCAAATTTTCCAAAAGTCAAATATGCTCAAAAATGCATTTTTTGCCAAATGGGCCTAACTTTTTATGCTTGCACCTCACTCATAACATGGTCCAAGAACCAAATATTCACCCACACATTATTTACTTCATTTTTCATTTTATTTTTATTTTTTATTAATTAAAAATTGAATTAAATCAAATAAATGACAAATAATAGCAAAGATTTGTTTTGATCAGATTTTTTGACAGGATCACAAGTTAATTATGCTGGCATATCAAGATAAAATAGAATCAAAGTTAATTGGCACAAGAATGGCATGATTAGGCCAAATTTAGAAGGATATCATACTACATGAAAACCGAATCAAATCTTCAAAAATTGCAAGGATACTAGCTATTTTTATAACCCTAATTCACTTAGGGATATATAACGAACAAGGTCATGCACAAAAATGGGAGGTAGCAGTCGTGGAAAGCACAAGAACAAACTCAATTTCTTTGAAAAAAATAAGGGAATCAGTTTCAAGCTTGGAGGCCAATTCAAGCCATTATAATGTTGCCAATAGATTGCTGGACATCTCAGGAACGTAACTGGATCAATTGCAAGCCTGTTCACGCCCAGAAACGCACGCTACAGACCCACGGTTTGCCTTCTCTAGCTTGAATCTATTTTACAATTTACGCATGATTAATCATTCTTAAACATTGCATTGTGTTTATATTGTCATTTGCAACGTTTTGGTTTATTTGATTTTGCATTTTGATGCTTATATCCAGAGTTGCCATTATTAGGGTTTGAGAGGCCATTTTAGGGTTTCTCCATACAGGTTAAATTGGCCAACAAAAAGGGTACTAGGATGATCGTAGCATCAAGACCAGTCGAATCATGGTCTTTAATTTCATTTATCATGTGTATTTCTTGATGTTTGAAGCACACAGGTTATGGCTACAGACGTTTGTTTGTGGGTAAAAAGCAGGGACCTAAAATGACGGAGGAGGAAGAAGATGATGAGGTGTTCAGTCACCATTGGGCTGTTTAAATGTTGGCGCACGTTTTTCTTTTGATTCATTAATCCATTCCATTTCATATAATACCTATTGTTTCTATTATACTAACAGAAAAAGCAAGTGTTTCAGTTGGTAAAGCGCGCATGATTTGTTTTATTTCTCCTTCACAGATCCTATGCATCACCATCCCAAGCGTCTGCCATGTGCCATCAACATCCAGCCATGGGATTCACCATCAGTCCAATCCAACGCCCCCCTGCCAGAGAATATGGTACACCATCAGGAGGGAGCACCACTGGATCCAGCGTTGACTGGGCTTCAGCTTGGTGGGCCTAAGCAAATTTCAAAATACACCCCCCTGATTTCTTCAACAAGCATGCTAATTTTTATGTTTTTTTATTTCTTTTATTTCTTTTATTTGTTTAATTATTTATTTTTACAAATTGATCATTTTTTTAATTAATCATAAAAAACAATAAATCACAAAAAACACCAAAAATCTTTTTTCATAAAAAATATTTTATTTCTTTAATTAATTAATTTAATTAAATTAGGGCAATTGAATCTTATTTTTCATGATTAAAACTAATTAGAAATTAGGGTTTAATTTTTGTATATAATTAATTTTTTCTTCAAAAATAACTTAAGTATTTTTTCTCAAATTAGATTTTTTAGGTTTTCTAATCGTCCTCGCGTTTAATTCGTCGCACGTATTTTAATTACTTTTTAAATTATTTTTGTAACTGCTTCGAGGGTGTAATAGACTTAATTAGGTTTTAATTCCGCATTTTATTCTCAGTCAAATAATTTTGTATCTGCGAAAGCCATGTAATAGTTAGGATTTCTATTCCCGCACTTTAATTTCCGCAATTATAAACTGTTAGATGTATGCTAATAGGATTGTATGGCAAGAATATTTGAAAATTAAAACGGTAGAAAACCCTAAATATACAAAGACAAATTAACTGAAAAAGCTCACTCACACATGCTCACTCCTAGGGTTTACTCCACTTCGGTTAAACGGTCATGAAGTATAGGGTTTGTTAGTGGTTGTCCTCTAGCTCCGAAAGATCTCAAATGACCCATACGGATGTTGCCTCAGAAAAATATCTTTAAGGCTTTAGGATGATTACTAACACCTCCTAACATTGCTTTTGTGACCGTATCTGCCCCTTCGAATGTCCCTTAAAACTCCAACGAAGATGCTACCTATCTCTCAATAATGGGATAGCATTGTCTAAAAGGAAAACGAACAGACTTTTTCGAGTAGGTAGATTAGTTCTAAAGTATTTGCTCAAACAAACAAAAACTTTTTCACACCAAACACTTTCCCGAACAAAGTTTTCAAAAACAACTTCGTAACACTCTTGAGGACAGAAACAAGGGTTAAAACGAAGTAAAACACAACTTTTCAAAACAAGCACACACAAGCAATTTCAAAATGAGCAAGTACCTAAGAGCCCGTGGAAAATCACAGATAGAAAGGGTGCTAACACCTTCCCTTTCTATAATCTACCCCCGTACTCAGAAATATTCTCGAAAAAAGGTTTTTTCTGTTCTTTTTCCTTTTCCTTAGTTGGATGAAATAAAATTCGGTGGCGACTCTTGCTTACCGCGACATTTTGTAAACAAAAAATGCAAAACGCAAACCAATATTAACAGTCGGTTCTGCAACCGTATCATAGAACTGGCGACTCTGCTGGGGAATAATAAAGTGGGGTATACCTTAGGATCTAGGTCATTTCAAAATTACTTTCTTGTTTGTTTGCTTTATTCTTAAAGGGTTTTGCTTGGGTTACTATAGATCCTACACCCAGATATGGGGAGACTTATTAGGTAAACAGCAGTAGATCGTGGAGACTGTACGACATAGACCGACATGGTTTAAGCGGTGGTTGTGTTGGTGTATCACTTTGGTTGGTACTGGTATCCTTCGTGGGTAAACGAGGAGAATACGGGGCCTCCGCGTGGTATCGTGAAGCACTAACGGACCTTAGAACCTTAGTTGAACAAACTTAGCAATTAGAAAGTAGTGAGATAGCCGGCCTCGGTATAGAGCTGAGGATTGGTTGATACTCGATGCTACACTCATTGAGATCAGACTTTCGGGATATTTCAGCCGCAAGAAAAGATTGTTTGAGCTGAAACAATGCCCGATAAAGGATGGTCAGTGATATTGAGAATCTTTAGAACCCGATTACATTTTAAGACAGGTTTGAAACCAACTAAACTTCAAGAGGGTATGACCTTTAACCTCATGCAAGCCTTAAACCTAAGAACTTGGTGTGATTTGTCTGTGTTTGCTATACTTGTGGTTTATCATGACATCATGCATTATAACATAGCATCCATTCTTATTGCACTAACCATTTCAAAGACCAAGGGAATTTATCTTTGTTCTGTTTTGCAGATCATGGCTTCCGTTCGTAGAAACACTATCTGAATCAGCTTTGTGAAGATACCTTCCCAACTCAAAGACCTAGTGTCAAAGGTTTCTGAAACTTCTGCATTTACTAAGAGACATGGTCGACTTCTCAACCTGGTTACTTCAAACTTTGATGAAAAGATGATGAGTGTACTCTTTCAGTTCTTTGATCCCAAGCACCACTCCTTCACCTTTCCAGACTATCAGTTGGTGCCTACCATGGAAGAATTCTCTCAGCTGTTGGATATACCCATTCTTGAACAGTTGCCCTTCACAGTTCTGGAAGAAGTTCCCAAGCCAGAAGTCATTGCCGCAACTTTGTGTCCGAAATGGGCCGGCGTGGTATCTAATTGGGAAACGAGAAGCGGAGTCAAGAGTTTTCTAGGCAAGTTTCTGATAGACAAGGCCCAGCTGTTTTGGGATGATATGGATTTTCAGGCTTTTGGGGAGGTCTTGGATCTTCTAATCTATGGGTTAGTTATATTCCCTAATCCAGACTCATTCATAGATGTGAATGCTATCAAGATCTTCCTCTCTCGCAACCCTGTGCCTACCTTGCTCAGATATTTTGCGTACTCTCCATACTCATACCATGAAGAGAAGAGGGGTTCTTATGTGTTGCATGCCATTGCTGTCGAGGTGGTTTATTTCTCACCTCCCTAAGTCCATACTGAAGAATGAAGAAGGTTTAGGTTGGTCACAAAGGATAATGTCACTCACTCACATGGATATTCTCTGGTACTCCCGAGCTATGGAAAACACTGCTATTATTGACCGCTGCGGGGAGTACCCTAATGTCCCATTACTTGGCATCAGAGGGGGTATAACCTACAATCCTTGTTTATCTTTGTGACAATTTGGTTACACTCGAAGACATGGTCCCCATGAGTTACTTATCGAGGGAATTGTATTCAACTATGAGGATGATGTTCAAGAGTATCGCCGGAGGTTCATGCGAGCTTGGGGCATGGTAAACCGATCTGGCGCCAGGGCTTTGGGGCCAAACACTTCCATTCCTATGGAACCTTACCTCCAATGGATACGATCTCACGCCTAGAAGCTTATGATGCCCTATATGGCCATTTTACCAGTGATTGTGGAACCCACTACTGAAGGGAGTATTCCTTACACAGTTCGCTATCCTGATATACCCGCTGATCTTGGAGAATTATAGAGGTCTTGGATTCAGTTGAAGAAGGAGCGAGATACTTACAGGGATCAGTTCTATGCTCAGGAGAGGAAGGTTTTAGAGCTCACAAAGCAACTCTATGAGGAAAGAGGACTCAATGCTTATCTCGGAACGAAGAGGAAGCATCCAGGGAATTTTGATTTCTTTTCTAGTTTTAGATTTGCTTTTAATTGTAACGCCTAAAAGGAATTTGAACTTTGAATTCAGCTAATAAAATCTTTGTTTTATTTTGGTTTGCAAATTTAAATTTCCCCAAAGTCTTTGAAATCATTGCATGCACATCCCATTCATAGCATTGCATGTACATGTACCATTACAGGTTTCTCATCTTCTTCGCTGTTTATTTCAGCAGAAATGTCTTCCGAACAAAGTATCAAGGATCTTCAAGCACAAAACGCCCAGTTCTAGCAAATGTTCATAAATCTGGCAAAAGGGCGGGAGGATCTGAAATCCCTCATCCTGGAAGAGAGAAAGAAAAAGAAGAAGGTTGTCGGTATTCTGAATAGGGGCAGAAGGTTTGGAGGGCTGTTGAAGTGACAAGTCGATCTGACCTCTTCATCCAAAGAAGGGGAGAATTAAGAAGAAGAGACAAGAGAGAAGGATCTCAGTCCTGCAGTTTCTGAAAATGATACCGACTATAATAATGAGCAGTATCCTCCTGCTGAGGATAGATACAAGCAGTTGGAAGATCGTTTGAGTGCTATGGAAGTCCAGAGGATACCTGGGTTAGATTTCAAAGAATTGGGATTGGTATCGGGAGTGGTCATCTCGCAGAAGTTCAAAGCTCCAATTTTTGCAAAGTATGATGGGGTGTCCTACCCAAAACTCCATCTCCGCTCTTATGTCAGAAAGATTCAGCCCCACACCGCTGATAGAAATTTATGGGTTCATTTCTTTCAAGATAGTCTGTCAGGGACTCAACTTGAATGGTTCTACCAACTGGAGGGAGCCAATGTCCGAAATTGGGAAGATTTGGTTGCTGCTTTCTATAAGCAGTATCAATATAATGCCGACCTTGCTTCTACTCGTACTTAACTCCAGATTATGTCCATGGGTGCAAGTGAAGGCTTTAATGACTATGAACAGAAGTTGAGAGACTTGGCTGGAAGAGTCCAACCCCCGTTGTCTGATAGGGAGTTGGTTGATATGTTTCTGGGGACGCTATCTGGCCCATTCTTCAATCATTTGATTGGCAGCTCATCAGTTGGTTTCACCCAGCTGATTTTTACTGGAGAGAGAGTAGAAGCTGGGATTCGGAGCGGCAAGATACAGAAGGATGCCTCTTCGAGTTTGGTAAAGAAGCCTTTTGCTGGTAAGAAGGAATCCAGTGCCATATATAGCCCGAGGGGCCAAAACAGGGCCGAACATCGTCAGACAGTAAGTGTCGTAATGATACCTAGGCCTGCAGTTGCTCCATAATGAAACAATCAACAAAGGGTGGAAAGACCACAATGGCAGTTTACCCGAATCAATATGACATTGGCTGAAGTTCTACCTCATCTGATGAGATCCAACTTGGCAACCTTGAAAGAGGCTCCCAAGAATCCAAATACCACATCTCCCCGATATAATCCAAATGCTCGGTGTGCATATCATTCTGAGAGTCCTGGCCACAATACAATGACTGCTGGGCTCTAAGAAATAAGGTACAAGATCTGATTGAAGCCAAGGAAATTGAGTTCGATGCTCCGGAGAAGCCCAATGTCATAACTGCTCCCATGCCTAAGCACAGTCGTGGAGTTAATGCTATTGATACTGACTTATTTGTGACCTTGGTGGATGAAGTTTTTACTCCTCTCATGACTATGAAGAAGAATTTGTTGTTGGTCGGTTTATTTCCGGGTTATGGAGAAGGTTGCCACATGTGTTCATTTCTACCTTCTGGTTGCCATTTGCTGAAGTCAAGTGTTCAACGCTTGATGGACAAGAAAGAAATTTTGTTCGAGAAAACTTTGGTTCCAGTTGTTCCATCTGAAGACATTGCCATTATAACCATTTACGCTAATCCTTCCAAGGCCTCCTCGAGAAGACCTGTTAGGATTACATCTGCTCCAAGAATCGCTCCGCTAATAATCATTGTTCCTGGTCCTGTCCTGTATGTCTCGGACAAGGCTGTCCCCTGGCATTATGGTGTCGATGTGTGCTATCATGGCATCAAACAAGATTTGAAAAATGAAGAGGTTGATCCTGATATTGGTAACATTTTCGGAATCAGCAAGGTTACCCAAAGTGGAATGGTCTTCTCTCCTGAGATTTCCCCTAAGACTATCGACAAGCCTATTGTTATTCCATCTGTTGTTCCTGCTAGTACATCAACTACTGCTCCTGTTCTTACTCCATTTATTACCCATGTTGGTGAGTCATCTGATACTCGCAGAAAAGAAGTTATAGGCGAGCCTGCCCGGACGCAGGTGCCTAGAAAAATTGTTGTGGAAGCCTCTAAGCAAGAGATATAGGAAATATTGAAAATAACTAAAAAGAGCGACTACAATGTGGTCGAGCAGCTGGGGCAAACCCCCTCAAAGATATCCATGTTATCCCTGCTGTTGTGCTCCGAGGCCCATGTGAAGGCTTTGATTGCATTCCTCAAAACTGCGCATGTGCCGCAAGAGACTTCAGCTGATCAATTTTTAAAGATTGCGTGGCTAGCCTGAGTGCTGACAATGGACTGGGTTTTTCATATGCAAATTTGACACCGAAGGGAAGGAAGCATAATGATGCTCTGCATGTCTCGATTGAATGCAGGGGCACCACTATGGCTCATGTGTTGGTAGATACTGGGTCTTTGCTGAATGTTCTGCCCAAGAAGGCATTGGACCAGTTGGATTGTGAGGACTTGACTTTAAAGCCTAGTAACATTGTGGTAAGGGCTTTTGATGGGTCAAAAAGAATGTTGCACAAGGAGGTGGACATCCCTGTTAAAGTGGGTTCTCAGACCTTTGGGTCTACCTTCTATGTGATAGACATCAGGCCGTCGTATTCTTGTTTGCTGGGTCGTCCTTGGATCCGCGAGGCTGGGGTAGTTACTTCCACACTACACCAAATGCTAAAATATCCGGTAAAAGGGAAGATTGTCACTGTGTGGGGGTGAAGAGGAGTATATGGTGAGCCACCTAAATTCCTTTCGGTACATAGAGATGGACGGGGAATTCATAGAAACTCCTTGTCATAACTTCGAAGAGGTCCCCCAGATCTCGGCACCAGGTGAAGCTACTACTAGCAACAAACCTCATCATAAGTGGCTTCTCTCAAGGACGCCAGGGCCATAGTTGAATAAGGTGGGTGTACCAATTGGGGTCAGCTCCCTGATTTCACTCACAAAACTGACAAATTTGGTTTGGGCTTTACTACAGGGGCTCAAAGGGCTGTTTGACGCGCTCGGGCTGGAGGACTTCCCCTACGCATCAGCAATCATGGGGTTAATGTCATTGAAGATAGTGAGGAAGACTCAGACATTGACAGTTGGATCTACCCAACTACCAACGGTGGACCAAGTAACTGAACAGATAGGGACTTTATACCAGTTTCTTTTATTCCGACATGGGATTCACCATCAGTCCAATCCAACGCCCCACCTTCCAGAGACTATGGTACACCGTCAGGAGGGAGCACCACTGGATCCAGCGTTGACTGGGCTTCAGCTTGGTGGGCCTAAGAAAATTTCACAATACACCCCCTGATTTCTTCAGCAAGCAGGCCCATTTTAATGTTTTTTTATTTCTTTTATTTATTTTATTTGTTTGATTATTTATTTTTACAAATTGATCATTTTTTTAATTAATCATAAAAAAAAAATCACAAAAAACACCAAAAATCTTTTTTCATAAAAAATATTTTGTTTCTTTAATTAATTAATTTAATTTAATTAGGGCAATTAAATCTTATTTTTCATGATTAAAAGTAATTAGAAATTAGGGTTTATTTTTCATGATTATGGTTTAATTTTTTCACTCGCACGTGCTCACTCCTAGGGTTTACTCCACTTTGGTTGCCTTCGGTTAAACGGTCATGAAGTATAGGGTTTGTTAGTGGTCGTCCTCTAGCTCCGAAAGATCTCAAATGACCCATACGGATGTTGCCTCGAAAAAAAGATCTTTAAGGCTTTATGATGATTACTAACACCTTCTAACATTACTTTTGTGACCGTATCTTCCCCTTCGAATGTCCCTTAAAACTCCAACAACGATGCTACCTATTTCTCAATAATGGGATAACATTGTCTAAAAGGAAAACGAATAGACTTTTTCGAGTAGGTAGATTAGTTCTTAAGTACTTGCTCAAATAAACAAAAACTTTTTCACACCAAACACTTTCCCAAACAAAGTTTTCAAAAACAACTTTGTAACACTCTTGAGGACAGAAACAAGGGTTAAAACGAAGTAAAACAAAACTTTTCAAAACAAGCACACACAAGAAATTTCAAAATGAGCAAGTACCTAAGAGCCTGTGGAAAACCACGGATAGAAAGGGTGCTAACATCTTCCCTTTCTAATAATCTACCCCCCGTACTCAGAAATATTCTCGAAAAAGGTTTTTTTATGTTCTTTTTCCTTTTCCTTAGTTGGATGAAATAAAAGTCAGTGGCGACTCTTGCTTACCGTGACATTTTGCAAACAAAAAACGCAAAACGCAAACCAGTATTAACAGTTGGTTCTGCCACCGTATCACACCTTGTCTTTTTATCCCTGATCTTTCTTTCCCTGGTAATTAATATCGCGGTTAAGAACCTATTATATTTCCAAAGTTTAATAGCTTGGTTGACTCGGGTAATTTGCTCCCCTTGGTTATGGCTTGACCCTTGGTTGATGCTTGGTTGCTTGTCTATGGAGGGACCCACCCTTTTACTACTTGGCATGTGCCTTGTAGGTGTTTGATATTCGAGTGATGCTCGAGCTTTTATTTGTTCATATATTTTTCCATCTATTTGTTTGATTCTTGTCACAGGATCTGTGATGTTTTGCCATCTCCTTTTGGATGTTTCATCATCCATTCTCGTACTTTCTCTTATGATAGTGTGACTTCTCTTGCGTCTCTTTTATGAGATATTTTCCATGCTCCCTTAGGATTGCTTGGATAGGATTAGTCCTCGAGCTAGACATTAGGATAGGTATCCATGCATGCTAATATAGGGTAGAGATTTCTATTTGAAAACACAAATTTAGGATCCTTACATTAATACTAAAACTCCTTTCTTGGCAATGCATAAAACATCTAACAACTTTCAAATCCTTCTTTAAGGTAAAAAATATCAACCAATGCAAATTTTTTCCGCCTTCGGGCCTTTCTTTCAAACTTTTCAAAAGAACATGTTAATTCACTTTTGTGCTGACGCGTGAGTCTCCAAAGGTCGAGCTGCGGCAGAAGGAGAAATTAATATTGTTCATTAAAAAATACAAACCCACCAAAACAAGTGAGTCGAAGTACAGTAACTCTGATTCCTCAAAAAGGATATGTAGGCATTGGGGTAGGGCCCAAGCGAGCACAACTTTATTTTCCGTACATCATTTTCTGTTTTCTATTACATGTATTCCCTCTTTGCATTTTATTTTTAGCTCTTAAGCATTATATTTGAACACACCCTTTGATTAGAACAACAAGAGTAGATATTATAGAGTACTACAGGCGTGAGGGGTGCTAATACCTTCCCCTCGCATAATAGACTCCCTTACCCGTACCTCTCGGTCGTTCGAACTTTATTTCAACCTTATCAAGTTTACTCGATGTTCACCTTTCCCTTCCCATGTGATAAAAAATGTTTGATGGCGACTTCATTAATTTCATCTTGATAGCAGTCAGTCCTTTCATAAGAAGAACATCTTCTAGTCTAGGAAGTCCAGTACAAGCTAACTTTCTTACTCCCTTAATTTCACCTTTACCCTCATCTTAAAATGTGACAAAACTGGTGGAATAAGACTTGATATCCACTAAATACCTCTTGACCCCTATCATATGTCTAAAGCAACCACTGTCAAAGTACCAGTCTTCTCTAGATGAAGCTCTAAAATAAGCATAAGCTATAAGGTTTATATCTATATCCTTAGGTTTCCACTCCTTTCTAGTTTTAATAATCATATGATTAGCCCTAAGTTCTGTTGGGTGTTTTGGAAAACCATACAGTCTATAATAGAAGGACTTTAAATTCCCATATTTACCACAATAATGGCATTTCCAAGGCAAAAACTTGACTTTAGTTTGATTTTCCTGATGTCTGGTAGGATGTTGTAACATTTGGTCAGACATCATGGGATCATACTTCCTTTCTGGAGGAATAAACTTTGTCACAGGGGTTTTTCCTTTCAGAGATTGGTAATCAAAACCTATACATTTTAAGTTTCCACCCCCTTTTCCAACTTGAAGAATTTCATCTAACATATCAGACCCATTGTTCAACATTCTTACTGATTTGGTCATGTTTTCAAATTTAAAATTTAATAAGGTTACCTCATTTCGAAGATCAGAGACAATAGATGACAAATTCTCTTTTTCAGCCTACAGTTGGGCTATGATCCTCTTATGCTTTTCTGTTGTCTTACACATTTCTTCACTAGTGACACAAATCTCTTTGTAGGTAGCTACCAGTTCTTTAAAATATATATCCTCATCACAAGATTCATCATCAAATTCATATCTACTAGTGAAGGATGTAACATGCTTACCAGTTTCATCAACAGGTTCACCTTCAAAATTATCATCATCCGACCAAGAAATAGACAAGCCCCTCTTGTTTTTCTTGAGGTATGTGGGAATTTCTGATCTAATGTGACCAAAACCTTCAGATTCATGACATTGAATACCTCTTTCTTTATTTGGCTTATCCTATGTTCCTCCTTTTCTTTGAAAGTCACTATTTTTGTTGATGTCGAAAGAGATGTTCTTGACATTTTATCTTACCTTCCTATCCATGTTCTTCAGCACCTTACTGAATTGCCTCCCAAGAAGCACAATATCATTATCAATTTGTTCATCACTCTACATGTCACATTGAGCCTCTTCATCATTAGTATTGGAGATAAAAGTTATGCTTTTGTTCTTATTTTCAGATCTAACATTAATAGCCAATTCAAAAGTCTGAAATGACCCAATAAGATCCTCCACTTTCATGTTGTAGATGACTTGGGCTTCTTCAATAGTTGTGACCTTCATGTCAAACTTCTTAGGCAAGGACTTGAGGATTTTCTAACAAGCTTTTCCTTTGATATCTTGTCTCCCAAGGCACTAGCTAAATTGGCAATATCAAGAATATTCGTGTGAAAGTCATGAATACACTCATCATCCTTCATCCTGAGATTCTCAAATTTTGTGGTGATAAGTTGAAGTCTTGACATTTTGACTTTTGATGTGCCTCATGAGTGGTTATAAGGATTTCCCATGCATATTTGGCCACAGTACATGTATTATTAAGCTGAATATATTTTTGTCAACACCATTAAATAAGGCATTCAAAGCGTTGGAGTTTACAAGAGCAAGTTCATCTTCTTCCTTAGACCAATCCTCTTATGGGTTTAATTTAGTTGTATCCTTCCTATCTTTGTCTGTCAACATAGGATGTACCCAACCCTTGATAACTGCTTTCCAAATTTTTCTATCCATAGATTTTAGAAAAGCCACCATAAGTGTTTTCCAATAGTCATAGTTGGTGTTATCCAACATGGGTGGTCAATTAGTATTTCCTCCTTCCTTGTCCATAGTGCCAGAAAATATCTTCCCTGTAGCTCATCCAAAAATAGAACAGGGTTCCTGCTCTGATACCAATTAAAATTCTGGCGCAACAAGACAGATGTCGTATACAATGTCACAACACCAATATGCCAAAATGCTACGTCGAGAGCAATTTAAGACATTGTAACAACAGACAGAATAATAAACAATTTAAAGTACTTTGCAGAAAGTAATTAACACATGCCAATTGTTAACCTAGTTTGGTGCAACATCGCCTACATCTGAGGGTATCCAAGCCAAGAAGGAAATCCACTATAGCAGTATTAGTTTGAAGTTCTAAACAACCTTTGGTTTTACAAAATTTGCACCTAATCATTACCCATGTAATTTATATCTAAGACACTATTAGATATGAGACCCGCTCCCTTCCCTTCAATCACATAACAGTGATGACAACAATAACAACAAAAACAAGACACACTTTCGATGAAACATAATCCACTATTGCTTAAAAGCTTATGGGTGATTCACAATTACAACTCAAAACTCAATCCAACTCAAGCATCAAATAGGTACAAGAGTGGCTTACAAAGAACAAATAACAATGAACAAACTAAACCCTAATTGATACTTTCACATAATGGCTTAGTTGTCTTCTTAGGTTTAGATACTTTCTTTTTATAGTCAAAGAAATAACTTGGGCTTGAAGATCAAATATGGATAAACAACCCTAAAAATCAAATCAAATCTTCTGCACACAATTAGGAAAATAATATAATGTTCCCCTAAATGTTTTGACATCCAATCTTGGATACAACAGCAAGGTAAAATATTCTGGAACAAAATATAATTTTTCATTAAATGTTTTGACATCTACAGTGCAATCTTCTGCATAATATTCTGCTTTATATTCTGCATAATGTTCTGGTGCAAAAGTATAATGTTTCCTTAAATGTCTTAAAATCAAATCTTGAGAAACAAATCTTCAAATATCTCATGCTAAAACAAATCTTCGGGAAATTAAATCTTCAGATACATATGTAATACGGTGGGACAACTGACTTTTGGGTTTTGCATTTTATCGCAAATGTTGCGGATAGCAAGAATCACCACCATCTTTTCTTTTATCCGATAAAGGAAATGGTGAAAAGAACAGGAAAGACCTTTTGAGAATTTTCTGAGTAAGGGGGTAGGTTATGAAAAGGGAAGGTGTTAGCACCCTTTTCATCCGTAGTTTTCTACGGGCTCTTAATCACTAGCTCACTTTTGAAAATGCTTTGTGATGGTGTATGTTTGAAAATATTTTTAAAATGCCTAAGCGCGACAATTTTGTAATGATTCTCGTATCATTGAGAATGTATACAAAATATTTGTTTTGAAAATATTTTTGAAATAAAGTGTTGTTTTGTGAAAATATGTTTTATTTTGAAAAGTTTGTGAGCAAGCGACTACAAGTGTTCTACCTACTCAAAAATGTATTTTTTTTCATTTCCTCCTCCTTAAGATAGGGCTATCCTACTATTAGTTAGTAGGAAGCCCTATCATTGGATGTGAGGGACAGACGTGGATCATCGTACAGTCATAGAAGGCAACTTGTGGGACACTTTAGCAATTTTTTTGTAAGGGACTAAGATCGTTTACCAAAGGCAACATCAAAGGGTCATCGAGGGACTACGATCTTTTAACTGAGGGTATTTGCCAAAGCGTCCCACGTTCGAGGGACATGGCTGTTGAAATCCGAGGCAACAAGTGAGGGTCGCCCTAGAGGTGCGCATGCACGAAGTATTTTGATTTCAAGTATTTATCTTGAAATTAGGGTTTTGCTATCAGTTGATTTTAATCTTGCCATACAAACCCTAATTACTAACAGTAATAAGGAAAGAAATAAATTGCAGAAATTAAATATTCTACGCTATTACAATGCTCCGGGAATGGGGCTACAAATTTATGAATGGGGGTGAAAATCAGTAAACCTTAATTAAAACTATTACAGACTATTAGCAGTTACAATATTGGAAAATTGTAATGCGAAATTAAATTGCGCGAAGATGGTGAAAAGGGGAAAGATAATTAATAAACCCTAAAATAATTCTAAGTGTTTAAGAAAATATTTTGTTGTTTTTGTTTAGAAAAATAATTGGAAGTGATTAATAAAATCTAATTCTTAGTTAATTTACAAACTAATCATTTAAAATAAAACAAGGTGAATAAATTAAATTAATTTTAATTATCAAAAATTAAATTAATTAATCAAAAACCTAAATCTAAAATTTTCATGATTTTATGATTTTTGTTGATTACATAAAAAAATGAAATAAAAAAAATAAAAGAATTAAATTAAAACAAACAAAAGAAAAGAAAATTAATGGGCCTCCGTTTGTAAAAGAAATTGGGGGATGAGAAAAGAAAAAAAAGGTTAGGCCTAAAACAATTAGCCCAGGCGCCTGTATTGATCCAGTGAGGATGAACTCAAGAGGTACACCATGGGGCACGCGTTTGGTGCGTTGGATCTGATTGCATGATGATTTGATGGTGTTGATGAGGGGTACATGATGAGCGTGTATGCTTGGTTCACACTGGATCTGCAATAAAGAGGTTAGAAAAATAAAATGCACAACGCCTGGATCGAACCCAGGACAAGGCATATGTATGACTTAAACACGTGTGCGCTGCCACTTGGGTGGCCATTACATCTGGTCATTATACCACTTGCAATAAATATAAAATGAACTCAATTTTAAAATTTTAAAAATGCTCCACCCTCCTTCTTCTTCTTCCTCGCGCGTATAAAGATAGCATCGCCATTTTCAAACACGTAAAACCTTCTTTTCTCAACCATTTTGAAAATTTTAAAAACCAAAATTACTCAGAATTTAACAAGGATTTCAAATATGCAAGCATCATGAATTGATATGGACTATAATTCACGAATTTTTATCAGTACCAAAATGAAACCCTAACTGTTCAGAGATACGATTCTCAACACACAAGAAATATAAATGAAAAGTAAGCACATGGTTAGCTTCAGGACATTAATATCTACATTTTCTCTTTAATGTATGTATAAATAATGCGTGTATCAATATTTCACAGTTCAAGGAAACTTACCTCTTGAAGAAAAATCCAATGCCCTCTACACGACTTCCAGAAGTGAAATGATGATGGATTGAGCTTGCTGGGACCTTCCTTGAGCTAATGGGATAACTACTTGCTTTGAAAGTTGCTGAATCAATCCAACCAAGTCAATGTGCAAGCTTCTAATATGGAGTTTAGAGGATGATGAAGATGGTGTTACAAAAGGGTAACAGGGTGTGGATGAGTTTTATATGATGTTTATGAAGTGTTAGGATGATTAACTTTCAAAGATATGGTAAGAGTTGAGAGTTTCGAAGAAATGGATTTCAAAAATTCAAAGATAGAGAATTTTGGCCAATTCTGATTTAAGAGAGGTTGAAGGTGTTTTTGGAGCTGTGTATTCCTGTATTGGCTTGCATATGATCTCTCTATACATAGGCAAGACGTTTGGGAGGTTGAAACAACCAGATTTGAAAGATAACAAATTATGGTTTGGATGCTTAGTTTTGAAGTAACCTTGAAGAACATGGTTCCAATGCAATGTAGGGTGGTTGATAGGCTTAGAGATGTTTCTTTTTGGTACTGAGATGTTTTGAAGTCAGAAGCAACAATGTATGGGCTCAAGGAGTGGACTTTTGTGATTAAAGCAACTTTATCAAAATGGTAATGTTAACTTTGTGTTAAAATGGAATGATGCATTGGACAAATCTCCTAATCTTTGTATCATGGCTCAAAAGTGTGTGTAATATTATTATTATAGATAGATTTAGGAGCTTAGAGGCCTGCAAAGTGAGATTGTGCAGCATGGTTATGAGATTTGGCCATAAGGTTTTCAAAAGAATGACCAAAAATTCAAGTTTGTCATGCCATCTTCATATCTTCGAAACTTCTAGCTCAAGTATGCTATTCCGTATCATGTTTACCACTTTGATCGGCTCTTTATGTGGTTGGATAGCCTTTTCTTCTTGTATTAAGAGTCTGGCCAGTTCTCCAGGTATTTCACAATCTTTCTCACCTTCGTCCTCAGCTTGGTAGATTAGATTTTCAAAGTCATAAGCGGCAATAACAGGACCGTTATCAATGAGATTTGGAGTGGACGAGGATCTACAATGTAGTGGGTGGGTGTATGTAAGAACACATAGCTATTTGAAAATGCAATAAAGTAAAAGAAAGACAGAGAGCAAAAAATTTGAATGCAAAACGTCCAATGTTTTCATTAAATGAAAATATGACATATGAAATGACAACCCTCAACAAATTAACCCTTGTGCCCCAGGCAATACACAAGGTTTAAAGTCATTGTTTTAAAAGTAATTACATAACCACACTTCTTAAAAAGATAAAATAGAAATAGCTATTACTCCTGACTAAAGGAGACGTGTTGTACCCCAAATTTTGACCTAAGATACCGTCTTCCATCTGCATTATTCGCATTGCAAGGGTTTTCACATATTTTATCCAAATTTTCAAAGCAGTTTAAAAATTCATAACTTTTTCGAGTCGGGAGCTGTTTATTTGTTGAACGCTAAATTTATTAACTGATCAAGACTTAAACAATGTTCATTAATTATTTATTATCTTAAATTCAAATAATTGGAATTTATTTTCGATTATTACGTAATTTAAAGATTTATAAATAATAAAACAAATTATTGAGAAAGAGGTTTATTAATTGATCAAATAATGTTTATTAATTATTCATTATCCTAAATTTAAATAATGGGAACTTGTTTTCCGTTATTATATAAGTTAAAGGTTTATGAATAATGAAATAAACATTTGAAAAGGAGTCTATTAATTGATCAAGCAATGTTTATTTGATTATTTATTGTTCTAAATTTAAATAGCTGAAATTCTATTTTTCAAGTTATTATAATTTAGAAGAATTAAAAATAATAATAAAGTAAATGATTGAAGTTATTAATTGATCAATGATATTTATTTATTTGTTTATCATCCTGAATTTAAATGATTGGATTTGATTTTCAGTCATTATATAATTTAAAGAATTATAAACAATAAATAAATAATTGGAAAGAAAAAGAATTAATTGAGAAATAATAGAATTTTTATTCACTTTATTCTATTTATTACAATTGTCATTTAAATGTTGTGTTATTACAAAATATTTATAAAGACAATTACATAAATGCTTAAAGTAAATAAAAAGCTATTTTTCTAAATTCTAATTCTAAATCTTCCATCCAATGCTCTTGTTTGCTCATTTAATTTTACCTGCGAAAACAATTAAAAGAAAAGTCAGAATTGAATAAATAATTAAAATGCAGAAAATAAATTTAATGTTCATCATTAAAAGCAAACGGCCGGAATCAGTTCGCCCTTTTTGCAAATCGCGGGATTTCTCCCGGTTCACAAAAAGGGAGGAATTTTTATGAATGCATAATTAAAAAATAGCACATTTCAAAATCAATTGCATTTTTATCAAAAAGCCCACTGCATATTTCACATATGTATAAATTCATTTTTTGGTCAAAACTGCATAAGCATAAATCAACAGCATGTGTAGGTACATAACAAAAGCTAACGTTAACCTGCAACCACATAGGAGAGATATGCAAGACAAAGAAAATGCAATTCCAACAATATGCAATTTCAAACATGTGCAGTCTTAAAACAATGTATGCAAGCAACCTATATTTCCTCATTCATCATATTCCAGCCTGTTTGTTTTTTCAGACAGCAGTACAAGATATCATTTTTATGTATCATTTATGTACTTGAGAGAGAAGAGAGAAGAGGTTCAGTTTTGCAGGTTTGGATTTAAGCTTGAAATAGGAATAAAGTCAAAATCACTTGTAGCAGCATAGGTGCAAGCATACAAAATATATTAATATACTCAAACCTGAGCCATCAAAGAGGCAACGGCTATATGAGAAGAAAATCCCTTCAAAAAGGGAAGTCTTAACTTTTCAAGCACACTACACCAGAACATCACTGCATAGCATATCTCTACAGAACCATAACCTGCATACTACACAAAACTACCAAGCAAAATACCATAGTCCATTTGCAAAACCACATCACTGCAAAAACTATCCAGTAAATAACCTATAGCATATCTCTACACAACCATATTATTGCAAAACCATTCCCAAACAGAACCTACAATCAAAAACCATTCAAAACCGTAACACAAGGCAAAAATCACATAACCTGCATCAAAACTATTCAAAACCATAGTCCATGGCATAACTTGCATACTGCATCAGAACCATTTTTCAAGCATACTGCATCAGAACCATTTTTCAAACATATTGCCAAACCATTCAAAAACCACATAACAAGCATATTGCTAAACTTGCATATTGCTAACCGGCATATTGCAAAACCTGCATTACTGCTAAACCATTTTGCATAGCATATTGCAAATCACACAACCATATCACTGCAAAAACTATTCAAAACTATAACAAAAAGCAAAAATCATCTTTTCTGCTCCAAGGCAAAAATCACACAACCTGCATACTGTATCAAAACCTTAGATAAACCAGTATAATCCAAATCCATTCAAAAACCAATTATTCATATTTCAACCAGTTTTTAGACGGAGAAGAAGAGAAGAATTAGTAGCAGGAAGCAAAGAGCGAGGAATCTTCGGAGCTTACCTGATTTCGCCGGAATCGTACCGTCGGACTAGCTCCGACCATGTGAGTTTCTTCAGTTTTTCGCATAAATCTTTATACCGTTGTGTTGCCTTTGTCTCACTGGATAATAATCCTCTCTCAATTTTTCTGAAATCATGAAAAATGGCCATTTAATATCATTGCGAATCATCAATACATCAATCCCTATTTAACACCGGCAACAATTCGTTCGATAAATTTCAAGTTTATTAAATGTTGCAAGACCGATACACAATCACATAAGCACTGTTAATTTAAAGCCAATTTGAAATAATAAACAAATTCACAAATCTGCTCCTTCTCTCTAATCAATTTCTCATCAATTCAATCAAATGGCTCACTCATCAAACACAAAACAAGTACGACTGATTTACCTTTGATTTCATCGATCTAACAACGATATCCTCCTTCCGATACTTTCATTACATTTCTATCGTCTTCATCACAGCATCACCACATTTTCATCGAGTTGCTCCTCTACTTCAATCAACATACGCGCAACATTAGGAACAATTCAGACACAGAACTTTTCATAAAAAAGAGATTAAGAAGGCATACCTTTAACCTCTGTTTCCATAACCACCATGTTAAAACTCTTCTTCAACAACATCTTCGCGTTTGCATCATTGTGAACGACCACTTTTTTTCTGCGAATCCAACGTAAACCATTCTAACATCATTATCTCCCTCATATCTATGCCGACTCATCGTCATTATCGCCTTCTGTAATCACCCATTTAACCTTCAACATCATCACAGATTTAAATCAAAAACAAAAACCTTTATTTCATACACAAAAGCATATCATTCAAAATCTGAATTTGAAGAAAAGAAGCAACGTACCTTCAACCTCCATCGTAACGTGCAGCTTCCTCTTCTCGCCTCAATTCCGCGACAAACACCTTTAACCACTATTCATTGTCGTCCCGCTTCCCTTCTTTACCTCCATCAATTTTCACCTTCTCTCTGCAATTATCACGATCACAAATCGCACAGGATCTTCATTGCTTCCTGTAATTAATACAGTATCAAGTTAATACAAGACCAACCACGGAAACATGTAAGCGGACACGCGAAGAAGGTAGGAGGAGAGGATCGGAATCGAAGTTTTGTCACAGTCATCAAGATCCAAGGTTCGCCGGAACTACTCCGGTCGTGGAAGGTGGAATCGAGCTTGGTACCGCCCCAACAGAGTTGAATGACGATGTTGATGTAAGATAAGATCACGATAATGTAGCCGCGTCGAAGATGATTAGCGAAACCGTGAAGGAGATCAAGCTTTGATGACGAAGTGGATTGTGAAGGAGATCGGAACGAGAAGGAAGAAAGAGATCCGCGGCGGCTACGGCACAGGATTCTTAGGTTTTTTCACAACACTGTGTTCTTCTTCCTGGGTCCTCCCACGACCCGACCCATTTCCCTCAACCCAGCTCATTTCTTTTTCAGCTTAAGCCCATTCTATTTGCTAATTCACACCCCATCTTTTATTTGCTCTTTAGTTAATTCTTCTTTTTTTAGCTAACTTAATTAATTTAGACTAATTAGTTTTCCTAGAAATAAACATATAATTTTAAATAGATAATTTTAATATTTCACCCAAATCTTATTTAGTTTAAATTTATGTTATTTAATAATTTTAGTCTTACTTATTTCTAATTCAATTTAAATTCATGGCTTGTAAGTTTTATTTAATTTGAAAAAAATATTTAATATCTCTAAAAAACATATGAAAGTAAAACTAAAAAAAAACATGTTATTTTTTCTTTAATTTATTCCCCTCATTTTGATTAAATACCAAAAAGACATAAAAAATAAAAACATATAAAACCTAAAAAACATTTCTATTAATTCTCGTTATTTTTTTTATCTATGTTAAAATGCGTAACCAATTAGAACATTTTTCTCTTCATATATTAAACAAAAATCAAAAATGCATGTTCGCACTCAGTCTTTTATTTAATTGGTTGTATATCATTTATCTCATAATTTTCTGTTTAAATATTTCGCATTTTTACTTGATCATTCTGTTCGCGTCAATCCAAAGGGAATTGTCTAATTTTTGTTGACTTCATGTCCTCAAAAAACGATCGAGCGAATACTCTCATTCATTAAAACTTAGGATAATTTTTCCTCAAACATTCACCCTTTTCAAGACTTATACCTTTTAAGCCAAAACTTCGACATTAGGTCGTCGTATTTTCAAAAACCCGTCCGTATCCCTTTTTTCGGCCAAAACGATTTATTTTCAATCAAACAATCAATTTTGAATAAAACAGGTATTTCAAAAGGTTCCTATAGAGTACTATAGATGCATTGGGTGCTAATACCTTCCCATTGTATAACCAACCCCCGAACCATAAGATCTCTTTTCAAAAACGCTTTGTATGTTTATTATTATTTACATTGCATATTTAGGGTTTTATTTCGCTCTTTTCCCTTTTCCTTTGGAAACAATAAAGCGCGGTGGCGACTCTTGCTTTTGCGAGACGAATTAATCAATAATTCGATCTCCGATTTACCCCGCTACATTTTTTATCGCTACAGAATTGGCGACTCTTGCTTTTGCGAGACGAATTAATCAATAATTCGATCTCCGATTTACCCCGCTACATTTTTTATCGCTACAGAATTGGCGACTCTGCTGGGGAAAGATTGACCTCTTGCTGGTCCATCCCTAAGTGGGTTAAGCCTAATTTGTTTTATCTGTTTTATTATTATTTATTTGATTTGTTTGATTATATGTTTATATTGGGATTGTTCGGGTTTTTCGCAAAGGACAAATCCTACACCCGGATTAAGTAACACTTAAGGAATAGGACGGGCGGTATAGTCATGTTAACTTTGAGGGAGTAATCCCGAAAAAGGAGGCATGAGATCCCCCACTCAATGGAAGGCCCTCTTGAACTTAATATTTGTTTACCGGGTAATCGGGAAGACATTATTATTTTCAACCTAGGAGCCCGAGAAGTTGAGGACCGTAGAACCCTAACCCATCTTGGCCTTTTTCTAGGTGTAGCGCGGAGACTATAACGGAGTAATTCGGAAGTAGTTGTCACGCGATGCTACGCTCGGACGAGTTTCTCTTGAGAATATTGCTAATTATTGAGTAATCCAGACGTTGGCAATATCCGAAGGAGGAATGTAGACTCTGGGAACTCTTAGAACCTTGTCTTACAGGTGCGATTGAAACATTAGTACATACCTTTGGGTGGGCTTTACCCTCGACTCCATGCGGAACGTTGAACTTTTTAACCCCATGTTTGTGACCTTGCTTGTGGTTGTTGCATCGCCATGCATTCATGCATCCATAAAACTCTTTTCACTTGACTTTGAAGGAGTTTGGAGGTCTTTCTTTGTAAACATCACTAGTTTCGTCAAACTCAATGGATCTTGGGTGTCGATAGGGCGAAAACCCTAATCCACCAAAATGGATGATTGATCTTGACGATAACTTGATCTATGTTTGGAGCCAATTTAAAATTCATCTGTTATCTTCATACTTGGATGTTTATAACTTGATATCTTGAGTTCCTTAAAAGTCAAATAAAACTCTCTTTTGCATATCATACATCATTCTACATTTTCTTTGTCTCACTTTCAAAGGTCTTTTTCCGAGTCTTTTTTTTTCCCTTGGTCTCACTAGTACAACACTCGCGCTAAGAGGATAATGGAGAATATCAAGCAAGAGGTTTCTGAACTCCGCAGAGAGGTGACTATTCTGAAAGCTGGTTTGGATCACTTAACTAGTTTGGTGGAAATTCTGCTTGCCGCCCAAGTCAATCCGTCTAGGAGGGAGGAAGCAAGGATAAAAGTCTTCACGGAAACTCTAAAATCTTTTTCTCATGAAAAGGTGACGGTTAATGCACCTGATGACTTTCCTGACAAGGTGAATGTGGGAGTGCGTCTAGAAGAAGATGTTGGAAAGGGATGTTTATATGAAGTGGGTAGCTCAGTTAATGGTGTGAAGAAGTTTGATAATAACTTTTCCAAGAAGAGAACCAAAGGAAGGAATAATCATCATCAGAATCATCACGTTCATCAACAGAATCAGCAAGTTCCTAATCAGAGGAAAACCCAGTTTGATTCAATTCCAATCACCTATACAGAGTTGTTCCCTATCCTGATGCAGAGGAATTTGGTTCAGACCCGACCTCCACCGAAGGTCCCTAAGAAGATACATTGGAACTACAAAGCTGATTTGGCTTGTAATTTTCATCAAGGTGCTCCTGGGCATGACTTGGAAGGTTGCTTTGCTTTGAAGATTGAGGTTCAGAAGTTGGTCAGAAGTGGTATCTTGTCATTCAAGGACGTTGGTTTTGAAGTTCAAATCAAACAGGCGCCGAAGAGTAAACACGATTGAGGGTGATTTTGAGTTTTGAAGATATTTTCGGTAGTTCAAGTGGAAAGCCTTCCCAGATTATTAACTTGTTTCTGCTTTTGTAGCTTTTCTTATTTATCGAAACATTGTTTGCATGTAAGAACTTGTTTGCGTCTGAATGATTATTTTAATACAATGAGTATGTTTGTCTTGAAGAAATTCATTCGTTTCACTCATATTTGTTTCCAAATTTTAAATTTCTTTTTGCATTATGATACCAACTTGTTGCCCATTCTCTTGCCTAGGCAGAGATTGAAGGGGGGGATGATGATCTAAAGAACACAAAATCTTTGGTTGCATGCTTTTGAATAAAATCTTGTTGATGATGTACAGGCATTGTTTCAAATCCCTAAACACCGGAGATATAAGGAAGATAATCCCTTGCTAACCCCTTTTGAGCCTTTGAAGCAGAAGTTTCTTTTCTATACGAAAAAACCTTGAATTTTAACCTGGGGCAGGGTAGTTTTCAGTTAATCTGATTGAGTGTTCAAAATTCGCAAGGAAGATGTTACCGTCACAAAATCCTTTGAGAGATGAACACTCATGTTGAATTAACCGAACATAGAGTTGGAGAACGTCATGAAGAATGGGTGGGCACCAAATATTTTGAGCCTTAAAATATTTTTCTAAAAAAACCCATGAATCGGACCACATTACAACCTTCAAAAGTCCTAATTGAAGCAAGGTTATTTTGAAAGCATATTTCAATGAGATAGTGTTCCTGACTCCCATGAATGTTCTAAATAGTTATGTTGGTATCGTATGTTTTTCCTATACAAAAATAAATGGTGCTTTAACTCGCAAAATTTGTGCGATATCTTTCAAAATCTTCAAGACTTACATAACTGTTGCATTAGAATTTTCATAATAAACTTTTCTAACTGCAAAACATTTGTTTGATATCAAGGAAGCTCACATAAACACCAGTGATGAGTTTATTCTTTTAAGGCTTGAAACTATGTTGAGTAATTGGCGGATCACGTCAAGAAAACCATATCCAGGGGCATGTCAGTTGAAGACCTTAAGCATGGACAGGTTGCTTCTCCTAGTTATGCTTTTCCCATTTTGTTTGCTCGTTTGGGGCAAAAATTCGAAGACTTTGTTGTGCCGACTACAGTCAATCCGGGGCAATCGCGTCAAGATTTGATGATTTCCTCTAAGAGTTTGAGGACACCAGAGCATAGTGAATGCCAGGTCTTTTGTAAACCCTCTTGAGACGCTTTCTCCTCATCAACCTTTTAGCTTGGGGCATTTTAGAAGTGAAGTTATTCGCAAGAATTGTCGTGCAACATGTAGCTCATCAGCAGTGAGTTTGGGGCATCCAATTTGGTCCCAGGGGCAATCTAGACTTGTTAGAATGTGTGTTATGTATCGCACACTTTGTCAGAGGGTGGTGTTCCCAGTATCTCCACCTAAGCATGACTCTTTTTCAGCTGAAGCTTTGTCCGTGTTGTTATCCTTTCATTGGGTTGTCGACAATAGAAGACCGGACTTTGGGTTTTCTACCTGAAAATATCTTCCTCTCCAAGAGATTTAAGCCTTGTAGAAGGATTTTGAGCTTTGATGGCCTTTATCTTCTATCTCCAGTGATGTTCCCCTCCTTTTGAGATTAGTCGAGCGCCGGGTTGTACTGTGATGTCTTATCATCTTCTGTCCATCTCCCCTGTCGGTTTTTGTCAGCATATACATGGCATTCATTTATTCATTCACACTTGCATCATGCATGCACAGTTGTATTTGTTGATGTCATTGAGTTCGTACACCTCGGTTGTGCCTTTTCAAATAGCACATTTGATCTTTCCAAATAGAGTGCCGACTTAAGCATAAAATGTGCCTCCTTTCTAATTCCCCAACTGAGCTAATCCTCGTGGATGAGTTTTGATTTAGCTTACCTTGTCCATTTTTGGATAGGATAATTTCCCCAATCGAGTTACTTTCTCATTGGGAGGAGTCTTGTTTGACTGTTTTCTCTCTGGTTATTCCTGGATGAAGTTGTTGCCTCTTGCATAGGCTATCTCATTGATTTTCCCCAGTGAAATTGCGACCTAGATGACTGGTGCATTTATTTTGCACGTTAAAGTATATGATCTCCTCGGGAAGGATTGATTCAGGGTTCTCTTTGATGAAGATTTTATTCTCTGCCAATATCATCGCAGTTTCCTTCTGAATTATTTTGGAAAACGACAAGCGGAAGCTCTTCATGAGCAACTTGTACGTTTACTTGTTGAAAGCGCCGAGCAGTAGTTCTTCATGAGCTACTAGTGCGTCATTTTTATTTTTCTGAAAACGACAAGCGGAAGCTCTTCATGAGCAACTTGTACGTTTACTTTTCGAAAGCGCCGAGCAGTAGTTCTTCATGAGCTACTAGTGCGTCATTTATTCTTTTTCGAAAGCGCCGAGCAGCAGTTCTTCATGAGCTACTAGTGCGTCATTTTATCTTTTCGAAAGCGCCGAGCAGCAGTTCTTCATGAGCTACTAGTGCGTCATTTATTTTTCTGAAAGCGCCGAGCAGCAGTTCTTCATGAGCTACTAGTGCGTTATTTATTTTCTGAAGCGTCGAGCAGCAGTTCTTCATGAGCTACTAGTGCGTTATTTATTTTCTGAAGCGCCGAGCAGCAGTTCTTCACGAGCTACTAGTGCGTCATTTTATTTTTTCTGAAAGCAACAAGCAGCAAACTCTTCATGAGTTACCAGTACGTTATTACTTTTCTGGAATACAACAAGTGGTAGCTTCTTTATTTGAGCAGCTTGTTTGTTATTGGTATTTTCTTTGGATGACAGCAAGCGGCAGCTTCTTTATTTGAGCAACTTGTTTGTTATTGGTATTTTCTTTGGACGGCAAGCGGTGGTCTCTTTATTTGAGCAACTTGTACGTTATTTCTTTTCTGGACGACAGCAAGTGGTAGTCTCTTTATTTGAGCAACTTGTATGTTATCGGTATTTTCTCTGGACAACAACAAATGGCAGTTTTCTTTATTTGAACAACCTTCGTATCTACAGTCTTATTACCTCAGCATTAATGAGTATACCTCTGAAATCTAGCAGAGAAGTCTGTTACGAATCGATACCTCCAGAAGTCGGTAATCAGTTATCCGCATTTTGATACTCTCTGCCTATCATTAACCTTGAGTTGCGAACTCCCTGTTTTGGGTCAATGATCTGTTATGGCCTATGCAAGATGCTCTCTTTGTTAGGGTTAGAGGTTGTTTCCCTCGATTTTATTCGCTGTCAGGAGTCTGTCGTTCGAAGTCGACAGTTTGTTTCCCTAGTAGCGTATAATTCATGTCTATGTGTTTTGTTGGTGTTCGATTCCTCCAACATTTGTCTTGTTTCATACAATATCTTTCTCTGTGAATTCAAGCACTACATTCATATCACTGCATGATGACGGCATCTTAGGACAAAATTTGCGTAATTATGTATTTAAGTACCTTCAATCTCGTCGAAACGAAGACTTTAATCTTCATATCTCCGGATAGAAGGAACTTAAATAGGGGCAGCTGTTGTACCCCAAATTTTGACCTAAGATACCGTCTTCCATCTGCATTATTCGCATTGCAAGGGTTTTCACATATTTTATCCAAATTTTCAAAGCAGTTTAAAAATTCATAACTTTTTCGAGTCGGGAGCTGTTTATTTGTTGAACGCTAAATTTATTAACTGATCAAGACTTAAACAATGTTCATTAATTATTTATTATCTTAAATTCAAATAATTGGAATTTATTTTCGATTATTACGTAATTTAAAGATTTATAAATAATAAAACAAATTATTGAGAAAGAGGTTTATTAATTGATCAAATAATGTTTATTAATTATTCATTATCCTAAATTTAAATAATGGGAACTTGTTTTCCGTTATTATATAAGTTAAAGGTTTATGAATAATGAAATAAACATTTGAAAAGGAGTCTATTAATTGATCAAGCAATGTTTATTTGATTATTTATTGTTCTAAATTTAAATAGCTGAAATTCTATTTTTCAAGTTATTATAATTTAGAAGAATTAAAAATAATAATAAAGTAAATGATTGAAGTTATTAATTGATCAATGATATTTATTTATTTGTTTATCATCCTGAATTTAAATGATTGGATTTGATTTTCAGTCATTATATAATTTAAAGAATTATAAACAATAAATAAATAATTGGAAAGAAAAAGAATTAATTGAGAAATAATAGAATTTTTATTCACTTTATTCTATTTATTACAATTGTCATTTAAATGTTGTGTTATTACAAAATATTTATAAAGACAATTACATAAATGCTTAAAGTAAATAAAAAGCTATTTTTCTAAATTCTAATTCTAAATCTTCCATCCAATGCTCTTGTTTGCTCATTTAATTTTACCTGCGAAAACAATTAAAAGAAAAGTCAGAATTGAATAAATAATTAAAATGCAGAAAATAAATTTAATGTTCATCATTAAAAGCAAACGGCCGGAATCAGTTCGCCCTTTTTGCAAATCGCGGGATTTCTCCCGGTTCACAAAAAGGGAGGAATTTTTATGAATGCATAATTAAAAAATAGCACATTTCAAAATCAATTGCATTTTTATCAAAAAGCCCACTGCATATTTCACATATGTATAAATTCATTTTTTGGTCAAAACTGCATAAGCATAAATCAACAGCATGTGTAGGTACATAACAAAAGCTAACGTTAACCTGCAACCACATAGGAGAGATATGCAAGACAAAGAAAATGCAATTCCAACAATATGCAATTTCAAACATGTGCAGTCTTAAAACAATGTATGCAAGCAACCTATATTTCCTCATTCATCATATTCCAGCCTGTTTGTTTTTTCAGACAGCAGTACAAGATATCATTTTTATGTATCATTTATGTACTTGAGAGAGAAGAGAGAAGAGGTTCAGTTTTGCAGGTTTGGATTTAAGCTTGAAATAGGAATAAAGTCAAAATCACTTGTAGCAGCATAGGTGCAAGCATAAAAAATATATTAATATACTCAAACCTGAGCCATCAAAGAGGCAACGGCTATATGAGAAGAAAATCCCTTCAAAAAGGGAAGTCTTAACTTTTCAAGCACACTACACCAGAACATCACTGCATAGCATATCTCTACAGAACCATAACCTGCATACTACACAAAACTACCAAGCAAAATACCATAGTCCATTTGCAAAACCACATCACTGCAAAAACTATCCAGTAAATAACCTATAGCATATCTCTACACAACCATATTATTGCAAAACCATTCCCAAACAGAACCTACAATCAAAAACCATTCAAAACCGTAACACAAGGCAAAAATCACATAACCTGCATCAAAACTATTCAAAACCATAGTCCATGGCATAACTTGCATACTGCATCAGAATCATTTTTCAAGCATACTGCATCAGAACCATTTTTCAAACATATTGCCAAACCATTCAAAAACCACATAACAAGCATATTGCTAAACTTGCATATTGCTAACCGGCATATTGCAAAACCTGCATTACTGCTAAACCATTTTGCATAGCATATTGCAAATCACACAACCATATCACTGCAAAAACTATTCAAAACTATAACAAAAAGCAAAAATCATCTTTTCTGCTCCAAGGCAAAAATCACACAACCTGCATACTGTATCAAAACCTTAGATAAACCAGTATAATCCAAATCCATTCAAAAACCAATTATTCATATTTCAACCAGTTTTTAGACGGAGAAGAAGAGAAGAATTAGTAGCAGGAAGCAAAGAGCGAGGAATCTTCGGAGCTTACCTGATTTCGCCGGAATCGTACCGTCGGACTAGCTCCGACCATGTGAGTTTCTTCAGTTTTTCGCATAAATCTTTATACCGTTGTGTTGCCTTTGTCTCACTGGATAATAATCCTCTCTCAATTTTTCTGAAATCATGAAAAATGGCCATTTAATATCATTGCGAATCATCAATACATCAATCCCTATTTAACACCGGCAACAATTCGTTCGATAAATTTCAAGTTTATTAAATGTTGCAAGACCGATACACAATCACATAAGCACTGTTAATTTAAAGCCAATTTGAAATAATAAACAAATTCACAAATCTGCTCCTTCTCTCTAATCAATTTCTCATCAATTCAATCAAATGGCTCACTCATCAAACACAAAACAAGTACGACTGATTTACCTTTGATTTCATCGATCTAACAACGATATCCTCCTTCCGATACTTTCATTACATTTCTATCGTCTTCATCACAGCATCACCACATTTTCATCGAGTTGCTCCTCTACTTCAATCAACATACGCGCAACATTAGGAACAATTCAGACACAGAACTTTTCATAAAAAAGAGATTAAGAAGGCATACCTTTAACCTCTGTTTCCATAACCACCATGTTAAAACTCTTCTTCAACAACATCTTCGCGTTTGCATCATTGTGAACGACCAC
Source organism: Vicia faba (assembly GCA_948472305.1). NCBI lineage: Eukaryota > Viridiplantae > Streptophyta > Magnoliopsida > Fabales > Fabaceae > Vicia > Vicia faba. Next base: position 615,473,869 of record OX451740.1, on the reverse strand, counting down.
TTTTTTTCTGCGAATCCAACGTAAACCATTCTAACATCATTATCTCCCTCATATCTATGCCGACTCATCGTCATTATCGCCTTCTGTAATCACCCATTTAACCTTCAACATCATCACAGATTTAAATCAAAAACAAAAACCTTTATTTCATACACAAAAGCATATCATTCAAAATCTGAATTTGAAGAAAAGAAGCAACGTACCTTCAACCTCCATCGTAACGTGCAGCTTCCTCTTCTCGCCTCAATTCCGCGACAAACACCTTTAACCACTATTCATTGCCGTCCCGCTTCCCTTCTTTACCTCCATCAATTTTCACCTTCTCTCTGCAATTATCACGATCACAAATCGCACAGGATCTTCATTGCTTCCTGTAATTAATACAGTATCAAGTTAATACAAGACCAACCACGGAAACATGTAAGCGGACACGCGAAGAAGGTAGGAGGAGAGGATCGGAATCGAAGTTTTGTCACAGTCATCAAGATCCAAGGTTCGCCGGAACTACTCCGGTCGTGGAAGGTGGAATCGAGCTTGGTACCGCCCCAACAGAGTTGAATGACGATGTTGATGTAAGATAAGATCACGATAATGTAGCCGCGTCGAAGATGATTAGCGAAACCGTGAAGGAGATCAAGCTTTGATGACGAAGTGGATTGTGAAGGAGATCGGAACGAGAAGGAAGAAAGAGATCCGCGGCGGCTACGGCATAGGATTCTTAGGTTTTTTCACAACATTGTGTTCTTCTTCCTGGGTCCTCCCACGACCCGACCCATTTCCCTTAACCCAGCTCATTTCTTTTTCAGCTTAAGCCCATTCTATTTGCTAATTCACACCCCATCTTTTATTTGCTCTTTAGTTAATTCTTCTTTTTTTAGCTAACTTAATTAATTTAGACTAATTAGTTTTCCTAGAAATAAACATATAATTTTAAATAGATAATTTTAATATTTCACCCAAATCTTATTTAGTTTAAATTTATGTTATTTAATAATTTTAGTCTTACTTATTTCTAATTCAATTTAAATTCATGGCTTGTAAGTTTTATTTAATTTGAAAAAAATATTTAATATCTCTAAAAAACATATGAAAGTAAAACTAAAAAAAAACATGTTATTTTTTCTTTAATTTATTCCCCTCATTTTGATTAAATACCAAAAGGACATAAAAAATAAAAACATATAAAACCTAAAAAACATTTCTATTAATTCTCGTTATTTTTTTTATCTATGTTAAAATGCGTAACCAATTAGAACATTTTTCTCTTCATATATTAAACAAAAATCAAAAATGCATGTTCGCACTCAGTCTTTTATTTAATTGGTTGTATATCATTTATCTCATAATTTTCTGTTTAAATATTTCGCATTTTTACTTGATCATTCTGTTCGCGTCAATCCAAAGGGAATTGTCTAATTTTTGTTGACTTCATGTCCTCAAAAAACGATCGAGCGAATACTCTCATTCATTAAAACTTAGGATAATTTTTCCTCAAACATTCACCCTTTTCAAGACTTATACCTTTTAAGCCAAAACTTCGACATTAGGTCGTCGTATTTTCAAAAACCCGTCCGTATCCCTTTTTTCGGCCAAAACGATTTATTTTCAATCAAACAATCAATTTTGAATAAAACAGGTATTTCAAAAGGTTCCTATAGAGTACTATAGATGCATTGGGTGCTAATACCTTCCCATTGTATAACCAACCCCCGAACCATAAGATCTCTTTTCAAAAACGCTTTGTATGTTTATTATTATTTACATTGCATATTTAGGGTTTTATTTCGCTCTTTTCCCTTTTCCTTTGGAAACAATAAAGCGCGGTGGCGACTCTTGCTTTTGCGAGACGAATTAATCAATAATTCGATCTCCGATTTACCCCGCTACATTTTTTATCGCTACAGAATTGGCGACTCTTGCTTTTGCGAGACAAATTAATCAATAATTCGATCTCCGATTTACCCCGCTACATTTTTTATCGCTACAAGACGGAGATAATGTCTTCTGCTTTCCAATTGTTAAGTCAGTTGCCCCTGGTAGGAAAGATTTAGTTGTCGAAGTTACTATCATTGCCAGCATCCTTTATAGCATTGATTCCATTGTTATTGATACGGAATGGAGGTCTTCTAGCTCGAGCGCGATGAACATCCCTTTGACCCTCTGCAGTAAAGCTCAAACCAAACTTATCAGATTTGTAGGGGATATCAGGAAGCTGGCCCCAAATTGTGAAACCACCTTCTTCTATAGTTACTTTGGCATCTTTTAAGGAGGTCATCTTGTGCAAAACCCTAGTAGTCTTTAGAATGGCATACACATCTTTTATAGCAGCAGCAGAAATCACTTCAAAAGTTTGACATGGAGTCTCGATAAATTCTCCATCCATCTCCATGTACCGAAATGAATTTAGGTGGTTGACCATGGACTCCTTTTCTTCGCAGACAGTAACAACCTCCCCTTTTACAGGATACTTTAATTTCTGGTGCAAGGTGGAGGTAACAACGTCTGCCCCATGGATTCAGGGGCATCCTAATAGACAAGAATGAGCTGGCCGGATGTCCATTACATAGAAGGTGGATTCAAAGATCTATGAACCCACTTTGATAGGAAGATCCACTTCTCCATGTACCATTCTTTTGGACCCGTCAAAGGCTCGAACCATGATGTCACTAGGTTTCAGCATAACCCCTTCGCAATCCAGTATGTCAAGAGCGCCCTTTGGAAGAACATTCAGAGAAGAGCCAGTATCAACTAACACATGAGCCAACATAGTGCCCCTGCATTCAATGGAGACATACATGTCCTTATTGTGATTTCTTCCAACCAAAGTCAGATCAGCATCAGAGAAACCTAATCCATTATCAGTCGTTAAGCTAGTAACATAACTTCCAAATTAATCGGCAGAAATCTCTTGTGGTACATGAGCAGTCTTCAGAATTTTCATTAAGGCTTGTGCATGAGCTTCAGAACACAGTAGGAGGGATAACATAGAGATCTTGGATGGGGTCTTCCCGAGCTCTTCAACAATTTTATAGTCGTTCTTGCGGATGATTTTCAAAACCTCTTCTGACTCTTATCCAGAGGTGTCCTCTACTATAGCTTCTTTTGGTGCCTCCGTCTAGGCAGGCTCTATCATTGGCTCTTTACCCTAAGCCTCGAAAGTTGTCCTGGTAACTGTGACTTGAATAGGTGGAGATATTTCTGGGAAGAAAATCCTTTCGCTTCTAGTAATTTAGTCGGTCCCCACAATATTGTCAATATTAGGATCCGCCTCTTCATCATCTTCGTCAGAAAACTCTTGTTTAATGTAGTGGTAATAAACGTCACACCTGTAATTTCATGGAATAGCCTTCTCTGAAGAGTATGGGATGGGCCCAGGTGTTATAATGATTAAAGAAGCAAATTTTATATTGGTAGTAATCCTTACAGGACCCTTGGAAGTGATCCTGAAAGGAGTATCAGATATGACTGACAAATATCGGCATAAATTCTCAGCATACAGAACTTTCAAATCAAAATTACATGTTCATCCATCAGGCGTTGAACGCCTCTCTTCAGTAACCCACAGCCATTGGGTTGAACAGCACAACAATAATATTCTTTAACATAACCCAAAAATAAACCGACTCATAGCAAATTCTCCTTGACTATTAAGAGAGGAGTAACCACATCACTTACAGAGGTGACATACAAAACATCTTCAATAGCAATTATTCCTTTGTCATCCTCAATTTCCTTAATATCAATCATGTCTTAAATTTTGTTTTTCAGGGCCCAGCAGTTGTTGGTGTCGTGCCCAGGACTGTTCGAATGATAGGCACACCTTTCATTTGGATTTTATTTTAGAGAGGATGCATTGGGATTAGGAGGAGGATCCAGGAGTGTTACGAGTTCAACCTTTAACAATGTAGTAATGCCTGAGCCAATGGCATATTAATACTGGTGGATTGCCTCTGTAGAGCGTCTAACCTATGTTGGTTGCCATGTTGTTGTTATTAAACAGGCGCCAGATTAGAGATCAACACCGCCCCACAGACTGATGGCAGTCATTCTTACTACGGCTCCTCTGGCCATAAACAACATTGGTTTCTTTTTACCAACGATTAGCTTCATCACATCATTAGAAGATGTAGTCATTGGAATCTTCCCACTCTTAATACCACTTTCAACTCTTTCCCTGGTCAGAATTAGTTGTGTAAAACCAGATGACGAGCTTCTAATCAGATGATTAAAGAATGGGCTTGTCAGAGTACCCATGAGCATATCAACTAATTCCCGGTTAGACAAGGGAGGTTGGACCTTCCAGCTAAGTCTCTCCACTTTTGGGCATACTCCTTAAACCCTTCATTCGAGCCCAAGGACATGTTTTGCAATTGTACATGAGTCGGTCCCAGGTCAACATTATATTGATACTGCTTGTAAAAAGCAGTAGCCAAGTCTTGTCATGTGTAAATGTTAGTTCCTTCCAGCTAGTAGAACCATTCAAGTTGAGTACCGGACAAGATTTCTAGAAAGAAATGGACCCATAATTTCCTGTCAGCAGTATGAGGTTGGATTTTTTGAACATACGACCTCAGATGAAGTTTGGTACAATATACCCCATCATATATAGCAAAGATAGGAACCTTGGATTTGTGAGGGATGACACCCCCGGGATCAGACCTAGCTCTCCAAAATCCAATCCAGGAACTTTCTGGGTTTCCATAGCTTTGAGACGGTCTTCTAACTGCTTGTACTTGTCATCTGCAGGAGGGTACTGTTCGTCGGAGTAGTCTTCATCTTTGGAACCCTGATTGTTTCTATCTTCACCCCTAACACTTCTACCATCCTCCTCTTGGTTGCCATCTTCCTCAGAGGAAACATCATCTGCTTGAACCAGTCGATCAGAACCTTTGAATCTTCACCCCATATTGAGGATAACAGTCAGCTTCTTAGTCTTCTTTTTCTTGGTGAGGAGCGTCATCATCTCTTGTTTCCCTTTGGCCAGGTTCAGCAGAGTCTCTTGAAATTGTGCATGTTGAGTTTGCAGATCCTTGACAGTTTGTTTGAGGGCCATCTTATACTGAAATAAACAGTAAATAGATTAGGAGACCTATATTTGGAAAATTGTTAATGAAATGATGCATGATATGTGGATGCAATATTTTCAAGGACCTTAGGAGATTTAAATTTTCTAGCCAAAAGGAAATAGAAACAAAGATTGCATTAATAACTTCAAAATTACAATTGCCTCTTAGGCTTACAATGAAAATAAAAAGGGTCTCAAAGAGACAACAATATGAACTTCTAAAACCTAAGACTCAAGTCTCCCACGGACGCTTCCTCTTCGTGTCGATGTATGCATTAAGGCTTTGCTCCTCGTGAAGTTTCTTTGTGAGCTCCAACACTTTCTTTTCACTTGCATGGAATTGAGTTTCAGAGGTGTCTCGTTCTTTCTTGAGTTGAATCCATGACTTCTGCAATTATTTGAAGTTAGTGGGTGTTGTACCCCAAAATTTGCCCTCCCATATTCTTCAAGAATTGCCAAGTCATGCTTCAAATCTCCCCAAGGGTTGCACAGTGCAAGGGTCTCCTAAACAGTCAAGATTAGGGTTTTTGCTTCTGATCAAGAAAGTGAAGTTTCCAAAGTTCCAATCAAGTCTCATATGCCTACAAATATGGTCAAGCATCCTCATATCAAGTTTCAAGACTTTCAGCACAAAATTGCACAGTCAAAACCCTAATTGCACTACAGTCAACTGTAGGGGCAAAATGGTCATTTGACAGTCAAAAGTTCAAATTTTTTTATCAACATCTCATTTTGAAGTCACAAACATCGTTTGATCAATGCTTGATCATGATTCTCAAAGCTTGGCTCAAAAATCATCAAAATGCAAAAGTTTCCTTATTTGGACAGTTGAAAAAGTCAACTGTAAATTGACCAGAGCATAACTTTCACATGGATTATCAGAAAAATTCCATCCAAAGCTCATTTTGAAGAGAAAGACATTTCCTACAACTCATCTTCATACTTCAAGTCCAAGAAATGCTCTCACAAAAAGTTATCAATTTCAACATTATAGGTCATTTTCAAAAGTCAACAAAAAGTGACTTTAAGTCAAAGGCCATAACTTGAGATTGGTAAATCAAAATGACATGGGACCAAAGGCATTGGTTAGAGGACTCAAAGACCGTTCCAAAATGTCCAAGAACATGAGAAAAGCTTAAAAATTGAGCAAGTTATGCCTTGTGGAAGTTGGGAAATTTTTGGATATTTTGAAAAGTCAACATTGATTCAAATGACCTAAAATTGCTAATGGGTCCATTTTTCTTCCATAATTCATCATCCATGGCATATGCACGACCACTTGGCCCAAAGGGAAGTATTTCTTCATTTTTTATTTATTTATTTGAATTTTTATTAATAATAATTCATTTAAATCAAATTAAATACATGAAAAATATTTAACCTAAGCTTTACAATCTTTTTGTGCATAAAATCCACTCAATAATTCGTGCATGATCCAATATGGAAAGATTTGGAGAGAATTGATCATAATTTGTACAAAAACACATGGAAAATATTTGAAAAAAGATCTTGAAAATCAAATCTTTCAAAGTCATGAATGCCAAGCTTTTTGTGTGATTTCTTTAACCTAATTCATTCCTACATATACAAGAAACACAACCCTAATGCCATTGACCATTGAGCTGCGCTAGAAACCAATTCACAAACTTGAAATTTTTGCAAAGAAACTCAAAACTGAAAACCTCATTCTAGGGCGATTCAAGGCACGATTTTTGTTTCATTAGCTTGCTGAAGCTTCATAGAACGATTCCCAATCAAAAACATTCATCAAAACTCAAAGAATCGGTATACAGAACTCAAAATATTTCATGAAAAATGCATATTCGTGTTTTGATTTGCAGGCATCCTCATGACATTTTGTTCATTGATTCATACTCCTTATGCAATTCTGAAGCTAACCCATATGTTTAATTGTATTTTTATGTGCTATACACGATTTCGCCATTGATAATATTTAGGGTTCAGGAAGCTCCAAATTGGGGGTTTTTAAATGAGGAAAAATTAGAGTGTGAAACCACCACCATTGGAATCAGCGTGTCTGGACGAAGAAGAAGCTATGCTCGCACTCAATTTATGAGCGTTCCTGGGCTATTCGTTATTTTCCCAAAACATGCCTAAGAAAACGCTCAGAAAACCGTGGCCTATGTTTTTGTGTTTCAGGGACGAAGAAGAAGACGATATCGTGGCATTAGATGGTTGGCCGGTTTAAATTTCGCGCGGAAAACGAAACACTAACGCATATTTATTTTATTATATTTGTTTGTCATATTAATTACAGAAAAGCAAACTGGCACGGTTGGCAAGTATAGTGGTTGGTAAAGTACATGACCTGGGTTCGAGCCCCAGGTCTTCACTCTTTCCATTTGTTTTTTCCCAATTAACATTCACATGTAGTGCCCATGCTGAAGCGCACCATACACTTCCAAATCAAGCTTGCCACGTCCATCTCAAGATCAATCAAAAGGCCATGGAATGGAGAACACAATGCACCCTGGTCAGCGCACATACATGTGTCCAGCAAAAGTCCAAACAGGCCAAGGTTATTGGGCCAGATTTCTCAAGATTAACCTCCACTTTGGGGTCTGAACCCCCTAGGTTTGCATATTTTTCACCTTCTTTATTTTTTTATTATTTATACTTCTTTTTATTATTGTTTTATTAATTAATTTAATTATATTTTCATAAAATCACAAAACACCATAAAAAAATCAGAGAGAAGAAAAAAATATAATAAATATTTTATTTTAGTATTTTCTTAAATAAATTGTATATAATTAAATTTAGTTTTAAATTAGGTTTTAATTTTGATTCTTTTAATAAAAAATCTAAAAAAAACATAGAATTAGGGTTTAATTAATAATTTATTCTTTTTTTCTTTTTTCTCCCATAAATAATTAAATAATTAAATATTCATTTTTATAATTAAATTTGTATATAAAAATTAGGGTTAATTTAGGTTAAAATTCAATGTTTTCTTAATAAATTAAAGGCCACTAGGATTAGGGTTTGCATCTTATTTTAATTTCAATTAAATTCTTTTTTTCATATTAAATCCCATTAAACTAAAAAATACCAAAAACATCTCCTTTTCTTTATTAATTAATTCCTCATTATTTTAATTTTGCCAAAAGGGTCCAACACCCTCGTTTCGATTTAATTCTTATGCGCATATTTATTTTATATCCATGTATCTCTCCCAAAGCCATGTAAATTACTTCTCGCACTTTTAATTCTTTACTTTTTCTGTCAAATCGGGTCCTGGTTTAATTTTGGCGATGTGGACCCGCGCCTTTTGTAATAGTTTAGAATTTTTACTTTCCCGCAATATTTTTAACTGTAAATAATGGCATGAAAGAATGTATGAACAAAAATAAAAACAAGCGTAGAACACCAATAACATGACAAGATAAAATGCAAATGAAAACGACACACAAATCGCACACACCACCCCTAGGGTACGCCTCACTGTTGCCTTGCCTCGAAAGGTGATCGTCAAGTAGAGGATGTCTTAGTAAGTCCTCATGATCCGGGAACCTGGCATGAGGGTAGCTTCTAAGGTGTCTTCCTATTGCTCTGGTGATCACCATGTCCCGAACCTCGAATTGACCCGAATACCTCCAACGGTGGTGCTACCTACCTCTCAATGGTGGGATGGCACTACTTTAAGGACATTTACACAGACGAATTCCTTAGGGTAGGTAGACGACTCTAGATACTTGCTCTAACTTTCAAAACAAATCAAAAATACTTTTCACACCGACACCTTTTCAAAAAGCTTTCGAAAGCAATTTTTCAAACACTCTTGAGGACCGATACAAGAGTCGAACTGGAATTTTCAAAGAAACTTTTTAAAACCCACAGTTAAAAAGCAAACAAATCATTTTTGAAAACACAAGTGAGCAAGTATCTAAGAGCCCATGGATAACCATGGATAGAAAGGGTGCTAACACCTTCCCTTTCTATAACCTACCTCCCGAACCGAGAGCAATCTCTTTAAGGAATTTTTATGTGCTTTTGTCCTTTCCATTTGGAGAAAATAAAAGACGGTGGCGACTCTTGCTTCCGCGACATTTCACGAACCAGCGTTAAACAGTCAGTTCCAGATCCACCGATCACAGAACTGGCGACTCTGCTGGGGACCCTTTATAAAGTGAGGTGTACCTTAGGGTTAGTTCATAACAGTGTTTTCAATTGTATTGACTTGTCTGCTTTAAATTTGTGGGTTGCATGGGAGTTACATAGATCCTAACCCGGATCTGGGGATACCCTGTTTAGGTAGCATAAGCTGTGAGGGACCTGTCCGGCGTATACCGACATGGGTGAAGCAGTGGCTACGTTGGTGTGGCGCCTTGGTCTGTACCGATATCCCTCGTGTTGAAACGGGGAGAATATGGGTCTTCCAAGTAGTCATTAAGCACCAACAACCTTAGAATCTTAAATGACACAACTTGGCCATTAGAACAGTAGCAGTATGCTACGCCCATTGAGGCTAAACTCTCGTGATAGTTCTGGCCGCAAGAAAAGATTGCGATGCTGGAGTTATGACCGATTGAGGGTAGTCAATGATATTGGGATCCTCTAAGAACCCGGTTACTTTGATAGGACAGGTATGAACCCACCAACTTCAAGAGGGTAATACCCAGACCCCATGCTGGCCTAAACTCTAAGGGTTTCTCTTATGTGACTTGTGTGCCTTCGTACTTGACTATTTACATGCTTGTTGTCTGACACTTGAGCTTCTTGCAGGTTTTGTTTGTAGTCCTTAATTAGGACTCATAACAAGGTCTATCAAGTTTCATGCAGGGTTTGTTTTAGTCCTTAATTGGGACTCCTGACAGGTTTACTAAGTGTCTTGCAGGTTTTGGTTTGCAGTCCTTAATAGGGACTCATAACGGGGTTACCTGCATTACCCCACGCATAGCATGACATCATACCATTGCATACGTCCTAACCCATTTCAAGGATCTCAAGGGCTTATGATGCAGGTCAGGGTGAATCAACTATCCCAGCAAGGGGCAAAGAGGATTTATTTTCCTCTAGCCAAAGTTGTCAGAGGCTATGACCCACTCGATATGGTGAGCTTTGACTCCTGAAGAAGGTTCCCCCAGCCAAGGTTGTTTGGAAAGCAAAATAAGGTTGATGACTTGAGTCAGGGGCTATGACCCACTTGATATGGTGAGCCTTTGACCCTGGAAGAAGGACTCTCAATAGTCCAAAGCTTCTTCAATCAAGCTACCGGATCCAAATGCTAACAAATTTTCTTGTTTACCCCGCGGGATCCTTGAAAACATTGCATGCATGTCATACACATCTTTACATAACAGGTATCTTTGTTGCAGGTCACTTACCTTTCTCGCTGTTTATTTCAGCAATGGCCTTCCAAATTGATAACCAGGACTGTCTTGCTCAAGAGACTCGGTTCGGGGAAATCCTCCTGAATCTATCCAAGGGGCAGGAGGAGCTAAGGACACTTCTCGTGGAGACCTTTGTTAGAAATAGTGCTGAGGGTGAAAGGCTGAAACACCTACAAGCTGAGGTGGATGCATTGAAGGTCCAGATGTTGGGGCAGGTGACTGCTATTCAAGGGTTAGCTCAAAGACAAGACGAGCTCTGGTTTCTCGTCAACCAACTGCTTCAAGGTAACCAGCTGGGGCAAAAGTCTAAGGGTAAAAAGCCAGTCATCGTTCGACCATCTTTGAGACAAAGAGGCAAGGAGAGAGCTCCTCAGATAGCTCCAGTGTCACAAATTCAACATCACAACCAACAAAAGAGCGAGAGGAGGCAGTTCACTCGGCTCAGCATGACCTTATCCCAGATATTGCCACAGTTGCTGGAGACCAAGCTGGTAACTCTAAAAGAGGCTCCGAAGTTTCAAAATACAACGTCACCAAAGTATAACCCCAACGCTCGCTGCGCTTATCATTCTGATAGCCCGGGGCATGATACAAATGAATGTTGGGCTCTGAAGAACAAGATCCAGGACCTGATTGATGAAGGGGCATTAGAGTTCACACAAGAGGGTCAGGCCGAGTTCTTCTACTACCCCTGCAAGACTCACCATTTGAAGTGACAAATCCTGAGACCGGAAAACTTTTGTTCATTCGAATGTTCAAGTTGCAGTTTTCTTTTGTTCAAACATTTACTCATGTTAAACATTGTTATTTCATTAATGCATCGCATATGTCTGTTTTGAAACAATATATTCGTATTCACTAAATGAAATTATCTTCATATTTTTTCTGATGTCAACTCTCAATTAATAATGCTAAACCTCTTGAGGGAGGATGACGAAAACGATACCGCGATCTTTACAGTATGCTTTCGAACAGACCCCGCTGATGAGGTACAGGCATTGTTTCAATCCCTAAACACTGGAGTTATAAGGATGATAATCCCTCGTCAACCCCTCTGAGCCAAAGAAGTAGGAGTTTTTCTTTTCGAAATTTAAAACCCTTAATCATAACCTGGGGCAGGGTAGTCTCTCAGTTGATCCAAGTGCATAACGAACGGCACCAAAAGGTCCTTACAAAACGAAAGACAGTGATGGTTCCGAATAATCAATAAAGAAAGGCAGTCCTTATCTCAAAAATAAAAAAACCATTAAGTCAAAATCCATGAAGGAGACTTACAAAACTGGGGCATCCCGCTGACTGTAATTCCAAAAAAGGAAATAGTTCAGGAAAAAAAAGAAAGGGATAACAAAAATCAGAAAAGAAAGAGGTCTTACAAACCCTCAACAAAAAGGAATGACTGCCTATTCAAAATAAGTTATCAACATCCGAATCATCACCGGAAAATCAGAGCAAAAACTCAAACAAGGTCTAACGTATGATCAACTGAGTTTAGGTTTAGAGAACATCACGAAGAGCGGGTGGGTACAAATAATTCGAGCCTTTATCCTTTGTTTCTTAAACCGTGAACCAGGCCACGTTATAACCCTCAAAAGTCCTAGCTGAAGCATGGGTTAGTTCGAAAGCATATTGTTACGAAAGGTATCCTGACTCCTTAAGGCTTACGGTAAATACGGAGTTGACATCACGTTTTACAAACAATCATCTGTTTTATGAAAAAAGAATGCATTTTCAAAATTTTCAAGACAGACATAGGCTTTGCATTTTTAACATAACTTTGTTTGCATATGACTTTTTGTTTGAACAGCAGAAGTTCGCACGACGAATGCCTAATGAACAGAAGTACTTCCAATCAAGGGGCAGGACATGACCATGGTCCATTATCTGGGGCAGTCCAATCAAGATTCGGAGAATCTCTCAAAAGGCCAAATAGCCTGGGGCAAATCTCCACCTGAGTCACTTGGGGCATTCCAACAACGAATCTTGCCTGATCAAATCCCTTGTGGTGGCATGGCAAAACACTCCTAACAAGGGCAATTCCCTACATTCTGAGAGCATGGACATAGTCGAAAAAATACTACGCACAATCAAAGACCCGCCAGGTTGACACACCTAGGCAAAAATAAGGGCTTCCCGACGAACCAAAAGGGTTCGGGCAAAATGAGGGATGAAATGAAAAAATCCGTACACCCGGCAAGTCGAAAACCTGAAAAGGCGGCTTGGGCAAAAATGGGTATCCCGGTGGACTGAAAACCCGAAAGGGTGGTCCAGGCGAAAGTTAGGGATCAAAGCGTACGACTATGTCCTGTCATCTTGTCACCTGCCTACCAGAAGAAGGTTTGACTCTCAACAATTATCAGCATCCCACATGTGTCTCCCCCATAGAAACAAGGGCAATAACGGGTGGTTTAAGCAATCTGATTGTTCTATCCTCCAAGGTACCAAGGTAGGTTCAGCTAAAGAACATAACCAGATATCCTAATTCCCCAGAGAGTAAGCAAGTCAGTACACTCTCTCCAAGCAGAGTTATCAAATCTCAAGGAAATTGAGTATCCTTCAGTAGATCTCAATACTTCCCCAGCAGCCATATACACCTATTCTTAACAAGCATCCCCGGCAGTCTTGGCCTAAAGATTGTTCCCCGGTGGCATATCAAATATTCAAAGGAATCACTTCCCCGCAGTCAAAACTCCCCAGAAGAGTCCAATCCAGTTTCCCCAGGAAAGTTGGAATCTATCTCCCCAAACAGTAAGCTTATCCCCAGTAAATTCTGGAAGCTTATCCTTGCAGAGCACGAACGCGTCACCCGGCTTTATTCAAAGAGTTATTTCCTTAACAGGATATAACTGGGTTATCCTCAGCCAAAAGCCACGGAAAGATCGTCGTCGACAGAGTTTTCTTACCCCCAGCGAAGTCTATCAACACTTCCAGTACAGCAAGGATATCCCCAGCAAATTATTATCAACAATTCAACAAAGTATCTCTCTCCCCACAGAGTATTTCTCCCCAGCATGGTCGCTAGAGTATTTTCCTCCCCGCAGAATCTTCCATTCGCCAAGTTTATTCCCCAACGGAGTTATCCTCTCCTACCGGTATTCTTGCAGTTATCATCCCCAGCGGAAGCAAAAGCTTATTCTTCAACATCAGCCCAGGAGTGACTTCCCGGCACCCGTCAAGGATTTACTTTCCTAGACGAAAACATAAACATCACATACATCATTATAGCATGCATAGACGCATCATATCATACAAATCTCATTTATATTGAGAACATCATTGCTTGATCCATATCATGCATTGCATATGACTGACTTTTACCTTTTAGGAAAGATTCAGTTAAATTCTCAATCATATTTCAAGACCTAGACCGGTTCAATTAATCGACTCCAAAGATTTCTTATCCAGTCCAAGGCCTTCTCTAGTCCAGCTAAATCGACTCCCAACAGATTTTTCTGATGAAGACTCAGTAGAAGTTATCAGGTTTTTCTTTTAGGTTATAATTTCCTATGGTTCTCTCCCCGACGGTGCGTGAGATATAATTCCATTTTAGGTTATAATTTCCTATGGTTCTCTCCCCGACGGTGCGTGAGATATAATTCCATTTTAGGTTATAATTTCCTATGGTTCTCTCCCCGACGGTGCGTGAGATGTAATTCCCTTTCAGGTTATAATTTCCTATGGTTCTCTCCCCGACGGTGCGTGAGATGTAATTCCCTTTCAGGTTATAATTTCCTATGGTTCTCTCCCCGACGGTGCGTGAGATGTAATTCCCTTTCAGGTTATAATTTCCTATGGTTCTCTCCCCGACGGTGCGTGAGATGTAATTCCCTTTCAGGTTATAATTTCCTATGGTTCTCTCCCCGACGGTGCGTGAGATGTAATTCCCTTTCAGGTTATAATTTCCTATGGTTCTCTCCCCGACGGTGCGTGAGATGTAATTCCCTTTCAGGTTATAATTTCCTATGGTTCTCTCCCCGACGGTGCGTGAGATGTAATTCCCTTTCAGGTTATAATTTCCTATGGTTCTCTCCCCGACGGTGCGTGAGATGTAATTCCCTTTCAGGTTATAATTTCCTATGGTTCTCTCCCCGACGGTGCGTGAGATGTAATTCCCTTTCAGGTTATAATTTCCTATGGTTCTCTCCCCGACGGTGCGTGAGATGTAATTCCCTTTCAGGTTATAATTTCCTATGGTTCTCTCCCCGACGGTGCGTGAGATGTAATTCCCTTTCAGGTTATAATTTCCTATGGTTCTCTCCCCGACGGTGCGTGAGATGTAATTCCCTTTCAGGTTATAATTTCCTATGGTTCTCTCCCCGACGGTGCGTGAGATGTAATTCCCTTTCAGGTTATAATTTCCTATGGTTCTCTCCCCGACGGTGCGTGAGATGTAATTCCCTTTCAGGTTATAATTTCCTATAGTTCTCTCCCCGACGGTGCGTGAGATGTAATTCCCTTTCAGGTTATAATTTCCTATGGTTCTCTCCCCGACGGTGCGTGAGATGTAATTCCCTTTCAGGTTATAATTTCCTATGGTTCTCTCCCCGACGGTGCGTGAGATGTAATTCCCTTTCAGGTTATAATTTCCTATGGTTCTCTCCCCGACGGTGCGTGAGATGTAATTCCCTTTCAGGTTATAAGTTCCTATGGTCCTCTCCCCGACGGTTATAATTTCCTATGGTTCTCTCCCCGACGGTGCGTGAGATGTAATTCCCTTTCAGGTTATAATTGCCTATGGTTCTCTTCCCGATCCTGCGAAGATGGTAATTCCCACCAAGATTTTCTCAACGAGCGTTGTTGAAGTTAAAGCCACCCAAGGTTCTCTTACCGTTCATGCTAAGGTAGTAACCATCCCTAGTTCATTCATCACCGTTTGAAGCTCCAGATTCAGCTTCTGTAACCAGTCAGGACACATCTATACCAAGCATCTGAAAACCAGCTCCTGCAACATGTCAGGTAATCATTTTCTGTTTTGCAGGTACGCAAGTTCTCGCTAAGGAATCTCTTACGCGATCAACATCCAGATGGCATCTATAAGCCCATCATCCTATCCATCAATCTCCAAATGGAATCTGTAAGCCCATTTCCACCATCACTGCTACTATGTGAGCGCAAATTTTTGGGCACTCTAGTGTTCAATCCTCTTCTACCCTCGGATTACGAAAGGCACGTCAGCCAATCTGCATCCTCAGGTCTAAGAAGATTGAACAGGGGCAACTGTTGTACCCCAAAATTTGCCCTCCCATATTCTACAAGAATTGCCAAGTCATGCTTCAAATCTCCCCAAGGGTTGCACAGTGCAAGGGTCTCCTAAACAGTCAAGATTAAGGTTTTTGCTTCTGATCAAGAAAATGAAGTTTCCAAAGGTCCAATCAAGTCTCATATGCCTACAAATATGGTCAAGCATCCTCATATCAAGTTTCAAGACTTTCAGCACAAAATTGCACAGTCAAAACCCTAATTGCACTACAGTCAACTGTAGGGGCAAAATGGTCATTTGACAGTCAAAAGTTCAAATTTTTGATCAACATCTCATTTTGAAGTCACAAACATCGTTTGATCAATGCTTGATCATGATTCTCAAAGCTTGGCTCAAAAATCATCAAAATGCAAAAGTTTCCTTATTTGGACAGCTGAAAAAGTCAACTGTAAATTGACAAGAGCATAACTTTCACATGGATTATCAGAAAAATTCCATCCAAATCTCATATTGAAGAGAAATACATTTCCTAAAACTCATCTTCATACTTCAAGTCCAAGAAATGCTCTCACAAAAAGTTATCAATTTCAACATTATAGGTCATTTTCAAAAGTCAACAAAAAGGGACTTTACGTCAAAGGCCATAACTTGAGATTGGTAAATCAAAATGACATGGGACCAAAGGCATTGGTTAGAGGACTCAAATACCTTTCCAAAATGTCCAAGAACATGAGAAAAGCTTAAAAATTGAGCAAGTTATGCCTTGTGGAAGTTGGGAAATTTTTGGATATTTTGAAAAGTCAACATTGATTCAAATGACCTAAAATTGCTAATGGGCCCATTTTTCTTCCATAATTCATCATCCATGGCATATGCACGACCACTTGGCCCAAAGGGAAGTATTTCTTCATTTTTTATTTATTTATTTGAATTTTTATTAATAATAATTCATTTAAATCAAATTAAATACATGAAAAATATTTAACCTAAGCTTTACAATCTTTTTGTGCATAAAATCCACTCAATAATTCGTGCATGATCCAATATGGAAAGATTTGGAGAGAATTGATCATAATTTGTACAAAAACACATGGAAAATATTTGAAAAAAGATCTTGAAAATCAAATCTTTCAAAGTCATGAATGCCAAGCTTTTTGTGTGATTTCTTTAACCTAATTCATTCCTACATATACAAGAAACACAACCCTAATGCCATTGACCATTGAGCTGCGCTAGAAACCAATTCACAAACTTGAAATTTTTGCAAAGAAACTCAAAACTGAAAACCTCATTCTAGGGCGATTCAAGGCACGATTTTTGTTTCATTAGCTTGCTGAAGCTTCATAGAACGATTCCCAATCAAAAACATTCATCAAAACTCAAAGAATCGGTATACAGAACTCAAAATATTTCATGAAAAATGCATATTCGTGTTTTGATTTGCAGGCATCCTCATGACATTTTGTTCATTGATTCATACTCCTTATGCAATTCTGAAGCTAACCCATATGTTTAATTGTATTTTTATGTGCTATACACGATTTCGCCATTGATAATATTTAGGGTTCAGGAAGCTCCAAATTGGGGGTTTTTAAATGAGGAAAAATTAGAGTGTGAAACCACCACCATTGGAATCAGCGTGTCTGGACGAAGAAGAAGCTATGCTCGCGCTCAATTTATGAGCGTTCCTGGGCTATTCGTTATTTTCCCAAAACATGCCTAAGAAAACGCTCAGAAAACCGTGGCCTATGTTTTTGTGTTTCAGGGACGAAGAAGAAGACGATATTGTGGCGTTAGATGGTTGGCCGGTTTAAATTTCGTGCGGAAAACGAAACACTAACGCATATTTATTTTATTATATTTGTTTGTCATATTAATTACAGAAAAGCAAACTGGCACGGTTGGCAAGCATAGTGGTTGGTAAAGTACATGACCTGGGTTCGAGCCCCAGGTCTTCACTCTTTCCATTTGTTTTTTCCCAATTAACATTCACATGTAGTGCCCATGCTGAAGCGCACCATACACTTCCAAATCAAGCTTGCCACGTCCATCTCAAGATCAATCAAAAGGCCATGGAATGGAGAACACAATGCACCCTGGTCAGCGCACATACATGTGTCCAGCAAAAGTCCAAACAGGCCAAGGTTATTGGGCCAGATTTCTCAAGATTAACCTCCACTTTGGGGTCTGAACCCCCTAGGTTTGCATATTTTTCACCTTCTTTATTTTTTTATTATTTATACTTCTTTTTATTATTGTTTTATTAATTAATTTAATTATATTTTCATAAAATCACAAAACACCATAAAAAAATCAGAGAGAAGAAAAAAATATAATAAATATTTTATTTTAGTATTTTCTTAAATAAATTGTATATAATTAAATTTAGTTTTAAATTAGGTTTTAATTTTGATTCTTTTAATAAAAAATCTAAAAAAAACATAGAATTAGGGTTTAATTAATAATTTATTCTTTTTTTCTTTTTTCTCCCATAAATAATTAAATAATTAAATATTCATTTTTATAATTAAATTTGTATATAAAAATTAGGGTTAATTTAGGTTAAAATTCAATGTTTTCTTAATAAATTAAAGGCCACTAGGATTAGGGTTTGCATCTTATTTTAATTTCAATTAAATTCTTTTTTTTCATATTAATTCCCATTAAACTAAAAAATACCAAAAACATCTCCTTTTCTTTATTAATTAATTCCTCATTATTTTAATTTTGCCAAAAGGGTCCAACGCCCTCGTTTCGATTTAATTCTTATGCGCATATTTATTTTATATCCATGTATCTCTCCCAAAGCCATGTAAATTACTTCTCGCACTTTTAATTCTTTACTTTTTCTGTCAAATCGGGTCCTGGTTTAATTTTGGCGATGTGGACCCGCGCCTTTTGTAATAGTTTAGAATTTTTACTTTCCCGCAATATTTTTAACTGTAAATAATGGCATGAAAGAATGTATGAACAAAAATAAAAACAAGCGTAGAACACCAATAACATGACAAGATAAAATGCAAATGAAAACGACACACAAATCGCACACACCACCCCTAGGGTACGCCTCACTGTTGCCTTGCCTCGAAAGGTGATCGTCGAGTAGAGGATGTTTTAGTAAGTCCTCATGATCCGGGAACCTGGCATGAGGGTAGCTTCTAAGGTGTCTTCCTATTGCTCTGGTGATCACCATGTCCCGAACCTCGAATTGACCCGAATACCTCCAACGGTGGTGCTACCTACCTCTCAATGGTGGGATGGCACTACTTTAAGGACATTTACACAGACGAATTCCTTAGGGTAGGTAGACGACTCTAGATACTTGCTCTAACTTTCAAAACAAATCAAAAATACTTTTCACACTGACACCTTTTCAAAAAGCTTTCGAAAGCAATTTTTCAAACACTCTTGAGGACCGATACAAGAGTCGAACTGGAATTTTCAAAGAAACTTTTTAAAACCCACAGTTGAAAAGCAAACAAATCATTTTTGAAAACACAAGTGAGCAAGTATCTAAGAGCCCATGGATAACCATGGATAGAAAGGGTGCTAACACCTTCCCTTTCTATAACCTACCTCCCGAACCGAGAGCAATCTCTTTAAGGAATTTTTCTGTGCTTTTGTCCTTTCCATTTGGAGAAAATAAAAGACGGTGGCGACTCTTGCTTCCGCGACATTTCGCGAACCAGCGTTAAACAGTCAGTTCCAGATCCACCGATCACAGTGGGCATGTCTGGATGAAGGATGGTGCGAGAAACGTCTCCTTTGATACCAGACTCTATGATCACTGGTAGAACAACTATATATGGCATCATGAGGTTTTAAGTGCGAGCTCGTACCCCTTTGAGGTAGGGCTCCAAAGGGATGGAATTCTTATGTCCTAAAGTCTTGCTATCAATCTTGCTCACAATGCCCCAAGCATGTATAATTCTCTGACGATAACTTTGAAATCATTCTCGTAATCGAATATAATACTCTGGATAAGCATGTCACAAGGACCATCTCTTCGAGCATAACCAAATTGGCGTAAAGCTAGAGAAGGGTTGTAGGTAATACCTCTCCTAATGACAAGGAGTGGAAAATTAGGGAATTCCCCGTAGCGGTCAATGATAGTAACATCTTCTAGAGATCGGGAACACCAACATATATCTGAATGAGAGAGTGACATCATCCTTTGAGACCACCTCAAACCTTGTTCATTCTTCAATACTGATCGGAAAGTTATGAAATAAACCACCTAGATAGCAAAGGTATGCAACATATAAGAGTACCTCGTTTCCTCATAGTATGAGTGTGAATGGAATGCAAAATGTCTCCGAGCAAGGTAGGCATAGGGTTACGAGTGAGAAATATTTTGACGGTATTCACATCTATGAGTAGGTCTGGATTAGGGAATAGCACCAAACCATAGATCAACAAAGCCGAAATTTCTTCGAAAGCCTAAAAACTTATAGCATCCAGAAACAACCAAGCCTTCTCTAACAGAAATTTAGCAACAAAACCCTTTACTCCACTTCTTGTTTCCCAATTAGATACAATTTTGGACCGCTTCAGATGTAAGGTTGCTTCAATTTCTTCAGGTTGTGGATCTTTCTCTAAACTGGTGAAGGGTATCTGATCAAGAATAGGTACTCCCAGTAATTGAGAAAACTCCTTCATTGTGGGTACTGACTCATAATCGGGAAAGGTAAAGCAGTGATGTGCAAGGTCAAAGAACTGGAATAGAGCACTCATCATATCTTCTTCAAAACCCGAGGTAACCAAACTGAGTAGTCGACCATGCCTTTTGATGAATGTGATCCGGATAGTATTTCTGTGAGCGGAGGCCATAACCTACAAAACAGAACAAAGATAAATCCCTAGGTCCTTGAAATGGTTAGTAAAAATGACATGGTATGATGTCATGATTTTATGATGTCATGTTCGAACATTTAAACACACAAGGCCTTAGGTTTAAGCTTGCATGGAGTTTGTAGGTAAGTACCCTCTCGAAGTTTTTAGTGGGCTCAACCTGTCCTAAAATAAGTAACCGGGTTCTAGGAGCCTTAATATCACTAATCTTTCTCTCATGCATTGTTTCAGGACAAGCATCTAATTTACGATCGAAATATCCCGAGATTCCAATCTCAATGAATGTAACATCGAGTATCAACCAAATTTACTCTACACCAAATACAACCATCTCACTACTTGTTAATGGTTAAGTTGTGTCAACTAAGGTTCTAAGGTCGGTTAGTGCTTATGACAGCACGCGACAGCCTAGCATTCTCCTTGACTGACTCAAGGGACACCAACACAAACCAATGTGTCGCACTAATGTAGCCATCGTTTCAACCATACCGGTATATGCCCTCCTTCTTCTTCTTCCTCGCGCGTATAACGATAACATCACCATTTTCAAACATGTAAAACCTTCATTTCTCAACCATTTTGAAAATTGAAAAAAACCAAAATTACTCAATTTAACAAGGATTTCAAATATGCAAGTATCATGAATTGATATGGACTATAACTCACGAATTTTCATCAGTAACAAAATGAAACCCTAACTGTTCAGAGATATGATTCTCAACACACAAGCAATATAAATGAAAAGTAAGCACATGGTTAGCTTCAGGACATCAATATCTACATTTTCTCTTTTGAATGTATGTATAAATAATGCGTGTATCAAGATTTCACAGTTCAATGAAACTTACCTCTTGAAGAAAAATCCAATGCCCTCTACACGACTTCCAGAAGTGGAATGTTGATGGATTAAGCTTTTTGGGACCTTCCTTGAGCTAATGGGATAACTACTTTACTTTGAAAGTTGCTAAATCAATCCAACCAAGTCAATGTGCAAGCTTCGAATATGGAGTTTAGAGGATGATGAAGATGGTGTTACAGAAGTGTAACAGGGTGTGGACGAGTTTTATATGATGTTTATGAAGGGTTAAGATGGTTAACTTGCAAAGATATGGAAGGAGTTGGGAGTTTCGAAGAAATGGATTTCAAAACTCAAAGATGGAGAATTTTGGCCAATTATGATTTGAGAGAGGTTGAGGGTGTTTTTGGAGCTGTGTATTCCTGTATTGGCTTGCAAATGATCTCTCTATATATAGGCAAGAGGTTTGGGAGGTTGAAACAACCAGATTTGAAAGATAACAAGTTATGGTTTGGATGCTTAGTTTTCAAGTAACCTTGAAGTACATGGTTCCAATGCATTGTAGGGTGGTTGATAGGCTTAGAGATGTTTCTTCTTGGTGTTGAGATGTTTTGAAGTCAGAAGCAACAATGTATGGGCTCAAGGAGTGGACTTTTGGGATTAAAGCAACTCTATCAAAATGGCAATGTTAACTTTGTGCCAAAAATGGAATGATACATTGGAAAAAGCTTCTAATATTTGGACCATAGCTCAAAAGTGTGTGTAATCTTCTGATTATTGATAGATTTAGGAGCTTAGAGGCCTACAAAGTGATATTGTGCAACATGGTTATGAGATTTGGCCATAAGGTTTTCACAAGAATGACCTAAAATTCAAGTTTGTCATGCCATCTTCATCTCTTCGAAACTTCTAGCTCAAGTATGATAATTTTGTTTTCTTGGACATTTTGGAAAGCTTGAATCAAGATCTACAACTTTAATGTTTACCATTTTGGATGAATCAAATTGGAACTTGGTGAAAATTGGCCAAGAAGTTGGGATAAAAAACTGATCAAAACTTGTCGAAATTTTTTCTAAGTGTTAGATAAAATTATCACAACTTCATGGACCTATATCTCTTAATCCAAGCACTTTTTGAGGATCATCCCACATTAACAAATTTTTAGAATTCATCAAATCCTACAACTTTCATGTTGAAAGTTTTCTTTGATCAACTTGGATCTTAGTGAAAATGGTCGTGAAGTAGTGACTTTGTTAAGAACAAAATACTTAGAATTTTTTTAAGTGTTGGAAAAAATTTCAACTTTTGACTTTTGTTGACTTTTTTTATTCTTGATGATCAATTTTAATAGTTTTGAATTTTTTTATGATTCTTGATTTTTGAATTCCAATGTTGACCAAAAAGTCAAAGTTTGACTTTTAACTGACTGTTAACTTTTCATTCAATTGATTCAATTCTTTAACGGTCAATCACTTGTATATTTGAAGATGTCTTTAGTTATGTAATTAGGTCAAGATGTTTTATTTGAGCCCTTAAAATCATGCGTTAAGCCATTAGGTCATGCACTAAGCCAACAGTCAATGATCGGTCATCTTCAATCAAGACCCTAATTTTGGCAATTTTTTACCTTTGATGATTTTAGGGATTTCCTTGAGGAATAATGATCAAACCTTAATAAAATGATGAATATGACATCAAAATATTGATATTGATTAAAAAATCTTGAAGTTTGACTGTATGTTGACCATAATTGACTTTTTACTCAATATAGTTGATTTCCAATCATCTAAGCCATTGACTGAGCAAACATGTGATGCAAGACTTGAAACTTGACATAAGGATACCTTGAAGCATATGAGAAACCATGAAAGAAATTTGAGACACTTGCAACCCAATGTTCTATGAGAATCATCAAACCCTAGTTGAAAACCCTTGCTTAGGAGGAGGTTTGACCAGTCAACTCTTAAGTAACTTTGAGTATTTGAGACCTTTGTGAGCCTGTTTTGAAGAAAATGGAAGGGAAAATTTTGGGGTACAACAATGTATCTTGAACTGTAGAATACAAAGATAAAAACTTCTGATAATCCATAACAAACCTTCTTAAATATGGAACCAAGTCAGACCATAATGTTGTACCAAAATGCAACCAACATCTTGTTGAATTACTTGTTTTAACAAAATGCAACCAACACAATAAAACCTAACAATTAAACATCATTTGATCAAATGAAATTCAAGTTTGGTGCATGATTTCAATGTTGATTCAAGAATGGTTCATGTGTTTATTTCCATGCCATTCATCCAATTTTCAAGCAATCATAAAGATTATTTAAAGGACAGACAAGATTCCTTCAATTTGTGTTCAAGTGTTCATCATTGGGCCTTTGGATTCAAAGAAATATCAAAAATCAAAAGTTGGTGCATGTTTGGTTGATCTAAAATCAAGTATGGCATGTCACTTGGTCCAAACACCATAACTCTCTCATTTCTCAACATTTTTGGAATCTACTTTATGCCAAATGTCACATTTGAACTCCTCTACAACTTTATTTCAAGGGTCAAACATCAATTTTGCCTCCAAGGACCTCAATTTTGGAATGCCCATGTATGCACAAAAGTTGGCCCAAAACCTGGTTCGACCTAATTCCTAACCTAGAATTCAAGTCATGACCTAAACTTGTCATCCATGCCATTTTTAACTCAATCATACTTTTGATGTGATTCTTTTTTCATTTGATTCTTAATTATGAGGAGATCATTTGACATGAAGAACATTTAAAAGTGCACAAGTGAATCTCATTTGGTCTAAACTTGAACATGGTGTCCTAAACTCTGCATTTGTCGCATGACCCGTAATTAGAAATCACCAAGTCTTCACTTAGGACCACCCATAAATATGCACACTCACTTTTCCTTGCAAAACATGTAGAGTAGAGTGCAAAACAACCAGATTATGTGCAAGAGTCATGCATTTCATCCTCACTCTCACACTGATTGCAAAACAAGAAATTCCAATTTGGTTCACATGTTCTAGATATAATTTCGCGCGTACCATGACCTAATTGAATTTCCTATAAATAGAGGATCATTTTGCCTTCATTTACAAGCTTGAAAAACCACAAAACCTCTGCCATTTTCACTCTCAAAAAGCTTCAAAAACCATAAACTCTCTTTCTAAATTAAGATTGTTTTAACTTTAAATCTCTGCCCATAACCACTCATCGACACCATCTAAAGCTAATTGATGCATTACATAAGTTCAAAACCACCTGCAACCTTCAACTCGATTTAACCATTGTTTACCTTTGAAGCTTCAACTGGAAAGGTAGATACGAGTTAAATTTCTAAACAAGCGAGTTACCATACTCTTCATCTTGATTCACTGATTCAATGCCCCCACTCACCTAGAATTTATTCTTCGTATTTGTCATATAATTTTACTTTGAAGCAATTAGGGTTTTATGTGTTTCTGAGCAAATTCTCTCTACTTAGAGCTAATCAATGGCTCTAATGCAAAAAGACATGAACTATGACATGCATATAAGCTTAACCATGTGTTATTTGAGCTTAAAACTTAGAGTTCATGGATCAGTAAAATTGTCCAAAGGTTGAAGACGGTGCAGTGCTTCACGCTCTTTGGTGGGAGAATTTAAACTCCAGCCAATCAGAGCTTGACATGCTTCCTACCCGTTGTGTTTTGTATTTCCTTTTTGTTTTAATTCCTTTTTTAATTCCTTTTTCTTTTCTGATTTATTTTAAATAGCTCCTTTAACATTTTTTACTCCAATTTTTTTCATAAATCAATAAAAATATTTTCTACCCCTTTTTTTTTCCTTCAGATTTTTAAAATAATTTTACGCATATTTTTCTATTTTATTTTTAATTTTCATGCATTTTAAAATAATTTTCTCTCCAACTTTTGAGATCTAATTACTTGTAATATTTATGACTTCCTCAAATTTTCTTGGCAATTTATTTGATGTTCTGATGGCTCTTTAGATTTTTCCATTTAATTTTTATTTTAAAATCATTTTTAAACCATTTTAATTCTTTTTTTATCTATTTTATTTTGACTTTTGTTGACTTGGATCATGAATTAGTCGATCAATGCTTCATCAATTTCAATTGGTCTTTGGATGAAGTTGTGGTTGTATGAACTTTCATTATTTCAAACTTATCATTTAAATGATCACTTGATCATTTTGGTACTTTGGATTAATGATAAATTTATCCTATGGAATTATGAACTTGAATGATGGAAATTTATGATAGATGACCCCTTGTTACATTTCAAGTTTGGTTGATCATTCCTCTTTCTACATCTCTTTCCTTTTGCTTTTGTTTTAATCATTGTGTGACATTGTTTTAGGAGGATGATTTTCTATTATTCCTCTAACATGTTAACACGTGAATTGTTATTGGTCAGCCTCACATAGGTGTCACTTCTACATAAGTCCACTTACCATTGCTTAACATAACGCTAAATTGTCCCGACTCAATTGATTCCTTATTAATACTAACATTGACATATTAATTATGCTAACAATCTAACTTTACTTTTATGCTCTTTACTTTTATTGCAATTTAATTTTATGCAATTTACATTCATGTCATTTACATTCTTGTAATTTTTATTTTTCCTTTTACTTTATGTCTTTTATCTTTTTGCTTTCTCTTGCTTTATGGCTTCAAAAAGAACAAAAAACATTAATAAAATGGCAAAACCCAAAAAAACTTCCATCTGGTCTTGTGGACTTTGTGTTACTGACCCTTGATTGAGGAGTATTTTGGAATTTGGACCTTAGGACTTATTACTTTCATTTGCTTGGAGTGGTTACATAAGAGACTTCATAATTCATCTGGACCTTTGAACTTCAAATCAAGACTTGGCCTTGTTATGAGAAACTTTGATCTTTGCTTGAAGACTTGGAATTCTCTTTGTGGCTTTGTGACCTTGGCTTTCATCTGGACCTTTTGGTGTTCATCTTCTTATGTAATTGCATATATGATTTGCATATCTTATGGATTAATCCAAAGGGAAATGAATGCTTCATCTTGACCAATGTCAAATGCTTGCTTCATCCCGTGGTTAGTACACTTACACACACAAAGGCTTTCTCTTGGGCTACCTTACAATGAGACCTTTTATTTCATGTCATTTACTTTATCCTTTAGTATTGTCTCTTCATCACTTACACATCTTCTTCAATTTTCAAAACTTCTCCCTATCTTCAAAAAATTCAGTTTTCAAACTTCAAACCTTTCTTAATAAACCTTGACTTTGACAAGTGATCCTGAAAAAAAATTTCTTAATAAATTCTAAAACACTTAAGTATATTCAATCTCTTTTCAAAATTTATAAAAAAAAGGCAAACCTCGTCAAATTTATTTTTGTGCCTTTATTCAATTTTTTCTTAAAACCTTTTCTCAAAGATTGGAAATTAGTCTATTCTAGTAGTGATGCAAACCACTATAGTTCTACATTATGTTGTGAAGTGATTGACATTTTCCACTTGAATGTTGAGACGTGTTTGTGAGAAAGTCCAAGTAAAAGTTTTCCATATCAAGATGATGCAAATGCTCACTATCCCATACTTGTGGGTAGTAAGTTGTATTTTCCATTCGAATATGAAGAAATATCTTTTCAATTTAAAATCAAATCAACAAACTTTCACAATTATTTTTACTGAAATTATGGTACATGCAACACGCATATATCCCAACATCAGAATGATGTTAAGAAAAAAGTTATAACAGCTGGTAGCAGACCAGATCATTTAAACTATAAGTGATACAAAAATAAAATTGCAGAATGATAAATAACACATAGAGTTGTTAACCCAGTTCGGTGTAACATTACCTACTCTGAGGGATACCAATCTAGGAAGGATGTCTATTATCAGAAGTATTAGTTCAAAGCTAAACTCCGCTGTTTACAAATTCTTGCCTAATCCCTACCCACTGCTACTTCTACCTAGGCACCTCTTAGATATGAGAAACCATGATCTCACTTCCTAAATCACCTCAGTGGTATCCAACAGTCTCAATCCAAGTGATTGTAATAAATAGAATCCAATTTAAAGGATTACACTTTAAATACAAAAACTCAAACTCTTGCTTAAAAGCTTCGGGTGAGAATAATAACTTGACTAAAAGTCAAGTAACAATGATTCGACCATATAGTATCAAATACATGGGTGACTTACAAACTACACAAGAGGCTATTAAAATATAAGACTTATGCTTCCCCTAATTTTACAATTGTTGAAAACTTAAAGTACATTAGGTTAGGATTCCCCTTTAAATACAAATATGCAGTACATGGGCTTCAATATTCTGAGTCTAGAAGTTTCTTGACCCATAAGCTGAGTGATGCACCAATTATATAGAAAATCTCCTTAAATCTTGAAACAATTAATACATAGTTTCCTAAATTGTTTTTAGGTCCAATTTAGTAACTTTTGCACAACTGGAGATGAAAATCTATTTCAAAATAAATATTCTTGACCTGCAAAAATATCTGATATATATCCAAAGGAAATATAAAAGAATCAAATTAAACCTGTCAAGATTGAAAAACAACAGCACAAGCTTGCTGCGTATAAGAACAGGATGTTACGACGTCTTGTTCAACATCTGGTCAGAACTATGTTTTAGCAAAATGTTGTCAATCTACAAAACCACGGTACTAACATTTAGTACAACCTGTGAGGCTTTGTTTTCCTTATTACACTATAAGGATACGTGGGCACATGAATATTGAAGTCTTGACGAATACAAACATAATAAAATACTTCTTTTCTCATCACCTCAATCTTTTTGCAAACAATCTGGTTTTATCATAACACATATTTTCAAGAGGTTCATATGGAGTACCATAGATGTGAGGGGTGTTAATACCTTATAACCAACACCCATATCCAGATCTCTCTTTTGTTTTATTTTTGCGTTGGATTTTCTCGATATTTTCCATTTCCTTTGTAAATAATAAAGTTCGGTGACGACTCTTATCTTTTCGAGTTAAGTTAATCAATAGATTAATCTCAATTTTCCCACCGCGAAAATCCTCAAATTTATTCTATTTTTTATAGATTTGTTTTCAAGCTTCAAAATTGAAGGTTTTTCAGTAAACTACTACTATAAAGAAAATCAAGGTCTAAAACTTGAAATTATCTTTTGGCACACCAACAACTTGCAAAGAAAATCCCAAAATTTGATTTTAATTTTTCTTTGACACTGGTGTTGTATCCCAAAATTTCCCCTCTCATTTGTCAAGAATTTGCTCACAAGATCTCCTTTGGCTCAAGATTGCACTAGGGTTGATCAGCTCAAGACACCTTCTTAAGTATTGATGACCAAAATTAGGGTTTGAGATTGCACAAGGATATTTGAACTTACAATGCCCCATATTACTTTCATGGATCATTATGGACCCTCAAGTTTACTCATACCAAGTTTTAAGCTTTGGATCACACTTTTGCTCAGTCAATTGAGCAGTTGACCTAAAAATCAGATGTATTGGGGGAAAAGTCAACTGTGGCCAATTTACAGTCAAACTTCATAATTTTTTATCCACATCAACATTCCAAACTCATATGTATCATTTTATCAAGTTTGGACCATAATTCCTCAAGAAATTTGATCAAATCTTCAAAAGGGCAAAATGGTCAAAATTAGGGTTTTGACTAGGAAAGGGTAATTTCTGATTTTAGACCTAGAAAATGATCAATTGCTTTAAGTCATGATCTCAATAATCAAATTGCATAATTTTGACCTAATTACATGGCTCAAAACATTGCTCCAGTCCAATGGATTGACAGATAAATTTTCAATCAACTGATTAAAAGTCAATTGTATACTGAAAAGTCAAACTTTGACTTTTTGGTCAATTTCAAATGTCAAAAATCAAAATTCATAAAATCATGTCAAAATATGAAACTTATTCATCAAGAAATCAAAAATTCGAGATTTCATTTTGAAAAGTAAAAATTTTCTAAACTTAGAAATTTTTCTAAGTGTTGGAAATTTCTTATTTTTTCACAACTTTGAGCAAAATTTTCACCATGATGCAAGATGATTCAAAAGAAACTTACAACATGAAAGTTGTATATCTCCATGAAATATACAACATTGTATTACACAACTCCTTCCAAAAGTGCTCGGATCTCAAGTTATAATTTTAAGAACACATGGTCATGAAACAAAACACTTAGTGAAATTTTGCCCTAATTTGGTCAGGATTTTGACCCAACTTCATGGCACTTTTTCATATAGTTCCAAGGGAAATTTTCAAAAGTGATTCAAATATGGGTTGTAGATCACATTACAAGCTTTCCAAAATGTCCAATAACTCCTTGAGATCATTTTTGAGTAGGGAGAATCGAAGAGATAAAGTTAGGGTTTTCTCACTTGAATTACAAGGCATTTTATGATGAACAAGATTCAAAATTCAAACTTATGCTGAATAACCTCTACTTTGCAGTCCTCAGACTTGTTAGGCACTCCATAATTAATTACTTGCACAACTGTTGGAGGTCTCAATTCAAGCATTCAATACAAGGCCATGCTTTATATCCATTTTGGGAAGAAAGTGCACAATGCCATTTTGATAAAGTAGCTTTCTGTAAAAAACGTGTTCTTGAGCCTTGCACTTGTTCTCTTCTGATCATACATGTCTTATAACTCAAGAGAAACTTGTTAGACACTTACAATCACTCAGCCCATGCTTGTACTTCTTCTTGAAACTTGTTTTCTCACTTTTCTTGAAAATCAAGTAACATAGCATTTAGCTTGTAACTTGTACTTCTGACTTTCAAAAGCACTCAAACCTCTTTGCTTATACATACACAAGTCATTTTCCACAAATCCCACGCATACTTGACCCCTGAAAACACCAAGAACACAGAATTACCAAAAACACTTCAAAACATGTCATTTCTGAGTTTTGAATCCAATCTCCAAATTTGCTCGTGTGCTTTTTGGCCTTTTACTTTCAAAAGCTTCTAAACAACATACACAAACAATCCCAACACCTGCAACACCACTGTAACACCTCCATTATCATCCACCATTTTCAAAAACAGCACCTTGCACCTTGACTTCTTCATAACTCCTCAGTCACTTTCAGCTCAAGCTAAGCATTCCATTAGCTTCCTGGGAACTTAAGGAAGTTAATCCAATCATTGAAACTCACTAAAATCTACTCAAAATCCAAACCCGATACCCTCTTGCAAGGTAAGTTTTCTGACTTTTGAACTCTTCATACATGCACCATTAATGGTTTATTTGTGAATGAAAAGTGTAGATATCATTGCCCTAAAGCTAACCATGTCCATGGTTTTCATCTATATTGCTTGAGCTTAGAGAATTTTAAGATTTAAGTTTATGAAATTTTTAGGGTTCCGATTAGGGCCATTAAAATTCATGCTTGTCTTTAATCTATGATTTTATTGCTTTGCATTTCTGAAATCGTGAGGAAATTTGCTACAAGTTTCCTGTTTACATTTTTTATTTTTGTTGAGAATTGAACAAGATACAGAGGCTCTGGCTGGGCGTGAGGTTGAAGATGAAGTTCAGGCCATGGACTTGTTTACAATCATATATTTATTGTTTTATTTATATAAACGGATGTTTAGCCACCCCAGTGGTAGAAGCGCGCACCTGTGACTATAAGGACCTGGGTTCGAGCTCCAGTGGTACCCTTTTGGACTTTTCATATTTTTTCCTATTTTGACTATTTTTTTTGGAAGCGCTGGGCCTCCCTTGGGCCTTATGTTTTTTTTTCTTACTGCTAACCCCCCTTGCTGGCTATCCACACCCCTAGCCCATTTTATTTTCTTTTTCTTTTTTATTTATTTATTTGTTTTCTTAAATATTTTATCTAATACTAAAAAAATCATAAAAAATATTTAAAAATTAGATTAATATTTGTTGGCATAGTTTATTTATTTTTCACACAAAAAATATTTTATTTAAATCATACTTTATTTTATTTTACTAATTGTTTTATAAATTTAATTAAAAAACTAGGTTTTTAGTTATTTTCAATTAAAATATATTATTTTAAAACCAAAAAAAAAGACCAAAAATATTTTATAATACTATAAATTATTTTCAAGACAAAAATACCAAAAAATATTCTTCTTATGAACTTAATTTCTTTTTTAATCAATTGATAGATTAGGGTTTTATTTAAAATCTTTTCCTAGTAAATTTAAGTTTTACTTTTTACTAATTTAATTAATTATTTTTCTTTTAGCTAATTAGGTTAAAACAAAACCCCTTTTCTCTAAACAAATCCAAATAAGCATCCATCTTCTTTACATTTAAATGCTTATATACAAATGCTAGTAATTAGGGTTTGTATGGAAAGACTAAAACCAATCAAATAGAAAACCCTACTCAAAGACAAAACCAAGCATGAAAAAAAATAATACATTTGCACATAAGCACACCTAGGGTAAAATCCACTTGGTTGCCTTACAAAATGGCCATATTACACATGTGAGGTATCTTAGCAAAAACAAACAAAGTATAAGATTATAGTCCCTTGATGACGCTATCTATGTTGCCTTTCAAATAGTCTTAGTCCCTAAAAGAGAATGCTAAGATACCTTGTAACATTGTTAATCATGGTTATATGATGACCCACGCCCGTCCCGTTTACATCCAAATATAGGGTTACTTACCAAATCAATGGTAAGATAACAATGTCAAAGAAAAGAGAAAATGAACATGAAAGACTTTTGAGTAGGTAGAATGCTCCTAGTTACTTGCTCCATTTCCAAACAAAACATCCTTGTTATTTTCAAAACAAACACCTACACTTTCAAAACATCTTACAAACTTGACAACATTTTCAAAAGATCAAACACTTTGTATACATTCTTATGAACGAGAATCATTACAAAGTTTGCCTAAACAATAGCCTCTTTACAAAATACTTTCAAAAACCATACAAAGCGTAATTTCAAGTAAAAGCAAGTGATCTAAGAAAGTAACTAAGATCCCATGGAAAACCATGGATGAAAAGGGGGCTAATACCTTCCCTTTTCATAATCTACCCCACGAACTCAAGAAATAATCTCAAAGGTCTTTCCTGTGCTTTTTCACCTTTCCTTTTGGATAAAAGAAAAGTCGGTGGCGACTCTTGCTAATTGCAACATTTGTGATAAAATGCAAAATACCCAAGTCAGTTCTCCCACCGTATCACAACTGGGTATCAATAATTGTTGAAATTATATATTAAATCAAATCCACTAGTCTTCACCTTCTCTGAAACCCTATGCATGGAGAAATTATTGCCATTCCCCAAAATCATATCTAGATCCTTCAGCAAATGCTCTTGCTCAACAAATTAAGGTTAATTTTGTTCTTTTTCCAATGATCCTCTTCATCTTCATGTTCATCAAAACCCTTGGGTGCAAGATTTTTTTCTTGCCAAAACCCATATTTGGTACTCAAAATACCAAGGAAGTTCCATTATGATTTTGCTCAGTGGATTCATGTATAGCTCTTTAACTTCGGTTCTATTTAAACCCAAATCTAGTATTTGAAATTTTTTCAGTTATTCTTATAAAAACCCAGATATGATGGAATCACATAAAATTCATGCTTGTTGTTTAGCTAAAATAGTTTTGAAATATTGTAGATTATATGACGTGAAACTCTAAGTTTTAAAAATTAGAATTCGCTAATGGAGTAGGAAGTTGAAGAAGTATACAAGGAAACAAATTGTAACTTAATAAAACCCTTAGTCCCTAGTTTTGTATCGATTTGATATTCTGACAAAGTTGAATTTGAAGAATATAAAAATGACATAGGTACCCATATGTTACAAAGAGCTAGTATCTATCCTCACAAATGTTTCCAAAACACCCGTAACACCCAATTTCTCTTTCCCCCTTCATTTTATAACTTGGTATGTTATTCTATTGCAATTACAATGGAAGTGTTAAATATTTTCGGAAATATTGTTTTAATGTTTTAAACTTGTGATTTTGCTTTAAAAAATATTTGGATGTTCATATGTGGGCTTATGAATTTGGGGAAGAAGATGAAGAAAACAATTAAAACCAGAAAACATGTTTTAAACATTTTTGAAGTTAAGCAACCAATTAAAATGGGTTTTTTTTACTTTTGATTTTTTTATCTACTGTAAAAAATGCAGTTGAAAAAAAGAAGGAGAACAGTAATTTACAACCCGAAAAGTCATTTTAGTAACCGTTTTCTCGTCGCTAAAACAATCGCTAAATGTCTATATTACACGTCATTTGTCACTTAAGAAAAAATTAACGTTGTTACCATTATTTGAACGAAAAGTATTAACTTAAAATGTCTTGAAAAGTTAAGGAATCAAAATGATACTTTAAAAAATTAAAGGACCAACCTGACCCTGAGTACAAGATAAGTGACAAAAAGTATTTTGCCTTTTAAAATTGACCATAACAAGAATAAGATTTTTTTTTTGACATTTTTGCACCATCCACCACCTCCTTAACCATAAGGATGCTATCAAAAATCCATATGCCATTCATAAAAGCGGATTATGAATATAAAACAACTATTTTTGATTTGTTTATTAGCACCTTAGTGAAGACTTTGTACATGCAGCCCACAAAGGACTATGCTTTTTCAAATCCAGATTAATAAATGTAAAATTTGATCCTTTCATAAATTTGATACTAACATGAAATACATTACAAATCTCATAAAAATATGTTTGAACCATATTATTAAATGAAAAAAATATAAAATTAACAATTCCTTCTTTAAACCATAGTAAAGACAAATGATGTCTTACTTTGTTAGGAACCTAAATTTAAGAGGAAAAGAAATTATATTATTAATGGAAAAATAGTAACTATTACAGAAGATAGATCCCCTGCAATCCCATGAGTAAAGCTCTCCAGGGAAGAGACAATTCTCTCTCTGTCCAAACCATTACGGTTCCTACCTGAAGAATTCTCAATACCCTCTCCCTTGCTATCCCTATCCTTTATATAACTATTATTTCCCTCTAACCAACTAGCCACATCAGCAAATATAGCACGTTCCTCTATTTGACATATTTAGTGGGCTTAGGCCCAAATCAAGTACCTAACAATACCCACCCCTTAAAAAACATTCTTGACCACAAGGCTGAGATATTGCATCCTTTGCTGCCAAATATTTCCTCGACACAAAAACTTGCCTCTGTCAAATACAAAGTTGATCAACCCATGGAACCCCTCTTTCCTTCCTTGTAGATCAGAGCTTGAAGAGATTTGTGCATGTGAATCCGCGTTTGACGGTTCTGGTGGGGGTTGGAGTTCGACAAAAACTGTTTCTATTATTTGAATATCATTCGCCACCATATAATGGACAGCGTCCGGTGGCTTCGGCAATGGAGGTGGCCCAAAAACAAATGCATGTTCCTTTCTTCTTTGCATATCATTCATTCTTCTGCCACACATCACTTTTGCTCCTCGTTTTCAGTAATATGTTTCCATCACTATATCAACAATATCTTTGGAGTCAGATTCTACTTTTTCATAACCTTTTGCTTCTCATTCTACAGTGAAGTTCATCTCCTCTAACTTTAACTCATTGTGTGTTTCTGTCACCTTCCATAGTTTCAGCTTAGATTCTTAATTTTGCATAATTTGTGCTCCAAATTCTCTAGTCATAGCCATGGAAAGTGAATTTCAGTCAGCATCTGGATTCTCTTTGCACCAATAATAAAAACATAGCATCGCTCCTTCATCTTCCGTGCTCACGAATGCCCATTGCAACTTATCTTCAGAATGAATTTTGTTCTTCTCAAAGAACTTTTCAGCCATAAAGATCCAACCAACATGATCTGTCCCCATAAAATCAGGTAATTTTATAGTTATCCATTGTTGGCTCTCCTTATAGTTATCCGACAGTTTTTGATAGTTTCCAGCAGTTATTCAGAAATTTCTGACAATTTTGGGCAGTTTTACGGCAGTGTTCTAGCAGTTTCGGGCAGTAACATGATAGTTTTCGATAGTTTCTGACAATTTTCAGCAATTATCTAGTAGTTTCTGATAATTTCCAGCAATTATCCAGGTTTATCAATTCATTGACTCCGTCTCGAGATCCAGTAGGTCAGACCAATGTTAGGAACCCAGATTCAAGAGAAAAAGAAATTATATTATTAATAGAAAAACAATAACTATTACTGAAGATAGACCCCCTGCAATCCCAGAGCAAAGCTCCTCATAGAAGAGACAATTCTCTCTCTCTGCCTAAACAATTACGATTTCTAACTGAATAATTCTCAATACCCTCTCCCTTGTTATCCCTACCATTTATATAACTATTGTTCCTCTCTAACTAACTAGCCACATCATCAAATATAACTTATTCCTCTATTTGACATATTTGGTGGGCTTGGGCCCAAACCAAGTACCTAACACACTCCCACCTCTACATCCACTACCTTTTCACCCTTCAAATCTCCCCCACCTTTAAATCTAAAGAAATAATCTTCTCCTTTACTACTCTAATTTGACAATTTAAATTCTTTTCATGCTTAGCTTGATAGCATGACCATTCACTATTGCATCGCGTTTAGTAGTTATTTAGTGTAACTCTTTTAGCGTGATTTTATGAAGCTTCTACTTTTAGTTTTGAGTAAGAAGTATGTTTGCGCATATAAAGAAGTAGTCACGCGTCAGAAAAGTTTGGTAGACTTTGTGTAAGTTTGGCGTTCGATGTCAGAATGATTATTATTATTATTATTATTATTATTATTATTATTATTATTATTATTATTATTATTATTATTATTATTATTATTATTATTATTATTATTATTATTATTATTATGAATAAGGAATCCGCTCACAAGTCCAACACACTGTTTTGCAATGATATACTGACATTTTAAGCTATCCGAGTTTGTTCCATGTCTGAATACAACATTTTATAATATTTTCTACAATTTTCTATTTTATTTTTGTTTTGTATTAAAAACTCATTAGAGTTTCTTTTTATGTTTTATTTCTTTTTTAGATTTAAAGTCTATTAGGATTTTTTTTCTATTTTAAACACCTTCGGGTGTGGCCATCAAGGTTATCTTCGATCATAATAAAATTCAAGTATTTTCTCTTTTTGTGGATTCCAAACCTTTATCTGACAGGTTTGTCGTCTGCAAACTTGTATTTTTTGCTTTAGGATTAGTGATTTCTAATCCTTTGCAATTCCGACACCATAAAGTGGTACCAGAGTAAGTTTTCTCTTGTTTCTTTTTGTAGCTTGATCAGTCATGTGAGATCAACGATTGACCAAAGCAGACCTTGAGAAAATTACCATGACTTTTACCACGACCCTAACAGCTTTAACTGAACAAATGGTGACTTTAACAACTCAGGTGAACAACACCAACAACAACATGAACCAGCGAAGAGACAAGAAAGGGAACCGATTATGGTTCTGTGGGGTGGAAACAATCTTGTTGTTATTGTTGAAAATTTGAGTTCAAAAGCAGAAAAACTTGACGAGAAAGAGACAGTTGATCATGTGAGTCGACATAACCATGATTATCGAGTGAAGACTTATATTCCATTATTCTCTGGAACTACGGGAGTGAAAGAGTTTATGGATTAGAGGATGGATGTTGATAGATTCTTCGACATCACGGGCATTCCTGAGAACAAGCAAGTTAAAATGGTGACGACCAGGCTGAAGAGTATTGTTGTTGTCTGATGGGATAAGCTTGTTCTTCAGAGGAAGAAGCAAAGAAAGGGCCTATAAGATCTTGGTGAAGAACGAAACAATTGATGTTGGAGCGGGTTTTACCAAAAAGTTATGAGCCTTTTCTTTATAAGATGTATATTGAGTGTGTTTAGGGAAATATGACTATAATATAATACACAAGTGATTTCCTGCATTTTTCTGAGCGTAATAAACTGGGAGAAATCAGAGAGTCGGAAGGTAGCTTGATACATTAGTGGCTTAAAGAGATATTTAGCGGAAAATATAGGTTTGTAGACTGTATAAATCGTGGCTGAGGCATCCAATCTAGCTTTGAAGGCAAAATCGATGGAGAAATCCTCTCGAAATTTCTCATATTTTAGGTATTCACCCCAGAATAACTTTAAATTATTAGGCGACAAAGAAAAGAGTGCATCAACCAGGGATTCCAAACCTAAGAATAAGGGACTAGCAGCTTTATCAGTGTGCAGCAGGGTAAAACAGTAGTCCAGAGGTAAAATAATTCATATGTTCAACCCACTAGAGACACGTGTTATTGTTGTAATCGAAGAGGTCACGTATCAAATGGTTTTCTAACAAGGAGGGTCATTGTTGTTGTGGAAGAAAGGGAAGAGGAAGAGGAAAGAGTACGTCATGCTGTTTAGAATGATGAATGAGCAAGATTTGAGTTTGCAGAGGAAGAATATGATGAGAGGGTTTTTTGTTGCAAAGAATTTTACTTGCATCCAAAGATTAAGGGCGACGCAAGAATTTGTTTAAAACAGGTTGTTCTATCAAGAACAAGGTGTGTAATCTGATTGTAGATAGTGGTAACATGGAGAATCTTGTGTCACATAAATTATCATATTAGTTGAAGTTTTCCACAGAATCTCATGAGAAGCCATACACTCTCGGTTGGGTAGGCAAGAGCTCTTAAGTTTGAGTAACACTAGCCTGCTGAGTTTCTATCTTCATCAGAAAGCATTACAAAGAAGATGTACTTTGTGATGTTCTTGATATGAATGTTTGTCATATTTTACACTATAGTGCCTTGACACGTTGATAATGATATCACTTATTGAGGATAAGATAATGTGATGGTTCATGCATGGGGCACACATAAAACTACTATGACTCATATTTTACACTTTGATAAGAATTCAAGATGAAAGTCTAATTTCTTGGTGATGACGCAGAGTGAAAAAGAGCTCCATGAGGCTGTTAAAGAAACTGAATTTTTCTATCCAGTAGTGATTAAAGGGTTTATGCATGTTATAAATGAGGAAACAACAATTCCAAAAGAAGTGTTAGGAATCATAGAGGATTTTAAGGAGTTGGCCGCAAATGAACAACCATGTGATTTGCCTCATATTCAAGATAAACGCAAGAAAGTTACAATTTTCCATATGTGAGGCAGTGTGATGGTGTTTTTATATAATGAGAGGCTTCCAATTGGTATTATAGTAAACTGCAGTCTTGTAAGTATGAACCATTTAAAGTGATCCAAAAGATCAATGATAATACTTATATGGTAGCTCTCTCGGATTCCATAAATATATCCAATACTTTCAATGTTATTGACATTCATGAGTATCAAGCAGATGATATTTTTTATTATGAAGAGAACTTGGAGTCAAGTTCTTCAGAGGTGGAGGAGACTGGTGTAGAAAAGTTGGTTGCGTACATCGGAAAAAGGTCACACTTCATAAATATTCGGTAGAATTTGTACAAATTTAACGCCTGGTGTTAGAATGATTATTATTATTATACTTTTTTAGATAGAGAATCGACTCACGAGTCAAACTCACTACTTTGTAATAATATATTGGCCTTTTAAACTATCTAAATTTGTTTCACACCCGAATACAACATTTTACTATTTTTTACAGTTTTCTATTTTATTTATGTTTTGAATTAAAAAAATTTATTAAGATTTCTTTTGTTGTTTTATTTATGTTTTAGATTGAAAATCTATTAGGATTTATTGTTCTGTTTTTAAACACTTTTGAGTATAATCATCATAGTTATCTTTAATTATATCAAAATTCAAATATTTTATCTTTTAGTAGATTTTAAAACTTTATCTGATAGATTTGTGATTGCAAACTGAATTTTCATTTTAGTCGACTACGTCAAATTTCTCTCGGTCAATATAATTACTACCATAATTTTTTTCATCAAACATACACTTACACTTAGTATACTATTCATTGTAGTGGGGCCAAAAAAGTATGAATATATTTATGCAAAGCGAAATAGGCCACGCTCCCCTCTACATTATCACACACTTAATATTGTCACTTCATTTTTGGATCCCATCAATTTCCGAATCGTCCATTTGTTTTGAATTTTGTCCATTTATACCTCCAAACACAAACAACAAAACATTTTTCTTGAAGCTTCCATTGTCTTTAACCCTATGAAGAATGCATGAAATGGATACTTCACCATAAGTATCGACACATGGATAAAGAAGACAACATTATATAAGCTTGTTTGTTTATACTATACACAGGAAATCCAGCATATCTTTGCTGTGTTTTTTTATAGCTGACGCGGTCACAAAATTTTTGTGTGACTCATCAATTCCAAAAACGTTCCTTTCATTTTCATCCCCTTAATGTTAATTAATTAAAACCAAAGTGTTAGGTTAACTAAAACAACAAGCGGTTGTACACTATCTATGTTCGTTCACTAGAAAAATCACAATCATGACTTCACATACGTTTGCTTTGATGGAACAATAATACGAATTAAGTATAAGAAAAGCACATTCTAAGCTATGTACACTTTGTAGGATTACGTGCATAAATCGCAATCAATATGCATTATTTTCAAAATAGTTTTGATTATATGTAATAATTTATTCGATTTGTTCTTTGGTTTTTTTAAAACTATGTAGTTTTTTTTTTAAATTATTAATATGTAAATAAAAGCACAAATCAAATAAGAAATGATGTTGACTTTTAATATTATATTACCTCTCGTTATATTTATTAAAAAAAATTAATTTTATGAATTTATTTAATATGTAATGTTTTTGACTTATATAATATTCAAATATATTGACTATTCATTGTATTTAAAAATAATTTTTTCTTATAAATAATATGAAAGGAAATACTCCCTAACTTTTAAGAATTATATTAATTATTAAAAAGTTGAGAATTATAAGTTCAAATATGTGTCATAGTAGAAATTCTACTATTTAAAATTTGTCTGATAAAAATAGTGGTTGATTGATAAGTTAGCTGATAATTTATAATTTATAGTTGATAATTAATTATTAATAATTTATAGTTTATAATTTTGATGATTGAGACTCATAACTGATAAGC
Source organism: Vicia faba (assembly GCA_948472305.1). NCBI lineage: Eukaryota > Viridiplantae > Streptophyta > Magnoliopsida > Fabales > Fabaceae > Vicia > Vicia faba. The sequence goes on along the minus strand of OX451740.1, from coordinate 615,433,569 downwards.
TGATTAAAATATTAAATAAAATTAACGATTCAATTAATTTATAAATGTAAAATAACATAAATGATATTTAATACATAATCATTTTATTTTAAATTAAAAAAAATTATAAAAGAGAAAGTGAATTTTTGTTAAAATAAAAAAAATGATAAACTTTCCGTTATAAACTAAAATACTATTTGAAATAGAATCTAAAAAATAAATTATAAATTAACAAAATAAATTATAAATTTATGATAGAAAAACGGTTACCAAACAAATCTAAATTATAACATGAATTTATAAACTATAAATTATAAACTCAAAATTGTTGGAAATCCACCAAAGTCTATGATGAATTTCTACCACAAAGACAATTTAATTATGAGACAAACAAAGAAAGAAGACAAGACAAATAATTTCTGCAGAGTTTCTCTCTGCTCACAAACTGTGAAAACTTTGTTATTCACTTGCAACTGTAAATTCTGTGAATACAACTTGTTTGACTTACTTACAAAAATAGGGATTACTCCCTCTATTTATAACTGAGCTTACACCCTAAGCCCAAAGCCCAAAATTTCTTTTTGTTACTAAATTAAATCTAATTTATTCTAGACTTAAATCAAATCTATTTAAATCTAAAACAAATCAAATCTTTTCGACACATAGTTTCGACACACTGGATTATAATTTAACACACCACCTAATTCATTGTGTCTAAACTATCTATGTTCATCATGGCTCTTAGTCTTCTGAATACTTCGACTTGCACTCCCTTCGTCATGATGTCTGCAATCTAATTCTCAGTTCTGCAGTGTTCCAAATTCATCTTCCTATCTGCTACCTGCTCTCGAAGATAATGGAACCTCATTTTGATGTGCTTACTTCGACCATATGCTATTGGGTTCTTCGCCAGATTGATAGCTGACATGCTGTCGATCTTCATGGTAATTGCTCCATGATCTTTTCCTGTTATCTTTTCGACCAAGTTCACCGTCCAAGTTGCTTGACATGCACAAAGAGAAACAACTATGTATTCTGCTTCGCATGATGATAATGCCACTACTGGTTCCTTTCTTGAATTCCAAGCAACAGGTGCACCACCTAGCATAAACACATATCCTACTGTTAACTTTCGATCTTCAGCATCACTACACCAACTCAAATCAGTGTATCCCACTAACTTGCTTTCTTTTCCTTTATCAGCTGCAGGAAACAAAATGCCATAATCGAAAGTTCCTTTGAGATACCTTAGTATCCTCTTCACTGCTGCTAGATGTGATACCTTTGGCTTCTGCATGAATCTACTTACCATACCTACACTATATGCTAAGTCAGGCCTTGTGTGACAAAGGTATCTCAATGATCCAATAAGTCTTCTGTATTGGATTGGATCAACATCATCTTCATCTGCATCTTTCGACAGTTGCAGTCTTGGTTCTGCAGATGTCGAAGTTGGGTTGCATTCTTCCATCTCAAATCTCTTGAGAATTTCTCTTGCATTTCTTCTTTGATGCATCATCAAACCTCTACTGCTCTTGTAGAATTCGATACCAATGAAATATAAAATCTCGCCCAAGTCAGACATTTCGAATTCCTTGCTGAGATCACCTTTAAAGTCTTCAATCTCACTCTTGCCGCTACCTGTTATCAAAAAATCATCTACATAGAGACATAGTATAAGCAATTTACTCTTGCTTCTTCTTACATATACTTCATCCTCAGTTGTGCACTTCACAAATTCCTTCTCCCTTAGGAAACTATCAATTTTCTTATTCCAAGCCCTTGGAGCTTGTTTCAATCCATACAGGGCTTTATGCAGTCTGTACACCTTTCTTTCTTCATCATGTTTCACAAACTCAACTGGTTGTTTAACATAGACTTCTTCATCTAAGGGTCCATTTAGGAATGCACACTTCACGTTTATCTGACACATGTGCCAACTATTTATTTCTTCTAGACCAACAACCAACCTGATTGTTTCGATCCTAGCAACAGGTGCAAAAATTTCATCGAAGTCTATTCCTTCTTTCTGTAGAAATCCTTTCGCCACAAGCCTTGCTTTGTGTCGAGTTACTTCCCCTTTCGAATTCGTTTTCACTTTGTATACCCACTTGACATCAATTGCCTTCTTGCCTTGAGGCAATTCGACAAGTGACCAAGTGTTGTTGTCTTCGATAGACTTCACTTCTTTGTTCATGGATTTCACCCACTTCGAATCCTTCAATGTTTCAGCTGCATTAACAGGTTCGACATCTGCATAGAAAGCATAATGTACCAGCTCACCTTCATTATCTATTACATCATCTGATGTAATCACACAATCTTGAAATCTTGCAGGCATGCGTCTTATTCTTTGAGGCCTGCTTGTACTTGGTATATCTGCTGGTTCCTCTTGTCGAACTTCTCTTTCGACTTGAGTTTCTGGCTCTTCAAGAAGTATTCCCACTTAATCTTTCTTGACATTTTCATTCCAATCCCATTCTTTAAACTCATCTATGATCACGTCCCTGCTGATCACAATCTGCTTTTTCACTGGATCGAACAACTTGTAGCCTCCTGTCGAATGATATCCAACTAGAATCATTTGACTTGACTTGTCATCAAGTTTTCTTCTCAACTGATCTGGCACATGTCTATGTGCAATAGATCTAAATATCTTCAGATGACTCAAGCTAGGCTTCACACCAGACCAACATTATTCTGGAGTAATTCCTTTTAGCTTCTTTGTAGGACATCTGTTCAAAATGTATGTTGCAGTTGAAACAGCTTCACCCCAAAACTCTTTAGGTAAATTCTTGCCTTTCAACATACTTCTCACCATATTCATGATGGTTCGATTCTTCCTTTCTGCAATTCCATTTTGTTGTGGAGTATAGAGTGGCACCACCTCATGCATAATCTCTTCCTTTTCACATAGCCTGTCGAAGTCTTTCGACACATATTCTCCACCACCATCAGTTCTCAAAACTTTGAGCTTTCGACCACTCTGTCTTTTGACCATAGACTTAAACTTGGCAAATACTTCGATCACTTCACTTTTCTTCTTGATCAGATAAGTCCACAGCTTTCGACTGAAATTATCTATGAGTGTAACAAAGTATTTGTTACCTCCCATCGAATCCACATGATTGGTCCACATACATCAGAGTATATGACTTCAAGAATAGCCTTCGATCTGCTTCCTGCATCCTTGCTGAAGCTATTCTTGTGTTGCTTCACCTGCACACATTCCTCACATACTTCGTTTGGAATGTCAATTTCAGGCAATCCTGAAACCATATTTTTTCTCTTCAAATCTTTGATATCTCTGAAGTTGAGATGGTCTAGTCTATAATGCCATATACATTCATCTCTGCTAGCTGCAGTCGAAAGGCACTCGTGCTCCATCACATTTAGTTCAATCTTGAAGGTTCGATTCTGAGACATAGGAGCCTTCAAGATTAATCTCCCGTTTGTATCAACGACTCTCATCATCTTATCTTCGATTGACACTTTATAATTCTTTTCGACTAACTGCCATATATTGAGCAAATTGCTCTTCATGACTGGTATGTACAATACATTGGAAATTACTGACCTATTGCCATCTTTCTTCATAATCATAACATCACCAATACCTTCAGCTGTTAGGGTATTGTCATTTGCAAATTTTACCATATTTTTCATTGAGGGCTTTATATTGACAAACCAGTCTTTCCTTCCAGACATATGTGATGAACATCCTGAATCCAAGTACCATTGGTCCTTGAATCTATCTTCATCTTTTGTTGTGACCATCAACATCATCTCTTCTTCTTCTTCTTCATATTTTGCAAGCTTTGCATCACTTTCTCGATTCTTTCGTTTTTCTGGACAATCACTCGAATAGTGACCATACTTCTGACAATTGTAACATTGAATGTGACTCTTATTAGGTTTTCGACCACCACCTCTTCCTCTATTTGCAACACCACCTCTTTGGTTTCCTTGGTATGGTCTTCTTTGATTTGACACATTTCCTTCAATTTAGTTTCCTCTACCATTCGATTTGTTGTAGCCACCTTTACCTCTGTCGAAACACTTTCCTTTGCCTTTGGTCTCTTTTGCTGAATGTGCCTGCAAGGCCACATCACTCTTCGATTTGCCTGCAGCTCTTTCGTTCATTCTTTGTTCATGATATTCAAGCGTCCCTTGAAGCTCTTTCTTTGTCAATTTCGACACGTCTTTCCCCTCTTCTATCGCTACCACTATGTGGTCAAACTTAGGGGCCAAAGATCTTAAAATCTTTGAAACAACAGCTCTTGTTGTTAACATTTCTCCACATATCTTGATTTGATTTACTGGTTTTGTAACTTTAGTGAAGAAATCAGATATGCTTTCACTGTCTTCCATCTGAAGCAGTTCGTACGTCCTTTTGTGAGTTTGTAACCTCACTTCTTTCACCTTCTCAGCGCCTCCAAAAGACTTCTCAAGAATTTCCCAAGCTTCTTTTGCAGATTCTGAATCACTAACCTTTTCGAAATTGTCCGGACTGACACATTGATGAATTATAAATAATGCTTTATAACTCAGCTTCTCAGATTTTGTGTATTTCTTCTTTTCTTCTTCTGAAGCGTTTTCTCCAAGCGCTTCGACTCCATCTTTTACAAGGTCCCAAAGACATTGACACCTGAATAAGACTTTCATCTGTTTGCACCAATTCTCATAGTTGTCAACTTTTAGAATTAGTAGTGTTGCTGGATAGTTTGCATTCCCATAATTTGTCATCGTGAATTCTTCAATCGTTCTTGATTGATACTTCCCTTGAATCGAAACAAAAGCTCTTGATACCAGATGTTGGAAATCCACCAAAGTCTGTGATGAATTTCTACCACAATGACAATTTAATTATGAGACAAACAAAGAAAGAAGACAAGACAAATAATTTCTGCAGAGTTTCTCTCTGCTCACAAACTGTGAAAACTTTGTTATTCACTTGCAACTGCAAATTCTGTGAATACAACTTGCTTGACTTACTTACAAAAATAGGGGTTACTCCCTCTATTTATAACTGACCTTACACCCAAAGCCCAAAATATCTTTTTGTTACTAAATCAAATCTAATTTATTCTAAAGTTAAATCAAATCTATTTAAATCTAAAACAAATCAAATCTTTTCAACACATAGTTTCGACACACTGGATTGCAATTTAACAAAAATTATGTATTATCTTTGTACTTAAAAATTATAATTTTAGTCCTTTTTTAAAATTGTAAATTACAATTTTAGTCTCATTTCTAATTTTAGTACCGATGAAAAAGAGACTAAAATTCAAAATAAAATTTAAAAAATAACTAAAATTGCAACTTAAAATTTAAAAAAAAAAATCAAAATCATAAGTTTAGAATAAGGAGACAAAAATTTAAAACAAAACTTAAGAAAAGTGAACTAAAATGATAGTTTTTAAAATTTATGAATCAAAATCAAGAAAAAAACCAAATAGGAGAACTAAAATTACAATTAAACCAAAGTAATTTAACGAATGAAACAAAACACATCTATTTATATACATAGATTAATCCTATAATCCATTGAATTATTTTTATCATATACTTAAAATTCAAAAAACAAAAATACAAAAAAAATCGAATTTTTTCAAAAATTCAAAAAATCATTTTTTTTACATAAATACAAAAAATCAAAAATTTCAAAAAAACAAAAGAATCGGACTTTTTTGAAAATACGAAAAACGAGTTTTTACGAAAATAAAAATCAAGTTTTTCAAAAATATAAAATTCGAGTTTTTAAAAAAAAAAATCAAAATATCGTTTTTTTTTTAGAAATAAAAAAAAAACAAATTATTTCAGAAAATACAAAAAATGAGTTTTTTCGGAAAAAAAACAAAATATCAATTTTTTTCGAAAATACAAAAAGTCAAATTTTTAAGGAAATACAAAAAAAAATGAGTTTTTTCCGAAATACAAAAAATCGAGTTTTTTCATAGAAAAAAAATACAAAAATCGAGATTTTTCAGAAAATACGAAAAAAAATAGTATTTTTTCGAAAAAAACAAAAAAAAAACGAGATTTTTTAGAAAATACAAAAAAATCGGGTTTCTTTTGGAAATACAAAAAAACGAGTTTTTTCATAAATACAAAAAAAAAATAGTTTTACAGAAATACAAATAAAATCGAGTTTTTTTTTAAACGGAAAAAATTGAGCTTTTTTTTTCAAAAATAAGAACGAATTTTTACGAAAATGCAGAAAAATTGAGTTTTTACAAAAATACGAAAAAAATCGAGATTTTTCCAAAAAAAAACAAGTTTTTTTCCGAAATAAAAAAAATGGTTTTTTCAGAAATACAAAAAAAAATTGATTTAAAAAATAACAAAAATCGAGTTTTTTCGAGAAAAAAAAAGATTTTTTTTGGAAATACAGAAAAACTGGGTTTTTTCAGTAATACGGAAAAAATGAGTTTTTTCAAAAAAACTGAAAAAATCGAGATTTTTCAAGAAATACGAAAAAAAAATCGAGTTTTTCGAAAAAAAACCAAAAAAATCGAAATTTTTTGAGAATTACGAAAAAAATTGAGTTTTTCTGAAAAAAGAAAATTCCAAAATTTTCGGAAATACGAAAAAAATGAACTTTTTTCAAAAATACGAAAAAAATCGTGTTTTTTCGGAAAAAAAAACTAAATATCGAGTTTTTACGAAAAAAAAACAAAAAAGTGTTTTTCAGAAATACGAAAAAATCAAGTTATTCGAAAAAACAAAATAATCAAGTTTTTTTTTTCAGGAAAAACAAAATGTCGAGTTTTTACGAAATTACAAAAAATCAAATTTTTCTTAAAATAAGAAAAAATCGAGATTTTTTCAAAAATACAAAATAAATTGAGTTTTTTGAATATACGAAGAAAAAAAACCCAATTATTTTAGAAACACAAAAATATTAAAGTTTTCAAAAATACGAAAAAATCGAATTCTTTCAGAAATACTCAAAATCAATTTTTTCGAAAATATAAAAAATCTTGTATTTTCATAAAATAAGAAAAACTCATGTTTTTTCTGGAAAATTAAAATACGTAAAAAATAATATTTTATACTACTCTAAATTTAAGACATATTTGATGTTTTGAGTGGAAAAATGATAGACTATTCTAATTTCTCAGTTTTCAGAGTTTTACAATTTATCAAATAAGATCTTTAATGCTAGATTTATGAAATGTGCTTTTATTTGTTACCTTAAAGGTTTGAAGAGTTACAAGTTATGGAAGATAAAATCTCAAGGATGAAAATTTATCATAAACATAAGTGATGAGATTCGTATTGAATAAAATGTAAAAACCTTGAAGTGACATACTCATATTCTAAAGTGGAGAAGACTCATTTTAGGGGTGGGGGTTCTTACTAAAGTGGCTAGAGATGAGGAGGGTGGTGAGACTCTCATTTCTAGGAGTATTGAACCACCTCAATATGTTAATCTTATTTGTTATATTTTATATGTGGGTGAAGGATTGCAAGAGTCAAAATCAAATACTGAAATTGAGTTATGAGATGTATTCATTGGAGAAGGATCGGGAAATTATAAACCTACCTCGGAGATAAAGGATTGTCTGTTGCAAATGAATTTTCAAGAAAAATGAATGTATTATGGGGATTGAGGAATCAAGATATAAAGGAAGAATTGTAGCAAAGAGTTTTACTCAGATGGAGGGAATTGATCATAATAAGATCTTTTCACATATGATAAAGTATTTGTGGCTAATGTTAATCAATATAATTTTGAGTTTGAACAAATCGATGTCAAGACTGATTTATTACTAAGAGACCTTGAAGAGACAATTTACATGGTGAAACTTGAAATTTTTGTAGAGAACTGATCTAATGTGTATCTTTTGAAGAAATCTTTGATGAATTTTTTCTAAATCATAGATTTGTGAGAAGTGATAATGACAATTACGTGAATATATTAAAGATGAATGAAGAAGTCACTTTCAACCAATTTGTATATGTTGATGATATCATGATAACATACTTAGTAAGGAAGAAATCGGTAAATTAAAGAAAATATTGGTTTAAATATTTGAGATGAAAGATCTTACCGAGAAACTTAAAAAGAGGTGAAGTTTTCTTATTTAAATCTAATTACTTGAAAAAAGTGGTAGAAAGGTTTAAAATGCCTGATGTTAAAATCAACAATACTTTTTAGGTCATTACACTAAACTTTTGATTATGTAATGTCCTAAAATTGAAGATGAGAAGAAGATTATAGAGAATATTCTCTATGAAATTAAGGTTGAAAGCATCATATATGATATATGATTTTTAGTAGATCTAACTTAGTATATGCAATTAGCATAGTAAATCATATTATGGTAAGTTCAGGCCGAGTTCAATGAGAAACTTGGAAGTGGATGTGAAATATTTAAATAGTTGATTGAAGAAAAGTTTATAGTACATCGAGGCAACTTGAGAAAGTTGCGCTTTTGAAGAATATGTACATGCATACTATACTGAAAATATAAACATTAGAGAATTCTTATTGAATTTTATATTTTTATTGTTGTAAGAAAAACCAACAATTTGTTGTGGTGTTATCTACAACTTAAGTGGAGTATATTACTCTTAGTTAAAGGGATTAAAAACCTATTTGGTTAAGAGGTATGATTACGGAGTTAAAAATCACTTAAGAATGCGTGAATATCATTGTGATTGTCAAAATACAATTCATTCGGCTAATCATCGAGTGTATCATTGCTCTAGTTGAAAGGATTAAAAATACCGTTTCATTAAAAGAGGTATGATTGCAAAGTTAAGAATCACTTAAGAATGTGTGAATATTATTGTGCTAATCAAAATACAACTCATTTGACTGATCATTGAGTGTATCATAAGAGAACAAATCGCATGATTCAATTGAAAGAGACTGTGTTATAAAAAATTACTTTGATATGCGTTTATCAGGCCATTATCTAGGCCAGGTTCAAATATTACTTGGACTTAATCAAAATTTTAAATAGTGATTCAATCTTAAAAAGAGCATTATCTAGGCCAGATTCAAATATTACTTGGACTTAATCAAAATTTTAAATAGTGACTTAATCTTAAAAAGAGCAATAAGACTACTAATGGATAAATTGATATCAATATTGATTAAGTAAAAATTTATTGTATATGTCTTAAAATCTCTTTTGTGACAAAATTTGAAAATTTATTGAATGTCTTAAAATCTCTTTTGTGACAAAATTTGAAGAATATTTTTTAAGATATGCCTTGTGTGCTAGGTAGTAGGGTTATTTGCATTTTCGCAAGCATGAGGCGGCACTTGGGTTTTGTGACTAAAAAATTGAACCTTATTTAGAGTTTTTTCCTATCATTTTTGTAAAAAAATCATGTAAAGGTTGAAAAACACTTTTTAAGTATTTTGAAATTGAGTGATTTATGTATTGAGAAAAATAAAGACTTGAATAAAGATTGAGTCACAAATTAATAGAGATTAAAAAGTTGTTAAACTAAATATTGATTTACCATATTTATTTGTGTTTGAACCCTTCACTTGGGAACATCTTATTATGCCAAACATTTATTCATATGGTGATTCCCCCTTAAAATCCCTTTCAATAACCAACCATGAAGGAGAACAAAAACAGCTCATTCTATCGTGTAAACAAAAGGGAAACACAACCACAATTCTCTCAAACCACAATCATATCACACATACCAAAATAAAGTAGGGCATCTTAACATCTAGAATACAGCATAACAAAATAAAAGATATGGCACAGAAATAGAACAGAAGCAAGATTATCCATTACTGAATAAAATAACATTCATCTTACAACATTTAATAGGGATTCTTTCTTCCTCACACACAAAAATAACAGCAACTAGTAACTAATAATCAAGGTTTTACAATTCTTGATAATCGCAGCGGTTATATGCAGCGATCACAAACATCAAAACCCTTGATGTATATGCAAGGATCACAGACATCAAAACCATTGATGTTATACGCATCGATCAGCGGCACCAAAACATCAAATTGTGGTCGCAAACCTTTTTCGAAACCATACTAATACTAATACTAATAATAACTCTTCGGGCTTAAAATTACCCTAATACTATAGCAAGGCATGGATCCAAAAAACCATAAATCCAACTGCCTAGCAGGAATACACACTACGTGACTTGATCTTCAAAGACGTATCTTCAATCTCACAAGTATATATACTGCTTCATGATATTGCACCAAACCTACACTGTACAAGGATGAAGTCAAAAGACACGGTTGCTTACAAACTGACCGCATCATCTCCCAGCACTGGTTAGGGTTCTCTCCAATACTTCAGAGTTTGATGTCAATGAATGTAAAGGAAGCGACTCAGAACTCGCAGGGACAGCTTCGGTCCTGGACTCTTCAGGGGTATGCAGAGGTTGAGGCGTGTATGTAAAGGAAAGATCTTTGTTTTCAGATAGAGCTATGAGCTCTTTCTCCTCTAACCCTTTGGTTGGCCCCAAGCTGCATCTATCTGGAGTGTGTTTGGCCAATGCATCTCTAAACTTCTTGATCTGTGTCATGTATTCAAAATCTATCAATTATCTTCAAATTCAATGTAATAACTAATACCGAATCGAATACAGCCAAATAAGTAGACTAACCGTGGCATTGGTGCAGCTAAAGCTGCATACACGACCCTGAGCGCCTCTATAGAACCGGAAGAAAGGAAGAACATGAACACTAAGGCTGTAACACATGGATTTATGCTCTTCATAGTTCACTTGTAGGAACTCAACATCAGGATTCATCTCTGCAAATTGACATATCTGTCATAATGCCAGAGCCAAAACAAAATCAGAACCACTGTAACAAAACTCATCTGTGAATCAGTTATAGCTTAGGTGTTAAGATTTAAGATCAGTACCTTAGGATGAAGGGCTTTGCAGCCACCACAACCAGGAGAGAAAAAATCAACAATCACAAGCTTGTCCCCTGCGTTTAAAAGTGAATCTACAAGATCTTGTGCTGAAGTCACCTCTCTCATGTTAGGTTGAAGACCCTTTTCCCACCATTTCTGAGCTTTCCCTATTCTAAGTGTCATCTGCAAATTTTCACAACAGAAACAATATCATTAACCAAATTCCAGAAAACCCTCAAGAAAATCACAAATCATTCTGGTAAAAAACATAAATTTAAAATTAGGGTTTTCACTTTTGCAAAAAAAAAATCAATATAAAATTAAATTAAATTAGTATGATTAACATAACTTCTATGAACAAAAAGGTCTTAATTATTGGGGGGAAACAAATTAAACATAATTAAACGTGATTAAACATAATTAAACGTGATTAACATGTTAAAATCAAAAGGGTATTTATTATGATTTAAGAACCAAAGAACCAACCTTAGGAGCAGCAGAAACTGAAAACTGTGAATTGATCCTTTTGGGTATTGATCTATATACACGAAAGAGAGGTTTTTTGCCATGAAACTCAGATGAAGAAAAAGAAGATCTGAGAAACTGAGATTTCAACTTCAAAGATGGAACCATGGAAGCCCTTTGAAGTTGTTGATTTCTGTTTCCGTGCCAAGAAGAAACTAAGCTTGTTTTCATCAAAATTTCAGCCATTAAAAATTCAAATTTTCTTCGCAAAAAAAAAAAAAAAACTATTCGGTTACGTTTTGTTTCAGATTTTCTCGAGAACAGAGAAATGGATGAGAGAAAGAAAAGAAAATGAACACTTTTTGTTCTGAACAGAAAGCGCGGAAAAAGAGGATTTATCCACAAGCAAAGTGGGACAAGGTTGCGGTTCTGAAAAGGAAACGGAAACAACAGAAAAAAAAAACAATTATGTTACATTAAAAACTAGATAAAGTTGAAATATTCTATGGATAGTGTTAGATTCGTATTGGACGGATGAGATGGTGTTTGATTAGGTCGTCGGTATGATCGGACGGTTGTAGAGGCGAACAGAGAGACACGTTGTGGTGGTGTAGGAAGTAACAAATGGATAAGAGACATTTAAGGTATTGTGGGGTCCATTATTCGGTGAAGTATGTGTTGCGATTTTTGTGATATTTGATAAATGGTTTTTGGATAATGGGGCAGTATATGGTTTTGCTTTTTTTTTTCTTCTTTTTTTGCCACCTCATTGCCATTCAATTCAATTTCGTCTTTTTCTTGGTTTGAAATTTGAATGATTTGGTGGTGATAATTGTTGGGAATCAAATCAATTTCTATCACACAAAAATTGAAATAAAGTCATCGTCGATTAATTTCTATCACAAAAAAATTAAAATAAAGCCATGGTCTATAAAATTTCTTTATTCAAATTAATTATAGAAGTCGGCACGGACTGTAATTTATAATTTAAAGTTATAATTAAATAACAAGTCGGCAGGAAGTATTCCCTCTTATTCTTTTTTTTTTTAATATATTATTCTTTTTAGATTTATTGAATATTTATATAATTGATTTGTAAATAATTTAAACATATTAATTATTCAATAAATTTAAGAAGAGGAAATAATATGGCAGCTAGATTTTAAAAATTATTGTATTTATTTTAATTTAAAAATAATAATATTTAATCAATTCATCTATTAAGTAAGAAGTTGAAAAAGTAAAACAAATAGGATTCACACTTAAATTATAATGATTCACCTTCTTATTTAGAGATCACTCCAATGAAAATATTTAGATATTTAAATAAAATTTTATAAATGTAACTGTTCTGAACTGGGTCCATCTTGGCCCAAAGTGTAGGTAAGGGTCCAGTCCAAGCAAATTCTTTGGGGAATGATCACCAGCGGGCCACCACTGACGTGCCCGACAACAGATTGTAGCCACTACGCTCGTCATTGTCTGCGACACGCAGTGTCCCCGACCAAGGGAACTCCAGCTTGAGCACCCTCCCCGTAGGACAAATTATGTTCATTCTGACCGTTATCGAATCCTCTAAACTTCGGAAAGACCGCGTCTTCGTCCCTCCTTATTCTTCGTGGAGCACCACCAGGAAGGGGACTACGTGCGGGGCCTCACTACGCACGTAGAACCTGGCAGTTCTTTTATTGGGCCAGTTCTGGTCAGCCTTATGAGGGGACCTTGGCCCAGCGCTGGGGGCTATAAATACCCTCTGTTCCCAGAGGGTCAGGTATTCATCTATTACGCACCTATACATTTTTTGCCTGCTCATTCTGTCTCTCATTTTAGCATCGGAGTGTCTTGCAGGTACCCCCCCCATCTCACTAAAATTCTGCTCGAGCCAGTCGTGACGGTCCAAGTCTGATCCGATAAGATCAGTGGCATCGTCTGTGGGAAACTAGCTTCCCCGTCTTGCAAACTCTCGAAGACCAAAGCTCAAAATCACCTCCTACCGTCATGGCTGACCAAGTTCGGGATGACCAGAACGTCCGCATCGTCGACGTCAACAACAACCTCACGAATAAAAACGGAATTTCCGACAATCCCGGCCATAACACACTCCCCGGGGGCACCATCCCTGGGCCCTCGGTCCACCGCGACGGAGCTACTGCCTCATCTTCTTCAGTCCCTCTGCCACTCGAAGAAGACAATACGGCTCTCCCAAACTATCTAGCTGCCCAATTTCAGGAAGTCCCTGTCCCCGCCGGGGAAGATGCCACGACCCGCGCACTATTCGTGGCAATCAATCAAACCAACTACCTCATCTTTGACCAGGGGGAAAGACTGAGGGCGCTAGAAGACGACAGAAGACCCGCGAGGAGACACAGGATACCTCAGACCCCACCTCCTCGAGTAACAGAGGTACATCTCTCGTCTCCCCCGCGGAGACATTACAGAGACACCTCCCGAAGCCCGTCGCCCCGACCATCGGGGAGACGACCCCCTTGGAGAGGCAACCCGTCATTGAAGCCGGAGGGCGCAACCACGGCCCCATACGGCAAGAAAAAAGACACCCTGGAGACATGCATGGGAGAATAGACCAACGAGCATCCCGCTCGAGGGGCACCCAGCACGACCAGGACCGTCGGGCCCGACAATATCTCAGGTCCTCGTCCCTATCCCCAGAGCAAAGTGACAAGGACGACCCCCGCGGTCCCCTTTCACAAGCCATCATAGAGGCGCCCATTCCCCCGGGCATGGAGAAGCCTCCACATCTGAAAGAATACGACGGAGTCGCGGACACAGTCGACCACATAGACGGGTTCGAGGCTATGTTGCATTACCATAATGTCGGGGGACCCATCAAATGCCAGTTGTTTCCCACGACCCTCGGAAAGGCAGCAATGGATTGGTATAAAGGTCTCTCCCCGGGATCAATCACCTCGTATCGAAACCTGAAGAATCAATTCATAAGTTTGTTCACCGGGTCTCGGCGACATCCAAAGACCGAGGCAGCACTCGAGGCCATCATCCAGAGACAAGATGAAACCTTGAGAGAATTTATCAATCGCTTCAATCGCGAAGCCATACAGGTCCCCTGCGCGGACCACATGAAAAGATACTTGTTGGAGAGGGGGCTCCTCCCCGACACAGAATTCAGAAAGGCGGTGGGTATCGAACCACCCCGAACATTCAATGCTCTCCTCGAGAAGGCCCGTGCATATATGGATTACGAGGAAAGGGAAGCGGCCAACAGAGCCCGGGACCCCAGAACTCACGGATCCAGCAGCAAACCGCCCCAAGAGGCCGCCCCTCCTTGACAAGCCGGGGAGAAAAGAAAAGAGGACAGACCCCGAGAAGTCCGAGAACAGAGAGGACCCTCGGGGCATTTCACAGAATACACTCCGCTCACGGCTTCCCGTGAGCGCATCTTGGTGGAGTGTGCCAACACGGATTTCAAAGATGGCAGTGTCAAGCACTCCCGACCAGCTCCTGCCAAGCCCGGAGTAGACAAGAGCAAATACTGTCAGTACCATAGGATCCATGGTCATCTGACTGAAGACTGCGTCCACCTTAAGGACGCCATCGAAACCCTCATCAAGGGAGGAAGGCTCGCCCAATATCGACGAAACGACGCTCCTTGTCGCGACGCCTGGGAGACGAGAGAGCCAGATGAGGACGCCCGACCATCTGACGAATCGGTCCCCATCCAGACCGGAGGACTTCTACGTCCCCGAACACCTGCAGGAGCCGCTCACGACACACAGCAGGTGGGAATACTTTCCCTCCACCATAGTCATCAATGATGGAGGATTCAACGACCTAACCATCAATTCGGCCAAGAGGAAACTGGATGAACTGGTTGACTCGACACCTCCTCAAACGGTGACCTTTGAAAGGGTGAAAGGTAGGTCGGAGCCTATCACTTTTTACCTCGAAGAGCTCCCCGGAGGAGCCCCCAACGTGGTCATTCCTCTGCTGATAAGAGCAAGAATGGCTAACTTTGATGTGCACCGCATCCTCGTCGACGAAGGAAGTTCCGTCGACGTGATGTACAGTCAATTATTTCGGACTCTGCAGCTAGACGACTCGCACCTCTCACCGTATGTGGGGTCGGACTTACAGGGCTTCAACGGCTCGACCTCCAAACCTTGGGGATATGTCAAGCTCATGGTTACCTTCGGCGAGGGCACGACGACGAGGCAGGTCAAGGTGCGCTTCCTCGTCATCGACTGTCCGTCCCTCTACAACTGCATCCTGGGGAGACCAACACTGGCAGAACTGACCGCAGTACCCTCCACCGTCCACTTGAAGATGAAATTATACACCAAAAGGGCACGGTTCGCTACCATCCAGGGGGACCTGGCTGCTGCTCAAAGGTGTTTTAACGCCGCATCCAAGGGACGCGACACGGTCGACACTGGGACAAGGCCCACCAAGAGACCAGCAATGACATGACAGGAGCCCGACAAGCCAGAGCCTGTCAAAGCAGAAGAACAGAGAGCTCCCCCAAAAATCGACTCCATAGCTCTGGACGCCCGCTTCGACCAGGACTAACCTCCCAATGGCGAGCAAATCCCCCTCCGACCAATTCCGAACGGGGACTTCGAGCTCGTCCCCCTTGGCGAGGACCCAAGCAAAGGAGTGAAGATTGGTACCGACCTCCCCGACCTAGCGAGGAAGCAGATCAAAACCTGCTTGCGCGAGAACGCTGACTTGTTCGCGTGGAGCGCCGCGAAGATGCCCGGACTCGACTCCGAGGTCACATGTCACCGTCTCGCCATAGATCCAGCCGCTAAGGCAATAGTACAACGCAGGCGTAGGCAGTCTCCAGAGAAAACGGAGGTTGCTGAAAAAGCTGTAAAAGACCTCCCAGAGGCGAATTTTATTTCTGAAGCCCGATATTCAACTTGGCTGTCAAATGTTGTACTAGTTAAAAAGAATAATGGAAAATGGCGGATGTGTGTTGATTATACCGATCTCAATCGGGCATGCCCGAAGGATGCTTTTCCTTTACCGAACATAGATATGCTGGTCGATAACTTAGCCGGTTACAAAATACTATCGTTCATGGATGCCTATTCAGGCTATAACCAAATCCCAATGGCCATGGGCGACAAGCATTGCACTGCCTTCATGACCAGCTCGGGTAACTATTACTACAACGTAATGCCCTTTGGACTAAAGAACGCAGGGGAAACTTACCAACGTATGATGAAAAGAGTGTTCCACAAGCAAATCAGAGACATGCTCGAGGTTTACATGGACGACATGATTGTCAAGTCCCGGGCAGACACCGATCACGCTGCCCATCTTAAAGCAGTCTTCGGCCAAGCAAGACAATGCAAGATGAGGTTCAATCCCGAGAAGTGCACGTTCGGGGTCAAGGCAGGGAAATTCCTCAGGTTTTACCTTACAGAACGAGGAATTGAAGCCAATCCCAACAAATGTCGAGCCTTCTCTGACCTCCCGACACCTACGTAGAAGAAATAAATACAAATCATGAACGAAATGCTTACCTTGTTGTCCCGCTTCGTCGCGAGATCCGTTCAACACGCCCTCCCCTTCTTCAAACTCCTTCGCAGAGAGGCAGCCTTCGAATGGACAGAGGAATGTGAACGGGCGATGCGCCACCTAAAACAAAGTCTATCCCAACCGCCCGTACTGTCTCAACCAGTCGACGGGAAACCTTTGTTCCTATACTTAGCTGTCTCGAACGAAGCCATCAGCACGGCCCTCATTCGTGAAACCACAGACGGACAGAAACCAATTTATTTCACGAGCAAAGCCCTACAAGGACCCGAGAGCAGATACCAACAGATAGAAAAAGTAGCTCTGGCCCTTGTCAACGCGGCAAGGAGACTCAGACACTATTTTCTGGCCCACACAGTCATAGTATGAACCGACCAACCGGTAAAAAAACTCTTAGGTCGACCTGACATGGCGGGCCGAATGTTAAAATGGTCCTTGGAACTCTCCGAGTTCAACATTCAATACGAGGGAAGGAAAGCTCTAAAGGCACAAGCCTTGGCCGACTTCGTCGCGGAAATGACCACTCACAACCCGCCCACAGGGAAAGAGCACAAGTGGACCATCTTCGTTGACGGAGCTTCCAGCTCGTCCAGAAGCGGCACGGGGATCCTCCTAGAAAATGAGGAGGGCGTAGTGATCGAGCACTCGTTAACCCTCTCCTTCCCAACTTCGAACAACCAAGCTGAGTACGAGGCCCTGCTCGCAGGACTGAGGCTAGCCGAGGACCTAGGAGCACGCGAAGTACAAATTTTCATGGACTTTCAACTCGTTGCTTCCCAAGTCCAAGGGAGTTACCAAGCCAAAAACGATAGCCTCGTTGAATACCTAAACTTAGTCAAAGAACACATGAAGAAGTTCGACCGAGCAGAAATATCACACGTCCCGCGCGAGCAAAACACAAGGGCCGACATACTGTCCAAGCTCGCAAGCACAAGAAAGAAGGGCGGAAACAAATCTGTCATATAAGAATCCTTGTCGCGCCCGAGAATCGAAAAGACCTCGACCCCAGTCGAGGTGCACGCCATCAGAGACACCTCGTGCTGGATGACCCCAGTGTGTAATTTTCTGACAAAGGGCGAGCTCCTTTCGGACCAGACAGAAGCAACCACAACGAAGTGACGGGCGTGCTCCTACGTGGCGCTCGAGCATAAACTATACCGCAGGGGATTCTCCATTCCCCTCCTGAAGTGCATCAACGAATCCACAGTCCCCGATGTATTACGGGAAATACACTAAGGGATTAATGCCCAGCACATGGGCGGTAAGTCCTTGGCGAGGAAAGCTCTGCGAGCGGGGTACTATTGGCCGACGATGCAGCAGGACGCCAAAGATCACGTTAAGAAGTGTGACAAGTGCCAAAAGCACGCCGACATGCATCTCGCCCCCCCCTCATGAGCTGAGCATATTGTCGTCCCCGTGGCCATTTGCGTGGTGGGGGATGGATATCCTCAGACCATTTGCGCAAGGGACTTACCAAAACAAGTTCCTTATTGTGGTCGTGGATTACTTCACGAAATGGATAGAGGCCGAGGCTCTCGCGAAGATCACCTTGCACAACATCCTCTGTTTCTACAAACGAAACATCCTCGCCAGGTTTGGAATCCCAAAGGCGTTGATCACAGACAACGGCACCCAATTCACCAACCACGGGTTCCGAAACTTAGTTACCAAATTAGGAACCAAACAACATTTTACCTCGGTCGAGCACCCCCAAACCAACGGGCAAGCCGAGGCCGCCAACAGGGTCATTCTGCGAGGACTCAAACGCCGACTCGGCGAAGCAAAAAGAGGGTGGGTCGAGGAGCTGCACAACGTCTTATGGGCATATCGCACCACGCCCCAATCAACAACAGGCGAAACCCCTTTTCGACTGACATACGACACCGAGGTCGTCATCCCCATGGAGATCAGAGAACCCTCCAGGCGGACAGAAATGCCCCTCGACGAGGAAATGAACGACGAAGCACTGAGAGACGAACTCGACCTTGTAGAGGAAATTCGATCAGGGGCAGCCCTGCGCGAGGCCACTCTAAAGCAACGAGTGGCCCTGCGTCATCACGATAAGGTCATCAAACGCGAGTTCACGATCGACAGCCTGGTATTACAAAGAAACCAGAAAGACTCTCGCGAAGGGAAACTGGCCGCGAACTGGGAAGGGCCCTATCGCGTCCACGGCGCCACAGGCACCAGGGCGTATTACCTTGAGCAGCTAAACGGAGAACCATTATCGCGACCCTGGAACGCTGCTAAACTAAAGCAATACTATAGCTAAAACCCTTAAACACTAAGGACTCTCGCCGTCGAACATCCACATCTAGTTAACAGAGAGAAATGTCTCGACCACGTAGATAGGCCAAGGTACGGGCCCAATCTACACCCAAACGACATAACACCGTTCAGCCAACGAGGACGAACGACAATGCCCGACAGGGACACCTCAATCGAGCTCCACTGTCAAAGTACCCACATGGAAGAACATCTAGCTCGTGATAGGCAGTTCACGCCACGGGCATACGACCTCGATCTGGGTCATACGCTCGACATGCGGGCTTCACTCCGCACAACCGACGCATTTCGAAGTACGTCGGACCACCAAATGGGTCGAAAGGATATCTCCACTCGAGGACATAACTTAGGCAAATTTCGTCACAAAGTAACAGTCGAATACAAGCCTAGCCCGAGGACATAACAGGCAAATTTTGTCACAAAGTAACAGTCAAATACAAGCTTAGCTCGAGGACATAACTTAGACAAATTTCGTCACAAAGTAAAACTTAGATACGAGCAAGTTTAAAGTTAAATGAACATCCATTGAAAAGTTATGCACAAGACGAGTTAAAAATGGACCGACCAAAAAGGTCGGCGATGTTCAGGGTTACAAGCCATGGCACAACGGCCAAAAGAAACAAGCACGGGCACGCAGGCTCCAAAAATGAGCACGGGCACGCAGGCCCCAAAACAAATACCAATAAGCGGGCACGCAGGCCCGGCCAGAAACTCCACACTAAACGTTCCCAGGACTACCGACATCCACCACAAAAGACTCAGGAGGAGGCACGACCTGGCCGTCAATAATCTGAGACATGAACCCCACTCCCTCGGTATTCATGCCCGGATTCAGTATGGCGAGCTGGCTAACCGCGGCCTCGAATCTATCTGCTAAAGCGCCGACACAGTCTGTCTCAAGGAGGTGAATACGCGTGACCAAATCTGAACGGGTCCGCAAAGGGGCTGTCTCCTCCGACTCATCGTCAGCAGGAAGCATATCAGCTTTTAGCTCCTCTACTTCCTTAGACAAATGTTCGTTGTCAGCCTCCAAGTGTTCCTTGTCCAGTTGGAGGCAATCCCTCTCCTCAGCAACCTTCCTAGAGTTTTCCTTCTCCCCCGCCAGCAGGTCGGCTTGTTCGCGAAACATTTCCTCAGACCGCTCGAGAGCCGCCTTTAACTTACGAGAACTGGCAGCGAGGGCAGCTTTCTCCGACTCCAACTCCCTGACACGGTCCGAGGAGTCTGACCCTTCCTCGGCAAGGATAACGGCCATCCCGACCATCTTCACCATCCCGACCATACTGGCGACCAGGTGTTTCCTCCGGCTTTCTTTGTCGAGCCGTCTGATAGTCTCAGCCTCGTCGTTGCTCACCTTCAGAGGAAACCCCTCGAAGAAATCTTTCTCTTTAAAACAGGGGGCAAGCCGAAGGCCCTCGCAGCCACGGACTTGTCGCCAACCTCCGACCTGTTATCAGCCCGACTTCTCTTTCTCGTAATCAGCTCGGTGGGTTATTCAGCGTCAGGGGACCCACTAGAGGCATCGCCCGAACTGGCCGGCGGGCCCATCCTCGTGGCTTGCGGAGCTCGCACCAGCCTTTTGTTTACTTTCTTGTCCTGAGTCATTTTCAACAGCCTCTCCCGTCGTTCGACCATGTCGCCTGCAAAGAAGAGAAACACTCGGGTTAATTGCAAGCAAGCAAAAACAACGAAAATGGAATAAAACAATAATAAAAGCAAAAGCAAGAAACCTAATAGATCTACGGCCTGCCCGTAAGATTGGAACTCGACGAGCGCCTTGGTGTTGATGGGACGGAGCTCGAATGCCGGGTACCCTTCCTCGTCAAGAATATCTTCCCCCTCCCTCGTGACCCATCGGGCAGGGAAGAAGCTGTCGACATATTTGTAAAGGACAGCATAGGCCTCTTCGTCCTCGGCGCTCATGCTTCCCGCAGGCGTATGATAGTACCCGATACCATGGTCGTAATGGCTCGAGCACCAATGTATCGGGAACTTGGATATGCGCCCTACTGCCGGATGACCCTTAGCATCTATAAGGGGCTCCCCGTCCTCGTCGACTACCGCGGTTTCCGCCTCGAACAAGGAATCCAAGGCAGTCTGGGTGACCGGCTGCAGAACATACCACTTATCCTTGAAGCCCCGGATCGAATCCATATACATCCTAAACAGCCTCTTCGACTTTTTCAGGGATACCCAGTTATGCCTACCTCCTCGAGACTGACGCTGCAGGTGAAAAACCCTGAAGAAAAGGGGAATCGTCGCCCCGATCCTCAAGAAACGGCATGTCAGCTCGAACGCCCGAAGGAAGGCGATCGAATTAGGGTGAAGCTGCGAAGGGGCCAAGTTCAGATGGCAGAACACCCCGGATTGAAAATCGCTGAAAGGGAGCTTGAGACCGAGATCCCTGAACACGATCATGTACATAGGAAACCCATACTCGGTAAACTCCAAGCAGATTCGCGTATCGGTGGACGGCCTCATCAGAACAAAATTCTTCTAGAAACCTGGCGTACTATCGCCATGCTCGACGACAGTATATGCTCGCCGACTACGCCGACAGTACACCGAGGCAATCCCCCGGGGCTCGGCGCCCACCCAGTCCAACGAGGGGTCATCGATGGTATCAACTAAAGTCACATTCTCTTCGGTACTTTGGTCCTCGACTTCATTTTGCCTCGAAGATTCCAGTTCGTCGACCATTTACCTACAAAGCACAGGAAACCGGTGAAATTCGAGACCAAATCTGCATGCTCTCCACAGTGACGGGAAGTAGTACGCGACAAGCCGAACACGGACACCCCAGCTCGACCAGGCGTCGGGAACAACAAGGGAATAGCATGAACACCCCGGCCAATAAACATGGATGACTCGAGCAAGGTCCTGACTTCGCCTGCCCGACACTAAGATGCTACGACGGGCTATCCTACATACTTCCTAAGGGATCAACATCCCGGCCAGCTCATGGGTGCGTCGACCAAAACTATGAATGTGACGAGCAGTATCATAGATCATATGACTAAAACTACGAATGTCACAGGCAGTATCATAGATCATGTGCCTAAAACTATGAAGTTCACAGGCAGCATTGTGAGTCACGTACCTAAAACTATGGGTTTACCGGGCACAATCATGAATTTACCGGGCACTACTCCCAGATATGGGTTTCTAACATCCAAATAACGTCAAAACTACCTACAACAAAGAAAAACAGGAGAAATGAACACTTACTTGGAAGAAATAAGAATGTATGGCAGCGATGGCAGTAATCAGCGGAGGATGGTGTGGTGATCTCACGGCGTTGCAGCAAACGAAGGCGGCGGAAGCAGAGGAAGAAGGAGAAGCGCAAAGAAGAAAAACAAATTATGGGCCCAAGGATCCTATTTATAGGGATGACGTGGAATACGAAACGTCGCACCGGGGAGCCACGAACTTCCCTGTCCTCGACACCTATTCCCCTAGGCAATGATGACCATATTGTTGCTAGGGCGGCGTTACAATTCCCAAGGACTGTCTCGTGTATCCGACAAACACAGCCCGCGCGGAATCCCTCGAGCGCGCATTGACGAGAATTGCGCTGCGTCTCCGAGGAACGCAGCCCGCGAGAAACTCCTCGAGCGCGCGTCGGAAAGGCAAACCCGGGTCCGCGCATCAGATTCCTGTGGTAAAGGCGAGCTGAAATCAAGTCATAACTCCTGCCCCAGGAGCAACGACTTGGGGGGCTCCTGTTCTGGACTGGGCCCACCTTGGCCCAAAGCGCAGGTAAGGGCCCAGTCCAAGCAAACTCCTCGGGGAATCATCACCAGCGGGCCACCACCGACGTGCCCGACAACAAATTGTAGCCACTACGCCCGCTATTGTCCGCGACACGCAGTATCCCCGACCAAGGGAACTCCAACTCGAGACCTGCTCAAGCACCCTCCCCGTAGGGCAGATTCTGTCTATTCTGACCGTTATCGAATCCTCTAAACTCCCGAAAGACCGCGTCTTCGTCCCTCCTTATTCTTCGCGGAGCACCACCAGGAAGGGGACCACGTGCGGGGCCCCACTACGCACATAGAACATGGCAGTTCCTTTATTGGGTCAGTTCTGGTCAGCCCAATGAGGGGACCTTGGCCCAGCGCTGGGGGCTATAAATACCCTCTGTTCCCAGAGGGTCAGGTATTCATCTATTACGCACCTATACATTTTTTGCCTGCTCATTCCGTCTCTCATTTTAGCATCGGAGTGTCTTGCAGGTACCCCCCATCTCACTCAAATTCTGCTCGAGCCAGTCGTGACGGTCCAAGTCTGATCCGGTAAGATCAGTAACTTATACTTTTCTTTAATAAAAATATAATATATATTTAAATATTTTTTAAAGAAAAAAAAATTATATTTGTGTAAAAAGGAATTATATATTTATCACATTTTTATTAAAAAATATAAACTATACCTAAAAAAATAATCTAAATATTTTCTTTACTTCAATTCATTCACACCTAAGAGATTTCTATTATAATTAAACCAAACAATACAAATTTAAAATTTCTAACCATGACTTAATTATTTTACATTAGAGGGCTTTCTTGCAGTAAATCTTTAAGAATTTCCTTGTCTCACACTGAAAGATTTTCTTATCTTAAATCTTTAAGAGCTTTATTGCTTCGTATTATAGGACATTTAGAGTTTAAAAAAACGTTTGTTTGCAATAATATATAAAGTGTATTTGGTTGTGAAGAGAATATGAAAAGAGAAGAAAAAAATAAGAAAAGTGTGAAAAAAAATAAATTAATAGAAAATATAATAGATTTGATGTATTGTTTGTAGAGAATAGAAAGAAGAGAAATATAGAAAAAAAGAAGTATTAATTATTTGTAAAAATATAACTATGTCCTTAAATAAAAAAGGACTTGTACAAATCAATTTAATTTTTATTTGATTTTAATTAATAAATTAAATTATAATTATAATCAAAAGAAATCACATTATTAATATTTTTAATTTTTTTAACTAATTAAATGAATTTAATTTTAGAAGATTTAAGTAATTAAGTTTATTAATTTTGATTAAAAAATTAATAGTAATTATAAAGTTTATGACTATTGAAATTCTGGCACACAGATACCAGATGTCGAATCAGATGTTACGACACTAGAATCAAATCAGTAATAATAATAAAAATACTTATGCAAATAAAATAAGTTGTTGTAAATAAATAACACAAGTAAATTGTTAATCCATTTCGGTGCAACGTCACCTACTCTAGGGGCATCCAAGCCATGAAAGAAATCTACTATAATAGTATTATTTTGAAGTCTAAACAACCCTTGTTTACAAGTTTCTCACCTAATCACTACCACAACAATTTCTACCTAGAACACTCCTAGATATGAGAATCCTCTCTCACTTCCCACAATCACACTCATGTGATTTTCAACAACAAGGATAGACAAAAGTAGAAGACACTCTTCAAAGACAAAATCAGTTCTGCTTAAAAGCTTTTGACTGATGAATAATAACTTGACACACAATCCACTCTTACTTAAAAGCTCATGAGTGATTGACAATGAACAACCTAAACTCAGTCCAACTCTAATATCAAAAGATAATAGAATGAATCACAATAAACAAAGAATAAACTAAAAACCCTAAAACCTTATCTCATGCACATGACTTCTCTAAGTGTTTGTAGGTATAGAAATTCCTTATATAAGACTCTTGCGGTATGAGCTTGAACTCTTCACGCAAATCTAATTTTTCAACTGCAAATATTTTGCAAAATCTTCTCCACAAAAAAGGAACTAACATACAAAGTTTCCTAAAAAGTCTCCAAGATCCTTTTTATGAAACCAAAATAAATTTGCAATGTTCCTAAAATATCATTGTTTGGCTGCGACCATATGAAAACTAAAATCATTCAAAATATGATATTTTAAAAAAAAAATCTTCCAAGATTTTAAAACTTGAACTGTAATGATGTTCTGGTAGAACATGTTATAATATTTGTCAAAACATCTGTCTTCAGTGATGTCTGACCAACATGTCAAGATATCTGTCACAACATCTTATTATGAACCATGTTTTAGCAAAATTACTGCCAATCATAAAATTATGGATCTAATAATCTCCCTCTTTGGCAAATTTTGACTAAAACAACCTTTGAAAGATACAACTGAAGATACAAACAAAAATAGCAGCAAAACAATCACAAAATACAAGATACATGAAAATCATGCATACTTGAAAATCCAACAAACAAAAAAATCAGAGTTACACGCAATAAATCCTTACAGAGAGACCCAATCTCACACACATAGAAGCACATATAGAGAAATAAACTCTCACACTTAATAATTCTTCCAGAGACCAGATGTCGTGACATCCTGTCTGACATCATAAAAATAGCATCACATCAAACCAACTATGAGCCAAAACAGTATTACAACAACATAATAAACTAATAGAAATAACCTCTAAGCAGAAACAACACCATGCTCCCTCTGTCGCAGTACTGCCCCTATCTCATAGAGTCAAAACTCCCCCTTAGGAGAACAACCTTCAAAACAGCTCCAAACAAAACAAGATCAAACACAGCTATCACTATATTTCTCCTCCTTTTTAGCCATAATTTAGACAACTGAACTAGCATATATCAAAAGAAATTAATCATGCTCCCCCTCGAGATTTACTCAAATAGTAGAAAAAACATGCATCATGGAGCATAACTTATACACATGTTGCTTATTTAAACCCTTCATTCATAAAGGTCACAAATGTAGCAAAAAAACATAGTCATGATTACAACCCAAAAGCACATGCAGTGCATAAAATAAAGTTCTGGGCAAAAACCACAAAAATAATTTTTTTTAAAAACATGCAAACAACTCGGTTATCTTTAGAGTCATTTTCCTCTTCATCATTAGTTTCCACATCTATCTCAGTATCAAAACAAGTATCAACATCATTCTTATCTACTTCAAGATCTTCTTCCATATTACCAACCACATTACCATTAGTGTTTTCCTCAACCAAAGCTTTGATAAGGCATTCTAACATATTATTCATTTCAGTGCAAGAATTGATAGTTTCATCCAAGGTCTTGCAGGTATCTTGGATTTCCACAATAATTTTATCCTTTAAGTTCAAGCTGGCAATCTCCTTGCCAGATGTTATGACAATGTCTTGGACATGTGTCCCTGTAAATAGCTTATAGTGCAAGTATAGAGGATATTCTATATTGCTTGTTTCATCTGAGCTTTTCAAGATCCCAGGATGCCGAATCAAAATGATTCCACATATGAGAGTTGGAAATGCAATAGGAATTCTCACAACAAAGGTTATAGCATGCTTGGTGGTTTGTTCAAAAACATATGATCCAAAATCAAATTTTATTTTGGTTCTAATAGTGTAGATGAATTCTCATAGTCTTGTAGCTATTTATGAAGTGTGATTTGTGGGGACCCATTTGGCAGTTCCTATTCTATGAAGAACAACATATTTCACACTTAGTTTACTAACAGAGAACTTTCTTTTCTTGGCCATTGAAACACATGTTTTGCAATTATTTCCTTGCAAACAGTGTTGTCTAATACTTCAACTTCAGCCTGTTCATCTTCACATCTTCCCATAAACCTGTTAATTACCTCAGGTGAAAATTCCACACACTTTCCTCTTACAAACACCTTTTTGTAATCCTTATTCTTTTTGTTGTTACACTCAGTAGGAATGTTCACAATAAACTCTTTCACAAGTATTTTATAACACTTTCCAAGTCCATCAACACTTTCCAAGTCCATCAACACTTTTCATTAATCATGTGTGCTCAATGAGACTCATAACTTTCTTACAATCAAGGGCATCCTTTTCAAGTTTTCTTTTTAAAGCCAGCCTCCTTTGGCTTACAAACCTCCATTTTTCAACATTCTCAACATAGTGAAATGAAATGTTATCAATGGCCACTTCTAGAACATTGATAGGAATATTTTTCCCTGTAAAAACCTTTATGGTAGAAGACAAGATGTTCTAAACATCTGGTTCAACATATTCCTCGTATTCTGAAACATTAAGAGGTGCTTGCTTCCTCTTTAGAGATTTCTTCTTGGTGACATGAGTCACCACTTTACTCCATCTTTTAGGTGGACCAACAACTGAACTTTTCTTACAAACCTTGGAGGACTTGCTTTCAGAATCCACATCCTTTCCTTCTTTTCAATCTCTTGTCAATACAAGGAGTTAACCTTCTAGCAATAGGTACATCATCAGATCCCATTTTATCCATATTGACTATCTCAGCATTTTGATTTTCCTTTTCAGCAGCACTTTCAGCCAGACTATCAGGAACATTTTTATCATTTTCTTCAACAGCCTTAGTCTCCGAGTTAGCTTTCCTATTTTCACAAGATTTTTCTTCAGATATACTTTCTTGGGACACTTTTTTAAGCACATTCTTCTCAGAACTTTTAGAAGAACTAATGGAAACACATTCCTTATAAGACTCATCAAGATAATTCTCTTAAGTAGTTTCAACAAGAGGTTCATTTTGGGCCAAGAAGGTTGTGACATCTGGCATAGCCTCTGAGTCATCCATATGGCTCAAAATATTAGTGACAAAATTATAAACATGTGTATCAAAGGGTGTCCACAACATTCTTCTTACACTCATCCACTTTATCATTCATATTGCAATGACATAGGGTTTCATTAGCCTTAGGGCTATCAATATTAAAAGCATACTATTCAAGGGTTTCAACATCAACATCAGGGATCATAATGTCTTTCTAAGAGATAACATTAACAAGATTAATAGGTTCAACATTATGGTGATTCTTCTAAGTATCAGAGGTTTTCTTCTTATCATTACTAGCAGACACATGCACAAACAAATATGGAGATGAAGAGTTACTTACTTTGGAAATCCTTGACCTTTCGCAACAAATTTTCCAGTCCTCTTTTTGGTTGGAGTGTTTGCAAGAATCACATTGAGAGGATTGACATCTTTGATGATTTCCATGGAGCTATCGCTGGAACAAGATCCTGAAACATTTATCATCTTGAGACAGTTGATAAGAGATACAATTGAGGTATGCGAATGAGTAAGAAAGATGTTGAAACATATGCTGAGACCATAGAGGGTTTGCACAGTGTAATGAGCAAGAAAAGATTTGAAAGCATGTGTTAATGGATTTTGAAATTAATGTAATGATTTTCTTATTTTAACATGCACAATTGAATGAATGAAAGAGAAAATGTCTGCAACACATTTCCCACACATTAATTGCCAAAAAAATTCAACTAACCAACTTCCTAGTTTGCCCCTAAGCATTTCTGGTTCAATTAAATCAATATAAGAACATTCTAAAATATTGAGTGCAACCGGATGTTGAAACTTGTGGTATGAAATCTTAACATCATATCCTTAACTCAGTGGGTGAGTAAGTGATTCCTTAAGGAACCCGTAAATAAAAGTTGTTTTTAGAATTAACTCCCCTCATTAAAACATCATTCTTATTATTGGTAATCAAATATTCAGATTTGGTGAAATTCACATTCAAATCTTGATCACATAATTGACTGATGCTAATGAGATTGGCAGTGAGTTATTTTACAAGGAACACATTGTTTAGACTAGGTAATCTAGTGCAACCTACCCTTCATATTCCCTTTATTTATATTTTGGCACAATCCCCAAATGTGACAAAGCTAGTAGCACAAAATTAGATTTCTACTAAGTAGTCTTTAATGTAATGCCTCATATTTAATTAATTATTTAATTAAATATTTTCAAATATTTTTTGATTAAATTTTCAAAGTTGTGAAATATTTATTTAAGTTGTGTCGTTCTTAGTTGAATTAATTAGTTGA
Source organism: Vicia faba (assembly GCA_948472305.1). NCBI lineage: Eukaryota > Viridiplantae > Streptophyta > Magnoliopsida > Fabales > Fabaceae > Vicia > Vicia faba. The sequence continues at coordinate 615,404,611 of OX451740.1, read as the reverse complement.
TTAAGTAGTAGGATTAATATTGAATAATACTATTATTATTTATGTGAACCTATTTTAATATTAGAAGTAGTAGAAAGGGAGGTGTAGGAATTTAAGCTCAATAACACAAAATAAGAATAATAGTATAGTAATTATATTATAATAGATGTTTAGAAATAATAAGAAAATAGAAGTAGCAATAGAGAGGAAGAAGAATAGGTTATGTCAGAAGAAGAAAATAAAGATTTTGGAAGAGATGTGTAGAAGTGCAGAGAGGAGGCAAATCTAGGTACAATCAAAGAGTTAGAGTAACCTTCAATCTAAGGTAAGAGTGAGATTCTGACTTTATAATAGGATTTGTTTATGCAATAATTTTGAAGGATGTTGATGAATATATATTATGACGAATTTGTTATTATATGTGTTAATCTAAATTGCAATTGTATCTTTAGATATACATAGATTAATTGTTAAAACTATTAAATAAGAGAATTTCTATTGTCATTACAAATCAGTGAGTATTTCTCATGAACTTCATAGCTCGTCAGTAGGATTCCTAATTTTATTAAGTGATCTATGGTAAGTTAATGGTATTCTTAATTTATTAAGTGCCCTGAGACTAGATATGCTTGTAGATATAGTTAGTATTAGATACATATGAATGTGTAAGCTTGATGATGCTACTGAGAATGCAAGGTAGATTTAAACATTGTTACCCTAATTTAGGATTTACGGTTATCAAAACAGAGAGGAGAAATATTAAGAGTTTCATATATGACAATTTTAATATGTTAATAATAATAATAATAATAATAATAATAATAATAATAATAATAATAATAATAATAATAATAATAATAATAATAATAATTAGTATTATTAATAAACTAATTTTTAAGAGTTTTGAATTAGAGATAAGTATTTGGATAAATAGTTAACTTGGGTTAATTTCTATTCTAATAGAGTTGTTAGAACTATCAATAGAGTTGTCAATTGAGTTGTCAATATGATTGTTAGAGTTGTCAATAGTGTTGTTAAAGTTATCAATAGAGTTGTTTCGTATCATTAAAAGTCACTTTTATTTGTTTTGTGTAATTCTGACATGTTTAGAGTTGTCATTGGAATAAGTTAGAGTTTCCAAATAATAATACATCTTTGCTAAATTATTATTTATTATCAGTATAGAAATTTGTTTAATCAATTATAGTAGTATGCCACTTGAATACTGTAGCGAAAATGATTAGTACCTATATGTTGGACATACTGTAACGAAACTATAAAAGCATTATATGTTTGGCTCTGTTGCGAAATTGAAATGACATACACACTTTTTCTGCTGTAGTGAAAATTATAGGTACTACATATAAGTTATTTTCATGTAGTATACTAGCACGAGATATGGAAATATAAGTGTCATGGGTGAATAGTACTGTAGCGACTATGAGAGAATATCAGGAATATTTTCTGCTCCAAAAAGAAAGATCAGGCGTGGATGTATCATAAAATTTTGCTTTGTGGAATTTATCATTTCCTTATTTCATTATAGTAAAATAATAATAACACTGTAGTATTAATTTAATAGAGACATAGTGAGAACTTTAGAACAAAGTAGAAATAATAGAACTTTTAACCGATAATTAATTAATCGAAAATAGTTATAATAGTCCGAATAATTATGCGGTTTATTTGCAGTAAATTTTGGTTGACTCGTTGTATTGTGTTCTTTATTGAAAAATATGAATTAATAGGTGATGTTATTGCCTCTATTTATGGGCAAAATATCAAGTTGTGGGCTTATGGCCAATATTGGTTTGTTGTTACGTTGCTATGTAATTTTGTTGTTGCTATCCTGACATTCATATTCGATCGCATACATAGCATATCAAGTTGGAGATGATGATCGATAAGTTGGCTTGGATTGAGAAATTAAGTTAAAGGCTTATGCCTTATTGATGCCTCTATTAATTGGTATATTTCTAAGTTGTGAGTTTTGCTCCATTGGTACCACATGCATGTGCATTGTAACGAGTCGCATTCCGTATTACATATTTAACATATTATGTTGTTGACTTGTGATGATTGATGTTAGTTGAAAGTTGTGAAGTGGTGATTTTATATAATCTGGTCTAATAAATTGTTTATCATACACTTAATTATATGGTTCGATATCTCACCCCTTCTGTTTGAATATTGCCCTCTGTTGGTAATATGCAGGTAATCAAGAAGGATAATTGTTACCATCGTTAGTTCGAGTCGGCGTTGTCGCTCTGATACATAGCACTGAGGGGATAGACATATGTTTTCTTGCACGTGTCAACACATCCGAGTTTCAGGTCGTCACATGTAAATGCGTCTTAAAGCTTGTGAGCTTCTATAAGTCACAGGTCGATACATGCATCACACAGGTCGACACATACTGAAAGATTTTTGAAATTGAAGAAATTCTTATTTTATGTGTCGACACATCCATATTTCAGGTCGACACATTTACTCATGTTTTAAAGCCTGTGGCTACTGACTTTCTCAGGTCGACACATAAAGTCCTTCAGATCGACACATGCAGCTTTTTATATAGTATGTGTCGACACATACGAGTTTGAGGTTAACACATAAATTCTTTTTTGGTCAAATTTTCATTTTCTTTTATTCCAAATTTGTCCCTTTTGCCCTAAAATTTTCCAAACTATAAATACCCATTCATGCATTATTTCTAACTTGATCATACCATAAAATTAGCCTACTGTATCTCTTCATCTTCAACCTTCTAATCTATGCATACACACCAACATTACATTGTGACGGTGTTCCGTCGGGGTGCCATCTATACAAAGAGTTGAATATTTCCAATTGGTTTGGGTTGAGTTCTTGTAGGGGTCTTCATCTGGAAAAACTATCATATTTATCCTCCAACATCATTTGTTGAATTGGGGGTTTTCGTGCAAGATCGTGTGAGAAGGAATCATCCATGTGAAAAATCCATTGGAGTGTTTGAAATATTTTCAAGGAACCTTAAAGTGGTTGAAATATTTTTAAGGAAGTAGCAAGAATTGGATGATAGAATCAATGATCTTGTGTTGATAGTGTGCAATCAGATTTACTCGAGTGAAAAATCCCTTAGAGTGGTTAAAATCTTTGCAAGGAACCTTGGGGTGTTTGAAATCCTTTTAAGGAAGTAGCTTAAGCATAAAATAGGTTGCATCTATCGGTTTATTCGATCTTACTTAAGATCAAAGGTCGGAAGAAAGAGCGTCAACACCAAATTGGAGAATTTTGTATTGTTGTTTCTAACTCTTTCATTATATTAAACATTTTGCATATAAGAATTATCCTAGTTCCATTAGAATTAGGAGCAAACATACCCACACGCGAGGACGACATCGGAGAACTGTGTAGATAAATTTCTTGTGTGTTTTTACTTTTCCGCTTTTACTTGATTTCAATTTTATCAATCTTTTTATCAAATAACATTGTGATGGTAGTTGAATTGTAAGAATTTTTCTCTCAAAATCTATTTTTGAAATAGGTGTGGATATAACTTATAATCAATTTTTATTATAAGTGGTTTTATATATCAACACTACTCAAGGAGAAATTCTGAAAATTCACTTGCACGCCAAGTGTTTGATAAAATGATCAAGTTAGTTCTTTGATTATTTAGCCTTGGAAATAGAATTGCAAAGTAATTATGTTCAAACAATAAATAAGTGGATTATTAATTTGAGTTTGTATTGATCAATTACTCAATTTTATCTCATAGATTTATATTTCATAATTTGTATATCTGAGTTTCCAATATGTTTTTTTAGACGACTTATCCAGTTAATTGCTTCTGCATCAAACGTTTTTTTAAAACAATTAAATTATTGATTTGTGTCTAGAATAAATTTTTTGCGCCTCTATTCACCCCATCTAGATACGCGCTGTCATCTAACAGTGACTACATTTGTCTATAATTTTAAATGAAATTGAGATATCAGTCTTACTTTGCAAAAAGTCGATTACAAGAGAAGTGTTCCAAGAGAAACCCTACAAAGCCTAATCGTTTTATATTGACTCAACCCCTTCTTTTCTTTTGATCTTGAACAAGACCAAGACATAATAGATCCAATTGATTCACTGTTTCACGCCACTCCTTTGTGAGATACCCAATCTCCAAAGCTTTCACTCGATCGAATCCAATTGTGAAATATTGACCATAAGAACTTCGATTACGACCCATTGTATCGTGTTAATTCTTTGCAAGATACCAAATCTTCAAAGCTTTCACTCGGTTGAATCATATATTGGGAAGTCTTGAACAAAACCCCCAAATCTAACAAAGATCTTGGAGGATAAACTCTAAGATTTTTTGGATGAAATCCCTCATGATTCTCAACCCAATATTCTTGGTTACACAAACCTAATTGGACGTTATCAAACCTCATCTAGATCACACCCAAATAAAAAATGATTATGTATAGTTTGTTAGTGTGTATGCATAGGTTAGAGGTTGAATATGAAGATCATTGGTGGTAAGTGTGTCGTACCCCCAAAATTTCCCTCTCATGTTTTCCAAGATTTTTTCTTATATGGGTGGTCACAAGCACTTGATTAAAGAAAAGTAAAATTTTTAAAGATAAACAAGGTCTTTCGATTGGCATGTCAAAGGGTCTTTCGATTGGAATCTTGACAGGCTTCGATTGAGCACCTAAACTCCTCCAAGCTTGCTTCAAATTTCCAAGCTTTGATTGAAGCCTTGGTCTGTTGATTGCTTACTGTATACAAGCTTTGACTGGGCATGTGTTTCCTTTTGTTGTACCCCAAAATTTGCTCTCTCATTCCTCAAGACATTTCTCACAAAGAGCTCCCAAAAATTCAAGCTTACACAAATCTATTTAGAATTTTCAGCGTCAAAATTAAAGAGGAAATTGCTAAAAAGACAAAACAGATGAAAATGCTCATTTTGATTAAATTAAAGGAAAAGAAAGTTCTTTTCGATTTTGCATCCTTCGATTGGACACTTTAGCTTTGGTTACATCTTTCGTTTGAGCGCTGGACTCCTTTGGGGGCAAGCTCATTTCATGCTTCGATTGGGAAACTAGACTCATTGGGGCAAGTTCCTTTCATGCTTCGATTGGGGCACTGGACTCGTTTGGGCAAGTTCATTTCCTGCTTCGCTGGGTACTTGACTTCGCTTGAACGTTTGTGCAAGTTTTTCCTGCGTGCCAGCCAAGACGTACAAGGCAAACTTTCCTACCATGTTAACATGCGCAAGGCCAAAGTCACCCTTTTAAGCAACTTGTTACAAGCTTCAATAGGGCAACACTTCTCATCAAATAGCTTCAACTCACAAGGAAAGAAGCCTCCTGATGATATCCTTCGATTCAGGAGGCCAAAACCTCTCTTTTGCCTTCTTTCGATTACACATATTACCCCCTGCAGACCTCCTTCGTTTGGGGCAATGGCTTTCCCAATATTGCAAGCTTTGATTGAGCCTTTCATCCTCTTCATTCATCCTTCATTTGGGGTGTGTGACTCCTTCAGCACAAGCTCTTAGTCATGCCTTTCGTTTGGACATGTGTCTCCCTTTTACAAAGTTACGTTTGAGCATGTTTGCATAAGGTCACAAGGAAGGAACCTCTTGCATACTGTGATACAGTGGGAAGGAACTGACTGTTTTTGGAATGCTGGTTCGCGTTTTGCGTTTATTTTCGCAAAATGTCGCGGTAAGCAAGAGTCACCACCGTCTTTTATTTTATCCAACAAGGAAAGGAAAAAAGCACAGAAAAATTCCTTTTTCGAGATGTTTCTCGGGTCCGGGGGGTAGATTATAAAAAGGGAAGGTGTTAGCAACCTTTCTATCTGTGGTTATCCACGGGCTCTTAGGTACTTGTTCAAAGTGTTTTCAAAATTGCTTTTCTTTGTGTTTGTGGGTTTGAAAAAGTCTTTGTTTGAAAAGGAGTGTAAGTGTGAAAAGGTTTTATTTTTGTTTTGAAAGAGCAAGTACTTAAGAACCATTTACCTACTTGAAAAAGGAATCAATCTGTGCTAATATCCTTTAGACAATGCTATCCCACCATTGATGAGTAGGTAGCACCGTCGTTGGAGTTTAAGGGTCAATTCGATTAAGGGACGTGTGGTCACTAAAGCAATGTTAGGACGCCTTAGCGGTAACCCTAATGTCTTAGATCATTTTTCCGAGGCAACCGTTTTGAGGCAACTATGATCTTTGGACAAGAGGGCGACCTCTAAAACTTCTTATACTCAATGACCACGTTCGAAGGCAACCAAGTGAGGTGTACCCTAAGAGTGCGCATGTGCGAGTGTGTAATTTCGTTTAATTTTATCTTTGTACATGTCATGGATGATCTATGTTGATTTTAGGTTTATACATTCGATCTTGTCATGCATTCCCTATTACCAAACATCTAACAGTTTATAAGTTGCGGAAATTAAATTGCGGAAAGTAAATCTAATTATTACAAGGCGTCGGGTATTTACATCGCCAAAAGCAACCCTTGAATTTAAAATGCGGAAAATAAATAAAGCGATAAAATAATCAAAGTCCTAATTTAACTATTACATTCCGGGAAACAATTACAATAATACGATAAAATGAATCGCGTGCGGAAAATTAAATCGAATGCGAGTTTTTTAGGGTTTTGACCCTTTTTTGAAAGAAAGTGATTTTTTTTTGTTATTTTTGGATTAAAAGAAATTAAATTAAGTTAACAATTAAATTAATAAACAAATTAATTAATTAATAAAAAAAAGATATTTTTGGATTTTTGATTATTTAAAGAAATAAAAATAAATTGATTAATGTTAATAAAACCTAATTTTCTACATTAATTTTAATTATTTCAGAAATATTAAAGTTATTTCCGATATAAGCTAAATTAATTAAATTAATATTTATTTACAAAAATAAAGTGCTGAATTTAATTTTAATAACTAAAATATATTTTTTGGTTTTTTATTTTATTAAGAAAAAGAATTAATTGGTTAGTTTAAATAATAAAAATAATTAATCAAACAAATAAATAAGATAAATAAAAAGAAAGAAATAGAAATAACCCATGGGGTTTTGGGCCTGATCAGGGGTGAGATTAGCAATTGGATGGCCCATTTGTGCAAGCCTGCCTTGACTTCTCCTGATTCTCCATGCGCATGTTGACTTGAGTGTATGATGGTCTTTCATTCTGGACCACCAGATCTGGCCTGGGGCCATCTGGCAGATGATTGGATGATGATGTATGGTGAACCACACGCCTGGCTTTGCATTGGAATACCTGGAAGAAAAATACAACAAATATGTTGGGGACCTGAGATTCGAACCCAGGTCCTGTAGGCCAATGCACTAACACCTTCGCCACTCAACCACCGCACTTCATTTGTTAGTATATTGGATAACAATTATTATATAACAAAACAATTAATATGCCAGAAATATAAAACAAAAACGCGCGAAGTATGACTTGCCCAATGGGAGAGAGGCACGTCTTCATCTTCCTCACTCAGCCCTGGTTATTTACCTGCGGATTTTTATCCGCGGCTAAATCCCTAGGTCAAACCTAAAACCAATTCCAAGCCATGAAAACTCAAACAAAAACCATAGTCATGCTCGTCTCTCCCTCCTGAACATGTCTATGTCCATCAATTGCCCTGATTTTGCCTGAAAATAAAACGCCCAAAAACAAAGACCAAGAACCCTAGATTCGGGTATGGCACTACAGATCATATAAACACAATCAAATGATGCATAAAGCTTCTAAATGGAACGATAAGCATGAATATGTAAAGATTTTACCAAGAAAGTGCAAGAATATGAGGATACAATTTCAAGTGCAGAGCGGTTTTTTGAAGGACTTACAGCGCGATTGAGAGGGTGTAATGGCTTGCTTTTGATTGCTTCTCACTCAGTGATTGCCCAACAATTGATTCACGTTGAGATTTGGTTCTGAATTGGCCTCTATGAGTGATTTCAGTTTCAAGCTTTTTCCAAGTTTTTTCAAGTTTTGTTCTTGTGATTTGGCAGCCTCTAACCTCTGATTCGTGTGCCTCTAGGTTTTATATGTAACATGGAGTGAATTAGGTTAACTTTCTTGGGCTGAATCCTTATGCATTGATGTTTGAAGATATAATTTGATTCTCCTTTGAAAAGCTTCCAATTTTGTCCAAAATCCAATATTTTGTTCATGATATGGCTTGATACGGATTTGATCATGTTCATGATGACAATTAAGACCTATAACAATCAAAAAGATCCTAAGTGATCAATATTTGGATTTTATTTGATTTAAATTAATTTAAAATGAATTAATTCAATAAAAAATCAAATAAAATAGAAAAATCAATAAATGGACATGTGGCTGAAGCTAGGACACGTGTGTAGTGTGACAAGATCAAATCATGTGGAAAAGAATGGTCCCATTTGACAAAATTTTAAGTTTTGGGGATAGTTGACTTTTGGCAATTTTGGAAAAATGCCCAACTTCAACAATGCATAACTTCTTCAATTTTGAACTTTTGGAAGTGTTCTTGGACTTTTTAGAAACCTTGATATGTCCTCTAACCAACCCGTTTGGTCTCATCTCATTTTGATATTCCATTCGCAAGTTATAAGCTTTGGCAAAAAAGGTGTTTTTGTTGACTTTAAAAAATGACCTATAATGTCCAATTTTGTAACTTTTTGTGAGTGCATTTCTTGATCTTGGGGTATGAAGATGGATTGTAGGAAATTGCATTCTCTTCAAAATGAGCTTTGGATGGGTCATTTCTCATAATGTATGAGAAAGTTATGTTTGGTCAAAGTTAAGTTGACTTTTCCTGCAAAACCCTAATTTAGCAACTTTTGAGTCTTGATGAATTTTGAGCAATCCTTGATGAATCATGATAAAACCTTGATCTAATGATGAAATATCCTTAGTTGACAAAAAATCTTGAAGTTTAACTGTATTTAGGTCACAATTGACTTTTGCCCTAACACAATCGATTTTTGGACCTCTTGAGCAATTGACTGACCAAACTTCCTCTGCAAGGCTTGAAATTTGACATGGATGACCTTGAGGACATATTAGGACATTGGGGAGAACTTTAGGTTATTTTTATGCAAGGAACTTGATGCAACACAAAACCCTAATTTGAGGTTGACTGCCTTAGGAGGTAGCTTGACTGTCCAACTTTTGAGCAAACTTGAGCAACTTAGAGGTTATTCTTGCAATGTCTTGAGAAATATGGGAGGGAAAATTTTGGGGTAGAACAACTTCCCCTGTTCAATCTTCTTAAACCTGAGGATATAGATTGGCTTTCGGGCCTTTCGTGATCTGAAGGTGGAAGGGGATTGAACACTAGAGTGCCTAGAAATTTGCACTCGCATGAAGTGGTATCAGCTTTGTGATATCGAGAATGGGCTTACAGATGCCATTTGGAGACTGTTGATAGGTGGTCTGAACTTCGAATGGATCGACATCATAAAAATCTTTAGGAATCGATTTAACAGGACCCGACAAGGTCTTGGAGTAACTTTGACTGGATCGGCATCAGAAAAATCTTTAGGAATCAATTTAACTGGACTAGACAAGAGTCTTGGATTAACTTTAACTGGATCGATATCATAAAAATCTTTAGGAATTGATTTAATTGGACCAGACAAGGTCTTGGAATAACTTCAACTGGATCGACATCAGAAAAATCTTTAGGAATCGATTTAACTGGACCAGAGGAGGTCTTGGCGCCTTTGACTGGATCGGTATCAGGAAAAATCTTTAGGAATCGATTTAACTGGACCAGACAAGGTCTTGGAACGAATTCAACTGGATCGACATCAGAAAAATCTTTAGGAATCAATTTGACTGGACCAGAGGAGGTCTTGAATTAACTTTGACTGGATCGACATCAGAAAAATCTTTAGGAATTGATTTAATTGGACCAGACAAGGTCTTGGAATAACTTCAACTGGATCGACATCAGAAAAATCTTTAGGAATCGATTTAACTGGACCAGAGGAGGTCTTGGCGCCTTTGACTGGATCGACATCAGAAAAATCTTTAGGAATCGATTTAACTGGACCAGAGAAGGTCTTGGATTAACTTTGACTGGATCGACATCAGAAAAATCTTTAGAAATCGATTTAACTGGACCAGATAAGGTCTTGGAACGACTTCAATTGGATCGGCATCAGAAAAATCTTTAGGAATCAATTTGACTGGACCAGACAAGGTCTTGGCGCCTTTGACTGGATCGACATCAGAAAAATCTTTAGGAATCGATTTAACTGGACCAGACAAGGTCTTGGAATAACTTCAACTGGATCAGCATCAGAAAAATATTTAGGAATCAATTTAACTGGACCAGAGAAGGTCTTGGATTAACTTTGACTGGATCGACATCAAAAAAATCTTTAGAAATCGATTTAACTGGACCAGAGAAGGTCTTTGACATAGCTGAAAACTTAACTGGATCTTTCCTGAAAGGTAAAGGTCAGTCATATGCAATGCATGACATGGATCAAGCAATGATGTTCTCAACATAAATGAGATTGTATGGTATGATGCGTTTATGCATGTATCATGATGTATGGAAATGTGATGTTTTAGCTGGGGAAAATAAATCCTGGAGCTGCTGGAGAATAGAGTTGAATTCTTTGTTTCCGCTGGGGATAACGAATGATGATGATTGTGAGAATAGACCTGCAGGAGAAGATAACTTCGTCGGGGAATAAACTGATGAGGGGATTACTCTGTGGGGAAAAGATGCTCTGCTGAGGCTTCCATTGATAAGCTCCACTGGGGATGGATTACCGTTGCTGGTGATACTGAATCTGTTGAGGATTGAATTCCTGCTTGTGAAAGGAAAGAACTTCGCTGGGGACGATCTTTCAGTTGCAACTTGCTAGGGATAACCCTGTTAGGCTTTTGCGGGGATAATCCTCTGCATTTTGCTAGGAGTGATCTTTTGAACTTGGTTAGGGAGATTTATTTTGTACTCCGCTGGGGATAAACTTCCAGAGTCTATTAGGGATGATGATTCGGCTCCGTTGGGGAAGCTTTTTCAGACCGTGCTGGGGAAATATTGGCTCCACTGGGGAGTATCCTATATTCTGCTGGGGAACATTCTTATACTCCATTGGGGAATATTAAGACCGTCGGGGATATCGAGCCTTTTTAGGGCTGATGGTAGATTAACTCTGCTTGGGGAGAGTATTGCTGATTCGTTCATAGCTGCAAGTCTCAGCTGGGGAGAGCTACCATTATTGTATTACTCTGCGGGGAGTGAAGGTATCTTGGCCATATTCTTCAGCTGAATTTACCGTGTACCTGGTGGACAGAGCAACTATACAGTTCGGACAATTCTTATTGCCCCTGTTTCTGATATTACCAGTAATCATCCTTGTTTCGCATGTAAATATTCATGAGCAGCAATTAATGTCAAATGCATATATCAAAAATGAACATTGGATGTTCTTTGCAAAATAAAACAGATAAAGGAAAAATAGTTTGAAATTTGTCTGAAAATGAATTTGTATTGATTTTGAAGTTTGGCCTGTAATAGGCGTTTTTGTACAGGAGGCTGACGTCCTAGTAAGAGAATGCTGCCAAATAATAGAATTTACACAATTTGTGAAAAACTAAACAAAACAGCTATGTGAATAATCCCACTGGGTTCCAACTCTTCTATTGCCTTTATGTCCTCGAGCATCTCATCACTTTGCTACTTGGTTGAAGGTGAATCAGATTGATTAGTGTCGTCCGAGCTTGATAGTCGATACCGAAGTCTGGATGCAAGGTGATCCAATGAGACATAGTGTTACGCTTTGATCCCTAATTTTTGCCTGGACCGCCCTTTCGGGTTTTCAGTCCACCGGGATACCCTTTTTTGCCCAAGCCGCCTTTTCAGGTTTTCGACTTGCCGGGTGTACAATTTTTTTTTCATTTTCATCCCTTATTTTTGCCCGAACCCTTTTGGTTCGCCGGTAAGACCTTATTTTTGCCTAGGCCAGTCAACCTAGCGGGTCTTTGATTATTCGTAGTATCTTTTCACTATGTCTGCATTGACGGGGTGAGGAAGGTCGTCACCATCCATGGTGGTTAGAATCATAGCTCCTCCTGAGAAAATGTTCTTAACCACAAATGGCCTTTCATAAGTAGGGGTCCATTTGCCCCTGGGATCACCTTGAGGTAGGATAATGCGCTTGATTACCAGATCCCCAACTTGATACTCTTGTCGTCTAACTTTCTTGTTAAATGCCTTGATCATCCGTTTTTGGTACGTCTGACCATGACAAATAGCAGTAAGTCTCTTTTCGTCGATTAGGTTTAGCTGATCAGGCCGGGTCTGAATCCAGTCATCTTCACTCAAACCTGCATCCTTCATGATCCGAAGAGAGGGTATCTGAACTTCAATAGGCAAGACTGCCTCCATGCCATAAACCAAGGAATAGGGTGTTGCCCCTGTTGACGTCCGTGCTGAGGTACGGTACCCATGAAGAGAAAATGGTAACATCTCGTGCCAGTCTTTGTATGTCACTGTCATCTTCTGCACGATCTTCTTAATGTTCTTGTTAGCTGCTTCAACAACCCCATTCATCTTCGGCCGGTAAGGAGAAGAGTTATGATGTTGTATCTTGAATTGTTTGCAGAGCTCAGTGATCATCTTATTGTTGAGATTCGTACCATTCTCTGTAATGATCCTCTCTGGTACACCGTATCGACAGATCAGATTGTGCCGAATGAACCGTGCCACAACGTTCTTGGTTACGGTAGCAAAGGAATCTGCTTCAATCCACTTTGTAAAGTAATCAATCACTACCAGGATGAAACGATGCCCGTTGGACGCTGTAGGTCTGATCTCGCCGATCATATCAATGCCCCACATTGCAAAAGGCCACGGATCTGTCAATACATTCAGAGGAACTGGAGGTATGTGCACCTTATCAGCATAGACTTGGCACTTATGACATGTCCGAGAATACTGATAACAGTCGGCTTCCATTATGGACCAATAATATCCTACCCGTAGGATCTTCTTTGCTGTGGTGTGTCCACTGGAATGAGTTCCGAAAGTACCTTCATGTAACTCCGCCATGATCCTTTCTGCTTCATTTTTATCCACACATCGTAGTAAGGTTGAATCATGGTTACGTTTGTAAAGGATGCCATTGCTGATCAAGAACTTCCCCATGAACCTCCTCAGAAACTTCTTATCATTAACAGATGCACCCTCGGGGTATTCCTGAGCCTCAAGATACCTCTTCACTTCATGATACCAGGGCTTTTCTGTTACCTCTTCAGTCTCAATGTCGCAGCAATGTGCAGGTTCGTCCAATCTTTCAATGATAATCCGGGGAGCCTCGTTGTCCCAAATGACTTCGAACATAGAAGACATCGTAGCCAGCGCGTCCGCCAACTAATTCTCCTCTCTAGGGAAGTGTTCAAAAGTTATCTCCTCGAAGTGGGAAGCAAAGTCAATACATACTCCTTGTAAGGAATAAGATTTGGGTGTTTCGTATCCCACTCGCCTCTGATATGACTGATCACGAGAACGGAATCTCCGAAGACACTTAGAAACTTAATCCTTAGGTCAATTGCTGCTCGAAGACCCATGATGCATGCTTCATACTCCGCCATATTGTTGGTGCAGTTGAAACATAGTCGGGTGGTGAACGGAGTATGAGAGCCTTTAGGAGATATGATCACGGTGCCAATGCCATTACCCAAAGAGTTTGAAGCTCCATCAAAGTACATAGACCATCAGGATCCTTCCTTAGGTCCTTCATCCGGTCCAGGTGTCTCACAATTAGTTACCAACATGATATTCTCGTCCGGGAATTCAAAGTTCATAGACTGGTAATCATCCACTACTTGATGTGCCAAATGGTCTGCCAACACACTTCCCTTGATTGCCTTTTGGGTTGTGTACTGGATGTCATACTCAGTCAAGATCATCTGCCATCTTGCTATTCTTCCGGACAAGGCAGGCTTTTCGAAGATATACTTGATTGGATCCATCTTTGATATCAATAGAGTAGTGTGAGTCAACATATACTGTCTCAGCCGGCGAGCAACCCATGCCAAATCGCAGCAAGTTTTCTCGAGCAATGAGTATCGGGTCTCGCAGTCGGTAAACTTTTTGCTAAGGTAATAAATAGCATGCTCTTTTCGGCCAGACTCGTCATGCTGCCCCAGCACACACACCATTGAGTTGTCGAGTACTGTCAAGTATAAGATCAGAGGTCTCCCTTCAACTGGAGGCATCAGAATGGGTGGCTCTTGGAGATACTCTTTGATCCTTTCGAAAGAAGTTTGGCATTCATCATTCTAACGTACCACTTGATCTTTCTTCAGCAGCTTGAAGATTGGCTCACAAGTAGCAGTCAGGTGCGAGATGAATCGAGCAATGTAGTTCAAACGTCCCAAAAAGCCTCTGACTTCTTTCTCTGTTTTGGGAGCTGGCATTTCTTGTATAGCCTTCACCTTTGCAGGATCCACTTGAATACCTTTATCGCTTACGACAAAACCCAACAGTTTACCAGATCTCACCCCGAAGGTGCACTTGTTCGGGTTCAACCTCAGCTTGTACAACTTCAGCCTGTCAAACACTTTCTGCAGATGGTCAAGGTGTTCCTCCTCGGTTTGGGACCTTGTAATCATATCGTCGACGTATAATTCAATCTCATGATGGATTATGTCATGAAACAAAGCAACCATGGCACGCTGATACGTCGCCCCAACATTCTTCAATCCAAAGTGCATGACCTTGTAGCAAAAAGTACCCCATTGAGTAACAAAGGTTGTCTTCTCCATGTCTTCGGGAGCCATATTTATCTGATTATAAACGGAGAAACCATCCATAAAGGAGAATACTTTATGCTGAGCGGTGTTGTTAACCAGAACATCGATATGAGGTAGAGGGAAATCATCCTTGGGGCTCGCCCTGTTCAAATCCCTGTAGTCAACACACATATGAACCTTGCCATCCTTCTTTGGTACAGGAACCACATTGGCCACCCACTGAAGGTAAGAAGTAACTGCTAGAAAACTGGCGTCAAACTGTTTCATAACTTCAGCCTTGATTTTCTTAGACATCTCTGGGCGCATTTGGCGGACCTTCTGTTTTACTGGAGGACATTCTTCCTTGGTAGGCAGTCGGTGAACCACAATATCAGTATCCAACCCAGGCATATCTTTATAAGACTAGGCAAAGATCTCAATGTAGTCACGCAGCATCTGAATAAACCGTTGTTTCATACTAGCTTCCAGATCGGCACCGATCTTGACCTCTCTTTTGTCTATCTCTGTACCCAGATTCACTGATTCCAACGACTCTTCGTGCGGCTGAATAGCCTTCTCTTCCTGAAGTAACAGTTTTGCAAGTTCACCAGGCACTTCGCAATCATCTTCACCTTCATCTTCGGCTAAGTTAATCGGATTTTCGAAGTCATAACCGACAGTAGCAAAGTCGTTATCAGTAGGATCCAGAGTGGATGTAGACCTGTATATGTGAGTGTGTGTAAAATAGATGTTTTGCAATATAATAAAAGAAAAACAAGGAGCACAAGATTTGAAATGCAAGAAATGTCCAATGCTTTTATTAATGATATATGAAAATGACACACATAAAGCCCTCACAAATGAAGCCACAGTGCCCCGGGTAAGACACCGGGCCATAAAGTTTAAAATATTGTCTGTTACAAATTCAAAACAAAAAGTTTCATTACTGGGTGATAACAGAAACGGGCATAGAATCCTTTGCTCTCCAGTTGCTTAATCCACCATCGGCAGTCGGGTAGATCCAACTGTCGATATCAAACTCTTCATCATCGTCATCCCTGATAGCATTTACTCCCACATCCTGTTTAGGCTTTTCTGGTGCCCCGAACTCGATCTCCTTCGCATCAATCAAGTCCTGTACCTTGTTCTTCAAAACCCAACAATCATCTGTATCATGCCCTAGGCTATCAGAGTGAAAAGCACAACAGGCATTAGGGTTGTACTTCAGTGATGTTGTATTTGGATTCTTCGGTGCTTCCCTTGGAATCACTAGATTGGTTTTCAACAACTGCGGAAAAATCTGGGATAAAGTCATGCTGAGACGGGTGAATTGCCTTCAAGGTCTCTCGTCCTTTTGTTGATTGTTGTACTGAGGAGCACCAGCATGTTTTGAAATAACCACCACATTAACAACTTGGCGGCGTTCAGGTCTACTCTGGCGTTTCGAACTGTAGACAACACTGGACTCTTTCTTAAAAGGCTTCTTCTCGGTGCTTGATGAGGCACCCTTCTGTATCTTACCAGCCTTAATACCAGCCTCAATCCTCTCACCGGTCATAATTAGCTTTGTAAACCCAGACGAAGAGCTTCCAATCAGATGGTTGAAAAATGGACCAGACAAGGTCCCTAGAAACATATCCACAAGCTCCCGATCAGCCAAGGATGGCGGCACTCTTCCAACGAGGTCCCTCCACTTTTGGGCATAATCTTTGAATCCTTCACCCGTTCCCATTGATATACCCTGGAGTTGGGTACGCGTAGGAGCAAGGTCGGAATTGTATTGGTACTGCCTGTAGAAAGCAGTAGCCAAATCTTCCCAACTGCAGATACTGGCTCCGTCCAACTGGTAAAACCATTCAAGCTGAGTCTCTGAGAGACTGTCTTGAAAGAAGTGGATCCATAAGTTCTTATCAGCGGTGTACGGCTGAATCTTCCTTACATATGATTGGAGGTGCAACTTCGGACAAGAAACTCCATCATACTTAGCAAAGGCTGGTGCCTTGAACTTGTGGGGAATTACCACCCCAGATGATAGACCTAGATCACCAAAGTCCAGACCAGGCACCTTCTGAACTTCCATCGCACTCAACCGGTCTTCAAGTTGCTTGTATCTGTCCTCGGCCGGAGGATACTGTTCTTCATCGAAGTCCGTCTCGTTGTCGAAGACCACAGGGCTAGGAGCCCTCCTTTCTTCCTGACTATCTTTCCCTCCAGATGAGGTGGTCAAATCAACTTCATCCCGAAGCCTATTTCCAAACCTGGGACCAGTGTTGAACATGATTGTCCTCTTCTTCTTCTTCTTCTTCTTCTTCTCTTTCAGAATCAGGGTCTTCAGATCCTGCTGACCCTTAGCTAGATTCATGAACAGCTCTTGGAATTGGGCATTCTGGGCCTGGAGGGCCTTGATAGCTTGCTCAGTTGAAGGTTCAGCAGACATGATGAGTGCTAAAATAAACAGCGAAGAAGATAAGAAACCTGTAATGGGTACCTGTTTATGAAGTGCATGGGATGAAATGCGTATGACATGATTTCAAAGACAATCGGGAGATTCAAATTTGTAAACAATAAATGAAACACACTTTATTAGATAAACTTTGAAATTCAAATTGTTCAACTGATGCCCTTAAGGCGTTACAAGAATGGAAATACTGAAAAGTAAATAAAACTGGAAAGGAAATAATCAAAGGACAATCAGTGCTCCCATGGTAGCTTCTTGTCAGTGCGGACATAGTCATTGAGAGTCCGCTCGTTCTCCAACTGCCTAGTCAACTTCTGGATCTTCTGCTCTTGCTCGTTAAACTTTTCTTGGTAAGCATCCCGCTCTTCTTTCAGTTGCATCCAAGACCTTTTTAGTGCCCCAATGTCAGTGGGCATATGAGGATGGAGGATGGTCGGAAGAACCCCTTCTTCATTAGCAACTTCAACAATAATAGGCAGGACGACTTCATACGGCATACCCAGCTTTTGGGCACGGATACGAACCCATCTGAGATATGGCTCCATCGGGAGGGAAGTCTTTGGACCCAGCTCATGTGGATCAAATCTGTGAACTCTATCCCAAGCCCTTATGAATCTGCGGCGTTGCTCGTCGCTATCCCCTTGAAAATCAAAGATGATACTAGGCAGTAGCAGCTCATGAGGTCCTTCTCTTCTGGTTCTCCCAAACTGACGTAAGGCCAAGCATGGATTGTAAGAAATTCCTCCATAGGTTCCTATCAGTGGAACATTGGCGTATTCCCCACATCGATCAATAATAGCTACCTCATCCATACCCTTGAGAGTCCAAATGATGTCATTATGAGAGAGAGACATAACTCTATAAGCCCAGCCCATGCCTTCTTTGTTCTTCAGCACTGATTTGGGGAGGTGCAAAATAAACCACCTCGCCAATAACGGAGCACAGCACATCAAGGTCCCTCGCTTTCGGGCAGTACGAGCATAAAGCTGATGAAGAATGTCACCCAAGAGAGTGGGTACAGGATTGCGAGAGATGAAGATTTTCACTGCATTCACATCAACAAAGGAGTCAGGATTCAGAAATAAAACCAAGCCATATATTAAAAGAGCCAGAATATCTTCGAATGCCTTGAAGTCTAGACTATCCCAGAAATAATTAGCCTTTCCAACCAAGAACTTAGTCAGAAAACCCTTTGCTCCACTTCTGGTCTCCCAATTAGCCATAACCTCATCCTTGGTCAAATGAAGGGCTGCAACAATCTCTTTCGGTGCTCCAGAATAGAGATACCGAGCAGATCAGAGAACTCTTCTAGGGTGGGAATCAACTGGTAGTCCTGGAAGGTAAAGGAATGATACAGCGGATCATAGAACTGGACTAGGACACTCATCATCTACTCGTCCAATTCGGAGGTGACCAAACTAAGAAGATACCCATGTCTTCTGATAAATGAGGTAGTATCGGGCATCTTTGCAACCAACTCTTTAAGCAAGGTGGGAACCTGGATAAAGTTGATCTGGATGGTATTCCTACGCATGGGCATCATGATGACCTACAAAACATAACAAAGATGAATCCCTCCTGTCTTTGAAAGAGGTTAGTCCAATGCAAGATGTATGCAATGTTATGATATCATGATGGTAAGCACACCACAAGTATCCACAAATAGCAAACATGGTAAAGGCACACAAGTCACACAGAGAGCCCTTAGATTTCAGGCTGGTAAGGAGCTTAGGTACTACCCTCTTTCAGTTCAGTTGGTTTAAACCTGTCCTAAAAATAGTAACCGGGTTCTAGAGGATCTCAATATTACTGACTACCCTCAATCGGTCATAATTCCAGTTTAGCAACCTTTTCTTGCGGCCGAAATCATCGCGATAGTTTAGTCTCAATGAGTGTAGCATACTGCTACTGTTCTATGGCCAAGTTGGTCAATTTAAAGGTTCTAAGGTCAGTTGGTGCTTAATGACCCCTTAGATGACCTATATTCTCCTCGTTCCAACACAAGGGATATCGGTATAATCTAAAGTGCCACACCAACGTAGCTACTTCTTCAATCGTATCGGTCTACGCCGTACAGTTCCCTCACAGTTTATTGCTACTTACCTAAAGGGTATCCCCAGATCCGGGTTAGGATCTATAGAAACTCTGATACAAGCCCACAAATATAAAGCATACAAAGCAAACAATTGAAAACACAATGATCTAATCCTAAGGTACACCCACTTATAATATTCCCCAGCAGAGTCGCCAGTTCTGTGATACGGTGGGAAGGAACTGATTGTTTTTGGAATGCTGGTTCGCGTTTTGCGTTTGTTTTCACAAAATGTCGCGGTAAGCAAGAGTCGCCACCGTCTTTTATTTTATCCAACAAGGAAAGGAAAAAAGCACAGGAAAATTCCTTTTTCGAGATGTTTCTCGGGTCCGGGGGGTAGATTATAGAAAGGGAAGGTGTTAGCACCCTTTCTATCCGTGGTTATCCATAGGCTCTTAGGTACTTGCTCAAAGTGTTTTCAAAATTGCTTTTCTTTGTGTTTGTGGGTTTGAAAAAGTCTTTGTTTGAAAAGGAGTGTAAGTGTGAAAAAGGTTTTGTTTTTGTTTTGAAAGAGCAAGTATTTAAGAACCATCTACCTACTCGAAAAAGGAATCAATATGTGCTAATGTCCTTTAGACAACATTATCCCACTATTGATGAGTAGGTAGCACCGTCGTTGGAGTTTAAGGGTCAATTCGATTAAGGGACGTGTGGTCACTAAAGCAATGTTAGGACGCCTTAGCGGTAACCCTAATGTCTTAGATCATTTTTCCGAGGCAACCGTTTCGAGGCAACTATGATCTTTGGACAAAAGGGCGACCTCTAAAACTTCCTATACTCAATGACCACGTTCAAAGGCAACCAAGTGAGGTGTACCCTAAGAGTGCGCATGTGCGAGTGTGTAATTTCATTTAATTTTATCTTTGTACATGTCATGGGTGATCTATGTTGATTTTAGGTTTATACATTCGATCTTGTCATGCATTCCCTATTACCAAACATCTAACAGTTTATAAGTTACGGAAATTAAATCTAATTATTACAAGGCGTCGGGTATTTACATCGCCAAAAGCAACCCTTGAATTTAAAATGCGGAAAATACTAAAATCGATAAAATAACCAAAGTCCTAATTTAACTATTACATTCCGGGAAACAATTACAATAATACGATAAAATGAATCGCGTGCGGAAAATCAAATCGAATGCGAGTTTTTTAGGGTTTTGACCCTTTTTTGAAAGAAAGTGGTTTTTTTTGTTATTTTTGGATTAAAAGAAATTAAATTAAGTTAACAATTAAATTAATAAACAAATTAATTAATTAATAAAAAAAGATATTTTTGGATTTTTGAGTATTTAAAGAAATAAAAATAAATTGATTAATGTTAATAAAACCTAATTTTCTACATTAATTTTAATTATTTCAAAAATATTAAAGTTATTTCCAAATGAAGCTAAATTAATTAAATTAATATTTATTTACAAAAATAAAGTGCTGAATTTAATTTTAATAACTAAAATATATTTTTTGGTTTTTGATTTTATTAAGAAAAAGAATTAATTGGTTAGTTTAAATAATAAAAATAATTAATCAAACAAATAAATAAGATAAATAAAAAGAAAGAAATAGAAATAACCCAGGGGGTTTTAGGCCTGATCAGGGGTGAGATTAGCAATTGGATGGCCCACTTGTGCAAGCCTGCCTTGACTTCTCCTGATTCTCCATGCGCATGTTGACTTGAGTGTATGATGGTCTTTCATTCTGGACCACCAGATCTGGCCTGGGGCCATCTGGCAGATGATTGGATGATGATATATGGTGAACCACACGCATGGCTTTGCATTGGAATACCTGGAAGAAAAATACAACAAATATGTTGGGGACCTGGGATTCGAACCCAGGTCCTGCAGGCCAATGCACTAACACCTTCGCCACTCAACCACTGCACTTCATTTGTTAGTATATTGGATAACAATTATTATATAACAAAACAATTAATATGCCAAAAATATAAAACAAAAATGCGCGAAGTATGAATTGCCCAATGGGAGAGAGGCACGTCTTCATCTTCCTCACTCAGCCCTGGTTATTTACCTACGAATTTTTATCCGCAGCTAAATCCCTAGGTCAAACCTAAAACCAATTCCAAGTCATGAAAACTCAAACAAAAACCATAGTCATGCTCGTCTCTCCCTCCTGAACATGTCTATGTCCATCAATTGCCCTGATTTTGCTTGAAAATAAAACGCCCAAAAACAAAGACCAAGAACCCTAGATTCGGGTATGGCACTACAGATCATATAAACACAATCAAATGATGCAGAAAGCTTCTAAATGGAACGATAAGCATGAATATGTAAAGATTTTGCCAAGAAAGTGCAAGAATATGAGGATACGATTTCAAGTGCAGAGCGGTTTTTTGAAGGACTTACAACGCGATTGAGAGGGTGTGATGGCTTGCTTTTGATTGCTTCTCACTCAGTGATTTCCCAACAATTGATTCACATTGAGATTTGGTTCTGAATTGGCCTCTATGAGTGATTTCAGTTTCAAGCTTTTTCCAAGTTTTTTCAAGTTTTGTTCTTGTGATTTGGCAGCCTCTAACCTCTGATTCGTGTGCCTCTAGGTTGTATATGTAACATGGAGTGAATTAGGTTAACTTTCTTGGGCTGAATCCTTATGCATTCATGTTTGAAGATATGATTTGATTCTCCATTGAAAAGCTTCCAATTTTGTCCAAAATCCAATATTTTGTTCATGACATGGCTTGATACAGATTTGATCATGTTCATGATGACAATTAAGACCTATAACAATAAAAAAGATCCTAAGTGATCAATATTTGGATTTTATTTGATTTAAATTGATTTAAAATGAATTAATTCAATAAAAAATCAAATAAAATAGAAAATTCAGTAAATGGACATGAGGCTGAATCTAGGATACGTGTGTAGTGTCACAAGATCAAATCAAGTGGAAAATAATGGGCCCATTTGACAAAATTTGAAGTTTTGGGGATAGTTGACTTTTGGCAATTTTGAAAAAATGCCCAACTTCAACAATGCATAACTTCTTCAATTTTGAACTTTTGGAAGTGTTCTTGGACTTTTTAGAAACCTTGAGATGTTCTCTAACCAAACATTTTGGTCTAATCTCATTTTGATATTCCATGATCAATTTATAAGCTTTGGCAAAAAAGGTGTTTTTGTTGACTTTCAAAAATGACCTATAATGTCCAAATTTGTAACTTTTTGTTAGTGCATTTATTGATCTTGGGGTATGAAGATGGATTGTAGTAAATTGAATCCTATTCAAAATGAGCTTTAGATGGGTCATTTCTCATAAAGTATGAGAAAGTTATGCTTGGTCAAAGTTGAGTTGACTTTTCCTACAAAACCCTAATTTAGCAACTTTTGAGTCTTGATGAATTTTGAGAAATCCTTGATGAATCATGATCAACCCTTGATAAAATGATGAAATATCCTTCAAACTGAGAATTTTGACAAAAAATATTGAAGTTTGACTGTATTTAGGTCACAGTTGACTTTTGCCCTAGCATAGTCGATTTTTGGACCTCTTGAGCAATTGACTGACCAAACTTCCTTTGCAAGGCTTGAAATTTGACATGGATGACCTTGAGGACATATTATAACATTGGGGAGAACTTGAGGTCATTTGTATGCAAGGACCTTGATGCAACACAAAACCCTAATTTGAGGTTGATTGCCTTAGGAGGTAGCTTGACTATCCAACTTTTGAGCAAACTTGAGCAACTTGGAGGTTATTCTTGCAATGTCTTGAGAAATATGGGAGGGAAAATTTTGGGGTACAACACATACATTCTTTCATTTGGTCATATGCCCGCTTTGCAGGAAAATTTGAGTGGGCAGTATCTCCCTTGGAAATGGCCTGCCTCAACACACAAACTCTGCACTATGCCATTGCCTCATGTGAAAGAAGTACCATGGTGGTGCATTCGAAGGGCTTTCCAGGCATGTCTGGATGTCCCAATCGAATGACATATTTTACTGACCCATCCCAAGAGCATGTACTTGGACCATTCAAAGGAATCTATGAAGGGCATGGTTGAAAGACACTTATTCCCCCCCCCCCTTTCAAAGGATATCCACATGAGACATTCGAATGACACTTCGATTTTCAAAAGAAATGGTTATTGAAGAGTCTAGTTGAAAGACAAGACTAGGAGGTCAAGAAAAAAGGTTGAGATGCAAAAGGAATTTGTTGACCAAGTCCCATGCGCTACTAGGTTCAGGCCTGATACATTGCCCATAAAACTCCAAATCTGTTGCACAACAGTCCTGCAACGCTGCCTTATTCCTTGCACCAAAATGGCATAAAAACACTGTCCTTTGAAAGCTACAAATACAACATACCTTTTTTGTTTGAATCTTTTGTTTTCCCTCCCAAAATATTAGCCCAGGTCATCTATAAATAGGAGACATCACCACACATGTTAGGGGCGTCTGAAGGATTGCAAGAAAACACTTGTGAAAATTCACAAAAATTCTCAAACACTTCCCAACATTATTTTTCAAACACTTCTATACACTAAGTAAGAACCTTCGATCCACCCTCCTAGTGACCATCAAACCACCCTTCGACCCACTTCCCTAACTACCATATAGTAGGATTTGGAGTCATTCCATCACTTGTTATAAAAGATCCTTTGATCCATTCACACAAACTCTTTCGGTTCAGTCACTGCTTTCATAAAGTGGTAACTGGATTAGCCCCAGGAAGGTCCCAACAAACTCCCATTCTCCATCAAAGAAAACACTTGCATTTCCCTTCGATTTAATAACTTCAAGAGGTAAGTTTCCTTCAAGTTTGGGTCTATTCTATTTTAATATCATGTGCACATGCCAATAAAGAAAAATGTAGATATTTCATATAGGGAGCTAGACCATGTTTTAGCTTTAGATTTTGACTGCCCATATGCTGAAAACTCAACTCTGATTAGTTAGGATTTGAATTTGAGACCCAATGGTTTTGTGCTAACCCCTGGACTGTAGCTACATTTGAATGTTTCATTTTAAGAATTTAAGACAGGTTTATTATACCCTTCGATTAGCTAATTGCACAAGCCTTTCAAATCATAATCTGAGGGCCTAACATGCTTACAGTCGAAGGAGTCAGCAAGGAGCCTATGGCAAAGCATGAACCTTGCTGACTCTAGACCTCAAACGAAGGCCAAAACCTTGTTGACTCCATACCTCAAACGAAGGCCAGAACCTTGCTGTCTCCAGACCTCAAACGAAGGACATAAGCATGCTAACTTCCAGAACCAAACGAAAGGCACGCCTACGCTGATTCCAGCCCCAGTCGAAGGAGGCAGAAAGGAAAATTGAAGGGCATGACTCCACTGACTCCAGGCCCCAAATAGAAGGAAGCTAAAAAATGCAGAATCTAAGGGTGTTTCTACCTAAATTGAAAGACCCATTTTTCTTGCTTTTATTTTATTTTTGCCCTTATATTTTCATGATATTCAATATGGTTGTAATAGTGTAGGATTTTATCTTCTTGCATTTTATTATTTTTATATAAATGCTAGTAACTAGGATGTATGGCAAGATAAAAACAACAAGTAGATAACCAAAAGTTCAAAATACAAAATACATGCAATCGAACACACTACTCACACACATGCACCCTTAGGGTAATTCCACTTGTTGCCTCGAAAATAGTCATGCCCATCGAATATGGGCGTTTTAGCAAATACCCTTGATAAAAGATCGTAGTCCCTCGATGACCCTCAATGTAGCCTTCGGTAAACGATCTAGTCCCTAAACGACATTGCTAAAACGTCCCATAGGTTGCCTTCTATGACTATACAAACTTCCCACGCTCGTCCCTTCACATCCAATGATATGGGGCTTCTTACCAAATCAATGGTAAGATAGCAACATCTAAAGGAGAAGGAAAAGAATGCTTAAGACCTTTTGAGTAGGTAGAATGCTCCTAGTTGCTCGCTTGCTCACAACAAAAACATTTTATACACCCACAATTTCACTTTGAAACATTTTCCAAAAGAAAACACTTTTTACACGTTCTTATAGAGACGGGAACCATTACAAAGACGTTCCTTTTCAAAATACTTTCAAAACCCACACCACAAATACATTTTCAAACAAAATCAAGTGATCTAGCAAGCAACTAAGAGTCCGTAGATAAATACGGATGAAAAGGGTGCTAACACCTTCCCTTTTCATAACCTACCCCCAGAACTCAAGAAAATAATCTCGAGAGGTCTTTCCTGTTCTTTTCAACCTTTCCTTTTGGATAAAAGAAAATTCGGTGGCGACTCTTGCTATCCACAACAATTGCGATCAAACACAAAACAACCCTAGTCAGTTCTCCCACTGTGTTATAGAACTGGCGACACTGCTCGAGATTGTACTTAAAAGTGGAGTTACCTTAGGGCTAGATCACCTTTACTTTATTTTCATTGTTTGACTTGTTTGCTTTACATTATGGTTCCTTGTTTGGGTTTGTTTTGATCCTCTACCAGGACATGGGGCACCTTTTTAGGTAAGTAGCAATAAGTTGTGGAAACTGTGTAGGGTATACCGACATGGTCTAAGCAATAGCTATGTTAGTGTGACACATTTGTTGGTACCGGTAGCCCTTGAGTAGTCAAGGAGAATACGGGGCCGTTGTGTGGTGTCATGAAGCACTAATTGACTTTAGAACCTTTACTTGAACAACTTGGCCATTAGGAAGTAGTGAGGTAGCCGACTTTGGTGCAGTCCGAAGTTGGTTGATACTCGATACTAAGCTCATTGAGATCGGACTTTCGGTATATTTCGATCGCCAATAAAGAGGCTTGCGCTAAAACAATGTCCGGTGAAGAAAGATCAGTGATATTGAGACTCCCTAGAACCCGTTTAGTTTCTAGGACAGGTTGAACAAACTAACCTTCAAGAGGGTACTTACCTATAAACCTCATGCAAGCCTAAACCTAAGGACGTGTTTGATTTAACTTGTGCATATGCTTGTACATAACATCATGACATCATACCATAACATTTTTAGACTAACCATTTCAAGGATTTTGAGATTCATCTTTGTTCTGTTTTGTAGGACATGACTCCCACTCGCAGGAACACAATCCAAGTCAACCTTGTATGAGTACCTTTTCAGCTCAAGGAATTAGCATCAAGGGTCCCTGAGAATTCTCCGTTCACCAAAAGACATGGACGGCTTCTCAACTTGGTTACCTCAATCTTTGATGAAGATATGTTGAAGGTGCTTTTCTAGTTCTTTGACCCTTTACACCATTGCTTTACCTTCCCCGATTACCAGCTTGTACCTACCATGGAAAAATTCTCTCAACTCTTGGGAATTCCCGTTCTCAATCAACTACCTTTCAACGGTACTGAAAGAGACCCAAGCCCTGAAGAGGTTGCCCGAGCTTTACACTTGCAACAATCCAACATCACAGCTAATTGGGAAACAAGAAGTGGTGTCAAAGGGTTCATAGCCAAGTTCTTGTTGGAAAAAGATCAAGAATGTTGGAACACTCAGGATTTACAAGCTTTCAAAGAAATTTTGGCTCTTCTTATCTATGGGATGGTACTATTTCCAAATCTTGACCAACTTATAGATGTGAATGCTGTCAAAATCTTTTTATCTCACAATCCAGTGCCTACTTTGCTGGGAGATACCTTGCATTCTCTCCACTCTCTCACCATGAAGAGAAGAGGAAATATCATGTGTTGTACTCCTTTGTTGGCTAGGTGGTTTGTTTCGCATCTCCCCTGATCCATGGTGAAGAACGAGCAAGGCTTGAGATGGTCCAATAGGCTGATGTCACTCAGATATTCGGATATCCACTGGTGTTCTCGATCCTTGGAAGATATTATTATCATCGACCGTTATGGGGAATTCCCTAATGTCCCTCTGCTTGGAGTTAGGGGATGTATCACTTATAACCCTTGCTTAGCTCTACGACAGTTTGGGTACGTACGAAGAGATGGTCCACATGATGCGCTCATCCAAGGTGTGGTGTTTGACTACGAGAGTGACGATCAAGGCTACCGTCAGAGGTTTATATGAGCTTGGAGGATGGTAAACAGGGTGGATAGTAGGACACTGGGACACAAAAATTCCATTCCCCTTGAGCCTTACCTTAGGTGGGTACGAGCTCGTGCTCAGAGTCTCGCAATGCCTTTCCCCTCCATCTTCCCTGTTATCATGGAGCCTGTTGCTGAAGGAGATGTCCCGTATACTGTACTTTGTCCGGACATGCCTACCTCTCTTTAAGACTTGCAAAAGGGTTGGATTCAGCTAAAGGAAGAACGAGACACCTTCGAAGCCCAATTCTACGCCAGTGAGAAGAAAGTTCTGGAACTCACCAAGCAGCTTCATGAAGAGCGGAGTTTGAACATCTACATCACACCAAAGAGGATGAGTTCAACCTTTTTGTCTTAGGAGTTTTTGTATTTTATTTCTTTCATTGTAATCCCAAAGAAGCATGATATACTCAAACTTGAATTTACTAATACAACGTGTATTTCCTTTTTGTCTAAACAAATTTAAATCTCTAATTTCCTTGAAATAATTTGCATATGCATTTTCATTCATCATAACACAAACAAGTTTCTTACAACAGGTCTCCTTATTTTTCTACTATTTATTTCAGTGAGATGGATATTGAACAGACAATAAAGGATATTCAAGCGCATAACGCTCAATTCCAACAAATGTTCTTGGCTCTGGCCAAAGGGCAAGAGGACTTGAAGGCTTTGATGATCAAAGATAAGAAGAATAAAATGAAGAAACCAGCCGGTGTTTTAAATCTAGGAAGAAGGTTCAAAGGACCAGCCAGGCGAACTCTAGATTTTGCAACCTCGTCGGGTGAAAGAGATAATCAAGAAGGAAAAAACAAGGAAGGAAATGACCACCCAGAGTCTGAAGAAGTGGACTACTCTAAAAAACAATATCCTCCAACTGACGATAAATACAAGAAGTTGGAGGATTGCCTCAATGCTATGGAGATCCAGAGGGTACCCGAGTTGGATTTTGAAGAGCTCGGACTTGTCTCTGGAGTTATCATCTCACAGAAATTCAAGGTCCCCACTTTTGCTAAATATGACAGTGTCTCTTGTCCTAAGTTGCATTTAAGTTCACACGTCAGAAAGATTCAGCCCCATACTACTGATAGAAACCTATGGGTACACTTCTTCCAAGAAAGTTTGTCAGGGACGCAGTTGGATTGGTTCTATCAGTTGGAAGGAACCAATATTCGCAATTGGGAAGATTTGGCTGCCGCTTTTTACAAGCAATAGCAATATAATGTTGACCTAGCTCGAACTCGAACATAGTTGTAAGGCATGTCTATGGGTGCTGGTGAAGGTTTAAAAATTTATGCTAAAAAATGGAGGGATCTCGCATGAAGAGTCCAACCCCCTATATCTGATAGAGAATGGGTAGATATGTTCTTAGGCACATTATGTGGTCCATTCTTCAACCATCTGATCGGAAGCTCTTCAGTTGGATTTACTGAACTAATCATGACTGGTGAGCGGGCAGAAGCCGGTATAAAGAGTGAAAAAATTCAAAGAGATGTATCCTTGAGCACGACGAAGAAACCATTTACCAGAAAGAAGGAGGTCAGTGTTGCATATGACCACAGGAATTAAAACAAAACTAAATGTCGCCCGGCGGTAGGGGCTGTTATGATTTCCAATCTTGTACCAAATTAACAACAAAACTATCAACGCAGGCCCGAGGCGCCCATGAGACGATTCACCCGGATCAACATGACTTTGTCCCAAGTTTTGCCATATCTTTTGAAGTCCAATCTAGTGACTCTGAAAGAAGCTCCCAAGAACCCCAATACTGCTTCTCCTTGCTACAACCCAAATGCTCGATGTGCTTATCATTCTGAAAGCTCGGGGCATGATACAAACGATTGTTGGGGCTTGAAGAATAAGGTACAAGACCTTATTGAGGTGAAAGAGATTGAGTTCGACCCCCTAGAAACACCTAATGTAATAACGGCGCCAATGACCAAACATGGTCAAGGTGTTAACACTGTTGATGATCACTGTTTTGTTTCCTCTGTGGATGATTTAACTACTCCCCTTTTGACTGTTAAACAAAATCTATTGCAAGCCGACCTATTTTTGGGTTATGATGAAAGCTGTTGCTTATGTATGTCTCTACCAGATGGCTGTTTGTTATTGAAGATGGGTGTCCAACGCCTGATGGTTAACAAAGAAATTCTGTTTGAAAAAGTTCCTCTTACCAGAAATTTCTATGAAGATGTTTCAATAATCACCATTTCCGACAATCCTCCCAGGGTCTCCACTAAAAGACCCGTCAAGATTACATCTGTTCCAAAGTCTGCTCCCCTAATCATCACTATGTCGGGGTCAATACCATATTCTTCGGATAAAGCTGTTCCCTGGAACTATGGGGATGACGTCTATTACCATGGTGTCAAGCAAGATCTATTGGCTATTAAAGACAAAATTGCTAAAGACACTGATCCTGACGTTGATAATATCATTGGAACCAGTAAGATAACAAGAAGTGGAAGGGTTTTCTCCCCCGAGATTTCTCCAAAGACCATTGCTACTCCTGTAATTATTCCCGCTACCACTCCTACCAACATTCCCAATGATACTCCCGTTGATAATCCTACTATTATCCCTGCTACCAAGACCAGGGGCAAAGAGGTTTTGTTTGAGCCTGTCCAGAAGAAGGAACATCCAGAGGTCATTCTTAAAGCTTCTATCAAGAATATGGAAGAGATACTAAAGATAATCAAGAAAAGTGACTACAACATCGTAGAGCAGTTGGGGAAGACCCCCTAAAAATATCAATGTTGGCTCTTCTTTTATGCTTTGAGGCCCATGCCGAGGCCTTAGTAAAATTTCTGAAGATCACCCATGTGCCCCAAGATACTTCCATTGATCAATTTGAGAATTGTATGACCAGTATAACTGCTGATAATGGAATGGGTTTTTCTGACGTTGATTTAACTCCCAAAGGAAGGAAACACAATGATGCCTTACATGTTTCCATTGAGTGCAGGGGCACTATGTTAGCCCATGTTCAGATGGATATGGGTTCGTCGCTGAATGTCTTACCCAAGAATGCTCTTAACCGATTAGATTGCGAGGGACTCACTTTAAAGCCTAAAAACATTATGGTAAGGGCCTTTGATGGTTCTAAAAGAACAGTACACAGAGAAGTGACATCTCTATAAAAGTTGGAACTCAGACTTTTGATTCAACTTTCTATGTGATGGACATCCGCCCTTCCTATTCCTGTCTATTGGGCCGACCCTCGATCCATGGTGCTGGTGCCGTCACTTCTACCCTACATCAAATGTTAAAGTACTCAATCAAGGGAAAGATCATCACAGTCCATGGGGAGGAGGAATACATGGTTAGCCACCTGAACTCCTTCAGGTATGTGGAAATGGACGATAAGTTCATTGAGACCCCATGTCAGAATTTTGAGGAGGTCCCCCATTGAAAATGTCCTCTCTAAAGGATGCTAGAGCAGTAGTTAAGGAAGGTGGATGTACCATTTGGGTCAACTTCCAGATATTCCCTATAAATCTGACAAATTTGGTTTGGGTTTTACTTCGGAGGCCCAGAGAGTTGTTCGACGAACTCGCGCTGGGGGACCACCTTTATGTATCAGCAATCAGGGATTCAATGCAGTGGAAGACAGTGATGGCAGTTGTGACTTGGACGAGTGGATTTTATCAACCATAAGTGGAGGACTTAACAATTGGGAGGCAAAATAATTTGTCCCTATTACTTTTATTCAAGAGTAATTGTCTTTTAATTTTTTTTCGGACTTGTAATATTTAAACAATTTAGACTTTAAAACCTTGTGTCTCACCCGAGGTACAATGGTCCATTTATGAGGGTTGTTACTTCATCTTCATATGTCATCAATAAATCATGGACGTTTTTGCATGCAAATTTTAAACTCTTTGTTTTTCTTTTTCCCATCTTTTATTTTATCAAAGATAGCTATGCTCTTACACCATGTTGTACCCCAAAATTTGCCCTCTAATTTATCAAATAATTTCCTCACAAGATCTCCCATGACTCAAGTTTGCAGCACCGATACATCAATTTAGGTTTGGATTGACACAAGGGTAAAATGGTCAAATGCATATTGAAAAAGTCGAACTTTGACTTTTTGATCAAAATCAAGTTTCAAGAATCACATTTCATCAAGACATGTTAGAATATGAAGTTATTTCATCAAGAAAATCAAAAGTCAAAATTGCTTTGGAAAAGTCAAATTTCTAAACATTTAGAAATTTTTCTGTGTTAAGAAAATATGATAAGTTCAGAATTTCTGGCCATATTTTCATCATGATGCGAATTGATTCAGGAAGAACTTCTGACACAAGAGTTATAGATCTCAATGAGATCTAAAACATTAAAGAACATAAGTTCTCCTAGAAATTTTGGGATTTCAAGTTATAAATCCTTGAAGACACGTCCATGAAACTAAAACACTTAGTAAATTCTGAGTCTTTCCAAGTCAGAATTTGGTTAGAACTTATGGGCCAGTTTTCACGAAGGTACAATCAGAGTTTGCAAAAGTGATTTAAAGAGGGTTTACAAAGCATGTTACAAGCTTTCTGAAAAGTTTGAGAACTTCTTCAGATCATACTGGAGCAGAGAGATTCAAATATCAAAAGTTGGACATTTGTTCTTAATTTAAGTTACGTTTATGCTGAACTTCTGATCCAGTTTTAAGCTATGATGCATAATCTCATGTTGCAGGCTTTCTGGCTTGTTAAATCTCATCATCATTTAATTCTTACACCAACTTTTGAGTCCTTATCACAATGTCTAAGCCTTTATTCAAAGGATCTTCCCACGTGTGGCATAAAAGTACCACTACTGTCATTGAAAATCAGACTTTTGTACAAAGTTCATTTTGAGCCCATGCTTTACTTTGTTTCTCAGTGTACTTCCCCACAAATCATGCCTACAAACTCAGATTAGGTATGTTTAAAACTGCTAACCACCCTACCTTTCCTTAAGACATGCTTGTCTAAACTTGCTTCAAAAACAAGTCAACGACCCATAACACATGATGGTTATACTCTTGATTTCTCCGAGCTTATAAATCCCTTGCCAATAAATTAAACTTCATTTGCAAAATGAAAAGGATTAGAGATTGAGAGAAAAATCCCTGAAACCTTGCTGAAAATTCCCAAGAACCTGAAACTACAACACAAACACAAAACCTGCTAGTTTCTGGTTTTTGCATCCAAACTCTAATTTTTCTTGTGCGTTCTTGGCCAAATCATCCATACAATTTCTGGTATACCCTTAGAAGCCTTCCCAACTTCTGTTTTCAAACTGTAACATAATCTTCACCAATCTCCATTTAAAAAAAATCAGAACTTTGCTTCTCGACTGCTCCAGAACATTCTAACCATTCATAGCTCAAGTTAAGGGTTGTTTTAGCTTCCTGTGAACTTGAGGAAGCTGACCAGAACATCACAGCAATCTGAACCAGGCTAACTCATAGAACAATCTCCATCTGCAAGGTAAGTTTCTTTTGACTTTCATATCATTACTTAGGCATTGTTAGGCTTGCAATTTCAAAGACATAACGTAGACATCATGGCTCTAAGTCTGTACTTATTTATAAATTTCATTTATATAGCCTAAGTAGAGAGAATTTCATATAAGAACTTCTTGAGAAATTGGGGTTCATAATTAGGATTAGTAAAATTCATGTTTGCTTCTGGTTTACAGTTTTGATGCTTTGTATTTCTGAAACCATGATGAAATCTGCCATAACATCTATGTTTGCATTTTCCATTTTTATTGAGAAATGACTAAGTTGCAGATACTCTGGCTGACGTGAAGAAGAATATGAAGTTCATCATCAGAACTTACTTTGTAATATATGTTTATGTTTTTGTTTCTAATACCAGATGTATAGCAACCCTAGTGGTAGAGAGCGCGCACATAAGGCATTAGTGTTAAGGGTCCTGAGTTCTAGCTCCAGAAGCATCTTTTTATGTCTATCCCTTGACATTTTTACCCCATTATTTGTCAAACAATAATCTTGGACCAAAACTTCTAGATAAACCCCTCCATTTGTCTGTTAAAATAGTACTTCTGGACCATAACTTCTAGGCTCTCTCAACAACCAAAGCTTCTAACCTTCCAGTAACGCTAGAACTTCTAGGTTTCCAGCTGCATCAGAACTTCTAGGCTCTCTCAGCAATCAGAACTTCTAGGCTTTCCTTTGTTCCCAGCAACCTCATAACTTTAGTGCCTTTGGATCCAGAACTTCTGGCTTTCCCTTTTTTTTTGCTAACATTTTCTTTCTGATTTGCAGCGTGCCTGAGTCAGAACTTTTGTTCTCTCTTATTTCTATTCTTCCAGCAACACGCTGACTCTAACTCTTATTTTCTTATTATTTTTATCATCACCTTTATTTTCATTAATCAAAAACACCAAAAATACTTTATATTCATATACTTTTCTTTATTTCTTTTAAAATAAAAAGACTAAAAACATTTCCTTAAGAAATTTATTTCTTCTCTTAACAAAAACAAAGCAAATCTATTCTACATTTCAGTTCTTGTACATTATTTCAATATGGTTGTAATAGATAATTATGACTTTAATTTCTTGCGACCCCCATTTGTAAATTTGTACACCCCATCCCCAAGTGATTGTAATAGCGTATGATATTTACTTTTCACAATTTATCGCTTTCATATAAATGCTAGTAATTAGGATTTGTATGGAAAGATAAAATCAATACTTAGAAAACACTAATCCAAGATAAACCAAGTATGAAATGCAAACACTTGCACACTTGCACCTCTAGGGTTAACTCCACTTATTGCCTTACAAAAAATGGTTATGTTATGCACGTGAGATGTCTTAGCAAAAACAAAAAAAAATATAAGATCATATTCCCTCGATGACGCTTTGAATGTTTCCTTAAAAATGATCTTAGTCCCTCAAGAGAAATGCTAAGATATCTCACAAACATTGTTATCATGGCTATATGATGACCCACGCCCGTTCCTTTACATCCAAAGATAAGGCTTCTTACAATCAATGGTAAGATAATAACATCTAAAGGAGGAGTAGAAGAACAAAAGAATTTTGAGTAGGTAGAAACGTTCTTAGTTGCTTTCTCATTTTTAAAACAAACATCTTTTCAAACACACACTAAACACTTTCAAAACATGAAATATTTTCAAAAGTCCAACACTTTGTATACATTCTTATAGAGACGAGAATCATTACAAAGTTTTCCTAAACGAAGGCGCTTTTAAAAAATACTTTTAAAACCCACCACAAAGCACACTTTCAAACAAAAGTAAATGATCTAGCAAGAAACTAAGAGCCCATAAATAACTATGGATGAAAAGGGTGCTAACACCTTCCCTTTTCATAATCTACCCCCGAACTCAAGAAAATAATCTCAAAGGTCTTTCCTGTTCTTTTCACCCTTTCCTTTAGTGGATAAAAGAAAAGTCGATGGAGACTCTTGCTATCTGTAACAATTGCAATCAAACGAAAAACATCCCAAGTCAATTCTCCCACCGTATTACAGAACTGGCGACTCTGCTGGGGAAAATTTTAAAAGTGGGGTTACCTTAGGGCTAGATTACCTTTATTTTCTTTTCATTGTTTGACTTGCTTACTTTATATTATGGTTCCTTGTTTGGGCTGGTTTTGATCCTCTACCCAGATCTAGGGCACCTTTTAGGTAAGTAGCAATAGATTATGGAAACTGTACGAGGTATACCGACATGGTCTAAACAATAGCTATGTTAGTGTGACACATTTGTTGGTACCGGTAGCCCTTGAGTAGTCAAGGAGAATACGGGGCCACTATGTAGTGTCATGAAGTAATAACTGACCTTAGAACCTTAATTGAACAACTTGGCCATTAGGAAGTAGTGAAATAGCCGACTTTGGTGCAGTTCGAAGTTGGTTGATACTTGATTCTACGCTCATTTGTTGGAATTGAGCGTTTTGTGCTTGGATATCCTTCACCGTCTGTTCCATACCCATCTTACTGAAATAAACAGTAGGAAAATGAGGAGACCTGTATGGGAGAAATATGTCATGATATGATGCATGGTATGTGGATGCATGTTTTCAAGGATATCGCGGGATAAACACAAGAAGATGTCAGAAGTTGAATTTTAATCAACAACTTTGATTGGAGAACTTCGTATTGGTGGATATCCTTCCACGAGAATCAAGCTTACCATATCAAGTGGGTCATAGCCCTTGACTCAAGTTACCGTGCTTTGGTTTTTGATGGTGTTTGATTAGATAATGAATCCTTTTGCCCCTTGATAGGCGTCTGGTTCAACATGACCCTGCATCATAGACCCTTGAGATCCTTGAAATGGTTATTGAAAATGCTATGGTATGATGTTATGATGTTATGTACAAGTAGGAAAAGCAAGCAAGTTGTTATGTACAAATAGTCATATACACACAAAGCAGGCAAGTCCTTAGGTTTAGGCTTGCATGGAGTTTGTAGGTACATACCCTCTTGAAGTTTAGTTGGTTCGACCTGTCCTAGTAATAGTAACTGGGTTCTAGGGGATCTTAATATCACTGATCTCAATGAGCGTAGCATTAAGTATCAACCAACTTTGGACTACACCAAAGCCGGCTATTTCACTACTTCCTAATGGCCAAGTTACTCAATTAAGGTTCTAAGGTCAGTTATTGCTTCATGACACCACACAGCGGCCCCGTATTCTCCTTGACTACTCAAGGTCTACCGATACCAACAAATGTGTCACACTAACATAGCTATTGTTTAGACCATGTCGGTATACCCCGCATAATTTCCACAATCTATTGCTACTTACCTAAAAGGTACCCCAGATCTGGGTAGAGGATCAAAACCAGCCCAAATAAGGAACCATAGTGTAAACTAAGAAAGTCAAACAATGAAAAGCAAATAAAGGTGATCTATCCCTAAGGTAACCCCACTTTTAAAATTTTCCCCAGTAGAGTCTCCAGTTCTGTAATATAGTGGGAGAACTGACTTGGGATGTTTTGCGTTTGAAAGCAATTGTTGCGGATGGCAAGAGTCGCCACTGAATTTTCTTTTATCCACTAAAGGAAAGGGTGAAAAGAACAGGAAATACCTTTGAGATTTTTTTATTGAGTTCGGGGGGTAGATTATGAAAAGGGAAGGTGTTAGCACCCTTTTCATCCATAGTTATCTACGGGCTCTCAGTTTCTTGCTAGACCATTTGCTTTTGTTTGAAAGTGTGCTTTGTGGTGGATTTTGAAAGTATTTTTGAAAAGACCCTTCGTTTAGGTAAACTTTGTAATGATTCTCGTCTCTATAAGAATGTATACAAAGTGTTGGACTTTTAAAAATATTCCATGTTTTGAAAGTGTTTAGTGTGTGTTTTAAAAGATGTTTGTTTTAAAAATGAGCAAGCAACTAAGAACGTTTCTACCTACTCAAAAGTCTTTTGTTCTTCTACTCCTCCTTTAGATGTTGCTATCTTACCATTGATTGGTAAGAAGCCTTATCTTTGGATGTAAAGGGACGGACGTGGGTCATCGTATAGTCATGATAGAATGTTTGTGGGATATCTTAATATTTATCTTGAGGGACTTAGATCATTTGTAAGACAACATTCGAAGCGTCATTGAGGGACTATGATCTTATATTTTTTTATTGTTTTTGCTAAGACATCTCACGTGCATAATATAACCATTTTTCACAAGGCAACAAGTGGAGTTAACCCTAGAGGTGCAAGTGTGCAAGTGTTTGCATTTCATGATTGGTTTATCTTGGATTAGTGTTTTCTAAGTATTGATTTTAGCTTTCCATACAAATCCTAATTACTAACATTTATATGAAAGCGATAAATTGCGGAAAGTAAATATCCTACGCTATTACAGTCACTTGGGGATGGGGTGTACAAATTTACAAATGGAGGTTGCAAGAAATTAAAGTCCTAATTATCTATTACAACCATATTGAAATAATGTACAAGAATTGAAATGTAGAATATATTTGTTTTGTTTTCTTTAAGAGAAGAAATAAATTTGCTTAAGGAAATGTTTTTAGTCTTTTTGTTTTAAAAGAAATAAAGCAAAGTATATGAATATAAAGTATTTTTGGTGTTTTTGATTAATGAAAATAAAGGTGATGATAAAAATAATAAGAAAATAAGAGTTAGAGTTAGTGTGTTGCTGAAAGAATAGAAATAAGAGAGAGCAGAAGTTCTGACTCAAGCGCGCTGAAAATTAGAAAGAAAATGTTAGTAAAAAAAAGGTAAAGCCAGAAGTTCTAGATCCAGACACACTAAAGTTATGAGGTTGCTGGGAACAAAGGAAAGCCTATAAATTCTGATTTCTGAGAGAGCCTAGAAGTTTTGATGCAGCTGGAAACCTAGAAGTTCTAGCGTTACTGGAAGGTTAGAAGCTTTGGTTGTTGAGAGAGCCTAGAAGTTCTGATCCAGGAGTACTGTTTTGACAGAAAAATGGAGGGGTTTATCTAGAAGTTCTGGTCCGGGATTATTGTTTGACAAATAATGGGGTAAAAATGTCAAGGGATAGACATAAAAATATGCTTTTGGAGCTATAACTCAAGACCCTTAACACTAATGCCTTATGCACACGCTCTTTACCACTGGGGTGGCTATACATCCGGTCTTAGATACAAAAACATAAACATATATTACAAAGTAAGTTCTGATGATGAACTTATTCTTCTTCTTCTTTGTGCCAGCCAGAGTATCTGCAACTTAGTCATTTCTCAATAAAAATGGAAAATGCAAACATAGAAGTTATGGAATATTTCATCATGGTTTCAGAAATACAAAGCATCAAAACTGTAAACCAGAAGTAAACATGAATTTTGCTAATCCTAATTATGAATCCCAATTTCTCAAGAAGTTCTTATATGAAATTCTCTCTACTTAGGCTATATAAATGAAATTTATAAATAAGTACAGACTTAGAGCCATGATGTCTACGTTATGTCTTTGAAATTGCAAGCCTAACAATGCCTAAGTAATGATATGAAAGTCAGAAGAAACTTACCTTGCAGATGGAGATTGTTCTATAAGTTAGCCTGGTTAAGATTGCTGTGATGTTCTGGTCAGCTCCCTCAAGTTCACAGGAAGCTAAAACAACCCTTAACTTGAGCTATGAATGGTTAGAATGTTCTGGAGCAGCCGAGAAGCAAAGTTCTGATTTTTTTAAATGGAGATTAGTGAAGATTGTGTTACAGTTTGAAAACAGAAGTTGGGAAGGCTTCTAAGGGTATACCAGAAACTGTATGGATGATTTGGCCAAGAACACACAAGAAAAATTAGAGTTTGGATGCAAAAACCAGAAACTAGCAGGTTTTGTGTTTGTGTTGTAGTTTCAGGTTCTTGGGAATTTTCAGCAAGGTTTCAGGGCTTTTTCTCTCAATCTCCAATCCTTTTCATTTTGCAAATGAAGTTTAATTTATTGGCAAAGGATTTATAAGCTCGAAGAAATCAAGAGTACAACCATCACATGTTATGGGTCGTTGACTTGTTTTTGAAGAAAGTTTAGACAAGCATGTCTTAAGGCAAGGTAGGGTGGTTAGCAGTTTTAAACACACCTAATCCGAGTTTGTAGGCATGATTTGTGGGGAAGTACACTGAGAAATAAAGTAAAGCATGGGCTCAAAATGAACTTTGTATAAAAGTCTGATTTTCAATGACATCAGTGGTACTTTTATGCCACATGTGGGAAGATCCTTTGGATAAAGGATTAGACACTGTGATAGGGACTCAGAAGTTGGTGTAAGAATTAAATGATGATGAGATTTAACAAGCCAGAAAGCCTGCAACATGAGATTATGCATCATAGCTTAAAACTGGATCAGAAGTTCAACATAAACGTAACTTAAATTAAGAACAAATGTCCAACTTCTGATATTTGAATCTCTCTGCTCCAGTATGATCTGAAGGAGTTCTCAGACTTTTCAGAAAGCTTGTAACATGCTTTGTAAACCCTCTTTAACTCACTTTTGCAAACTCTAATTGTACCTTCGTGAAAACTGGCCCATAAGTTCTAACCAAATTCTGACTTGGAAAGACTCAGAATTTACTAAGTGTTTTAGTTTCATGGACGTGTCTTCAAGGATTTATAACTTGAAATCCCAGCATTTCTAGGAGAAGTCCTATTCTGCAATGTTTTATATCTTATTGTGATCTACAACTCTCGTGTCAGAAGTTCTTCCTGAATCAATTTGCATCTTGATGAAAATCTGGCCAGAAATTCTGAACTTATCCTATTTTCTTAACACTTGGAAAAATTTCTAAATGTTTAGAACTTTGACTTTTCCAAAGCAATTTTGATTTTTGATTTTCTTGATGAAAAAAATTCATATTCTAACATGTCTTGATGAAATGTGATTCTTGAAACTTGATTTTGATCAAAAAGTCAAAGTTTGACTTTTTTAGTATGCATTTGACCATTTTGACCTTGTGCCAATCCAAACCTAAATTGATGTATCAGTGCTGCAAACTTGAGTCATGGGAGATCTTGTGAGGAAATTCTTTGAGAAATGAGAGGGAAAATTTTGGGGTACAACATACACACTCACATATTGAAATGCAGATCCATATCCACTCAGGATACCATGGGTAACAATTCTGCTATGACCTATCATGACTTTGAAAATACGATCTACCAAGCCGAAGATGAAGGTGAGGAATATTGTGAGGTACCCGGGGAATTAGCCAGGTTATTGCAACAGGAAGAAAGGACTATGTATCCCCACGAAGATCTGGTTGAAACAGTTAACTTAGGTACTGAAGAAGATAAGAAAGAAGTCAAGG
Source organism: Vicia faba (assembly GCA_948472305.1). Taxonomy (NCBI): domain Eukaryota; kingdom Viridiplantae; phylum Streptophyta; class Magnoliopsida; order Fabales; family Fabaceae; genus Vicia; species Vicia faba. The sequence goes on along the minus strand of OX451740.1, from coordinate 615,364,536 downwards.
TAGGTGCCAACCTGGAGCCTAGTGTCAAGAAGCGCTTAACTCAGTTACTACATGACTATGTTGAGGTCGTTGCCTGGTCATACAAAGACATGCCAGGACTCGACACTGATATTATGGTCCATTGTCTGCCGACAAAAGAAGACTGTCTTCCGGTAAAACTGAAGGTTCGTCGCATGTGGCCAGAAATGTCAGAGAAAAAAAAGACTGAAGTCATGAAGCAGTTCAACACCAGATTCTTAGCTGTCGCCTCCTATCCATAATGGGTCACCAATGTTGTTCCAGTGCCTAAAAAGGACAGTAAGGTACGTATATGTGTGGATTACAGAGACTTGAATAGGGAAATCCCCAAGGACGACTTCCCGCTTCCCCATATTGATATTCTGGTTGAAAACATCACACAACATAAAGTATTCTCCTTCATGGACGGTTTATCTGGATACAATCAGATCAAAATGGCACCTGGGGACATGGAGAAAACGACCTTCGTCATACAGTGGGGCATGTTCTGTTACAAAGTTATGCCATTTGGGCCGAAGAATGCAGAGGCAACCTATCAGCGTGCCATGGTAGCTTTGTTTCATGATATGATCCATCACGAGATAGAGGTCTACGTGGATGACATGATAGCCAGATCTCAAATTGAATAGGAACATCTTGACCATCTGCAGAAGCTGTTTGAAAGATTAAAGAAATACAAACTAAGACTGAACCCGAATAAATGCACTTTTGGAGTGAGGTCCGACAAGCTCTTAGGCTTCATTGTCAGCGAAAAAGGTATCGAAGTGGACCATGCAAAGGTAAAAGTAATACTAGAAATGCCTGCTCCTCGCTCTGAGAAGGAAGTTAGGAGATGAAACAACCGGCTGAAAATCATCAAACAATGAAGTCGCCATCGAACGTCTTTTATCCCACATGTAGGGAAAGGTAAACATCGAGAAAACCTGAGAAGGGAGAAGTCACGGTCTTGCGATCGAGAGATCGGGTAAGGGAGTCTATTACGCGAGGTGAAGGTATTATCACCCCACACACCCGTAGTACTCTACGGTATCCACTCTTGTTGTCTATCCTATGGGCGTGTTTAAACTATGCTTATTGTTTACTATACTACTAAAGGAAGAATGCATGCAAAAGAAAGGGAAAAAGAATGCAGGGAAAATAAAATTGTGCTCGCTTGGGCCCTACCCCAATGCCTATGTATCCTTTTTGAGGAATCAGAGCTACCGTAGTCCGACTCATATGTTTTTTTTGTTTGTGCTTTTTTTATGGACAAAGTTAATTCCGCCTTCTGCCGCAACTCGACCTTTGGAGACTTATGCGTTGGCACAGAAGTAAATTAATCATGTCCTTACCTGAAAAGGGTTTTAGAGAAAAGGTGCTCTAGCGCACAAAATGGTTTGAATTGGTTTGTGTTTTATTACCTTGAAAAAAGGGTTTAAGTATGAATAGCATGTTTTTGATTTGCTAAGAAAATAAGTTGTTTTTAGATGCGAGGATGCAAAAAGGGAAGAAAGGAGTATAAGGGAGACTAGCCTATTTATAAACCTATGTTATCATACAATGGTAGTCCTATGTCAAGGATGAATGGGAAGTTTCTACCTACTGTTAGCATGCATGGTTTACAACCTAAGGTCTAACTTGCATCCGGATGGAGCAAGCGCATCCTAAGGGAACATGGTATGTATAGGGATAAAGCAAACAAGCCAATAAGATTAAGAGAGCACACCTATAGAGATCTTATCTAAGTTAGCATGCCAAAGAAAGTCTAACAAAACTATCATATAGGGAACATGCAATGAGAGCAAAGTCGTGATCTCAATTTCTAAATTGAGTGACTCATCGATCAACAAGAAACAACAGAAAGCGATAAAATCCTATAGGGAGCATGCACTGAGAGCGAAGTCATGATCTCAATTGCTAAATTGAGTGACTCATCAATGAACAAGAAAGTAAACAAACACAAGCACAACACATATAGCAAATGAAGTGCGGAATGCCTGCTACAGGTCTTTAAACAACGACTTCAAGCACACGCTCTTTATTTCCTACTTCTCATGATATCTAGGAAGTAATAAAGTGCGGAAATGAGGAATAAGAGTGAAGTTGCGATGATACCTGTGATATGGTGGAAGAACTGACTTGTTGTTTTGCATTTTGATCGCATTTGTGTGGATAGCAAGAGTCGCCACCGACTTTTCTTATATCCAAAAGGAAAGGTAAAAAAGCACAGGAAAGACCTTTCGAGATTATTTCTCGGGTTCGGGGTGTAGATTATGAAAAGGGAAGGTGTTAGCACCCTTTTCATCCATGGTTTTCCATGGGCTCTTAGTTACTCGTTTAGATCACTTGCTTTTGTTTGATAGTGTGCTTGTGGTGTGGGCTTTGAAAGTGTTTTTGAAAAAATCTCTTTGTAATGGTTCTCGTTTCTATAAGAACGCGTACAAAGTTTTGTTTCGAAAAGTGGTTCAAAGATGTGTTTTGGAAAGTTTTCTGAAAAGATGTTCTGCAATGGTTCTCGTCTCTATAAGAACGTATGCAAAAGGTTTTGTCTTTTGAAAATGTTTTGAGATGAAAATGTTGGTGTAAAATGTTTTTGTCGTGAGCAAGCGAGTAACTAGGAGCGAATCTACCTAATCGAAAGGTCTCAAATTTTCTTTTCTTCCTCCTTTAGATGTTTCTATATTACTATTGATTTGGTAAGAAGCCCCATCATTGGATGTGAAAGGGACAGGCGCGGGTCAATTTTACAGTCATCGAAAGCAACTTATGAGACGCTTTAGTAATTTTTCGTAAGGGACTAGATCGTTTTATCGAAGGCAACGTCGAGGGTCATCGAGGGACTATGATCTTTTTTATCGAAGGGTCATTGCTAAAGCGTCCCATGTTCGAGGGACATGACTGTGTTTTTGAGGCAATAAACGAGGTCACCCTAGAGGTGCGCGTGTGAAAAGTGTTTTTGGTTCAAGTTAATTTTATCTTTGAATTTAGGTTATCTAGCGATTGATTTTAAAATTTTGCCATACACGCCTAATTACTATACAGTAATAAGTAAAACAGTAAAATGCGGAAATTGAAATTCTACGCTATTACAGAGCTTTGGGGATGGGGGTACAAACTTATGAATGGGGATGACAAAAATAAACACCTAAAACCGTAATTATTCACACAATACAAGTCCGAACTATTAAATAATTATTTAAGTTAAAACTCTTCTCATTTGATAAATTTAATTAATAATTTAATTAATAATATCAAACAAAAATTATTTTAAAATTAATAATTATTTAATACAATATTGATTTATTTACAAATTTAAATATAATACTAAAATAAATTAATAAACAAAAAAAAAACAAAAAAAATGTAAAATAGAATAAAATAAAGGGATAGAAAAAGTTAATGGGCCTGCAATTGAAGCAGTCTAGTGGTGTAGAGAGCAAAAAATATCAAAAGCCCAATAAGTTTCTGTGTTTGATCCAGCGCGGTTAGTCTTTGAGGGAGCATAGTGGACAACACTTTTTGAGCTGTCTGATGTTGATCCCATGATTATGAGTGATGGTGCATGGTACCTTGTAATGGAACGCCGCGTGGAATCCACATATTCATCAAAATGGACGGTGACAAATGTCACCGCCGTATTAGTCCTAAAACCTGATTATTGTAACAAAACAACATTAATTAATCAAAATGATAAACACAATCAAAGAAAAAAATATCTCTCTTCTCTTATCTTTCTCTCACGATCTCTCTGCCTTCATTCAATAACAAACACTCAAAACATAAACATCACCCATCAAAACAGATCAAACACGGTGGTGAATGATGAACGCGCGACGGTGGCTATGGAGATCCACGGTGGCTCTGGTGAGGATGGCGGCAACGCTGATGAACAACACGGAGCCACCAATTTAAATTGCTCTGATTCACTTTTTCTTTACGTCATTCTCTTCGTCCCTTTGTCCTCGTTACTAATCTGCAACTTGATTTTCAGGAAAAAACAAAGATCTGAATAGATCTTGAAAGGGGGTTAGAAAACCTAATTTTTAGACATAACCAAATTCAGATGTTCATGAAGAAACATGCATGGATGCTGAATGAAAGTATTGAGAGAGGAATAAAAAAAGGAAAGGAGAAGAGATCGGTACTCTGATACTTCGAATCCGCGAGCTCACACCTTTTACGGCTCCTGGTAATATCTTTCTAAATTCTTGACTCGAGTCTTCTTCTGAACTTCGATTTAATTTCTAAAGGGTTTGGGGTTTTGGGAAAATGATGATAGTGTTTTAGGTTTTGGCTTTTTGTTTCTGGAAAATGACGAACATTAGGGTTTTTGTGCAACTTCTATTATTTTTTGAACATTATCCTCCTCCCTCTGTGCAATTGAACATTTTTTTATACTGTGAATTTAGGTTTTCAGTGTTGGTTCTGGTTTTGTGATACTTGAAAATCGGTGGCTTTTGGTTTTGTGATGTTTGATGATTCTGTTGGTTCTCTTGGCTTCTGGTTTTAAAAATCTCCTGCTCTTTTATAAAACAATCGTTCTCCTTATTATCAGATTAGGGTGAAAATAGGAGGGAAAACTTGTGAATTTGGACAGTTTTGGTTTTTCTAGCTTTGGGCTTTAGAGTGCAGATTGAACTATGTCCATTTTGGTGCAAGTTTGGGCAGGTTTTTGGACTGTAATGCAGGCTTGTGGAGCAGAACTTTGGCATGTTTTGTTTATGTGATATTTACCTGACCCTATCTCTTTTCTTTTCATCTTTCCATGAAACAAAATTATATTTGGCTTTTCAACACATTCTAAAGGGTTTGCTTTTCTTAGGGAAATGATGATGTGTTTTAGATATGAGCTAATGCTAGCTTGCATATTGTTTGTTTATTTGTATTGTTGCTGCCTTTTGATTTGTTCTCTTGGCAGCCTATGCTGCCTTGCTTGCTGCGTTGTTCTGTCATCTAGTTGTACTTGTTTTTACTTTATTTTGCTGTGCAACTTGACAGCCTGCTGTTGCTGTTGTTTGCCTGTTTGGTGTATCCGTTTGCAGGTCTGCTGTTTTGTATGCTGATTTTTGGCAATGTAGTCCTGTTTTGGTGTAGCAGTCTTCTTGTTTGGTTGGTTTGTAGGCCTGCCTTTCATATATTTTTCCTTTTTTGTGAACCAAGAAAGGCAATTCCTTTTTTGTGATTTGCCATTGGGGAAAATGATTGTGATAAAACAAACAAAAATATTCCGATTCCTATCTGCAAACCCTAGTGATGAATTATTTCTTCTTCGCATATCAACTTTGATTGAATGTTTTCTAACTTTCTTTCTTTTCTTTTTTTCATGTGATGAGTATTAATTTGGAAGTAAATAAGACAAGGGGAAGTTGAAGATTGATGCTAGGTTAAAAGAAGCATGAAGGATTGAAGATGAAAGGCCATGGTTAGAAACCAAATGGAGGATTTCATAAGCAAGTTATCATATGCTTAAGGAAGACTTTAGGTTTCTATGTACAAAAGAACTTGTGTAATCTCTTGCAATTTGTAATTTGAAACTTGAAAAAAAACATGAATTGGAATTGTATAATTGTTTCTTTGATGTAAGATCAATATGATGGCAATGTAGCATGATTTGGAATTTGTAACTTTGGCTTGGAATTTGGATGTCATATAAAATGGGGCTTGAACCAATTTTGATTATGCTTTTCTAATTTGAATGAACCATGTCTAAATGCCTTTAACTTTAACACTTGGAATGAATCCATGCTCAAATGTCTTCACATGAATGGATAAGCTTGATTGTTTCTTTTTTTTCTCTTTAACTCAAAACCTTAATGCTTCATAAGATTGTTTTTAAGCCTTTAGCTTGTGACATTAAATGATATCCAAAGAAAACTTATGTTATAAGTAACCAAGTGATCAAATGAAACGATTTTCCTTAAGCATCCGCCACCCTAATTTAATAAGACTCAAGTATCTTCTCCTCTTGTATAAATCTATAATCACATTCCTTATGATTCAAGTAACGACTAAGCCTCTTGCTTGTCAAAGAGATCTAATGAAACCATATCTCCATGAATGAGATCCTTTGAGAAAATCTTTTACCTCAACCTCGCATAGTAAAACATCATTGAATCAAAATCCTAGCGTGCCATGAATACCCCATAATCGCTTCAACATCTTTGCACTTTAAACCAATGGTTGATTCCTATGATAACCTTGTATGAGGGTGAAACCCTAATCGCGGCTCTTGGATCTTCAATTGAAACAAACCTATGACAATTTGATAACTCCAAGGTCTTTTAAACATAATTTTCCTTCGATTTTTGAAAAGGACTTGCTGATGACATCTCTTATGACAATGTGCAAAAATAACCATCTCAAGATCTTGGAAATTGAGGAAATCACGATTCATGGAAATCAAGCAACAATTACTCGAGATTAGGTCAAAATCCAGAAAGTGACCTCTAAAGTATTCGAAATTTTGATGATTTTTCGCACATAACTGGCTCTTGACTTGTAAAGAGGAATTGGAGACGATGTCGAGGAGAGACATATGTAAGAAAAACAGCTCAAAATATTGGATAATGAAGAAGTTACAATCGTTTGAATTTATTGTCGCAAAAGGTCAAATTTTGGGTCGATGTAGTCGTTTTCAGTCATCTGAACCATTAACTGAGCCAACTTGCAATATGAGGTTTGAAACTTGGTACAAGCATCCTTGAGAATACATGAAGAACCATGAAGACCATTTGAAACTTTGAAAACTCATTTTCTTTTGAGAAATGCAAAACCCTAATTGCTGATTTACTGCCTGGGAAGAGAATCTGTCTGATCGATTTTTGAGCCAACTTGAATATCCGAGAAACCCTAGGGTTGTGTTTTGTATGAAAAATGGGAGGGAAACTTTTGGGGTACAACAATACCGAACGAATGAGGTCCGTTGCCTCTTCAAAACCACGCAAGCCATAAGAAAACTCTACCGAAAGCTGCTTCGCACGAGTGATCAAAGAATTAATCCCCGAACATTCCACATTGTGAAAATTACGCCAATCATTCTATCATAAAATCTTAGCAAATGGACGCGTAACCAAAGCAAAGAAATCCGGAATACTTCGTGCGAGCTAGCATCATCAAACAAATAGTCAGAGATCTAATGCTCGGAATAACTGTCGAGACATCATCGATGTGAAAATAAATCACAATAAAAAACTCAAGCGTATCCGCATATCACACAATAAACCTGCATAAGACTCAAATCTCGACAAGCAAAAGTGAATCACAAGTCTCAAGTAATCGAAAAAAAATCATGAATTGATTCCTAAAATAAAAAAAAAGTCTAGTAGAATTCTTTTATTGATTTTTGTAATTTTTTATCATAAAAGATATAGAAAAAAATTATATGGAAAATCCTAAGTCAACACAAGAAGCATAGGATGATCAGGGGTGCATGGCTGAACCAAGGGGTAAGTTGTAGTAAAGAGGCGCTAGGACCATTCTGCAAAAAGTCCAACCAGTTAATTTGTAGCAGCTTCCAAAAAACTTGTGGTGACGGGCCAGGCAAATCATTCGGAGGCCCAAGCATCAACACAATGATCCAATTTTCTTTGTTTAGCTTATTATTTATTGAATCATAACAAAAAATAATTAATAAACTCTAAATGAGAAGAAAAAAAGAGGAATTAGGGTTAAGTTTAGGTGTGTCTCTTCATCTTCTACGAGACTCCCTTCCATCGCTGATTTACTTTCGACAATGAATCGCTGCCTTATCTTCGATGAAACATCGCCAATTCAACTCCAAACCTTGTTCTCCGATTCGTCCTCAAATCCGTCTCAATCTATCACGATATGAACGCCATTGTCATCTCTTTTTCGATCTCCACCACCCCTGTTTTTGAAACTCTGACATTTCCATTACATCCAGCCACCAGAACACATCTCTATCATCGGAAATTGTAAAAAGAAAGAGTGAATGAGGCTTGCCAACCAGAATCCATTTGATACGCCTTTGACGGTGTTGCAATGACCATAAATCCAATTACAAATCAGGTAAATCCTCCACTCCATTCTTCTTATGTTCTTCTCTATTTCTTCTATGTGTTGATATGTTGATGATGTACGTTTGTTGACATGGTTGTCGATGTAACAACGAAGTTGTAGTGATGAAGAAGCTTAAAGATACAGTGTTGTTGCAGATTCTTCATGATTGTTGGATATGATGATGATTCGTGGAAGAATCAGTCGTAGAGAAAGGTGAAGATCAATAGCTGAAGTAACATCATTGCAGTTTTTTCAGAGAGAGAGAGAGAGAGAGATTTCTGGAATTTTTGTGGTGTAATTCTTCAGAAATTGGAGAAATGATGAAGACGGAGATGAAAATTCAAGCGTGGAAGAGAGAATCTCAAAGGTGAGTCTTTGTGATTTTCTGTGAATCATGGAAAATAAATCATCCCCCTTTCTTCTCTCTGATTTTCTGTTATATCCCTCTGGAAAGTTTGTTAGAGATTTTGAGAAGTTAGTTGAAGATTTTGTTAGAAACAGTTAGGGTGAAAGTTAGAGGTTGGTTAAAACAGTTGGTTAAGAAGTTGTGAATCTGTTGGAAGTTTTTTTCTGTTTATAGATGGATATTTCTTTTGAAAGTTAGTTACAGGTGGTTGAAATTCTGTTATTCACTTTGCTGCTGTAAGTTTATTTAGAGGCCGTTTGGAATTTGTTGTTTGTAATTCTGTTATGCAGGGTGGTTTTGAATGGGCTTTTCTGGAGGTTTTGTTAATTGGTTGCAGGTTTTGGGGTGGAGGATAGAAACAGTTGGGGTTTCTATTTTGATCAGTTTTGGAAGTTGGTAAAGGGTTAGGAAAAGTCAGTTATGAAGAGGTTTGAAGTTTGTTAAAATTCTGTTTCGTCATTTCTATATTGACAGTTAAGAGGGAAGTTAGTTAGGTCTGTTGGGCAATTGGTTTAATTCTGACTTTTCTGAAATGTGCAGGGCTAAGGTTTATTTGTGAAGCCACTTTGAAGAGGACACATTACAAAAGGCCTTGAAGCATGAAGAAGGGATGAAGCTTAGAATTAGCTTTTTCTTGCAATTTGTTTCTTTGTAAATGATGTAACATATATTTGTAACAATTTATTTTATGGACCCTTGGTGTAATGGTCTGAATTTATAATGGTTTTCGATTATTTCCAATACGTGAATAGGCTTATGATCGAAACTTGGAACGTGACATGATATTTTGTAACATCTTGAACTTGCAATGGGCTTTTCCCTCAATCGAAAAATCTGGATATGTATCTTTCCCTTTTGGTTTTTCATGATGATTTATTGGATATTTGAAGTTCTAATACCTTGATTTAAAAATATGCCTCACGAGTCTTTGAACTCACATGATATTTATTTCAAAGATTCAATATGATTTTCCTTTCTCAGTTTAGAACTAGAATTCACAATCTTCTTTGACTTTGCACCCATACATGAATTACTATGTCTTACTTTTTTGAAAGAACCTTTGGCTATGCGAAATAAGATTTAACGATGATGAATGGAACTAGAATACTTCTTAAGAAAACCTCATCCACAAGCTCTTCAACTATGTGAGCAAAATTGATTTACTTAAACACATTAGGCAAATTGAATGAACATTCACCAATCAGTAAATCTAGATCAATTACTCCAATTCAATCTTAATTCCAAACCAACTTATATTGCCAACGACCAGTAACAATGATGAGAACTAGAATTGCGTTAATTTGAATGAGTCGACGAGTTCACCTCCCTTGCCATTACTTGCACTTGTATTTTACTTCAACACAACAAAATGCATTGAAGAGCCTTTGAAACTTAAAAGGATACTTGGAGCAGGAGGGAACACCTATGATGAACCTTAACAAAATTAACAAGCACAAGCACCAGGGATAAAACCCTGATCCTCTTGAGATGCATTTGAGGTGATGAGAGGGTCCAAACCCTAGCTTGCTAAGTCTTCTCAAACCCTAACTTGCAAAGTCTTTATTTGAGGTTTTGGTGAAAAGTTATGTATTAGCAAGTCACAACCCTTTGAAGGAGAACTTGGCGAGCTTGATAAGAAAGAAGTCCACAATATCCATGAACATAAAACCCTAATTCCATAATTTCACTGTCTTGAAGAATAACCAGAAGAACCAAGCTTTGTTGACCATATACATCTCAATCAATTTTCAAAACCCTAATCCCGTCCATAAATATTGACCTTATGCAAAATTTGTTGATGAATGATGCATGAGGAGTTAACTGACCTTATTAATATTATGTACATGTGAAAAGTGCGAAACGCATAAGCCAGATAAAAGTGAAGGGTAGGACAAATTTGGGGTACTACGGCTGCCCCTATTTAATCGTCTTATACTTGAAAGTACGATTGGCACGTGCCTTTCGGGAGTTCAAGGTAGAAGATGATTAAATATCAATGCCAAAAATTTGTCCTGGGAGAGAGTATAAGTGTCTTTTTTTTATTTGCTGGGGGGAGAATTTTTTTATTTTTTCAGTGAAGAGACGGAGATTGGACTTCTAACGTGGCATGATGCCAATAGAAGACAAATGTTGGTATGAGAATACAGAGGACAAGGTCTACGGACGACCTACGATCCTAAGGTGAAACATGAGAGTGATTTGACAGAGAACCTAGCCTAAGGGCGACCTCAGGTTCTAAGATGATATGAGGAAGAACCTAGCCTATGGGCGATCTCAGGTTCGACGATGATATATGGGAAGAACCTAGCCTACGGGCGATTTCAGGTTCTAAGATGATCTGAGGAAGAACCTTGCCTAGAGGCGATCTCAGGTTCAAAGATGATCTATGGGAAGAACCTAGCCTACTTGTGATCTCAGGTTCTAAGATGATCTGAGGAAGAACCTAGCCTAGAGGCGATCTCAAGTTCGAAGATGATCTATGGGAAGAACCTAGCCTACGGGTGATCTCAGGTTCTAAGATGATCTGAGGAAGAACCTAGCCTACGGAAGATCTCAGGTTCGACGATGATCTAAGGAAAGAACCTAGCCTACGAGCGATCTCAGGTTCTAAGATGATATGAGGAAGAACCTAGCCAAGAGGCGATCTCAGGTTTTACGATGATCTAAGGAAGAACCTAGCCTACAGGCGATCTCGGGTTCGACGTTGATCTAAGGGAAGAACCTAGCCTACGGGCGATCTCAGGTTCGATGATGATCTAAGGGAAGAACCTAGCCTACGGGAGATCTCAGGTTCGACGATGATCTAAGGAAGAACCTAGCCTACAGGCTATCTCAGGTTCGACGATGATCTATGGGAAGAACCTAGCCTACGGGCGATCTCTGGTTTGACGATGATATATAGGAAGAACCTAGCCTACGAGCGATCTCAGGTTCGACGATGATCTATGGTAAGAACCTAGCCTACGGGTGATCTCAGGTTTGAAGATGATCTAATGAAGAACCTAGCCTATGGGTGATCTCAGGTTCGACGATGATCTATGGGAATAACCTAGCCTACAGACGATCCCAGGTTCGACGATAATCTAAAAGAACCTAGCCTATGGGCGATCTCAGGTTCGATGATGATCTAAGGGAAGAACCTAGCCAATGGGCGATCTTAGGTTCGACGATGATCTAAGGGAAGAACCTAGCCTACAGGAAATCTCAGGTTCGACGATGATCTAAGGGAAGAACCTAGCCTACAGGCGATCTCAGGTTCGACGATGATTTAAGGAAGAACCTAGCCAAGAGGCGATCTCAGGTTCGACGATGATCTATGGGAAGAACCTAGCCTACGGGAGATCTCAGGTTCGACGATGATCTATGGGAAGAACCTAGCCTACGGGCGATCTTAGGTTCGATGATGATCTAAGGAAGAACCTAGCCTACGGGAGATCTCATGTTCGACGATGATCTAAGGGAAGAACCTAGCCTACGAGTGATCTTAGGTTCGACGATGATCTAAGGGAAGAACCTAGCCTACGGGCGATATCAGGTTCGACGATGATCTAAGGAAGAACCTAGCCTACAGGCGATCTCAGTTTCGATGATGATCTATGGGAAGAACCTAGCCTATGGGCGATCTCAGGTTCGACGATGATCTATGGGAAGAACCTAGCCTACGGGAGATCTCAGGTTCGATGATGATCTAAGGAAGAACCTATCCAAGAGGCGATCTCAGGTTCGACGATAATCTATGGGAAGAACCTAGCCTACAGGCGATCTCAGGTTCGACGATGATCTACGGAAAGAACCTAGCCTACGGGCAATCTCAGGTTCAACGATGATCTAAGGGAAGAACCTAGCCTACGGGTGATCTCAGGTTCGACGATGATCTAAGGAAGAACCTAGCCTACGGGCGATGTCAGGTTCGACGATGATCTATGGGAAGAACCTATCCTACGGGCGATCTCAGGTTCGACGATGATCTAAGGAAGAACCTAGCCAAGAGGAAATCTCAAGTTCGACGATGATCTAAGGAAGAACCTAGCCTACGAGCGATCTCAGGTTCGACAATGATCTATGGGAAGAACCTAGCCTACGGGCGATCTCAGGTTCGATGATGATCTAAGGAAGAACCTAGCCAATAGGCGATCTCAGGTTCGACGATGATCTATGGGAAGAACCTAGCCTACAGGCGATCTCAGGTTCGATGATGATCTACAGAAAGAACCTAGCCTATGGGCGATCTCAGGTTCGACGATGATCTAAGGGAAGAACCTAGCCTACGGGCGATCTCAGGTTCTAGGACAAGATTAGTGTTTAGAAGCTGACACGATGAGTGTTGGAAGGTAGCATGATGTAAACACAAGGAAAAAGAAGACTTGTAACATGGCGTGATGACAATACAAGGAAGAGATTGGACTTGTAACGTAGCATGATGCCAATACAAGGAAGGGATCTGCCTTGTAACGTAGCATGACGCCAATACAAGGAAGGGATCTGCCTTGTAACGTAACATGATGCCAATACAAGGAAGGGATCTGGCTTGTAACATAGCAGGATGCTAATACAAGGAAGGTATAACACAGACGAGTGTTTGAGAGACTGACACTGATGAGTGTTGGAAATCTGAATTATTTGTCAGACAGGAGTTGACTACCAGAAGAAAACTGGGTTTAGAATGACAAAGTGTATTGATTTTGCTGGGCATTGAAAAGATGAAGGTCATCGACTGGGGATTTTGGGGATGATATCCTCTTATAGGGATGTATTGTTGTCCTTGAATGATTCAGGTCTTTCATGCAAGGTACCTGATCTGGATTATGCCTCGTATGCATGTTTGAATTTCTTTTTCCGGAAAGACCCGCTCTGATGGATGAGCTACGCGCTTTTGAAGATGCATTGCTATGTAATGATAACTATATGCAACGCAAAGGAATAGGCTTCATGGGGATAAGTGAAAGCTTGCTGGGAACCATTGCTCATCATTGGGGATGTCAATACATATCGGCGCTGGAAGCCTGCAGTACCAAAGATCGTTGGGGATATTGATAAGAATTTGGACTGGGGAGCCCGTGACACCGAAGATTGTTGATGACTCTGCTGGAGATTGAGTTACCGATGAAACGAGTCTTCAGATACACCGCTGGATTCTGAATTGTATTATTGGGGAAGAGATAACCTGGCTCGACTTCCATACATCCTGAACCGTTGAGAGGATGGTAGAACCGAATATGCCGAAGAAGGGATATTGAACACCATGTGGATCTCTTTGAATACATGCCCCAAGTTTACGCACACTGGGGAATTATCTCTTGAATCACTTGGGGATAAGAGGTGGGCATATACACCTACGAATTCCCCGATTTAACTCTGCGGGTGCCCCGGTTTAGCTCTTTGAATGCCCCAGTTTATCTCTATGAATGCCCCGGTTTAGCTTTACTGGGGACGCACTTGATTAACTCCACTGGGGATGCACTTGCGCGTGCCAAGTCAAATGACGACTCTGAATTTCCAAATTCACTTGGGGAATCAGGTTTGAAATTGTCTGTAGCGGATGAAGGCAGCTTTGTGCGTTGGCTAAGTCAGGGTGACCGTTATGATGCTTTTAGCTTGATTCGTCTCGTACAACATAATTGGCTTGAGCAACTTTGCAAGTACAGATGAAAGATGCCCCTGTTTGGAGGATCTTTGAGAAACTGTGCTGAATAGAAGACCGGAATATTTGTGCCACAATACAATATGAAGTGGCCTGCCCCAATGTCTTGAGTCACGAAATAAACTGCTTTGATTACAACTTTCATGGAGAGATTTGTCTAATCTCGACGTAACTGCCCCAGGTTGAATGAATTCGGAATAGATTTATCGATGTGATAGCCCTTGATTGATGGCAACTTGAAGAGATTTATCGACCGTATAGGCTCTGACTGACAGCTTTGAGGGAATGCCCCAGATTTGGATGAACTCGGAGAGATCGACTCTTGACTTGATTGCCCCAGATTGGCAGCTTTAAAGGAATGCCCCAGATTTGGCTGAGCTTGGAGAGATCAACTCTCGACTTGATTGCCCCAGATTGACGGAATTTGCTAACTTCATCCCTGAAGGGTAATCAAATTGTGAAGCACCAAGATGCTGTCTCTTGACAAAAGGTTAACATGCTCCTGGATAAGTCATTTCTCGTGACGGCTGACTCTCGCTTCAATAGAATATTCAAGCCTCTCTTCTCTAACAAGATTGAGCTCTTTACTGATTTTTCATTGTGTAAACTTACTTGATGTTGATCAGTTGTTTTGTATGCAGAAGAATGTTTATTATGAGAATGATAATTCTAATGCAACACATATATAAGCCTTGAAGTTTGAAAAAACTTTGAATGAAATGACGTCACAACTCTGTTGTGAACGAGTCACTAGCCAGAGAGCAACATTTGCATATTCTTTTTTATGAAAGATAATGCAAGCATATGATGCCAACACATATATTCAAACATACCTCTTAGGAGTCAGTTAAACACTATCTCGTTGTAGCACACTTTCGAATTGACCCATGCTTCAGTTAGGCCTTCTATGGGTTGTAACATGGCCTAGTTCACATTTTTAGAAAAAAGGATTTAAGGCTCAAAATTATTTGGTGCCCACCCGTTCTCCATGATGTTCTCCATTCCTATGTTCAGTTGACCCAATACAAGCATTCATCTCTCTAGAAGAGTTTGCGATGATTGAGGAACCACTATGGTTTCTTGGACACAACAGTCGCTAACTTCTGATTTTGGTGTCTGATCAGATGACTTTGTTCTTTGATGAGGATTTTCATTGGTAATCCTTTTCTCACCTTTTAGGCTTTTCAAAAATATTTCCTGTCGTCCCTAACTTTTGGCTAGACAAATTATTTTGAATTTAGATTTGGAAGTCCAGTGGGATGCCCCAAATTTTGCCTAAGCGACTTGTTTTCAAGTTTCGACTTAGCGGGGATTTTTGTTTCTTTCTTATTCGTATTTTCCATTTTGAACAAGTTGTTGATCTTTGCATTGTTTTGATTTGTTGGAAGTGATCGTGACTGCCTGAGTCTTTAGTAGATGATGGATAGCCATTATTGTATCGTCATTTGTTGACCTCCCGATGCGCGAGAGATACCCATTGGGATGTCGTTAGTTGACACATGTTTTTGTTAGATGAGGGTTAACCATTATGGTTTTGACTTTCCTCAACCTTTTGATGGATAACCATTATTGCATCCTTAGATGCACACTCTTGATGAGTTTTGAACACTTGATCAGATTAACTGAACACTACCCGCCCCAGAGTTAAAATGAGGGTTTTTTCTGAACAGAAAAGAAACTCCTACTTCGAAGGCTCAGAGGGGTTAACGAGGGTCCATATCCCTTATATCTCCGGTGTTTAGGAGTTGAAACAAGGCCTGTACATTGTCAGTAGAGTCTTACTCAAAAGCGTACCAACCAAAGATTTTGCGTTTTTAGATTATCGTCATCCTCCCTTGAATTTTTACCTAAGCATAAGACTAGGAAATTTGGCATCAATATGCAAGTAAAACATTTAAAGAGTGATAACGAATGGATGAATAAGAATGAAAGGAACACTTCAAGACAAGCATACCTATTGTATTAATATTTTCATTCAAAAATAGACAAGTTCATACATGCAAACAATGTTTAAACAAACAAGCAAGAATGCAAATGAAAATGCACTAAAGAAACCAATGATTGCCATCGTTGGGGAGACTTGACTCCGTATGGACTTCTTGATTCTGACGACTTTCTGTAGCCTTGATGCTTAAATGGGTGAGAGAATTCCCCTCTGATCTGATGTGAACACAATAGTCTCTGGATTGAGCCTGTCTTGGACATTGCCTTTGGATGACATACCATCAATGTAATAGCCAGGTGCCCCAGTATAATATGCATATAAGATTCTTTCAGGAGAACGAATGAATGCTTTATCAAGCAAATCAGTATAAAGTGCACCACCAAGCATATTACGCCACAAAGAAATAATACAGTTCATCTTCCATCCTAATAGAAGAGACATCCAACTGGTGAGAAAGATTCAGGCAGTGGCCAAATATAAATTGGACTTTTGGAAGAGACACCAGACAGGTGTTGGGCTTTATACTTCGACCCCTTTACAGTCTTCGATATCAAAATCGGGTGTCCCGGAATAGGGGATACATCTAGCATGTGTATCGCAATCAGAAGAGATGTTTGTGGAAAGAGGACCCCGAAGATCAGAGCTTTGTCAAACTTCCAGCAGGAGAGGAAATAACTAGATGTAGTGCACTGGGGTCGCATTACCATGCTCATCAGGCATCCTTTGTCTTGGCTTAAAAGCTTTTTTCCATGAATTCACTTGGGGAATAAAGACTGGCTGTTGTTGAACAAATTAGGGAACACAAGGCTGTGGAGAGCGCCCCTGATTGAATAGTCTGATGCCCAGGTGTAGCAACCACATCTGGCGTTGGTCGACAAGGATGGAGCACTGATGTAAGATCTCATAGTAAAAGGGGACCATCTTCTAATAAGATGCTCCAAGAACTCAAGATTGTATAGCACTCCATGGTTGAAAGTAATTCCCAAAAGATGAGGAGAAGAAAGGACCTGCTGCAGCAATAAGTGCAAGATTGTTGACATCATTATCAGAGCTTTCATGACCTGGCTCATCTGAGTCTTCAATCAATTATCTTCCTGTTCGAAGAAATTTCCGACCACGGGCCAAAGCTTGCATGTACCACTTGGAGTTATTCCATAATTGATCTCTGAGCATGTGACAGTAAGAATTAAGTTGAACCTCTGAAGAAAGCCCCGGGTCTGAATAAGAATCCCCAATCTTTGGGTACCTGTTATGAATGCATGAATATGCATGGGGTGCATGAATGAATGCCATGTCATGTTCTGTCATTTCCAAGGAATTTACGTGCTTTGATTTTGATTTTGATTTTGCACATGTAAAATATGTAAAGGTTCAACACAAGGCTTGCAAATATGACTCCTTAGAAATAATAGAACATGTATGTTAAGCATGTGGTTAGCCATATTATGTATGCAAAGGCATGAGATCAAATGGGATCAAGGTTCTATCATTTCTGAATATGATTGCTGCACTATTCTGAACCATATGAGTATCATTAGATCAAAGGTCTGGCGTAGCTTCCGCACATATAAGAACCAAGTACCATGTAGATCTCCCATTGTACGAGATCAAGGCTTCTGGAACATCAGATACTGTTGAGCATTTTCTGAATATGCTGGGAATACCAAGATCGAAGGCTCGAATAAATCTCCAAGTAAGCAAGTCAGGAACCCAGAAAATAAACCCGAGAACCATACGGTCACCAACAGAATATAGCATATTCATAAAGGCATCAACAGAAATCCAGAACATAGCCACTAGAACCAATACTCACTGGCTGAGCATGGTCACCATCTGAATATGAGCAATCATCTGAACATGAGTAACCATATGAACATAGTCACCATTTGTACCTGTGATAATAATTCCCTCCCCACTCACGGGTGAAGACTAGGTTAAGTTAAGGCAATGGTAACTCAGAATCGAGGGTACTCTTGAAAAACTATCGCCGTATCACCTACGTGAAAACGATAGCCCCTCATTTGTACCTCATCTGAGCATGGACAACATGGCGGCAATAGTGAGACCTAAGTCAACTAGCCGTTCATGTTCCACTCTATTCCTAGGGTTCCTATGGTATACAACTCTGGCCTGGGTATTGAGCCTTTTACCTCATAGTAGCACCCACCCAATAAGAAGCAGATCCAATACAACAGTAGTATATGGAAGACAGTAAAATGCAATGCATACATATGCTCAAGTATATACAAAATGAGTGAATAAACTGAAAGCATAAAAATAAACACCCAAAGAAAAGAAAGCAAGAGCTAGGAGCGACTCCGAGATGGACCAGCATTTGGTCGACCATTCCCTAGTGAAGTCGCCAGCTGAAAAAACCGGCTGAAAATCATCAAACAATGAAGTCACCATTGAACGTCTTTTATCCCACATGTAGGGAAAGGTAAACATCGAGAAAACCTGAGAAGGGAGAAGTCAAGGTCTTGCGACCGAGAGATCGGGTAAGGGAGTCTGTTACGCGAGGGGAAGGTATTAGCACCCCACACGCCCTTAGTACTCTATGGTATCCACTCTTGTTGTCTATCTTATGGGCGTGTTTAAACTATGCTTACTGTTTATTATACTACTGAAGGGAGAATGCATGCAAAATAAAGGGAAAAAGAATGTATGGAAAATAAAATTATGCTCTCTTGGGCCCTACCCCAATGCCTACGTATCCTTTTTGAGGAATCAGAGCTATCGTAGTTCGGCTCATATGTTTTTGTTTGTTTGTGATTTTTTTTATGGACGAAGTTAATTCCGCCTTCTGCCACAACTCGACCTTTGGAGACTTATGCGTTGGCACAAAAGTAAATTAATCATGTCCTTACCTGAAAAGGGTTTTAGAGAAAAGGTGCTCGAGCGCACAAAATGGTTTGAATTGGTTTGTGTTTTATTACCTTGAAAAAAGGGTTTAAGTATGATTAGCATGTTTTTGATTTGCTAAGAAAAGAAGTTGGTTTTAGATGCGAGGATGAAAAAAGGGAAGAAAGGAGTCTAAGGGAGACTAGCCTATTTCTAAACCTATGTTATCATACAATGGTAGTCCTATGTCAAGGATGAAAGGGAAGTTTCTACCTACTGTTAGCATGCATGGTTTACAACCTAAGGTCTAACTTACATCCGAACAGATCGAGCGTATCCTAAGGGAACATGGTATGTACAGGGATAATGCAAACAAGCCAATAAGATCAAGAGAGCACACCTAGAGAGATCCTATCTAAGTTAGCATGCCAAAGAAAGTCTAACAAAACTATCCTATAGGGAACATGCAATGAGAGCGAAGTCATGATCTCAATTTCTAAATTGAGTGACTCATCGATCAACAAGAAATAACAGAAAGCATAAAATCCTATAGGGAGCATGCACTGAGAGCGAAATCATGATCTAAATTGCTAAATTGAGTGAATCATCGATCAATAATAAAGTAAACAAACACAAGCACAACACATATAGTAAATGAAGTGCGGAATGCCTGCTACAGGTCTTTAAACAACGACTTCGAGCGCACGCTCTTTATTTCCTACTTATCATGATATCTAGGAAGAAATAAAGTGCGGAAATGAGGAATAAGAGTGAAGTTGCGATGATACTGAATGGAGGAGGTCTGTTGCCTCTTCAAAACCACACAAGCCATAAGAAAACTCTACCAAAAGCTGCTCCGCACGAGTGATCACAAAATTAATCCCCGAACATTCCACATTATGAAAATTACGCCAATCATTCTATCACAAAATCTTAGCAAACGAACGCGCAACCAAAGCAAAGAAATCCGAAATACTTCACGCGAACTAGCATCATCAAACAAACAGTCAGAGATCGAATGCTCGGAATAACTGTCGAGACATCATCGATGTGAAAATAAATCACAATCGAAAACTCAAGCGTATCCGCATATCACACAATAAACCTGCATAAGACTCAAATCTCGACAAGCAAAAGTGAATCACAAGTCTCAAGTAATCAGAAAAAAATCATGAATTGATTCCTAAAATCAAATAAAAAGTCTAATAGAATTCTTTTATTGATTTTTGTAATTTTTTATCATAAAAGATATAGAAAAAATTATATGTAAAATCCTGAGTCTAACAAGAAGCATAGGATGATCAGGGGGTGCATGGTTGAACCAGGGGGTAAGTTGTAGTAAAGAGGCGCTAGGCCCATTCTGCAAAAAGTCCAACCAGTTAATTTGTAGCAGCTTCCAAAAAACTTGTGGTGACAGACCAGGCAAATCGTTCGGAGGCCCAACCATTAATACAATGATCCAATTTTCTTTGTTTAGCTTATTATTTATTGAATCATAACAAAAAAATAATTAATAAACTCTAAATGAGAAAAAAAATTAAGAGGAATTAGGGTTAAGTTTGGGTGTGTCTCTTCATCTTCTACGAGACTCCCTTCCATCGCCGATTTACTTCCGACGATGAATCGCCACCTCATCTTCGATGAAACATCGCCGATTCAACTCCAAACCTTGTTCTCCAATTCATCCTCAAATCCGTCTCAATCTCTCATGATATGATCACCATCATCGTCTCTTTTTCGATCTCCACCACCCCTGTTTTTGAAACTCCGACATTGCCATTAATCCAGCCACCAGAACACATCTCCATCATCGGAAATTGTAAAAAGAAAGAGTGAATGAGGCTTACCAACCAGAATCAATTTGATACTCCTTTGACGGTGTTGCAATGACCAGAAATCCAATTACAAATCAGGTAAATCCTCCACTCCATTCTTCTTCTGTTCTTCTCTATTTCTTCTATGTGTTGATATGTTGATGATGTACGTTTATTAACATGGTTGTCGATGTAACAACAAAGTTGTAGTGATGAAGAAGCTTAAAGATACAATGTTGTTGCAGATTCTTCATGATTGTTGGATATGATGATGATTCATGGAAGAATCAGCCGTAGAGAAAGGTGAAGATTGATAGCTGAAGTAGCATCATTGCAGTTTTCTCAGAGAGAGAGAGAGAGAGATTTCTGGAATTTTTATGGTGTAATTCTTCAGAAATTGGAGAAATGATGAAGACGGAGATGAAAATTTAAGCGTGGAAGAGAGAATCTCAGAGGTGAGTCTTTGTGATTTTCTGTGAATCATGGAAAATGAATCCTCCCCCCTTTCTTCTCTCTGATTTTCTGTTATATCCCTCTGGAAAGTTTGTTAGAGATTTTGAGAAGTTAGTTGAAGATTCTGTTAGAAACAGTTAGGGTGAAAGTTAGAGGTTGGTTAAAACAGTTGGTTAAGAAGTTGTGAATCTATTGGAAGTTTTTTTTTGTTTATAGATGGATGTTGCTTTTGGAAGTTAGTTACAGGTGGTTGAAATTCTGTTATTCACTTTGCTGATGTAAGTTTATTTAGAGGCCGTTTGGAATTTGTTGTTTGCAATTCTGTTATGCAGGGTGGTTTTGAATGGGCTGTTCTGGAGGTTTTGTTAATTGGTTTCAGGTTTTGGGGTGGAGGATAGAACCATTTTGGGTTTCTGTTTTTATCAGTTTTGGAAGTTAGTAAAGGGTTAGGAAAAGTCAGTTATGAAGAGGTTTGGAGTTTGTTAAAATTCTGTTTCGTCATTTATGTATTGACAGTTAAGAGGGAAGTTAGTTAGGTCTATTGGGCAATTGGTTTAATTCTGACTTTTCTGAAATGTGCAGGGCTAAGGTTTATTTGTGAAGCCACTTTGAAGAGGATGCATTACAAAAGGCCTTGAAGCATGAAGAAGGGATGGAGCTTAGAATTAGCTTTGTCTTGCAATTTGTTTCTTTGTAAATGATGTAACATAGATTTGTAACAGTTTCTTTTATGGACCCTTGGGGTAATGGTCTGAATTTATAATGGTTTTCGATTATTTCCAATACGTGAATTGGCTTATGATCGAAACTTGGAACGTGACATGATATTTTGTAACATCTTGAACTTGCAATGGGCTTTTCCCTCAATCGAAAAATCCGGATATGTATCTTTCCCTTTTGGTTTTTCATGATGATGTATTGGATATTTGAAGTCCTAATACCTTGATTTAAAAATATGCCTCATGAGTCTTTGAACTCACAAGATATTTCTTTCAAAGATTCAATATGATTTTCCTTTCTCAGTTTAGAACTAGAATTCACAATCTTCTTTGACTTTGCACCCATACATGAATTACTATGTCTTACTTTTTTGAAAGAACCTTTGGCTATGCAAAATAAGATTGAACGATGATGAATGGCACTAGAATACTCCTTAAGAAAACCTCATCCACAAGCTCTTCAACTATGTGAGCAAAATTGATTTACCTAAACACATTAGGCTACTTGAATGAGCATTCACCAATCAGTAAACCTAGATCAATTACTCCAATTCAATCTTAATTCCAAACCAACTTATATTGCCAACGACCAGTAAAAATGATGAGAACCAGAATTGCGTTAATTTGAATGAGTCGATGAGTTCACCTCCCTTGCCATTACTTGCACTTGTATTTTACTTCAACACAACAAAATGCATTGAAGAGCCTTTGAAACTGAAAAGGATACTTGGAGCAGGAGGGAACACCTCTGATGAACCTTAACAGAATTAACAAGCGCAAGCACCAAGGATAAAAACCCGATCCTCTTGAGATGCATTTGAGGTGATGAGAGGGTCCACACCCTAGCTTTCCAAGTCTTCCCAAAACCTAACTTGAAAAGTCTTTATTTGAGGTTTTGATGAAAAGTTTTGTATTAGCAAGTCACAACCCTTTGAAGGAGAACTTAACGAGCTTGATAAGAAAGAAGTCCATAATATCCATGAACATAAAACCCTAATTCCATAATTTCACTGTCTTGAAGAATAACCAGAAGAACCAAGCTTTTTTGACCATAAACATCTCAATCAATTGCCAAAACCCTAGTACCGTCCATAAACATTGTCCTTATGCAAAATTTGTTGATGAATGATGCATGAGGAGTTAACTGACCTAATGAATGTTATGTATATGTGAAAAGTGCGAAACGCATAAGCCATATAAAAGTGAAGGGTAGGACAAATTTGGGGTATTACAGGAGATTCTTAGGACGGCTAAACTACATCTCCAGGTTCATTTCCCACGTAACCGCTACTTGCGAGTCAATCTTCAAATTACTGAAGAAAGATCAAGTGGTGGAATGGAACGACGACTTCCAGGATGCCTTCGATAGGATTAAAGAGTACCTTCAAGAGTCTCCCATTTTGATGCCTCCAATTGAGGTAAGACATCTGATCATGTATCTAACAGTTTGGAAAATTCAATGGGGTGTGTGTGTTGGGGCAGCTTGACGAGTCTGGCCGAAAAGAGCATGCAATATACTACCTGAGCAAAAAGTTTACCGACTGTGAAACCCAATATTCACTGCTTGAGAAAACTTGTTGCATTTTGGCATGGGATGCTCGCCGGCTAAGACAATATATGTTGACTTACACTACCTTATTGATATCCAAGATGGATCCAATTAATTACATATTCGAGAAGCCTGCCCTCTCTGGGAGAATAGCAAGATGGCAGGTGGTCCTGATCGAATACAATATTCAGTACACTAACCAGAAAGCAATAAAGGGAAGTGTGATAGCTGATCACCGGGCTCCTCAGGCTGTCGATGACTATCAATCCATGAATTTCAAATTCCCGGACGAAGACATCATGGTGGTAAACAATTATGAAGAACTCATACCATATGACGGACCTGAACAAGGATCCCGATGGACCATGGTTTTTGATGGAGCTTCCAACACACTCGGTACGGCATAGGCGTTGTGATCATATCCCCTGAAGGCTGCTATACTCCCTTCACCGCTAGACTGTGTTTCAACTGTACTAATAATATGGCGGAATATGAAGCGTGTATTATGGGTCTCAAAGCTGCCATAGATTTGGGAATCAAGTCCTTAAGTGTATTCGGAGATTCAACTTTAGTCATCAGTCAGATCAAAGGAGAATGGCACACGAAGCATCCTAATATCATCCCTTACAAAGAACACGTGTTGACATTAATCCTACATTTTGAGGAAATTACCTTTGATCATTTTCCACAAGAGGAAAATCAACTAGCGGACACGCTAGCCACTATGTCATCCATGTTCAAAATCAGGTGGGGTAATGAGGCTCCTCAGATCACCATTGAACAGATGGACGAACCAGCTTACTGTCACGAGATTGATACTGAAGAAGTAGTGGACAAGCCTTGGTTCCATGAAATTAAGAGATATCTCGAGGCCCAAGAGTATCCGGAGAGAGCTTCAGTCAACGACAAGAAATTCCTGAGAAGATTCTCTGCTAAGTTCTTCCTCAGTAACAGAGTTCTCTATAAGCGCAACCACGACTCTACTTTACTTAGGTGCACAAACAAGAGTGGGGAAGACAAGATCATGGCTGATCTACATGAAGGAACCTTTGGCACCCATTCGAGTGGGCACACGATGGCTAAAAAGATCCTTCGAGCAGGATATTATTGGTCCACAATGGAAGCAGATTGTCACCAACATTCGTGAACTTGTCACAAATGTCAGATCTATGTTGACAAAGTACATGTGCCTCTGGTTCCTCTATATATTCTGACTGCTCCTTGGCCATTAGCAATGTGGGGCATCGACATGATTTGATAGATCAAACCTACAACTTATAATGGACACTGCTCCATCTTGGTTGCCATTGATTACTTCACGAAGTGGGTCGAGGCAACTTCATTTGCTTATGTTACCAAGAACATTGTGGCCCGATTCATCAAACAGAATCTTATCTGTCGGTATGGTATTCTGGAGAGAATCATTACAGATACTGGTACAGATACTGGTACCAATCTCAACAATACTATGATCACCACACTATGCGCATAATTCAAGATCCAGCATCATAACTCTTCTTCTTATTGGCCGAAGATGAATGGCATTGTAGAAGCCGCTAATAAAAAAATCAAGAAGATCATACAAAAAATGACAGTGACTGTGATACGGTGAGAGAACTGACTTGAAGGTTTTGCGTTTTATCGCAAATGTTGCGGTTAGCAAGATTCGCCCCCGACTTTTCTTTTATCCAAAAGGAAAGGTGAAAAAGCACAGGAAAGACCTTTGAGATTGTCTCTTGAGTTTTGCGGGTAGATTATGAAAAGGGAAGGTATTAGCACCCTTTTCATCCATGGTTTTCTATGGGATCTTAGTTACTTGATATATCACTTGCTTTTGTTTGAAATTTTGCTTTGTGTGGTTTTTGAAAGTATTTTGTAAAGAGGCTATTGTTTAGGAAATCTTTGTAATGATTCTTGTTCGTAAGAATGTATACAAAGATGTTGATCTTTTGAAAATGTTTTCAAGTTTTGTAAGATGTTTTTGAAAGTGTAGGTGATTGTTTTGAAAATAGCAAGGATGTTTGTTTGAAATTAAGCAAGTAATTAGGAGCATTCTACCTACTCAAAAGTCTTTCTTGTTCATTTTCTTTTTCCTTTGACATTGTTATCTTACCATTGATTTGATAAGTAACCCTATCTTTGAATGTAAACGGGACGGGCGTGGGTCATTGTATAACCATGATTAGAAATGTTGCAAGGTATCTTAGCATTATTTTTTAGGGACTAAGATCATTTGAAAGGCAACTTTGATAGCGTCGTCGAGAGACTATGATCTTGTATTCACTTGTTTTTTAGCTAAGATACCTTACATGCATAATATGGCCATTTTGTATAAGGCAACCAAGTGGGATAACCCTAGGGATGTTTGTGTGCAAGTGTATTATTTTCATACTTGTTTTATTCTTGAATTAGGGTTTTCTAATTGATTGGTTTTAGTCTTTCCATACAAACCCTAATTACTAGCATTTTATATATAAAGCGATAAATTGCATAATTTAAAGTTACTAAGCTATTACAACATTTGTGGGGAGGGGGTGTACAATTTGTAAATGGGGATTGCAAAAATATAACCCTAATTAATCTATTACAACCAAATTGAATTTGTACAAGAATTGAAATAATGTACAGAAATAAATAAGTGTACAAAATGTGAAATGTAAAGTAAATGAATATTTTATTTGGTTTTCATGAGAAAAAGGGAAATTGTTTTAACCTAATTAATTAAAAAAAATAATTAATTAAACTTGAATTCATTTAAGAAAATATTTTTAATAAAACCCTAATTCTATTAATTAATCAAAAGAAAAAAAGTTTAAGAAAAACATTTTTTTAGTATTTTTATGTCTTGAAAATATTTATAGTATCATAAAATATTTTGGCCATTTTTGTATATAAATAAATATATTTTAATAGGTGTAAAAGAAAAATAAATATTAACCTAATTAATTATTAAATTTAAAAGACTAGTTAATAAAAATAAATAATGTATAGTTAAATAAAATATTTTTTGTGAGAAAAAATAAAATAAACTAAGTTAAAATGAAAATCTATTTTTTTGTGATTTTTTATGATTTTTTTAAAATTATGAAAATAATTAAGAAAATAAATAAAAAGTAAATAAGAAAATAAAATAAAATTGGGCCATGGGTGTATAAATGAAATGGGGGGTTAGCCTGCAAAAAAAACAAAAGTCAGAAAGCAAAAATATGAAAAAATCAAAAGGGTACCCCTGGGGCTCGAACCCATGTCCCATAGGTTACAAGCGCACGCTTCTACCACTGGGATGGCTATACATCCGTTAACATAAGCAAAATAATAAATATACAAGGAAAAACGCGTCCTGAAGACTTCATCTTTAACCTCCAGCCAGACCAATTGTAATTTGCTCATTTCTCATCAAAAATGAAAACTGTAAACATGAAACTTGTAGCAAATTTTCTTACGGTTTCAAAAATGTAAAACATTAAAACTATAGATCAAAGATAAGCATGAATTTTAATGGCCCTAATCTGAACCCTAAAAATCTCAGAAATTTCTATTTCAAAATTCTCTAAGCTCAAGCAAAATTAATGGAAACTATGGATATGGTTAGCTTCAGGGCAATGATATATACATGTTTTATTCACAAATAAACTATTGATGATGCATGTATGAAGAGTTCCAAGTTGAGAAAACGTACCTCAAAACTGGAAATCATGTTTTGAGTTTGAGCTTGTTTCAAGTGATGGTGATGATCAAGTTAGCTTCCTTGTGGTCCTAGGAAGCTAATGCAATGGTTTGCTTGAGTTGAGAGTGGCTGAAATGGCCTAGAGAAGTCAAGTTGCAGGCTCTGTTTTTTGGTTATGGAGGTTATGGTAAATGGTGTCACAGTTCTGGAATAAGGATATGGATGAGTTGTATTTGATGTAAGGAAGCTTTAGGAATGAATTTGAGGGAAAACGCACGAGGGAAATGAGAGATACAAGTTTAAGGTCAGAACTGTATATCAATGGATTTTTTGTGCAATTTTTGGATAGAGGGAATTTGGGAGTGTTTTAGGGTGTTCAAACTCGTGTTCTAGCTCACAAATAGTGATTCTATTTATACGGAACAAGTTTGGAGACTTGTCCTTGATCAGAATTCAAAAATCACATGCTATGGCTCTTTTTCTTGTTTTTGAAGCAAGCTTGACACATATTGTCCCAATGCATAGTACAAGGCTGTCTAGAGTGGTTGCAAGCTTTAAACATGTTTATCTGACTTTGTATGTTGAGTGTGTGCTGAACAAACAAGTTAGAGGCTCAAGAAGAGTGAACTTTATGCATAAAGCCACTTTTCCAAAATGGCAATGTTGCCTTTCTTCCTAAAATGGTATTAAGCATGGGCAATGCATTGAATGCTTGGATTAAAGCTTATAGCAGCTGTGAAAAACATTAATTATGGAGTGAAAAACAAGTTTGAGGCCTGCAAAAGTAAAGATTATGCAGCCTAGCATGGATTTGGTTCATGTGTTCATCAAAAATGACTTGTAATTCATGTGATAAAACCCTAACTTCATCTCTTCGATTCTCCCTACTCAAGAATAATCTCAAGGAGTTATTGGACATTTTGGAAAGCTTGCAATATAATCTACAACCCATATTTGAATTTATTTTGAAGATTCCACTTGGAACTACATGAAAAAGTTCCATGAAGTTGGGTCAAAATCCTGATCAAATTAGGGCAAAATTCCACTTAGTGTTTTGTTTCATGACCCTATGTTCATAAAATTATAACTTGAGATCCAAGCACTTTTGGTAGGAGTTGTGTAAAGAAAAGTTGTAGATTTCATGGAGATATACAACTTTCATGTTGGAAGTTTCTCTTGAATCATCTTGCATCATGGTGAAAAATTTGTTAAAAGTTGTGAAAAATATGAAATTTCCAACACTTAGAAAAAATTCTAAGTTTAGAAATTTTGACTTTTCAAAATGAAATCTTGACTTTTTGATTTATTGATGAATAATTTTCATATTTTGACATGTTTTGATAAATTATGATCTTTGGCACGTGAATTTGACCAAAAAGTCAAAGTTTGACTTTTCAGTATACAGTTGACTTTTGATCAGTTGACTGAAAAATTCTTCTGTCAACCAATGGACTTGCAATGTTTTGAATCATGTCATTAGGTCAAAATGATTCAATTAGACTCTTTATATCATGCCTTAAACCAATTGATCACTTGCTAGGTCAAAAATCAGAGATTGCCCTCTCCTAGTCAAAACCCTAATTTTGACCATTTTGCCCTTTTGGGGATTTGATCAAATTTCTTGAGGAGTTGTGGTACAAACTTGATCAAATGGTACATATGAGTTTATAATGTTAATGTGGATAAAAAAGTATGAAGTTTGATTGTAAATTGGCCATGATTTACTTTTTCCCCAATACAACTGATTTTTAGGTCAACTGCTCAATTGATTGATCAAAAATGTGATCCAAGGCTTGAAACTTAACATGGGTAATCTTGGGGGTCCATAATGATCCGTGAAAGTAATATGGAGAATTGGAAGTTCAAAAATCCTTGTGAAAACTCAAACCCTAATTTTGGTCATTAGTGCTTAAGGAGGGGTCTTGAGTTGATCAAACCCTAGTGCAGTCTTGAGTCCAAGGAGATCTTGTGAGCAAATTCTTGATAAGTGAGAGAGTAAATTTTGGGGTACAACAGTGACCTACAAGGAATGGCATGAGATGTTACCATTTGCTCTCCACGGTTACCGTACCACGGCGTGCACATCAATAGGGGCAACTCCTTTCTTTTTGGTATACAACATGGAAGCTGTCCTACCAATTGAAGTCCAAATACCTTCTATGAGAATCATGACAGATGTAGGGTTAAATGAAGATTAATGGATCCAAAATCGGTTTGACCAATTGAACTTGATTGATGAGAAGAGGCTTATGGCTGTCTTCCATGGCCAGATGTACCAAAAAAGTATGATTAAATCTTTTGACAATAAGGTCAATCATCAGGTATATCAGGTTGGTGACTTGGTAATCAAGCGTATCATACTGCATAAGGTGATCCCAGAGGCAAATGGACTTCTACATACGAAGGACCATTTGTGATTAAAAACATATTTTCTGGTGGAGCAATGATCTTAACCACTATGGACCACGAAGATCTTCTGCACCCTGTAAACACGGACATAGTTAGAAAATACTACGCATGAAAAAACCCGCTAGGTCAACTGGCCTAGGAAAAAATTAGGGATAAATATAAAAATTTGTACACCCGGCAAGTTGAAAACCTGAAAAGGCGGCTTGGGCGAAAAAGGGTATCCTGGTGGACTGAAAACCCGAAAGGATGGTCCAGGAAAATGTTACAGATTTAAAGCGTATGACTATGTCCCGTTGGATCATCTTATAGCCAATCTCCATCATCAATCGTCAAACTCAAATGGTTCTAATCAATCCAATCAGTTTCGGACAAAGCAGCAAGTGGATGAGACGCTCAAAGACATGAAGGCTATAACAGGTTGGGAACCCCTTGGGATTATTTTACATAACTGTCTTTTCTTTGTATCCGTTTTCATTTTTATGATGACATTATCTTACTAGGATGTTCGTCCCTTTGTACAAAAATACTTATTTAAGTTAATACAAAGATATTCCTTTAAAAGTACAAAACTATCTGTTTTTCTTTTACTTTCCTGTTTTCTTTGCAAAAACGTCCAGCGATTATTTTTGAAAATATGCATTTGAACGTAATTACAGTTTACAAATGAACGCATAAAAATGGAAACTGAACAGAAAGACAATTACTAATGGCTTTAAGAAATAGGATAATACCTATGGGACATTCCATAAAATCCCCGTAGGTGCTTTCTCTAATGAAGGAGAAGCAAGGACATCCTGCTATAGGATCACTGTCGTATCTTCAGTATACAACCTAATGGTATCTTTTGCTTCCAGTTGCTTCTCCGAAGGTTCCCCAGTGAAAGTCGCCCAACTGCTCAGGAATTCCCCAATAGTATTTCACCAAGTCCACAAGAAATTCACGAAGTTTCTCTATTCCCCAACAAAGTTTACTTCTCTAATGATGGAAACCCATCTATCAATACTTTAATTTCAACAAAATATGAAGGCTTACACTCCATATTCCCAACAGCAACCAGGGATTTATTTTCCCCTATCTAAAAAGCACTTCAGCAGAACAACTAATATGTGCATACATTGCATTCATACGTCATAAACATCGACAACACAAATGCATATATCACAATCTCATTTATTTTGAGAAACATCATTACATCATGCATTTCATACATCATGGCATTACGTACAACTAACTATTTACCTTTTCAGGAAAGATCAGTCAATAGAAAATTATCATCAAATTTTCAACAAGACAGGATAACTATCTGTGGATAAATCAATTGCAGATTGATTCCTGGGATAGGACTGGGTGACTATCTACATGACAAATAATTCCTTCAGACTTCTGTTGGTTCAGTTTAAATTGATCACTGGTTTATCCTGATTCCTTTTTGGTATACTCTTTCTCTAGTTCAAATAAATTGCTCCAAGATTTACTATGATTCTTTCCAGTTAAAGTATATTTAAAGACCTCTGTTGGTTCAGTTTAAATCTTTCAATGGTTTATCCTGGTTCTTTCCCGTGAGCATCTTCTCTGGTTCAGATAAATTGCTCTAAGATTTATTCTTATTCTTTCTGGTTAAAGAATATTCAAGACTTCTGTTGGTTCAGTTTAAATCTCTCAACAGTTTATCCTAATTCTTTCCCATAGACATCTTCTCCGGTTCAGATAAATCGCTACACGATTTATTCTGATTCTTTCCAGTTAAAGCACATTCAAGACCTTTGCTAGTTCAATTTAAATCTCTCAATGGTTTATCCTGATTCTTTCCTGTAGACATCTTCTCTAGTTCAGATAAATCACTCCAAAGATTTATTTTGATTCTTTTCCAGACCTCTGCTGGTTCAGTTTAAATCTCTCAACAGTTTATCCTGATTCTTTACCATAGACATCTTCTCTGGTTCAGATAAATCGCTCCAAGATTTATTATGATTCTTTCCAGTTAAAGAATATTCAAGAACTCTGTTGGTTCAATTTAAATCTCTCAATGGTTTATCCTGATTCTTTCCTGTAGACATCTTCTCTGGTTCAGATAAATCACTCCAAGATTTATTTTGATTCTTTCCAGTTAAAGAATATTCAAGACCTCAGCTGGTTCAGTTTAAATCTCTCAACGATTTATCCTGTTTCTTTCCCGTAGACATTTTCTCTAGTTCAGTTTAAATCTCAATGGTTTATCCTAATGCTTTACCAGTAGACACTTTCCCTGGTTCAGATAAATCACTCAAAAGATTTATCCCGATTCTTTCCAGTTAAAGATTATTCAAGACTTATGCTAGGTACAGTTTTAAATCTACCAAAGGTTTATTCTAATTCTTTTCCCAGTTGAAGTCAAGCTTAGAATTAGTCTAATTTATGTCAAAAATCACCTTTGGATGGCATCTATAATCCCATCTCCGCTAACTCTCCATTATTTCTCTAAATAGCATCTTTAAGCCCATTCCTTACACCTCAACCACAATATCATCAAGTGCAAATTTCCGGGCACTCTAGTGTTCAATCATCTTCCACCTTGAAGTCACGAATGGCAGATTTGCCAATCTAATTCTTCAGGTTTAAGAAGATTGAACAGGGGCAGCTGTTGTACCCCGAAATTTTCCCTCTCATTCCTCAAGACATTTATCACAAAGAGCTCCCAAAAATTCAAGCTTACACAAATCTATTTGGACTTTTCAGCATCAAAATTAAAGAGGAAATTGCTAAAAAGACAAAACAGCTGAAAATACTCGTTTTGACGAAATTAAAGGAAAATCAAGTTTTTTTTCAATTTTGCATCCTTCGATTGGACACTTTAGCTTTGGCTACACCTTTCGTTTGAGTGTTGGACTCCTTTGGGGCAAGCTCATTTCATGCTTCGATTGGGGCATCAGAATCATTGGGGCAAGTTCCTTTCATTCTTCGATTGGGGCACTAGACTCGTTTGGGCAAGTTCATTTCCTACTTCGTTGGGTACTTGACTTTGCTTGAACGTTTGTGCGAGTTTTTCCTGTGTGCTAGCCAAGACGTACAAGGGAAAATTTCCTACCATGTTAACATGCGCAAGGACAAAGTCACCCTTTTATGCAACTTGTTACAAGCTTCAACAGGGCAACACTTCTCATCAAATAGCTTCAACTCAAAAGGCAAAAAGCCTCCTGATGATGTCCTTCGATACAGGAGGCCAAAACCTCTCTTCTGCCCTCTTTCGATTACACATCTTACCCCCTGAAGGCCTCCTTCGTTTAGGGCAATGGCTTTCCCAGTATTGCAAGCTTTGATTGAGCCTTTCATCCCCTGCATGCATCCTTCGTTTGGGGTATATGAATCCTTTAGCACAAGCTCTTAGTCATGCCTTTCGTTTGGACACGTGGCTCCCTTTTACAAACTTTCGTTTGAGCATGTTTGCATAAGGTCACAAGGCAGGAACCTCCTGCATACATTCTTTCGTTTGGTCATATGGCCCCTTTGCAGGAAAATTTGAGTGGGCAGTATCTCCCTTGAAAATGGCTTGCCTTAACACACAAACTCTGCACTATGCCATTGCCTAATGCGAAAGAAGTACCATGGTGGTTCATTCTAAGGGCTTGCCAGACATGTTCGGATGTCCCAATCGAATGACATATTTTACTGACCCATCCCAAGAGCATGTATTTGGAACATTCAAAGGAACCTATGAAGGGCCTGGTCAAAAGACACTTATTTGGCCCCCTCTTCAAAGGATATCCATATGAGCCATTCGAATGACACTTAGATTTGAAAAAGAAATGATTGTTAAAGAGTCTAGTCAAAAGACAAGACTAGGGGGTCAAGACAAAAGGTTAAGGTGCCAAAGGCATTTGTTTACCAAGTCCCATGTGCTGCCAAGTTCAGGCCTGATACATTGTCCATAAAACTCCAAATCTACTGCACAACAGTCCTACAATGCTGCCTTATTCCTTGCACCAAAATGGCATAAAAACACTGTCCCTCGAAAGCTACAAATACATCATAACTTTTTTGTTTGAATCTTTTGTTTTCCCTCCCAAAACATTAGCCTATGCCATCTATAAATAGGAGACATCACCACACATGTTAGGGGCGCCTGAAGGATTGCAAGAAAACACTTGTGAAAATTAACAAAAATTCTCAAACACTTCCCAACATTCTTTTTCAAACACTTCTATACACTAAATAAGAACCTTTGATCCACCCTCCTAGTGACCATAAAACCACCCTTCGACCCACTTCCCTAACTACCATACAGTAGGCTTTGGAATCATTCCATCACTTGTTATGGAAGAGCCTTCTATCCACTCAAACAACCTCTTTCGATTCAGTCACTGCTTTCATAAAGTGGTAACTGGATTAGCCCCAGTAAGGTCCTAACGAACTCCCATTCTCCATCAAGGAAAACACTTGCATTTCCCTTCGATTTAAGAACTTCAAGAGGTAAGTTTCTTTTAAGTTTGAGTCTATTCTATTTTAATATCATGTGCACATGCCAATAAAGAAAAATGTAGATATTTCATATAAGGAGCTAGACCATGGTTTAACTTTTGATTTTGACTACCCATATGCTGAAAACTCAACTCCGATTAGTTAGGCTTTGAACTTTGAGACCCAATGCTTTTGTGCTAACCCCTGGACTGTAGCTACATTTTAATGTTACATTTTAAGAATTTAAGACAGGTTTATTATACCCTTCGATTGGCTAACTACACAAGCCTTTCTAATCACAATCTGAGGGCCTAACATGCTTACAATCGAAGGAGTTAGCAAGGAGCCTGTGGCAAAGCATGAACCTTGCTGACTCCAGACCTCAAACGAAGGCCATAACCTTGCTGATTCTATACCTTAAACGAAGGCTAGAACCTTGCTGTCTCCAGACCTCAAATGAAGGCTAGA
Source organism: Vicia faba (assembly GCA_948472305.1). Lineage (NCBI taxonomy): Eukaryota > Viridiplantae > Streptophyta > Magnoliopsida > Fabales > Fabaceae > Vicia > Vicia faba. The sequence continues at coordinate 615,330,174 of OX451740.1, read as the reverse complement.
ACCTTGTTGTTTCCAAGTCTCAAGCGAAGGACAAAACCATGTTAACTTCCAGGCCAAAATGAAAGGCATGCCTACGCTGATTCCAGCCCCAGTTGAAGAAGGTAGAAAGGAAAATCGAAGGGCATGACTCCACTGACTCCAAGCCCCAAATCGAAGGAAGCTAAAAAATGCAGAATCGAAGGGTGTTTCTGCCTAAATCAAAAGACCCATTTTTCTTGCTTTTATTTTATTTTTGCCCTTATATTTTCATGATGTTCAATATGGTTGTAATAGTGTAGGATTTTATCTACTTGCATTTTATTATTTTTGTATAAATGCTAGTAACTAGGATGTATGGCAAGATAAAAACAACAAGTAGATAACCAAAAGATCAAAATACAAAACGCATGCAATCAAACACACTACTCACACACATGCACCCTTAGGGTAATTCCAGTTGTTGCCTCGAAATATAGTCATATCTGTGATACGGTGGGAGAACTAACTTGGTTGTTTTGCATTTTATTGCAACTTTTGCAGTTAGCAAGAGTCACCACCGACTTTTCTTTTATCCAAAAGGAAAGGTGAAAAAGCAAAGGAAAGACCTTTGAGATTGTTTCTTGAGTTCAGGGGGTAGATTATGAAAAGGGAAGGTATTAGCACCCTTTTCATCCATGGTTTTCCATGGGATCTTAGTTACTTGCTAGATCACTTGCTTTTGTTTGAAAAAGTGCTTTGTGTGGTTTTTTTGAAAGTATTTTGAAAAGGCGCCATCATTTAGGCAAACTTCGTAATGATTCTCGTTCGTAAGAATGTATATAAAGTGTTGATCTTTTGAAAATGTTTTCAGGTTTGAAAGATGTCTTTGAAAGTGTTGGTGTTTGTTTTGAAAATAGCCAAGATGTTTTTGGTTTTGAAATTGAGCAAGAAACTAGGAGCAATCTACCTACTCAAAATTATTTCATGTTTATTTCCTATTTCCTTTGAAATTGTCATCTTACCATTGATTTGGTAAGTAACTCTATCTTTGGATGTAAAAGTGACGGGCATGGGTCATCGTATAACCATGATTAACAATGTTGAAAGGTATCTTAGCATCTTTCTTTAGGGACTAAAATCATTTTGAAAGGCAACTTTTTATAGCGTCATCGAGGGACTATGATCTTGTATTTTGCTTGTTTTTGCTAAGATACCTCACATGCATAATATGGCCATTTTTATAAGGCAGCCAAGTGAATAGTACCCTAGGGGTGCTTTTGTGCAAGTGTATTGATTTTGTTGCTTTGTTTAGTCTTTGATTAGGGTTTGCTACTTGTTAATTTTATCTTCTCATACAAACCCTAATTACTAGCATTTATATAAAGCGATAAATTGCGAAAAGTAAAATTAATACGCTATTACATCATTAGGGGAGGGGGTGTACAAATTTAAAAATGGGAATTGCAAGAAAATTAAACATAATTATCTATTACAACCATATTGAATATTGTACAAAATTGAAAATAAAATGCAAGAATATAAATGGAAAAAGAAATGAGTTTTGTTGTTTTTTATGAAAGGGGTCTTGTCTTGACCTAATTAAAGAAAAAGATTAATTGAAATTAAATAAAATTAACTTAAACTAATTAAGAAAATAAATTAATTTGAAAAGGATTTTTAGGTTTTTAAATGAAAAAGTTTTAAAATAATGAAAATAAAATGAAGTTTAATTAATTAAAATAACTTAAGTTCTAAATTAATTTTAACTAAGAAAATAAAATAATATATTAATTTAACCTAAGTCTAAAAAATAATTATTTAAGAAAAAGAAAAGAAATTTATTTATTTTAAGAAAATGTTTTTTGTCTTTTTGTTTTATAGAGAAAATAAATATATATAAGTATGAATAATAAATAATAAATATTTTTTTGATTTTATATTAATAAAAATAATAATAATATTAATAAAAATAAATAATAAAAATAAATAATAAAAATATTAAAGAAAATAAAATAAAATAAAATAAAAAAAATAGAAAAAGCAAATAATTAAAAAAAAGGCCAGGGGGGCGCACAAGCAAATCAGAGTCAGTAAAAGTAAAAAAAAAGAGGCTCAAATGTTGAAAGTCCAAGCGCTGCAAACAAACAAAAAATGTGAAAAGAAAAAGCAAAAGGCAGCGCTGGGTCTTGAACCCGTGACCTTGAGGTTACCAGCGCGCTGCCTTACCACTAGGGTGGCTGTACATCCGTTAATATAACTGAAACGATAAATATATAATACAAAATACACCCTGATTACACTTCATCTTCAACCTCCATCCAAAGGACTTGTATCTTCTTCATCTCTCAACAAAAATGAAAAGTTCAAACATGAAAGTTGTGACATTTCTTCCCACGAATCTAACCATGTAAATAACTTAAACTAACAGTCAAAGATGAATGAGAATTTTTTTAGCCCTAATTCAAAACCTAAAAATTTCAGAAAACTTTAACTCTAAAATTCTCTAAGCTCAGGCCATATAAATGTAAACTATGGATATGTACAACTTCACGACAATGGTATCTACATTTTATCTTCACAAATGCAAGCATAACAATGCCTAAATATGAAGATAGAAGTTCAAGAAAAATACCTCAAAACTGGAAATCATGAAATGAATTTGAGCTTGTTTCAGGCAGTGGTGATGATCAGGTTAGCTTCCTTAGACCTCTAGGAAGCTAATGCAATGGCTGGCTTGAGTTGAGAGTGGCTGAAATGGTCTGGATAAGTCCAACTGCAATGCTCTATTTTTGGCTATGGAAGTTGATGAAGATGATGTTACAATCTACAAACAGGGACAGGGATAGTTTGTATTTGATATGAGGAAGCTTTTGAAACTAAAAGGCCAAGAAATGCACGAGTGGTTTTGAAGATTGAAGTTCAAAATCAGAAATGACACAAAAATGGAGGTTTTGTGCAATCTAAGTTTTCAGGGAGTTTGAGAGTATTTTCAATCGTGTCAAGGCTTGCAAATAACTTATATGGTTATATGAAAAAGGTTAGGGCACTTAGGGTGGTCAGAAGTACAAGATATAGAGTTATGGCTATGTTACTTGATTTTGAAGAAAAGTGGAAAATATGGTTTCAAGGCTTATTACAAGCATGAACTGAGTTTATGGGAGGCTCTAGACATGTTTATTTTTCCTTTGATATTGCTTGTGATCAGAAGGAACAAGTTCAAAGCTCTATGCATTGACTTTGTGATTAAAACTTCTTTACAAGAATGGAATGGTTACTTTCTTCCAAAAATGGAAATGCAACTTGGATAATGATTCAAATGCTTGGACAATGGCTCCATATGTTGTGTAAACATTTAATTATGGAGTGACAAACAAGTTTGAGGCCTGAAAAGTGAATATTATGCAGCATAGGCTTGGATTTGAATTCTTGTTCATCATGAAATGGCTTGTAATTTAGGTTTGAAAACCCTAATTTCATCTCTTCGATTCTCCTTGCTCACAAATGATCTAAAGGAGTTCTTGGACATTTTGGAAAGCTTGCAATGTTATCTACAACCCCTCTTTGAATAACTTTTGAAAATTCCCCTTGGAACTATATGAAAAAGTGCCATGAAGTTAGGTCAAAATCCTGACCAAAACTAGGGCAAAATTTCACTAAGTGTCCAATTTCAAGACCATGACTTTGTGAATTAATAACTTGAGATCCAAGAATTTTTAGAATAAGTTGTGTAAAGAAATTTTGTATATATCATGGAGATCTACAACTTTCATGTTGAAAGTTTCTTCTGAATCCTCTTGCATCATGGTGAAAAATTGGCTCAAAGTTATGAAAAAACATGAAGTTTTAAACACTTAGAAAAATTTCTAAGTTAGAAAACTTTGACTTTTCAAAATGAAATCTTGACTTTTTGATTTCTTGATGAATAAGTTTCATATTTTGACATGTTTTGATTAATTGTGATATTTGACATTGGATTTTGACCAAAAAGTCAAAGTTTGACTTTTCAGTGTACAATTGTATTTTGATCAGTTGACTGAAAATTCACTATCAATCCAATTAATCTTGAGCAATGTTTTAGGTCATGCAATTAGGTAAAAATTATGCAATTGAACTCTTGAAATCATTATTCAAACCAATTGACAATTTGCTAGGTCAAAAACCAGAAATTGCCCTTTCTCAGTCAAAACCCTAATTTTGACCATTTTGCCCTTTTGATGATTTGATCAAATTTCTTGAGGAATTATGGTACAAACTTGATCAAATGATACATATGAGTTTATAATTTTTATGTGGATAAAAAATTATGAAGTTTGACTGTAAATTGGCCATAGTTTACTTTTTCCCCAATACAATTGATTTTTAGGTCAACTGCTCAATTGACTGAGCAAAAGTGTGATCCAAGGCTTGAAACTTGACATGAGTAATCTTGGGGGTCCATAATGATACATGAAAGTCATATGAAGCATTGAAAGTTCAATTATCCTTGTGCAATCTCAAACCCTAATTTTGGTCATCAGTGCTTAAGGAGGTGTCTTGAGCTGATTAACCCTAGTGCAGTCTTGAACCAAGAGAGATCTCTGTGAGAAAATATTTGATAAATGAGAGGGAAAATTTTGGGGTACGACAACTTCCCCTGTTCAATATTCTTAAACCTGAAGAGTTAGATTGGCGGATCCGCCATTCGTGACTTGAAGGTGAAAGATGATTGAACACTAAAGTGCCCAAAAATTTGCACTCGAAGATGGATGGTGAATGGGCTTATAGATGCCATTTGGAGGAATGTTGGTAAACACTGGAAGAAGTATCAGCACAAATCTCTTGTTGATTTATACTAAAAACTTGATGCTTTACCTGTGAGAAAAAGAGTTAGTAAAATGCAGATGCATGCATGAAGTTCACCAGCTGTGGTATTATGTTAAATGCATATGGTATGTACATGCTATGATGTATGAATGTGAGATGTATGTTTTTGTCCGGGAAAATAAATCCCTGACTGTTGCTGAGGAAATTCTGGGGTAGTGAATCCCTGATTGCCGTTGGGGATGAAGAATATGCATATCTTCAAACTTTGTTGAAAGGATGCTTTCATTGGAGAATATCTCTTGAATGTCAGTTGTTATCTGGTCGGATCCAGGCTTCACAATTTGCTGAGGATGAAGTAGTCAACTGCTATCTGGTCGGATCCAGGCTTCACGGTAACTTACTAGGGAAAGAGACGAATTAACTGTTATCTGGTCGGATTCCAGGCTTGGCAGAAAATTTTCTTGAAATTGAATAGTTATCTGGTTGGATCCAGGCTTCACAACAACTTGCTGGGGATACGCAAGTTAACTATTATTTGGTCGGATCCAGGTTTCGCAGTAACTTGAAGTTGTAACTACTATTTGGTCGGGTCCAGGTTTCATGGTGTTTGGAAAGTTGTACTATTATCCGGTCGAGTCCAGACTTCATAGTGTCTCTCTGGGGATCATAATTAGTTGTTATCTGGTCGGGCTCCAGGTTTCACAATAAACTGTTTGAAAAATTATTATCTGGTCGGGTCTAGGCTTTGCAGATTTCTGAGGTTGATGAGGTCAATTGCTATCTGGTCAGTTCCAGGTTTCGCCATAAATAGTTTGGGGATTTAGTTGTTATCTGGTCAGTTTCCAGGTTTCACAACGAATCTCTGAGGGTAATTGCTATCTGGTCGGATCCAGGCTTCATAACAAATTGCTTGAAAAGATGAAATTGAAAACTGACATCTGGTCGGATCCAGGTTTCACAGTAATTTATTGGGGTAAAGGCAAACTCTACTGGGGATTAAAAGTTAAACCTTGGTCGGGTTGAGTCTAGGTTCTTCTATATCTTTGAAGAGTTAGACTATTATCTGGTCGGGTCCATGTTTCGTAGTGTCTTGAAATTGAGATCAACTGTTATCTGGTCGGGTCTAAATTTCAGATACTCAAACTGTTATCTGGTCGGGTCCAGGTTTCAGTAATTCACTAGGGATAGTGGCAAACTCTACTGGAGAAGAGGAGTTTTGCTAATGATTTTGTAGGAATTAAACTGCTATCTGGTCGGGCCCAGGCTTCAGCAATTGAAGATGTCAAACTATTATCTGGTCGGGTCTAGGCTTCGGTAATAACTTGAAAATTATGCTAATATCTGGTCGGGTCCAGACTTTATAGTATCTTTTTGGAAATAGTAAAGGCTTTGCTGACGGCTTTACCGGGGATCAAGGGTTGTGGCCCTATGATTTGCAATAATCTGAAAGGAAAATTCAAAATAGAGAGTATAGACTCAGTCGATTAGGATAGACTCAGCTTGGGGAGGATACACTAAACTGGGGAGGATATACACAGTTGGGGCATAACGGGCTCATCCGGGGAGGATGGACTATGTCGGGGGAATACATACTCGGTTGGGGAATTTTGTGGTTCCTCGATTGTTGTTGGGGAAATAGAACCTATTGGGGAAATAAACCCTGTTGGGGAAGTGAGTTTCTTTTAGGAAAAGATCCACGAGGCTTCAACTTGTAAAAATCGACTTAGATGGAGAGAGAGCTGCCAAGAGATTGAGACTCTGGTTGGGGATTATCCTATGCAAAGAGACTTTGTGGGCAACTCCATTGGGGAAAGGTTTATTGTAGCCGTCCTTGTGGGGATAATGATAATGAGATAACTTTGTGGGGATAATATACATTAAAGAGATGCTTGCTGCTGCTTAGCAGGACACATGTGCCAAATAGTTTTAATTATGTTCATATGCATATGTTCATTCAATTTTAGTCACTGGAAAAATTTGCATTCAAAACAAAGACATAAATTTTGCACTTCAAAGTATATTTATATTGATATTTTGCCCATGAATAGGCGCTTTTATACAGAGAGATAAAGATCCTAGTAAGAGGAAATCATTGAAAGGAAAACAAAATTGAGAATGAAAACAAATAGCCATGTGAAATGATCTCACTGCCTTCAAACTCTACTATTGCCCCAATGTCTTCGAATGTCCCTTGCCATTGATAGAAGTTGATTGGATTGATCTTGGACCGTTTGAACTTGGACCTTGGTGATAAAATTGACTGTGTTGATTTCACGGGACATAGTCATACGCTTTTAATCCTTAACTTTTTCCTGGACCGCCCTTTCGGGTTTTCAGCCCACTAGGATACCCTTTTTTTGCCCAAGTCGCCCTTTCAGGTTTTCAACTTGTCGGGTGTACAATCTTTTGCATATATCCATAATTTTTGCCCAAACCTTTTGGTTTGCCGGGATGCCCTTATTTTGCCTAGGTGTGTCAACCTAGAGGGTCTCTTATGCGTAGTATTTTTTAATTATGTCCGCGTTTATAGGATGTGGGAAATATTCACCATCCATGGTAGTCAGCATCATTGCACCGCCAGAGAAAACTCTCTTGACAACAAATGGCCCTTCATAGGTGGGAGTCCATTTGCCTCTGGGGTCGCCTTGTGGTAGAATGAGGCGTTTTATCACCAAGTCACCAACTTGATATACTCGAGGCTTGATCTTTTTGTTGAAAGCCTTGATCATCCGTTTTTGGTACGTCTGGCCATGGAAAACAACAGCTAACCGTTTTTCGTTAATCAAATTTAGCTAACCCAATCTCGTTTGAATCCACTCGTCTTCGCCCAGGCCTGCCTCATTACTAATTCTCAGTGAGGGAATATGAACTTCCACTGGCAAAACAACTTCCATGCCATAGACTAGAGAAAAGGGAGTTGCCCTAGTTGATGTTCTAGCTGAAGTGCGGTAGCCATGTAGAGCAAACGACAACATCTCATGCCAATCCTTATAGGTTACTACCATTATCTGCAAAATCTTATTGATATTTTTGTTGGCCTCTTCGACTGCGCCATTCATTTTCGGTCTATGCGGAGAAGAATTGTGATGCTTGATCTTAAACTGAGTGCAAAGCTCAGTGATCATAGCATTGTTGAGGTTAGTCCTATTGTCGGTGATGATCCTTTCAGGGATACCATAACGGAAGATGAGGTTGTGTCTGATGAATCTGGCTACCACATTCTTGGTGACTGAGGCAAATGAGGCGGCCTCGACCCATTTGGTAAAATAGTCGATAGCAACAAGAATGAAGCGATATACGTTGGAAGTAGTGGGTTTGATCTCTCCAATCATGTCAATGCCCCACATTACAAATGGCCACGGAAAGGTCATGACATTTAGAGGGATAGGAGGAACATGGACCTTGTCAGCGTAGATTTGGCATTTGTGACAAGTTCTTGAATGTTGATGGCAATCAGTCTCCATCATTGACCAATAGTAACCGGCTCTTAAGATTTTCTTATCCATCGTATGTCCACTTGAGTGAGTACCAAAGAGACCATCGTGCATGTCTTCCATGATCTCCTCCGCCTCCTTCTTGTCCACACATCGGAGTAGAGTTGAATCATGGTTGCGCTTGTACAATATCCCATTACTTAGGAAGAATTTGGCTGCAAATATTCGCAAGAACTTTCTGTCATTGATAGATGCCCCCTCTGGATACTCTTGTGCTTCAAGGTATCTCATTACCTCATGGTACCATGGCTTTTCTGCATCGATGTCAAGCTCATAACAATGTGCAGGTTCATCGAATCTTTCAATTGTTATCATAGGGGCTTCGTTGTCCCATCTGACCTTGAACATTGAAGACATGGTTGCCAAAGCGTCAGCCAACTGGTTTTCTTCCCTAGGGAAGTGCTCAAAAGTGATATCTTCGAAGTAAGGAATTAGGGATAGTACAAGTTCCTTGTAAGGGATAAGATTAAGGTGTTTAGTGTCCCAATCTCCTTTTTTACTTGGAAGATCACTAGGGAGGAATCCCCGAACACATCCAAATGCTTGATCCTTAAGTCAATAACAGCTTTCAGACCTAAGATGCATGCTTCATACTCGACCATATTGTTTGTGCAATAGAAGCATAGTCTGGCAGTGAAAGGAGTGTGGCAACCTCCAGGAGAGATGATCACAACACCAATACTATTACCTAAGGCGTTGGAAGCCCCATCGAATACCATAGTCCATCAGGATCCTTATTCAGGTCTGTCATATGGTCAAGGTTTCTCACGGTCGGTTACCAGCATGATGTTCTCATCAGGGAAGTCGAAGTTCATTGACTGATAATCATCCATAACTTGATGGGCCAAATGATCTGCTAGTACATTTACTTTGATGGCCTTTTGAGTTGTGTATTAAATGTCGTACTCAGTCAAGATCATTTGTCATCTAGCTATCCGTCCGGAAAGGGGAGGTTTCTCGAAGATGTACTTGATTGGGTCCATCTTAGAAATCAACAGAGTGGTATGAGTCAACATATACTGTCTTAGTTGGTGAGCATCCTATGCCAGAGCGCAACAAGTTTTCTCGAGCAGTGAATATATGGTTTCACAGTCGGTAAACTTTTTGCTCAGTAATAAATAGCATGCTCTTTTCGGCCAGACTCGTCATGTTGGCCCAAAACACACCCCATAGAGTTCTCTAATACTGTCAAGTACATGATCAAGGGTCTTCCTTCAACTCGAGGCATGAGAATAGGAGGTTATTATAGGTATTCTTTGATTTTGTCAAAGGCATCTTAGCACTCGTCGTTCCATCGGACTACCTGATCTTTCTTCAAGAGTTTGAAGATTGGCTCACAAGTAGCAGTCAAATGTGATATAAAACGAGCAATGTAATTGAGATGACCCAAGAATCCTCTGACTTCTTTTTCTTAATGAGGGACTAGCATTTCTTGGATGGCCTTTACCTTGGTAGGATCAACTTCAATTCCTTTATTGCTGGCAACAAAACCTAGAAGCTTTACAGATCGTACTCCAAACGTGCATTTGTTAGAGTTTAACCTCAACTTGTACTTTTTCAGCCTTTCGAATAGTTTGTACAGATGATCGAGATGTTCTTCTTCGGTTTGTGATCTGGCAATCATATCTTCCACATAGACCTCTATTTCATGATGAATCATGTCATGAAACAAAGCTACCATAGCTCTTTGATATGTCGCCCCTGCATTAATTAATCTGAACGACATGACCTTGTAGCAGAAGGTGCCTCATTGCGTAACGAAAGTAGTCTTCTCTATGTCTTCGGGAGCCATCCTTATTTGATTATAGCCTGAGAAGCCATCCATGAAAGAGAAGACTTTATGCTGAGCAGTATTATCAACTAAGACGTCAATGTGTGGTAGAGGGAAACCATCTCTGGGGCTTGCCCTATTCAGATCCCTATAGTCTATGCACATGCTAACTTTTCCGTCCTTTTTTAGCACTGGTACCACATTAGCAACCCATTGAGGATAGGATGTGACAGCTAGGAACCATGCATCAAATTGTTTCATCACTTCAGCTTTGATCTTTTCAGACATATCATGCCTCATGCGACGAAACTTTTGTTTAACAAGAGGGCAATCTTCTCTTGTCGGCAGACGATGAACTACAATATCGATATCCAACCCAGGAATATCTTCATAAGACCAAGCAAATACTTCCATATAATCATGCAACATCTGAACCAAACTGCTCTTGACACCGCTTTCCAAGTTAGCGCCGATCCTAGTTTCCTTCTTATCTGACTCTGTACCCAGGTTGATAACTTCAACTGACTCTTCATGCGGTTGAATAGCTTTTTCCTCTTGTAATAGAAGTCTGGATAGCTCTCCCGGTATGTCACAACCTTCCTCGCCTTCGTCTTCGGCTTGGTTGATAAGACATTCAAAGTCATAGTTGGCAATAGTATAGTCATTGGCAATAGGATCCAGAGTGGATGTGGACCTGCAAGAGGGTGTGTGTGTGCATGTAAGATACATGGCTATTTTTTTTTTGAAAAATGTATTCTCAAGAAAGGAAAGAGAATGAACACAAATATTTGAATGCAAAAGAGCCCAATGTACTGAATGATCATATGATTAGATGAACATAAATAAAACCCTTGACAAATGGATCAAAGTGCCCCGGGCCAGGCAAATGGCTGAAAAGTCATTGTTAAAATATTACAGACAACTGTTAGAACATAGTTTGATTCTACAACCCTTGGTTAAAGTTTTGATGATAACAAAATACATAGAATAATATTATATACAAAGAACAATTATTCTCCTTAAAATTATGCTTTGTATATGCAGAAGTTCTGATGGAATCAGCATCAGAATAGAATAAGCATCAGAAGATCAGCAACCTATGTTACACTCTGAAACACTGAAGTTTGATGACCAGAATCTGCGCCTTAACAGATACACTCTGACTCTGATCAAAGACATCTTTACTAAGTCATCAACACTCTGAAGCGTTATCAGCAGATACAGCAAAGAAGACTCTGAAGCGTTACTAGTTATTCAAGAGTGAATTAAATGCTAACGGCTTTCTTCAGACAAAGATCTTCTACAAAAGGAAAGTGCATTATCATCATTAAACCTGCTTTATGGACAATGTATATTTGCTTGCCTATATAAACAGGACTGCTTGTGAAAACAAGCACGTACGTACGCACTCAATTTTCCAAGCTATCCAAACCACGCATATTCAAAGCTTTAGCAAATTCCTTTTTACTCCAAGCTTAAGTTGTGTAATTATCACAGTTGTGATATATTGTTTTGTTAGAAAACGTTAACACACTCTTGTTCAATCATATGTAAAAGATTTCCTTGAGATAAACCGGTCTGTGGTTGTACTCAAGAAGACTTTAACAGTTGTTAAAGTAGCTGTTGTAATCCTTTGAGAATAGTGGATTAAGACCTCGTTGGAGAGAGGCGAAATCACCTTGATGGGTGGACTGGAGTAGTTTGAGATCAAACGAACCAGGATAAAAATACTGTGTTGTCAAGCCATTTTTTTTAAGTTTTACAATTCAACCCCCCCTTCTTGTGTTTTTCACATCTTCAATTGGCATCAGAGCGCCTGGTTCTGAGTTTTAACACTTAACCGTGTCAGTACAAGATCCAACCTCAGAAAAACACAATGGCAGGACCAAGTCAAAACATCAGCAATGACAACAATGAAGAAAGGGACAGATTCAGTGGCAAACCTCCAGTCTTTGATGGAGAAAACTTTGACTACTGGAAAGACAATTGAGAGTTTCTTTCTGGCCCATGATACTGATCTGTGGGACATGGTGACTGATGGATACACGCACCTGATGGATGGACGTGGTCAGAAGATTGACAGGAAAATGATGTCTGATCAGCAAAAGCATGAGTTCAGAAATCATCACAAGGCCAGAACAATTCTTCTCAGCGCCATCTCATATTCAGAATATGAGAAAATATCAAACAGATAAATTGCTAAGAATATGTTTGATTCTCTGAGGATGACGCATGAAGGCAACATTCAAGTCAAAGAAACAAAATCCCTTGTGCTCATTCAGAAGTATGAGGCATTCAAGATGTAAGACAGTGAATCAATAGAAGCTATGTTTTTAAGATTTCAAATTCTTGTTGCTGGTCTAAAAGTTCTTGACAAAGGATATTCCACTGCTGATCATGTCAAGAAGATCATCAGAAGCTTGCCAAAACAGTGGAGGCCAATGGTTATAGTGCTTAAGATAGCCAATGATCTCAACAAAATCTCTCTGGCGGAACTTATCAGCTCCCTCAGAAGTCACGAGATAGAGCTAGAAGCAGATGAACCTCAAAAGCAAGGTAAGCCATTAGCATTAAAATCTAACAGAAAATTTGACTCCAAAGTTTTACAGGCTGTGGAAGAAAACTCTGATGGATCCTCATCAGAAGAAGATGAATTGTCTCTTCTCTCCAGAAGGGTGAACCAACTATGGAAGCAGAGGCAAAGGAAGTTCAGGAATCCCAGAAGATCAGAAAATCAGAATGAATCTTCATCCAGATACAGAAGGTCAGAATCCTCCTCTGGACACAAAAAATCTGAAGGCTCTTAAGGATACAAAAAGCCAAAATACAAAGACATCATCTGCTATGAGTGTAACGAGCAAGGGCACTACAAAAGTGATTGCCCAAAGCTTCAGAAGGAGAAGCCCAAAAAGAAGTTTGGCAAGGAAAAGAAGAAAAGTCTCATGGCCACATGGGATGATTCTGACACATCTAAAGCTGACTCAGAATCAGATGATGAAAGAGCAAACATAGCTCTCATGGCAAACGTATCTGAAGACAATGAAGCTTCTGAGTCAGACTCTGAATCAGATACAAAAGAGGTATTCCCTGACTTCACTATAAATTTTACTAAGGCTGAATTAGCTGAAAGCCTTAATGAAATTCTGGAAAGGTACCAGCAGATCAAAGTCAAATTCAGAAACCTGAAAAGAAATCTTTCTTCTGACTCTGGTAAGACTGAGAGTCTCAAATTGGAGAATTCTGAGTTAAAAGATAAAATTTCAAAATTAGAAAATCAAATGCAAAACTCTCAGAAGGAAACAATCCCTGAAACTCCCAACAATGCTGATGAGATCATCAAAGAGTATGATCACAGCGTTCAGAAGTTTCTAGCTAAAAACATAGACAGAAGAAAAATGGCTTCAATGATCTATGGGGTTAGCAGAAATGGCAGAAAAGGGATAAAATATCAAGGTAAGGTTCCTACACCAAAAAATGCCATGGATTTAGTCATAAAGCGTACTCCACTTGATTCACACTTTATATATGGGCACACACATGACATAAAATATACAAGTAGTGATTACTCTGTCAAACCAAAATTCAACCAGAGTTTTGGTAGAACTAACAAATCAGGACCCAAGAAAATGTGGGTACCTAAGAATAAAATAATACATGTGGCAGATATCTTTAGCAGCAAAGAAAAGACACCAGTCATGGTACCTGGACTCTGGCTGCTCACGACACATGACGGGAAGAAGGCATATGTTCCAAAGCCTGGAACTTAAGCCTGGAGGCCACATAGGTTTTGGAGGCAATCAGAGGGGAAAAATTATTGGATCTGGAACAGTAGGTAATGGAAATCTTCCCTCTATTAGTAATGTTTTATTAGTTGATGGATTAATTCATAACCTGTTACCCATAAGTCAATTAAGCGATAACGGTTATGATATAATATTCAATCAAAATTCATGCAAAGCTGTTAGTCAGAAAGATGGGACTATCCTATCTAATGGAAAGAGGAAAAACAACATTTATAAAATCAAACTTTCTGAACTGAAAAGTCAGAACGTAAAATGTCTTCTGTCTGTTAATAACGAGCAATGGATCTGGCACAGAAGATTGGGACATGTTAGTATGAGAAGAATATCTCAGATTAACAAACTCAATCTGGTCAGAGGACTTCCTAACTTGAAGTTCAATTCAGATGCTCTGTGTGAAGCATGTCAGAAAGGCAAGTTTGCAAAATCTGCTTTCAAATCCAAAAATGTTGTTTCCACCTCTAAACCATTAGAACTTCTGCATATTGACTTATTTGGTCCAGTAAGAACTGCCTCAGTCAGTGGCAAGAAGTATGGGTTAGTAATCGTATATGACTATAGCAGATGGACATGGGTAAAGTTCTTAAAGCACAAGGACGAGTCACACTCTGTGTTTGTTACCTTCTGCAACCAAGTTCAAAATGAAAAGGATCTTAGAATCGTCAAAGTCATAAGTGATCATGGTGGAGAATTTGAAAATAGAGACTTTGAATTATTCTTTAATGAAAAAGGCATTATGCATGACTTCTCTTGTCCTAGAACTCCCCAGCAAAATGGAGTTGTAGAACGAAAGAACAGAACATTGCAAGAAATGGCCAGAACCATGATCAACGAGACTAATGTTGCTAAGATCTTTTGGGCAGAAGCAATAAACACAGCGTGTTACATTCAAAATAGAATATCCATAAGACATATTCTGGAAAAGACTCCATATGAATTGTGGAAGAACAGAAAACCCAACATTTACTATTTTCACCCATTTGGATGTATATGTTTTATTTTGAATACAAAAAATTATTTGAACAAGTTTGACTCTAAATCACAAAAGTGCATTATGTTAGGATACTCTGAACACTCAAGAGGGTACAGAGTATACAATACAGAAACACAGATTGTTGAAGAGTCAATCAGTGTTCGGTTTGATGATAAGTTTGACTCTCAAAAGTCAAAGCAGAATGAATTCCGTGCAGGTATGGAAGTTGAACTCACAGGTACTGCAGACAACTCAGAGGCTCTCAACAGAGACACTCCCTCAACATCAGAAAGAGTCACTACAAGAAACCCAACACCTTCTGTTGATCAACTCCAGAAAAGACCATCCAGAAGCAGAATTGATTACCCAGAAGAAACAATCTTAGGAAGGAAAGAAGATCTAATCAAAACAAGATCTACCTTTAGAAACTCTGAAGAATCCATCATGGGACTTGTTTCTCTGATTGAACCAACAATAATTGATGAAGCACTTCTAGACAATGACTGGATTCTGGAAATACAGGAGGAGTTAAATCAATTCACGAGAAATGACGTATGGGATCTGGTTCCCAAACCAAAGGGATTCAACGTCATAGGCACAAAATGGGTGGTCATAAACAAACTGAACGAACAAGGTGAAGTCATCAAAAACAAAGCACGACTGGTAGCACAAGGTTATAGTCAGCAAGAAGGGATAGACTATACAGAAACCTTTGCTCCAGTCGCCAGGTTAGAGTCTATCAGACTTTTAATTTCATTTGTTGTTAATAAAGGCATCACTCTGTATCAGATGGATGTCAAGAGTGCATTCTTAAATGGCTATATAGAAGAACATGTCTATGTGCACCAACCCCATGGTTTTGAAAGTTCCAAAAATCCAGAATATGTCTTCAAACTAAAGAAGTCACTCTATGGTCTGAAACAAGCTCCCAGAGCTTGGTATGAAAGACTAATTAACTTCCTGTTAGAAAAGGAATTCAACAGAGGGAAAGTGGACACAACCCTGTTCAGCAAGACAGTTAAGAATGACATCTTAGTATGTCAGATTTATGTTGATGATATTATATTTGGATCCACTAAACCCTCTCTGGGAAGAGAGTTTGCTAAATGTATGCAGGCAGAATTTGAGATGAGTCTAATGGGGGAACTAAAGTTCTTTCTGGGCATTCAGATTAATCAAACTCCAGAAGGAACCTACATTCATCAGAGCAAATATGTCAGAGAACTTCTGAATAAATTTGATCTCTCAGAATGTAAGCCCTCAAGGATTCCAATGCATCCCACGTGCATTCTGGAAAAAGAAGAGGTAAGTAACAAGGTAGAACAGAAGGTCTATAGAGGTATGATTGGTTCTCCTCTCTATCTGACGGCCTCAAGGCCTGGCATTCTATTCAGTGTTTGCATTTGTGCTAGATTCCAATCAGATCCTAGAGAATCTCACTTAACAACAGTTAAGCGAATTTTCAAGTATCTGAAAGGTACTACTAATCTGGGTTTGTTTTATAGAAAATCAAGTGATTATAGCTTAGTAGGATACTGTGATGCTGATTTTGCTGGAGACAGAGTAGAACGTAAAAGAACTTCTGGAAGCTGCCAGCTTCTGGGAGAAAATCTTATCTCATGGTCCAGTAAAAGATAATCCACAATAGCTCTATCAACAGCAGAAGCTGAATACATAGCAGCAGCTGGATGTAGCACGCAAATGCTCTGGATGAAAAGTCAACTTGAGGACTTCAATATATTTGAGAGTAACATCCATATCCTCTGTGACAACACTTCTGCTATCTGTCTCAGTAAAAATCCTATCTTGCATTCTAGGGCTAAGCATATAGAAATAAAACATCATTTTATTAGGGACTATATTCAGAAAGGAATTCTAAATTTAAAATTTATTAACACAGACCATCAATGGGTTGATGTCTTTACAAAACCCCTTTCCGAAACTAGGTTTAACTTCATTCGGAAACATCTCAGCATGGAGCTTTGCCCAGAATAAAACAGTTTTATTTCCATATCTTAACTTTCAGAATTTTGGTTATTTTCTGTGAACTACTGATCAATCTGCCTTCAGATCTTTAGAAGAACAAACTGTATTAGAATTTATCCATGAAGATCTGAGCGCTTCATTTCAAGGATAGAAATGTGTTGTTCACTCAAGCAAACAGTTGTCATCCATTCATCAGCTACTTTCTGAGGCTGAACACGCATTCACGTTTCTGAAAGGTCAAAAGCGCTGATTGGATGCATTGGGACACATGTCATGGGTAACCGTTCCAATATCTCTTTGAATCCCCTAAAATCAGCTATCATTAAATGCTCATAATCATTATAATTTACTTCTCTCTCTTTCCGTTTATGTTTTCAAAATATTTTTCAAAATATTTTTCAAAATCTATTTAAACACATTTCTCACTCTTTACACTCTTTCACTTTCACCTTCATTTTCTCTATAAACTAATTTATTTCAGTCTGCATCTTTCTCAAAACCCTTTCAATTTCTTCTCAACTTTCTGTGTGAACATGGATTCCTCAAGCAACCCTACTTCCAGTACTCAGAGAACAGATTCCTCAGAACAATATGAAGAACCCTTCAGAACTCTTCTCACGCCCATCAAAAATCTAGAAGTTCTCTCAGAATTGATTGTGGACTTTAACAGTCTTCAAGAGAACGGGTTCAATCTCTCTGAAGAAGTAAAGGCTCAAGGATGGAACAGGTATTTTGACCGTCTGGTAGGTCCAACGTTCCCAATCCTTGTGAAGGAATTTTGGATTCATGCTTCATCTTCCAACCATCAAGTTACTTCATACATAATGGGGAAGAAGATTGTCATAACTGAAGACCTTATTGCAAGATTAATAGGCTACAATGGTGGTGGTGTAAGATGCATAGACATGGCTGAAAGATGAGCTGATGTCGCCCTAATTGCTAGAGAAATCTTCACTCTAGGTCTTCCCTCCAGCAAGATAAGGGATCTAAAAGACCATCACAGAATATGGGCCAGGATTATTCTGGGATGCATAAACCACAGGAAACCAACCAGCTCTCCTGACTACATTAATATTGATCAGCAGTTTCTGATCTACTTCATCTCCCAGAAGATTAAGGTGAATCTGGCTCATCTGCTGTTCAACCATCTAAGGACTAGTGTTAAGGAACCCAGAGAATATGAGCGGACAAAAAGGGACTGGATACCCCTAGGAAGGCTCATATCAGATATTCTAACAGAGAATAAGCTGATTGATCATCTAACAGAAGCTCAGGAAATCAGCACTTTAGAAGCCACTGTTGGAAAACAGTTGAATGCAAAGAATCTGAAGAAGATGAAGTTAATTGAGAACATCAAGAAGGAACCCAATGTCACTTCTTTTGCAACAATCTCCAGCAGAAGAATTCCTCTGGATAACTTTCCCATGTTCTCATAGATTGATTCGAAACCTGAGATAATAGTCAGATATCTGAATGCATGCAAAGCTGATGGTATAGCACCAGATCTAAACATTCAGGATCTACAGCAGAAGGCTCCAGAAGTTGTGCTGAAGAAAAACAAGAAAAGGAAGGCTGCAGCAGAAGGATTATCCCAGCGGACTCCTAAAAGAGAGGTAATCCTTCTTCTGTAACTGTTTTATATTCAATATCTATATCAACATCTGTACCAATCCTCACTTAATCAGAAAACCCTACTCCACAAACACTTGATGATTTTGACATTGAATTTGACCCCTCAGAAACCTTAACTCTTAGAGGATCTCACTTCCTACCTACAAATCCAACTATTGAAGTAACCCAACAAGAACTTGCAAAAGTTCTATCAGATATTGAAACCTTTGACCAACATATATCTACTCCCATACCAGTAAATCCAAACTCTAAAACCATTTCAGAAGCACCTCAACCAGAAGTTCCACTCTCTCCACTACCAGAAACTCATCCACCTTCTACACAACCTGAACCATCACAACCAGAAGTCCAAACTTATGAGGTCCAACCTCATGAATCCTGCGAACCAGAACTTCATAACCATCAATCCAACCAAACTGTTGATTCTGATCCCATTCCCATTCCTGGAATCACTAAACCTCTGACCATCAGTATACCCCTGACCATTCTGGATATCCCCCAAATTCCCTCCTCACTAGAATCAACTCCACCAAACACCCCGACTAGTCCAATAATCATTCTAGACTCTCCCACTTCCTCACCAAAGATCAATCCAAATGACAATGCCAAAACTGTCATTGACTTAACTGTTTTTGAACGCCTGGCTGCCATAACCAACAAAACAGACATTCCAAAACCAAAACCATCTGAACCTACACCAGATGTTGGTACCAGTTTATTGATATTTGAAACAGAAGTGCAAAAGTGGATAACTTCACTGAAGCAAGCTAGTCTTGAGCTGATTGATCCTGCTGCGTCAGATTATCTTTGGACAAGTTTCAGAAAATGGGTATGTTCTGAAACCCATAAAATGCAAGAACAGAGCTACAATCAAGTTAAATAGAACTTCAGCAACCTGCTAAAAGTCTTTGAAGATCAAGTTCTGAGCCAACTACTCAAGGAAGAAGTCCTCCCTCTGGACAATGCTCCCTGGTCTGAACATCGTCCAGCAGACAAAGTTCAACCAGTGTAAGAAGATCTCAATCTGACTGATACTCCAGAGAAGATGATTCCTGCTGAAGAATTGGGTCAAAAAGAGGATATTGCAGAATGCTCTGAGAAGCATCCAGTTGCTGAAGATCCTCAAGCTTCCTCCTATGAAAGGCAGACTTTAGAAGAACTGAAGAGATCTGACATTTTAATGAAGGAAAGAATGGATAAACAGGATGACAAAATTTCGGAAATCAAGAGCATGTTAACCAAGCAGGAGGAAACCAACATCCAAATCAAGGGCTTGTTGGAAGCTTTGTTCACGCGTCTTCCTCCTCCCTCTTAGATTTTCCTATGTTTAAAATTGTTTTTCTGTAATATTCTCAACATAGCTCTGAACTTATCGTTGATTCTGTTTCTTAATATCACTCATTTTGGCTCTGATTATGTGTTCTTTTTGATAACTGACAAAAAGGGGGAGAAAGAAAAAGATATTTTCAATAACGGATTACTGAGACATAAGTCTCAAACATTCTAATATACTTAATTCTCTACTCTAAAAAGCTTGAACAGGTACAAAACTCTACTGAAAGATACAATAAGATTCCGATGCTCAAAGACTGATGGAATTAAAAGGAAGCAATCAAATCAGGGGGAGTTTCTCTACTTAACTCTATACCTTTTTATTCTTTACTCTTTATTGAAAAAATCTGGTTTTTGTCATCATCAAAAAGGGGGAGATTGTTAGAACATAGTTTGATTCTACAACCCTTGGTTAAAGTTTTGATGATAACAAAATACATAGAATAATATTATATACAAAGAACAATTATGCTCCTTAAAATTATGCTTTGTATATGCAGAAGTTCTGATGGAATTAGCATCAGAATGGAATAAGCATTAGAAGATCAGCAACCTATGTTACACTCTGAAACACTGTAGTTTGATGACCAGAATCTGCGCCTTAACAGATACACTCTAACTCTGATCAAATACATCTTTACCAAGTCATCAACACTCTGAAGCGTTATATGCAGATACAACAAAGAAGACTCTGAAGCGTTACTAGTTATTCAAGAGTGAATTAAATGCTAACGACTTTCTTCAGACAAAGATCTTCTACAAAAGGAAAGTGCATTATTATCATTAAACCTGCTTTATGGACAACGTATCTTTGCTTGCCTATATAAACATGACTGTTTGTGAAAAGAAGCACGTACGTACGCACTCAATTTGCCAAGTTACCCAAACCACGCATATTCAAAGCTTTAGCAAATTCCTTTTTACTCCAAGCTTAAGTTGTGTAATTATCACAGTTGTGATATATTGTTTTGTTAGAAAACGTTAACACACTCTTGTTAATTCATTTGTAAAATATTTCCTTGAGATAAACCGGTATATGGTTGTACTCAAGAAGACTTTAACAATTGTTAAAGTAGCTGTTGTAATCCTTTTAGAATAGTGGATTAAGACCTCGTTGGAGAGAGGAGAAATCACCTTGACGGGTGGACTGGAGTAGTTTGAGATCAAACGAACCAGGATAAAAATACTGTGTTGTCAAGCCATTTGTTTTAAGTTTTACAATTCAACCCCCCTTCTTGTGTTTTTCACATCTTCAACAACATGTTTTTGAATTGAAATAAAAAGCAATAACAAGTAGTTTACTCCTCAATGAAGGAGATGGGCAAAAAGTCCTTTGCATGCCAATTCTTCAGCTCCGTTGTAGTTGGATACACCCAATCTACAAATGTAGCTTCCTCATCAGAATCACCCATGACGTTGACTTCATGGCTTCCAATACGGAGAGGTGGCTTTCCAGCACGAGCACGCCTTACTTCCTTCTGAGCTTTGACGGTGAAGCCCAAACCAAACTTGTCGGCTTTAAATGGGATATCAAGGAGTTTCCCCCAAGTATCGCAGTTACTTCTTCAATTGTTGCACGGGCGTCTTTGATTGAAACCATCTTTGGCGTGGCCTTAACAGCTTTAGACTCATCAGAAGAACATTTGGTAGCAGCAATCATCGGTGGTACAACCTCAAAGGCTTGACACGGGGTCTCAATGAATTCTCCATCTATCTCTACATACTTGAAAGAGTTAAGGTGGCTCACCATAAACTCTTATTCTCCACAGATGGTGACTATTCTGCCCTTGACTGGATATTTGAGTTTCCGGTGGAGGGTTGAAGTTACTGCCCCAGCTTTAAGGATCCACGGGTGACCTAACAGACAAGAATAGGCAGGACGAATATCCATAATATAGAAGGTGGAGTTGAAGATTTGGGAGCCCACTTTTATTGGAATATCTACATCCCCATGAACAGTCCTCTTTGATCCGTCAAATGCCCTTACAATGATATCGCTTGGCTTTAAGACTACCTTCACAGTCAAGACGGTCTAACGCCCCCTTGGGTAATACATTCAGAGAAGAACCAGTATCGACTAGCACATGTGCTAAGGTAGTCCCTTTGCACTCAATAGAAACATGTAAATATTTATTGTGATTCTTCCCGAGAGGTGTTAGGTCAGCATCTGAAAATCCCAAGCCATTATCAGTTGTCAGGCTAGCCACACAATTCTCAAATTAGTCTGTTGTTGTCTCATGGGGGACATGAGCCTTTTTTAGGAACTTGATTAATGTCCGAGCATGGGCATCAGAGCAAAGCAGCAATGACAACATTGAAATCTTAGAAGGGGTTTTCCCCAACTGTTCTACAATCTTGAGGTTGCTTCTTTTTATGATCTTCAAAATCTCGTCCATCTCGCGAGCGGAGGGTTCTCCATCAGCTACGTCCTCGGAGGGTACTTCAATCACATCAGGCTCAACAACCTTCTCCTTCCCTCTTGTATCAGTACTCGGCTTGGCAGCAGTAATGCGGATGGGTGTCTTTGTAACCACTGGTGGCGAGATATTGGGTGAAAATATTCTCCCAGTTCTAGTTACTTTGCTTGAGCCAGCTATGTTACCAACTTTATCATCTTAATCCCATGATAGAATACCTCGGCACCATAATTCCATGGTATCGCCTTATTTGAAGAGTAGGAAATTGGTCAGGGATTGGTAATTATTAAGGGAGCAACAGTGGGTTCATTTGAAATCCTAATAGGACCTTTGGAGGTGATCCTAAGAGGCTTGTTTGAGATGGTAATAATGGAGAAGTCTTCACATTTTTCAATCAAACTTTTGTCAAGTGGGGTATTCTCGAATAGAATTTCGTGGCTATCCATTAGGCGTTGTATGCCTTTCTTCATCCCTTCACATCCATTGAGTTGTGTTGTACAACACACAGAGTCATTTACGCAGCCAGGGAAAATCCTGGCTTTCAACAAATTGTTTTTGATTATATTCAACGGAGTAGTCAATTCTTCAACAGTGGAAACAAAAATTGTATCTTCAACAAAATTAACACTCTTGTCATGCTTTGTTATCAGATCGGTAATTACATTCGGCTTTGGAGGAGGATCAAATTTAATAGTTTTGTTATCAATCAAATCCAGGATTTTGTTCTTCAAGGCCCATCACTGGTCAATCTCATGCCCGGGGCTGCCTGAATGGTAAGCACATTTAGCGTTCGGATTATACTTTGGTGACGAGGTGTCAGGGTTGGCGGGAGGATCGTGTAATGTCACTAAATTAGTCTTGAGCAAATGTTGAAGGGCTTTAGACAGTGACATGCCTAACCTCGTAAATTGTCTTCTTGGAGTTTCAAAATAGTGATGATTTGCAGATGGTCTTGGAGTAGGAGTTGGATTAGAGATTCAGACAACATTGACAGACGGGTGATCGTTCTTCTTGGTATGGGCCCTTGCCCCGTACACAACTTTGACTTCCTTCTTTGCAGCAAAAGGTTTCTTGATAGGATTTGGAGTGGAGGTAGATGCCACATAGATCTTCCCACTTTTGATGCAACTTTTAACTCTTTCGTCGGTCAAGATCAGTTCGGTGAAACCAGAAGAAGAGCAGCCAACCAACAAATTAAAGAAAGGACGAGATAAAGTACCCATAAACATGTCGATGTGCTACCTATCAGTCAAGGGAGGTTGGACCCTACTAGCAAGTTCTCTCCACTTTTGTGCATATTCCTTAAATCCTTCATTCTTCCCCATGGTCATATCTTACAACTAAACCCTTGTTGGCGCCAAGTCGACATTGTACTGATACTGATGGTAGAAGGCAGTAGCTAAATCCTCCCAAGTATTGATGTGAGAACCATCTAACTAATAAAACCATTCAAGTTGCATTCCAGCCAAGCTCTCTTGGAAAAAGTGAATCCAGAGCTTCTTATCAGCAGTGTGCGGTTGTATCTTGCGCACATAAGATTTCAAATGGAGTTTTGGACAAGAAACCCCATTGTACTTTGCAAAGATTGGTATTTTAAATTTGTGGGGAATGACTACCCCAGAGATCAAACCCAAATCATCAAAATCTAAACCGGGGACGGCTTGGATTTCAACAGCTTTCAATCTGTCTTATAACTGCTTGTATTGATATCAACGGTTGGATACTGCTCGTTGAAATAATCATCATTAGATACTTGATCATTGATACAGTCAGCCTGAGTACTTTTGACCTCACCAATCTGGTTCTCGTCCGCTTCAGATGAATCTCCTCCTACTGGGATTTGAAGGATTGTCTCCTTGAACCTTCTACCCATGTTGAGTAGAGCTTTCTTCTTTGGCTTCTTCTTAACGGCCAGTAAAGCCATCGTATCTTGCTGCCCCTTGGCTAGGGCGGGTAGAGTTTCCTAAAACTGAGAATTCTGGGTTTGGAGATCCTTCATAGTTTGCTCTAGATCCATCTTTCTGAAATAAACAGCAGAAAGATAAGGAAACCTATTATGCGAAAACCTGTCATGTTATGATGCATGGAATATGTACATGCAAATGATTGCAAGGATTAATGAAATTTAAATTTGTATAGACAAAAGAATAAACAAACGTTAATTTTCATTAGACAAAACAAGAAAGATTACATCATGCTTCTTAGGCTTACAAAATAAATTTCTAAGATAAAAATACCGAACGCATCCTCTTTGGCGCGAGATAAGCGTTCACACTTTACTCTTCTTGTAGCTGCTTTGTAAGCTCCAAGACCCTCTTTTCACTAGCATAGAATTGAGACTCGAAAGTATCTCGTTCTTCCTTCAGCTGGATCCAACCCTTTTGTAAGTCTTCGAGAGAGGTAGGCAAATCGGGATGGAGGATAGTGTAGGGAACATCTCCTTCGACCACAGGCTCCATGATGACTGGTAAGATAGAGGGATAAGGCATCACAAGTTTCTGAGCACGAGCTCGTACCCATTTAAGGTAAGGCTCGAGGGGAATGGAATTATTGTGTCCTAGCGTCTTGCTATCCACCTTGTTCAACATCCTCCAGGCTCGGATAAACCTCTAACGGTAACCTTGATTGTCATTCTCGTAGTCGAATACCAATCCTTGGATAAGCATCTCATAGGGACCATCCCTCCGGGCGTAACCAAACTGTCATAGGGCTAAGCAGGGGTTGTAAGTAATACCTCCTCTAATGCCAAGTAAGGGTACATTAGGGAATTCTCCACAACGGTCGATGATAGTAATATTCTCCAAAGATCGGGAACACCAACGAATATCTGAATGTCTAAGCGTCATCAACCTATGGGACCACCTGGAACCTTGCTCGTTCTTCAATACAGATTGGGGAAGATGCGAAATAAACCATCTTGCCAAAAGAGGAGTACAACACATAAGTATACCTCTTTTCCTCACCGTACAAGTGTGAAAGGAATGTAGGATGTCCCCTAGCAAAGTGGGCACCGGGTTACGAGACATGAAGACTTTGACGGTGTTCACATCTATGAGTTGGTCAGGATTTGGAAACAAAACCATCCCATAGATGAGGAGAGCCACAATTTCCTCAAAGGCTTGAAAATACAAAGAGTTCCAACAACTTTAGGCTTTCTCAAACAAGAACTTTGCTAGGAAACCTTTGACACCACTCCTTGTTTCCCAATTAGTTGTGATATCAAATGGTTGCAAGTGTAGAGTTTGAGAAATCTCTTCTGGCTTTGGATCTCTTTCTGTACTGTTGAAAGGTAGTTGATTGAGAATGGGAATCCTCAATAGTTGGGATAATTCTTCCAAAGTGGGCACAAGTTGATAATCAGGAAATGTGAAGCAATGGTGTAGAGGATCAAAGAATTGAAAGAGCACCTTTATCATGTATTCATCAGTGTTGGAGATGACCAAGTTTAGTAGGCGACCATGTCTTTCGGTAAGTGGAGAATTTTCAGGAACCCTTGATGCTAACTCTTTGAGTTGAGGAGGGGTTCTTACGAGATTGACTTGAATGGTTTTACTGTGAATAGAATCCATGTCCTATAAAACAGAACAAAGATAAATCCCAAAAATCATTGAAATGGTTAGTGAATATGAGTATGATGTTATGATGTTTATGATGTTATGTACAAGTATATATATATATATGTATACATACAAAGCAAACAAGTCCTTAGGTTTAGGCTTGCATGGAGTCTCATAGGTAAGTACCCTCTTGAAGTTTAGTTGGATCAAACATGTCCTAGTAATAGTAACCGGGTTCTAAGGAGCTCAATATCACTAGTTTGCTTCCTTAGGCATTGTTTCAGCGCAAGCCTCTTTAATGGCGACCGAAATATCCCAAAGAACCAAACCTCAATGAGTGTAGTATCGAGTATCTACCAACTTCAGACTCCACCAAATCCAGTCATCTCACTATGTCCTAATGGCCAAGTTGGTCAAGTAAAGGTTCTAAAATTTCATTAGTGTTTCATGACATCACTCAGCGGCCCCGTATTCTCCTTGACTACTCAAGGGCTACCGGTACCCATAAATATGTCGCACTGACGTAGCTATTTCTTAGATCGTGTCGGTATACCCCACACAGTTTCCACAATGTAATGCTACTTACCTATAAGGCATCCCAAATCCGGGTAGAGGATTCAAACCTAAACAAAGAACCATAATGTAAAGCACACAAGTCAAATAAAGAAAGCAAGTAAATATGATTTAACCCTAAGGTAACCCCACTTTCACAAAATTCCCCAGCAGAGTCGCTAGTTCTGTGATACGATGGGAGAACTGACTTGGTTGTTTTGCGTTTTATCGCAAATGTTGCAGTTAGCAAGAGTCGCCACCGACTTTTCTTTTATCCAAAAGGAAAGGTGAAAAAGCACAGGAAAGACCTTTGAGATTGTTTTTTGAGTTCGGGGGTAGATTATGAAAAGGGAAGGTATTAGCACCCTTTTCATCCATAGTTTTCCATGGGCTCTTAGTTACTTGCTAGATCACTTGCGTTTGTTTGAAAATGTGCTTTGTGTGGTTTTTTTTAAAGTACTTTGAAAAGGCGCCATCATTTAGGCAAACTTTGTAATGATTCTCGTTCGTAAGAATGTATATAAAGTGTTGATGTTTTGAAAATGTTTTCGGGTTTGAAAGATGTCTTTGAAAGTGTTGGTGTTTGTTTTGAAATTAAACAAGCAACTAGGAACAATCTATCTACTCAAAAGTTTTTCATGTTTATTTCCTCTTTCCTTTGACATTGTCATATTACCATTGATTTGGTAAGTAATCCTATCTTTGGATGTAAACGGGACGGGCGTGGGTCATCGTATAACCATGATTAGCAATGTTGCAAGGTATCTTAGCATCTTTCTTTAGGGACTAAGATCATTTTGAAAGGCAACTTTTGATAGCGTCATCGAGGGACTATGATCTTGTATTTTTCTTATTTTTGCTAAGATACCTCACATGCATAATATGACCATTTTTATAAGGCAACCAAGTTGATTTTACCCTAGGGGTGCTTGTGTGCAAGTGTATTGATTTTCATGCTTTGTTTAGTCTTTGATTAGGGCTTTCTACGTGTTGATTTTATCTTCTCATACAAACCCTAATTACTAGCATTTATAGAAAGCGATAAATTGAAAAAAGTAAAATTACTATGCTATTACATCATTAGGGGAGGGGTGTACAAATTTACAAATGGGGATTGCAAGAAAATTAAACCTAATTATCTATTACAACCATATTGAATATTGTACAAAATTGAAAATAAAATGCAAGAATATAAATGGAAAAAGAAATGATTTTTGTTGTTTTTCATGAAAGGGGTTTTGTCTTGACCTAATTAAATAAAAAGATTAATTAAAATTAAATAAAATTAACTTAAACTAATTAAGAAAAGAAATTAATTTGAAAAGGATTTTTAGGTTTTTTTATGAAAAGGTTTTAAATTAATGAAAATAAAATGAAGATTAATTAATTAAAATAACTTAAGTTCTAAATTAATTTTAACTAAGAAAATAAATTAATATATTAATGTAACCTAAGTCTAAAAAATAATTATTTAAGAAAAAGAAAAGAAATTTATTTATTTTAAGAAAATGTTTTTTTATCTTTTTGTTTTATAGAGAAAATAAATATATATAAGTATGAATAATAAATAAAAATATTTTTTTTGATTTTCTATTAATAATAATAATAATAATAATAATAATAATAAAAAATAATAATAAAAATATTAAAGAAAATAAAATAAAAAACAGCAAAAGGAAATAATTTAAAAAAAGGCCAGGGGGACGCACAAGCAAATCAGAGTCAATAAAAGAAAAAAAAACAAGAGGCCCAAATGTTGAAAGCCCAGGCGCTGCAAACAAACAAAAAAATGTGAAAATGTGAAAAGAAAAAGCAAAAGGCAGCGCTGAGTCTTAAACCCGTGACCTTAAGGTTACCAGCGCACTGTCTTATGTAACGCCCGTAATTTAATTAATTATTTAATTAAATTATTTTTGAAATATTTGTGAAGTTGTATTATA
Source organism: Vicia faba (assembly GCA_948472305.1). NCBI lineage: Eukaryota > Viridiplantae > Streptophyta > Magnoliopsida > Fabales > Fabaceae > Vicia > Vicia faba. The sequence goes on along the minus strand of OX451740.1, from coordinate 615,301,959 downwards.
ATTAGAATTATTTTATTAAGTGGTGAAATAATATTAGAAGTATAATATTATTTGATGTGGGCTTGTTTTTAAAGGAGTAGAAGTAATAAGGGGGTGTATTGGTTTTAAGCCCAATAAGGAGTTAATAGAAATAATATGTTATTTTATTGTTGTTAGAGGAATAGAAAGAAAGAAGCAGTAGAAGAATAAGGATTGATAAGGAGAACGTGCAAGCTGCTAGAGAAAGTGGAAAACGGCAAGAACGTGAATTCAACCGGAAATTGTAGAGCGACCTTCAATCCAAGGTAAGGGTGGGGTTCTAACTCTATAATCGGGTTTATTGATGATTGGTATGTGGGGTTAGAGAAGTTTGTTGTCTTGTTCTTGAATTGAGAATATATGATTGTTGTATGATGAAGAATTGATGAATTTTAGATGAATATTGATGTCATGATGTTGTTTAATTGATGTAGAATTATAATGTAATTATAGGTGATGAATTATCATGATTATGTTAAGTTTTAGGGCTTTAGGTATGAATTCCGTAGTGAGTTGCAGTGGTGAAAAACGCAGAATAATGCAGTGATGAAAAACGCAGAATTAGGCCAGAAGGATATCAGAAGTCGCTGTATTAGAATAATGAATTAAATTGGAGATAGAATTTGTCATACTGTTCTTAGTTAGGTTGATATCAGGCTAAAAATTAAAATAGTAGGATTAATAGAAAGTAGTAGTTCTGATGTTAGAAGTATGTTGTTAGAAGTTGTGTTGGATTATTAGAAAGTAGAAGTTCTGATGATAGAAGTTGTGTTGGTTAGAAGTTATGTTGTCAGAAGATTGTGTCATCAGAAGTTGTATTGGTCGGAAGTTGGGTTAGTCAGAAGTTATATTGGTCAGAAGTTGTATTGGTCATAAGTTTTATTGGTCAGAAGTTGTGCTGTCAGAATTCGTGTTGTCAAAAGTTGAGTTGGTCAGAAGCTGTGTTGTCAGAAGTTGTGTTATTAGAAGTTGTGTTATTAGAAGTTGTGTTGGTTAGAAGTTGAGTTGGTCAGAAGTTGTTCTGGTCAGAAGTTGTGCTGGCCTTTACATTGTTTTCGTACAAAATATGGAAGTTAGATGCTTAGAAGCTGTTGTTTGAACTATAACAGTAGGAATAGTGACAGTCATGACGTTAGAGTTGCAGAATAGCAGTAGTGACTTACTGTGGACTTAATGTACAACTGAGTTGTTAGTGAAAAGTTATTCATGATGTTCTATTGATGATTTATAATAAATAAATGATGTTTGATGATTTATAATAAATAAATGATGTTTAATAAATTATTTTGATGATATGAGATGTTGATGACGAGACGTTGAGATGCATTTGAGATGTTGTTATTTTGAGATGCTTTTGAGATGTTAATTGAGATGTTTTTGAGATGATTTGAGATGTTGTTAACTTGGGTGTTGTTATTACATTCATGGTTGTGTCTCATACATTGCATTTTTGAGATGGAGCTTATGCTCGTTGAGATGGCATGTATTGGCGAATTTTGAGATGAAGGCTATGCCTTATTGATGCCTCTATTAATTGGTAAATTTTTGAGATGGGAGTTCTGCTCCAATGGTACCACATGCATTTGCATAGTATTAAGTCGCATTAGATGATTGCATAAAGCAGTGTATTTTGATGTTGATGAAAGTGTATATACATTGTAATTATTTTTGAATTTTGAGATGAGAAGTGGTGATGTTATTGATCTAATTTAATATATTAATTATCATGCGCTTTATTATATTGTTAGATATCTCACCCCTTCTGTTTGAATGTTTCCCTTATGTTGGTAACATGCAGGTAATCGAGAGTGAAGGTTGTATACCTTCAGTAGTTCGAGTCAGTGTCATTGCTCTGATATGTAACACTCGGGGGGATGAACACTTGCTGTTTTGATTGTTGATTTTCTGTTGTTGAACTTTAAATTGACTATTATTAACTATGTGATGTTTTGAAGTTGCTGTTTTGTTGTTAGAGATGTTATTAATAATTTCACTGTGTAGATGTTGAGTTATTTGATTAAAGATGTTATGTTGATGGTTCAACTGATGTTTTGAAAGTGTTATATATCCACGATGAATGCAATGAATTTTGATAGAAGAATTTGTGACGTCCCAATTCGTTTGCATGATTGAATTTTATAACTCTGATTTATTTATGTAATTTTCCGGGGTAGAATTGGGGTGTTACAAAGTTGGTATCAGAGCAAAAGGTTGGTCCGACCTTGTCGTCGAGTCGTAGTTGTCTAATAGTCGAGTATTGTTATTTGAGTTCTAATCGTTGTTTATGTTGTAGTGAGAATTTGAGATGGCTGGAAGGAATGATGCTGCACTTGCTGCTGCTTTAGAAGCAATGGCTCATGCGATGGAAAATCATCCGAATGCTGACAGGAATGCTGGATCCTGTAGCTTGGAGACTTTCCAGAGAGAGAGAATCCACCTACGTTCAAGGGAAAGTATGATCCTGACGGGGCATTGGAATGGTTGAAAGAGATTGAGAGAATCTTTTGTGTGATGGACTGTACTCCAGCGCAGAAGGTTCGTTATGGGACTCATATGCTAGCAGTCGAGGCTGATGACTGGTGGCTAGAGACTTGTAAGAGATTGGAAGCTGCAGGTGAGAACGTCACTTGGGCTGTGTTCCGTAGAGAATTTTTGAGAAAGTATTTTTCTGAAGATGTCCGTGGTAAGAAGGAGATTGAGTTTCTTGAGCTGAAGCAAGGAAATATGTCTGTTGTTGAGTATGCTGCCAAGTTTGCTTAATTGGCTAAGTTTTATCCGCATTACGCTGAGGAAAATGCTGAATTTTCAAAGTGTATCAAGTTTGAGAACGGGTTGCGCCCGGAGATTAAGAAAGCAGTTGGATACCAGAAAATTCGTGTCTTTGCTGATTTGGTTGATAGGTGCAGGATTTATGAGGAGGACAATAATGCTCATTACAAGATTATCAGTGAGAAGAGGGGTAAGCACCAACATAATTATGGTAAGCCTTATGATGCCCCAGCTGGTAAAGGTAAGCAGAAAGTTGCTCAGAGACAGAGGACTAGTGGGGGAGATGCTCCTGCTGGTGTGGTTTGCTTTAAGTGTGGAAAATCTAGGCACAAGAGTAATGTGTGCACTGTTGAAGTGAAGAGGTGTTACCGTTGTGGTAAGAACGGACATATTGTATCTGAGTGTGAACACAAGAATGTGATTTGTTTCAACTGTAGAGACGAAGGGCACATTGGTAGTCAGTGTCCGAAACCGAAAAGAGCTCAGTCAAGTGGTAAGGTGTTTGCTTTAGTGGAGGATCAGACATCTGTTAAGGACAGACTTATCAGAGGTACATGTTTCATTAATAGTTCTCCTTTAATTACTATTATTGATACTGGTGCTACACATTGTTTTATTGCTCCTGATTGTGTTGAAAGATTGGGTCTTATGTTGTCTTATTTGAATGGAGAAATGGTCGTCGATACTCCATCCAAGGGGTCAGTGACTACTTCTTTTGTGTGTTATAAGTGTCCCTTGTCGATCTTTGATAGATACTTTGTTGTTGATTTGGTTTGTTTACCGTTAAGAGGTTTGGATGTAACTCTGGGTATGAACTGGTTAGAGCATAACTGTGTTCATATTAACTGTTATGACAAGTCTGTGAAGCTTTCTATTCCTAAAGAAGAGGAAGATGGTCTATTGTCTGCTAGATAGTTGAGGAAGTTGATGCAAGAGGAAGCACAAATGTTCTCGTTGATGGCGTCGCTATATGTAGAGACTCAAGCTATAATTGAGGAATTGCAGGTGGTGTGTGAATTTCCTGAAGTTTTCCCTGATGAGATTCCTGATGTACCGCCGGAGAGGGGAGTTGAATTTGCAATTGATCTTGTACCTGGTACCAGACCTGTGTCTATGGCACCATACAGGATGTCTGCATCTGAATTGTCAGAGTTGAAGAAGAAATTGGAAGATTTACTTGAGAAGAAGTTTGTAAGACCAAGTGTATCGCCGTGGGGTGCTCCAGTGTTGTTAGTGAAGAAGAAAGATGGGAGCATGAGGCTTTGTGTTGATTATAGACAGTTGAACAAGGTGACAATTAAGAACAAGTATCCGCTTACAAGAATAGATGACTAGATGGACCAATTGGTGGATGCTCGTGTGTTTAGTAAGATTGATTTGAGGTCGGGTTACCATCAGATCAAAGTGAAGGATGAAGATATCCAGAAGATGGCTTTCAGAATGCGTTATGGACATTACAATTATTCGGTGATGCCTTTCGGTGTTACTAATGCGTCGGGAGTATTCATGGAATATATGAACCGTATCTTTCATACTTACTTGGATCGGTTTGTAGTGGTGTTCATTGATGATATTTTGATTTACTCTAAGTCAGAAGAAGAGCATGCTGAACATTTAAGAGTAGTATTGCAGATTTTGAAAGAGAAGAAGTTGTATGGAAATCTGTCCAAGTGTGAATTCTGGCTGAAAGAGGTTAGTTTTCTTGGTCATGTGATTTCAGGTAGTAGTATTGCTGTAGATCCATTGAAGGTTGATGCTGTGTTGCAATGGAAAACTCCAAAGTCAGCTACTGAGATTAGAAGCTTCTTGGGATTAATTGGTTATTATAGAAGGTTTATTGAAGGGTTTTCTAAATTGTCACTTCCGTTGACTAAGTTGACTTGTAAAGGTAGAGCGTTTGTATGGGATGTTCAATGCGAATAAAGTTTTACATAATTGAAGAAGAGGTTGACGTCGGCTCCGATTTTGACGTTGCCTAATCCAGAAGAGCCTTTTGTGGTGTATTGTGATGCTTTTAAGATGGGTTTAGAAGGTGTGCTTATGCAGAATGGTAAGGTAGTTGCTTATGCCTCAAGGCAGTTAAGGACTCATGAGAAGAACTATCCTACGCATGATTTAGAGCTTGCTACAGTTGATTTTGCATTGAAGATTTGGAGGCATTATCTTTATGGTTCTAGATTTGAAGTGTTTAGTGACCAAAAGAGCTTAAAGTACTTATTTGATCAGAAGGAGTTGAATATGAGGCAACGAAGATGGTTGGAATTGTTAAAGGATTATGATTTTTGTTTGAATTATCATCCAGGAAAAGCAAATGAGGTAACAGATGCGTTGAGTCGAAAGACTTTACATATGTCAGCAATGATGATTAAAGAGTTGGAATTGATTGAGAAGTCCAGAGATATGAGCTTAGTTTGCGAGGTTATCCGCAGAGTGTTATGTTGGGTATGTTGAAGATTAATAATGAATTTTTAGACAGTATCAGAGAAGCTCAGAAGTTGGATGTGAAACTGGTAGATTTGATGGTTGAGACTGATCAATCTGAGAATAGTGATTTTAAGCTAGACGCGCAAGGTGTGTTGAGGTTTCATAACCGGATTTGTATTCCTGATGATGCTGAGATGAAGAAAGTGATACTTGAAGAGAGCCATAGAAGTAAGTTGAGTATTCATCCAGGAGCTATAAAGATGTATCAAGATTTGAAGGGTTTGTTTTGGTGGCCTGGGATGAAGAGTGACGTGGCTCGGTTTGTGTATGCATGTTTAACTTGTCAGAAGTCGAAAGTTGAACATCAGAAGCATGCATGATTGATGCAACCGTTGGAAGTTCCAGAATGGAAATGGGATAACATTTCAATGGACTTTGTGACAGGATTGCCTAATACTTTAAGAGGACATGATTCAATTTGGGTGATTGTTGATAGGCTTATAAAGTCAGCTCATTTTATTCCTATTAACACCAGTTTTCCAGTGTTGGACTTGGATGAGATTTATATTAGTGTAATTGTGAAGCTGCATGGTGTTACTTTATGCATTGTGTCAGATAGAGATCCAAGATTTACTTCTGATTTTTGGAAGAGTTTACAAGAAGCGTTGGGTTCTAAGTTGAGGTTGAGTTCACCGTATCATCCTCAGGCATATGAACAGACTGAACGGATGATTCAATCGTTAGAAGACTTGTTGAGGGCGTGTGTTCGTGAGCAGGGAGGTTCGTGGGATACTTATCTTCTGTTGATAGAGTTCACGTATAATAATAGTTACCATTCCAGTATTGGGATGGCACCTTTTGAAGCGTTGTATGGTCGAAGATGTAGAACTCTGTTATGTTGGCATGAATCTGGTGAAAGTGTAGTACTTGGACCTGAACTTGTTTGTGAGACTCCTGAGAAGGTGAAGTTGATTCGAGAAAAGATGAAAGCTTCACAAAGTAGACAGAAGAGTTATCATGACAAGCAAAGGAAAGATTTAGAATTCCAAGCTAGTGATCATGTGTTTTTGAGAGTTACACCTGTGACTGGTGTTGGACGAGCATTGAAGTCTAAGAAGCTCACTTCTCGTTTTATTGGACCGTATCAGATTTCGGAGAGAGTGGGGAATGTTGCTTATAGAGTGGCTTTACCGCCTAATCTTTCGAATTTGCATGATGTGTTTCATGTGTCGCAACTTCGGAAGTATATTTCAGATCCATCTCATGTGATTCATATGGACGATGTGCAAGTACGGGATAATCTTACGGTGGAGACGATGCTTGTACGAATAGCGGATCATGAAATGAAGACTCTGAGGGGCAAAGATATTTCCTTGGTTAAAGTGGTTTGGCTAGGAGCTGCTGGTGAAAGCATGACTTGGGAGTTGGAGAGCAAGATGCGAGACTCCTATCCTGAATTGTTTGATTGAGGTAAATTTTCGAGGACGAAAATATTCTAAGTGGGGGAGAGTTGTAACGCCCGTAATTTAATTAATTATTTAATTAAATTATTTTTGGAATATTTGTGAAGTTTTATTATAATTGGAATTATTTGATTATGTGGTGAAATAATATTAGAAGTATAATATTATTTGATGTGGGCTTGTTTTTAAAGGAATAGAAGTAATAAGGGGGTATATTGGTTTTAATCCTAATAAGGAGTTAATAGAAATAATAGGTTATTTTATTGTTGTTAGAGGAATAGAAAGAAAGAAGCAGTAGAAGAATAAGGATTAAGAAGGAGAACGTGCAAGCTGCTAGAGAAAGTGGAAAACGGCAAGAACGAGAATTCAACCGGAAATTGTAGAGCGACCTTCAATCCAAGGTAAGGGTGGGGTTCTAACTCTATAATCGGGTTTATTGATGATTGGTATGTGGGGTTAAAGAATTTTGTTGTCTTGTTCTTGAATTGAGAATATATGATTGTTGTATGATGAAGAATTGATGAATTTTAGATGAATATTGATGTCATGATGTTGTTTAATTGATGTAGAATTATAATGTAATTATAGGTGATGAATTATCATGATTATGTTAAGTTTTAGGGCTTTAGGTATGAATTCCCTAGTGAGTTGCAGTGGTGAAAAATGCAGAATAATGCAGTGATGAAAAACGCAGAATTAGGCCAGAAGGATATCAGAAGTCGCTGTATTAGAATAATGAATTAAATTGGAGATAGAATTTGTCATACTGTTCTTAGTTAGGTTGATATCAGGCTAAGAATTAAAATGGTAGGATTAATAGAAAGTAGTAGTTCTGACGTTAAAAGTATGTTGTTAGAAGTTGCGTTGGATTATTAGAAAGTAGAAGTTCTAATGATAGAAGCTGTGTTGGTTAGAAGTTATGCTGTCAGAAGATTGTGTCATCAGAAGTTGTATTGGTCAAAAGTTGGGTTAGTCAGAAGTTATATTGGTCAGAAGTTGTATTGGTCAGAAGTTGTGCTGTCAGAAGTCGTGTTGTCAGAAGTTGAGTGGGTCAGAAGCTGTGTTGTCAGAAGTTGTGTTATTAGAAGTTGTGTTATTAAAAGTTGTGTTATTAGAAGTTGTGTTGGTTAGAAGTTGAGTTGGTCAGAAGTTGTTCTGGTCAGAAGTTGTGATGGCCTTTACATTGTTTTCGTACAGAATATGGAAGTTATATGCTTAGAAGTTGTTGTTTGAACTATAACAGTAGGAATAGTGACAGTCATGACATTAGAGTTGCAGAATAGCAGTAGTGACTTACTATGGACTTAATGTATAGCTGAGTTGTTAGTGAAAAGTTATTCATGATGTTCTGTTGATGATTTATAATAAATAAATGATGTTTGATGATTTATAATAAATAAATGATGTTTAATAAATTATTTTGATGATATGAGATGTTGATGACGAGATGTTGAGATGCATTTGAGATGTTGTTATTTTGAGATGCTTTTGAGATGTTAATTGAGATGTTTTTGAGATGATTTGAGATGTTGTTAACTTGGGTGTTGTTATTACATTCATGGTTGTGTCGCATACATTGCATTTTTGAGATGGAGCTTATGCTCGTTGAGATGGCCTGTATTGGTGAATTTTGAGATGAAGGCTATGCCTTATTGATGCCTCTATTAATTGGCAAATTTTTTAGATGGGAGTTCTGCTCCAATGGTACCACATGCATTTGCATAGTATTGAGTCGCATTAGATGATTGCATAAAGCAGTGTATTTTGATGTTGATGAAAGTGTATATACGTTGTAATTATTGTTGAATTTTGAGATGAGAAGTGGTGATGTTATTGATCTAATTTAATATATTAATTATCATGCGCTTTATTATATTGTTAGATATCTCACCCCTTCTGTTTGAATGTTGCCCTTATGTTGGTAACATGCAGGCAATCGAGAGTGAAGGCTGTATACCTTCATTAGTTCGAGTCAGTGTCATTGCTCTGATATGTAACACTCGGGGGGATGAACGCTTGCTGTTTTGATTGTTGATTTTCTGTTGTTGAACTTTAAATTGACTATTATTAACTATGTGATGTTTTGAAGTTGCTGTTTTGTTGTTAGAGATGTTATTAAGAATTCCGCTGCGTAGATGTTGAATTATTTGATTAAAGATGTTATGTTTATGGTTCATCCGATGTTTTGAAAGTGTTATATATCCACAATGAATGCAATGAATGTTGATAGAAGAATTTGTGACGTCCCGATTCGTTTGCATGATTGAATTTTATAACTCTGATTTATTTATGTAATTTGCCGGGGTAGAATTGGGGTGTTACAAAGTTGGTATCAGAGTAAAAGGTTGGTCCGACCTTGTCGCCGAGTCGTAGTTGTCTAACAGTTGAGTATTATTATTTGAGTTCTAATTGTTGTTTATGTTGTAGTGAGAAGTTGAGATGGCTGGAAGGAATGATGTTTCACTTGCTGCTGCTTTAGAAGCAATGGCTCATGCGATGGAAAATCAGCCGAATGCTGACGCGAATGCTGGATCTCGTAGCTTGGCGACTTTCCAGAGAGATAATCAACCTACGTTCAAGGGAAAGTATGATCCTGATGGGGCATTAGAGTGATTGAAAGAGATTGAGAGAATCTTTCGTATGATGGACTGCACTCCAGCGTAGAAGGTTCGTTATGGGACTCATATACTAGCAGTCGAGGCTGATGACTGGTGGCTAGAGACTTGTCAGAGATTGGAAGCTGCAGGTGAAAACGTCACTTGGGCTGTGTTCCGTAGAGATTTTTTGAGAAAGTATTTTCCTGAAGATGTCCGTGGTAAGAAGGAGATTGAGTTTCTTGAGATGAAGCAAGGAAGTATGTCTGTTGTTGAGTATGCTGCCAAGTTTCCTTAATTGGCTAAGTTTTATCCGCATTACGTTGAGGAAAATGCTGAATTTTCAAAGTGTATCAAGTTTGAGAACGGGTTACGCCCAGAGATTAAGAAAGCAGTTGGATACCAGAAAATCCGTGTCTTTGCTGATTTGGTTGATAGCTGCAGGATTTATGAGGAGGACAATAATGCTCATTACAAGATTATCAGTGAGAAGAGGGGTAAGCACCAACAGAATTGTGGTAAGCCTTATGATGCCTCAGCTGGTAAAGGTAAGCAGAAAGTTGCTCAGAGACAGAGGACTAGTGGGGGAGATGCTCCTGCTGGTGTGGTTTGCTTTAAGTGTGGAAAATCTAGGCACAAGAGTAATGTGTGCACTGCTGAAGTGAAGAGGTGTTACCGTTGTGGTAAGAACGGACATATTGTATCTGAGTGTGAACACAAGAATGTGATTTGTTTCAACTGTAGAGAAGAAGGGCACATTGGTAGTCAGTGTCCGAAACCGAAAAGAGCTCAGTCAAGTGGTAAGGTGTTTGCTTTAGTGGAGGATCAGACAGCTGTTAAGGACAGGCTTATCAGAGGTACATGTTTCATTAATAGTTCTCCTTTAATTACTATTATTGATACTGGTGCTACACATTGTTTCATTGCTGCTGATTGTGTTGAAAGATTGGGTCTTATGTTGTCTTATTTGAATGGAGAAATGGTCGTCGATACTCTAGACAAGGGGTCAGTGACTACTTCTTTGTGTGTTTAAAGTGTCCCTTGTCGATCTTCAATAGAGACTTTGTTGTTGATTTGGTTTGTTTACCGTTAAAAGGTTTGGATGTAATTCTGGGTATGAACTGGTTAGAGCATAACTGTGTTCATATTAACTGTTATGACAAGTCTGTGAAGTTTTCTATTCCTGAAGAAGAGGAAGATGGTCTGTTGTCTTCTAGACAGTTGGGGAAGTTGATGCAAGAGGAAGCACAGATGTTCTCGTTGATGGCGTTGCTATCTGTAGAGACTCAAGCTATAATTGAGGAATTATAGGTGGTGTGTGAATTTCCTGAAGTTTTCCCTGATGAGATTCCTGATGTACCGCCGGAGAGGGAAGTTGAATTTGCAATTGATCTTGTACCTGGTACCAGACCTGTGTCTATGGCACCATACAGGATGTCTACATCTGAATTGTCAGAGTTGAAGAAGCAATTGGAAGAGTTACTTGAGAAGAAGTTTGTAAGACCAAGTGTATCGCCGTGGGGTGCTCCAGTATTGTTAGTGAAGAAGAAAGATGGGAGCATGAGGCTTTGTGTTGATTAAAGACAATTGAACAAGGTGACAATTAAGAACAAGTATCCGCTTACACGAATAGATAACTATATGGACCAATTGGTGGATGCTCGTGTGTTTAGTAAGATTGATTTGAGGTCGGGTTACCATCAGATCAAAGTGAAGGATGAAGATATCCAAAAGATGGCTTTCATAACGCGTTATGGACATTACGATTATTCGGTGATGCCTTTCGGTGTTACTAATGCACCGGGAGTATTCATGGAATATATGAATCGTATCTTTCATACTTACTTGGATCGGTTTGTAGTGGTGTTCATTGATGATATTTTGATTTACTCTAAGTTAGAAGAAGAGCATGCTGAACATTTAAGAGTAGTATTGCAGATTTTGAAAGAGAAGAAGTTGTATGCAAATCTGTCCAAGTGTGAGTTCTGGCTGAAAGAGGTTAGTTTTCTTGGTCATGTGATTTCAGGTAGTGGTATTGCTGTAGATCCATCGAAGGTTGATGCTGTGTTGCAATGGGAAACTCCAAAGTCAACTACTGAGATTAGAAGCTTCTTGGGATTAGCTGGTTATTATAGAAGGTTTATTGAAGGGTTTTCTAAATTGTCACTTCCGTTGACTAAGTTGACTTGTAAAGGTAGAGCGTTTGTATGGGATGTTCAATGCGAAGAAAGTTTTATGGAATTGAAGAAGAGGTTGACGTCGGCTCTGATTTTGACGTTTCCTAATCCAGAAGAGCCTTTTGTGGTGTATTGTGATGCTTCTAAGATGGGTTTAGGAGGTGTGCTTATGCAGAATGGTAAGGTAGTTGCTTATGCCTCAAGGCACTTAAGGACTCATGAGAAGAACTATCCTATGCATGATTTAGAGCTTGCTACAGTTGTTTTTGCATTGAAGATTTGGAGGCATTATCTTTATGGTTCTAGATTTGAAGTGTTTAGTGACCATAAGAGCTTAAAGTATTTATTTGATCAGAAGGAGTTGAATATGAGGCAACGAAGATGGTTGGAATTGTTAAAGGATTATGATTTTGGTTTGAATTATCATCCAGGAAAAGCAAATGAGGTAACAGATGCGTTGAGTCGAAAGACTTTACATATGTCAGCAATGATGATTAAAGAGTTGGAATTGGTTGAGCAGTCCAGAGATATGAGCTTAGTTTGCGAGGTTACTCCGCAGAGTGTTATGTTGGGTATGTTGAAGATTAATAATGAATTTTTAGACATTATCAGAGAAGCTCGGAAGTTGGATCTGAAACTGGTAGATTTGATGGTTGAGATTGATCAATCTGAGAATAGTGATTTTAAGCTAGATGCGCAAGGTGTGTTGAGGTTTCGTAACCGGATTTGTATTCTCGATGATGCTGAGATTAAGAAAGTGATACTTGAAGAGAGCCATAGAAGTAAGTTGAGTATTAATCCAGGAGCTATAAAGATGTATCAAGATTTGAAGGGTTTGTTTTGGTGGCCTGGGATGAAGAGTGACGTGGCTCGGTTTGTGTATGCATGTTTGACTTGTCAGAAGTCGAAAGTTGAACATCAGAAGCATGCAGGATTGATGCAACCGTTGGAAGTTCCAGAATGGAAATGGGATAAAATTTCAATGGACTTTGTGACAGGATTGCCTAATACTTTAAGAGGACATGATTCAATTTAGGTGATTGTTGATAGGCTTATGAAGTCAGCTCATTTTATTCCTATTAACATCAGTTTTCCAGTGTCGAAGTTGGATGAGATTTATATTAGTGTAATTGTGAAGCTGCATGGTGTTCCTTTGTGCATTGTGTCAGATAGAGATCCAAGATTTACTTCTGATTTTTGGAAGAGTTTGCAAGAAGCGTTGGGTTCTAAGTTGAGGTTGAGTTCACTGTATCATCCTCAGACAGATGAACAGACTGAACGGATGATTCAATTGTTAGAAGACTTGTTGAGGGCGTGTGTTCTTAGGCAGGGAGGTTCGTGGGATACTTATCTTCTGTTGATAGAGTTCACGTATAATAACAGTTACCATTCCAGTATTGGGATGGCACCTTTTGAAGCGTTGTATGGTCGAATATGTAGAACTCTGTTATGTTGGCATGAATCTTGTGAAAGTGTAGTACTTGGACCTGAACTTGTTTGTGAGACTACTGAGAAGGTGAAGTTGATTCGAGAAAAGATGAAAGCTTCACAAAGTAGACATAAGAGTTATCATGACAAGCGAAGGAAAGATTTAGAATTCCAAGCTAGTGATCATGTGTTTTTGAGAGTTACACCTGTGACTGGTGTTGGACGAGCATTGAAGTCTAAGAAGCTCACTTCTCGTTTTATTGGACCGTATCAGATTTCGGAGAGAGTTGGGAATGTTGCTTATAGAGTGGCTTTACCGCCTAATCTTTCAAATCTGCATGATGTGTTTCATGTGTCGCAACTTCGGAAGTATATTTCAGATCCATCTCATGTGATTCATATGGACGATGTGCAAGTACGGGGTAATATTACGGTGGAGACGGTGCCTGTACGGATAGCGGATAATGAAATGAAGACTCTGAGGGGCAAAGAGATTTCCTTGGTTAAAGTGGTTTGGCTAGGAGCTACTGGTGAAAGCATGACTTGGGACATGGAGAGCAAGATGCGAGACTCCTATCCTGAATTGTTCGATTGAGGTAAATTTTTGAAGACGGAAATATTCTAAGTGGGAGAGAGTTGTAACGCACGTAATTTAATTAATTATTTAATTAAATTATTTTTGGAATATTTGTGAAGTTTTATTATAATTGGAATTATTTTATTAAGTGGTGAAATAATATTAGAAGTATAATATTATTTGATGTGAGCTTGTTTTTAAAGGAATAGAAGTAATAAGGGGGTATATTGGTTTTAATCCCAATAAGAAGTTAATAGAAATAATAGGTTATTTTATTGTTGTTAGAGGAATAGAAAGAAAGAAGCAGTAGAAGAATAAGGATTGAGAAGGAGAACGTGCAAGCTGCTAGAGAAAGTGGAAAGCGGCAAGAACGAGAATTCAACCGGAAATTGTAGAGCGACCTTCAATCCAAGGTAAGGGTGGGGTTCTAACTCTATAATCGGGTTTATTGATGATTGGTATGTGGGGTTAGAGAAGTTTGTTGTCTTGTTATTGTATTGAGAATATATGATTGTTGTATGATGAAGAATTGATGAATTTTAGATGAATATTGATGTCATGATGTTGTTTAATTGATGTAGAATTATAATGTAATTATAGGTGATGAATTATCATGATTATGTTAAGTTTTAGGGCTTTAGGTATGAATTCCATAGTGAGTTGCAGTGGTGAAAAACACAGAATAATGCAGTGATGAAAAACGCAGAATTAGGCCAGAAGGATATCAGAAGTCGCTGTATTAGAATAATGAATTAAATTGGAGATAGAATTTGTCATACTGTTCTTAGTTAGGTTGATATCAGGCTAAGAATTAAAATGGTAGGATTAATAGAAAGTAGTAGTTCTGACGTTAGAAGTATGTTGTTAGAAGTCGCTTTGGATTATTAGAAAGTAGAAGTTCTGATGATAAAAGTTGTGTTGGTTAGAAGTTATGATGTCAGAAGATTGTGTCATCAGAAGTTGTATTGGTCAAAAGTTGGGTTAATCAGAAGTTGTATTAGTCAGAAGTTGTATTGGTCAGAAGTTTTATTGGTTAGAAGTTGTGCTGTCAGAAGTCGTGTTGTCAGAAGTTGAGTTGGTCAGAAGCTGTGTTGTCAGAAGTTGTGTTATTAGAAGTTGTGTTGGTTAGAAGTTGAGTTGGTCAGAAGTTGTTCTGGTCAGAAGTTGAGCTGCTGGTGAAAGCATGACTTGGGAGTTGGAGAGCAAGATGCGAGACTCCTATCCTGAGTTGTTCGATTGAGGTAAATTTTCGAGGACGAAAATATTCTAAGTGGGGGAGAGTTGTAACGCCCGTAATTTAATTAATTATTTAATTAAATTATTTTTGGAATATTTGTGAAGTTTTATTATAATTGGAATTATTTTATTAAGTGGTGAAATAATATTAGAAGTATAATATTATTTGATGTGGGCTTGTTTTTAAAGGAATAGAAGTAATAAGGGGGGTATATTGGTTTTAATCCCAATAAGGAGTTAATAGGAATAATAGGTTATTTTATTGTTGTTAGAGGAATAGAAAGAAAGAAGCAGTAGAAGAATAAGGATTGAAAAGGAGAACGTGCAAGCTGCTAGAGAAAGTGGAAAACGGCAAGAACGAGAATTCAACCGGAAATTGTAGAGCGACCTTCAATCCAAGGTAAGGGTGGGGTTCTAACTCTATAATCGGGTTTATTGATGATTGGTATGTGGGGTTAGAGAAGTTTGTTGTCTTGTTCTTGAATTGAGAATATATGATTGTTGTATGATGAAGAATTGATGAATTTTAGATGAATATTGATGTCATGATGTTGTTTAATTGATGTAGAATTATAATGTAATTATAGGTGATGAATTATCATGATTATGTTAAGTTTTAGGGCTTTATGTATGAATTCCATAGTGAGTTGCAGTGGTGAAAAACGCAGAATAATGCAGTGATGAAAAATGCAGAATTAGGCCAGAAGGATATCAGAAGTCGCTGTATTAGAATAATGAATTAAATTGGAGATAGAATTTGTCATACTGTTCTTAGTTAGGTTGATATCAGGCTAAGAATTAAAATGGTAGGATTAATATAAAGTAGTAGTTCTGACGTTAGAAGTATGTTGTTAGAAGTTGCGTTGGATTATTAGAAAGTAGAAGTTCTGATGATAGAAGCTGTGTTGGTTAAAAGTTATGCTGTCAGAAGATTGTGTCATGAGAAGTTGTATTGGTCAGAAGTTGGGTTAGTCAGAAGTTGTATTGGTCAGAAGTTGTATTGGTCAGAAGTTTTATTGGTCAGAAGTTGTGCTGTCAGAAGTCGTGTTGTCAGAAGTTGAGTTGGTCAGAAGCTGTGTTGTCAGAAGTTGTGTTATTAGAAGTTGTGTTATTAGAAGTTGTGTTATTAGAAGTTGTGTTGGTTAGAAGTTGAGTTGGTCAGAAGTTGTTCTGGTCAGAAGTTGTGCTGGCCTTTACATTGTTTTCGTACAGAATATGGAAGTTAGATGCTTAGAAGCTGTTGTTTGAACTATAACAGTAGGAATAGTGACAGTCATGACGTTTGAGTTGCAGAATAGCAGTAGTGACTTACTGTGGACTTAATATACAACTGAGTTGTTAGTGAAAAGTGATTCATGATGTTCTGTTGATGATTTATAATAAATAAATGATGTTTGATGATTTATAATAAGTAAATGATGTTTAATAAATTATTTTGATGATATGAGATGTTGATGACGAGACGTTGAGATGCATTTTAGATGTTGTTATTTTGAGATGCTTTTGAGATGTTAATTGAGATGTTTTTGAGATGATTGGAGATGTTGTTAACTTGGGTGTTGTTATTACATTCATGGTTGTGTTACATACATTGCATTTTTGAGATGGAGCTTATGCTCGTTGAGATGGCCTGTATTGGCGAATTTTGAGATGAAGGCTATGCCTTATTGATGCCACTATTAATTGGCAAATTTTTGAGATGGGAGTTCTGCTCCAATGGTACCACATGCATTTGCATAGTATTGAGTCGCATTAGATGATTGCATAAAGCAGTGTATTTTGATGTTGATGAAAGTGTATATACGTTGTAATTATTGTTGAATTTTGAGATGAGAAGTGGTGATGTTATTGATCTAATTTAATATATTAATTATCACGCGCTTTATTATATTGTTAGATATCTCACCCCTTATGTTTGAATGTTGCCCTTATGATGGTAACGTGTAGGTGTGATCGGTGGATCTGGAACTGACTGTTTAAAGCTGGTTCGCGAAATGTCGCGGAAGCAAGAGTCGCCACCGTCTTTTATTTTCTCTAAATGGAAAGGACAAAAGCATAGAAAAATTCCTTAAAGAGATTGCTCTCGGTTCGGGAGGTAGATTATAGAAAGGGAAGGTGTTAGCACCCTTTCTATCCATGGTTATCCATGGGCTCTTAGATACTTGCTCATTGTGTTTTCAAAAGGTTTGTTTGCTTTTCAATTGTGGGTTTTAAAAAGTTTCTTTGAAAATTTCAGTTCGACTCTTGTATCGGTCCTCAAGAGTGTTTGAAAAATTGCTTTCGAAAGCTTTTTGAAAAGGTGTCAGTGTGAAAAGTCTTTTTGAATTTGTTTTGAGATTAGAGCAAGTATCTACGAGAACCTACCTACCCTAAGGAATTCGTCTGTGTAAATGTCCTTTAAAGTAGTGCCATCCCACCATTGAGAGGTAGGTAGCACCACCGTTGGAGGTGTTCGGGTCAATTCGAGGTTCGGGACATGGTGATCACCAGAGCAATGGGAAGACACCTTAGAAGCTACCCTCATGCTAGGTTCCCGGATCATGAGGACTTACTAAGATATCCTCTACTCGACGATCACCTTTCGAGGCAAGGCAACAGTGAGGCGTACCCTAGGGGTGGTGTGTGATTTGTGTGTCGTTTTCATTTGCATTTATCTTGTCATGTTATTGGTGTTCTCCGCTTGTTTTTATTTATTGTCCATTCATTCTTTCATGCCTTGATTTAACAGTTAAAATTGCGAAAAGTAAATTCTAAGCTATTACAAACGGCGCGGGTCCACATCGCCAAAATTAAACCAGGACCCGATTTGACAGAAAAATAAAGAATTAAAGATAAAGAAAAGTAAAGGTGCGAGAAATTTAAAAGGTTACATGGCCTTGGGAGAGATACATAAATATTATAAAGAAATGGAATAAATATGCGAATAAGAATTAAATCGAAACGAGGGCGTTGGACCCTTTTTGCAAAATTAAAATTACATGGAATTAATTAATTAAGAAAAAGAAATGTTTTTGGTATTTTTTAATATTTTAGGATTTAAATGAAAAGAGAGAGATAATTGAAATTAAAATAAGATGCTAACCCTAATTCTAATTATTTTTAATTTATTAAGAAAAATATTGAAGTTTTTAACCTAAAATTAATCCTAATTTTTATATGCAAATTTAATTACAAAAATAAATATTTAAATATTTAATGATTTATGAAAGAAAAATGAAAAGGATGAAAAATTAATAATTAAACCCTATTTCTACATTTTTTAGATTTTTGTTATGAAAATATTAAATTAAACCCTAATTTAAAACTAATCAATTTACATGCAAATTTATTTACAATATGCATATTAAAATAAAATATTTCTTATTTTTCTCTTTTTCTGATTTTTTATAGTATTTTGTGATTTTATGAAAATATAATTAAATTGACAGAATTAATAAAAAATAATAATTGAAAGTAAAAAATATAAAGAAAAAATAATAAAAGAATTTGCAAACCTGGGGGTTCAGACCCCAAATAGGAGGTGAGGCCTTTTAGAAACCTGGCCCAATTAAATTGCTGGCCTTGTTGGACTTTTCCACTAGCGTGTAGCAGCGTTGACTGCAATCTATGATGCTCTCTAACTCTTAGCCTTGTGATTGATGAAGCTGGACGCGTGGACGTTGGATTTGGTGGGTGTATGGTACTCCTTAAGGCTTGAACTGCATATGATAACGTTTGAAATAAAAATAATATGAAAGGGTGGGGACCTGGGATCGAACCCAGGTCCTAGGTGTTACCAGTCAAACGCTTCGCCAGTGGAGCTATTGTGTTTATCTGTAAGTTAAATAAACAATGAATATAATAAAACAAGACAATGCGTTAGTGCTGTTTTTCGCGCGCAGTTTCAAACCAACCAATTATTGGCAGCCACAATATCATCTTCTTCGTTGGATTTCGTTTTCCTGAAAATACAAAAGAAACAGGCAACAGTTTTCATGGTGTTCTCTTAGGCCGGTTTTGGGAAAATAGCGACTAGCCCTATGATGCTCATAAATTGAGCGCGAGGGTAGCTTCTTCTTCGTCCAGACCTGCTCGTGTCAATGGTGGTACTCAGGGGTCCTAATTTTTCCTCATTCAAAAACCCCTAATTCCAAGTCCTGTAAACCCTAGAAAACAATAATGGCATCTTTGCGTATAATGCATAAAAATACAATCAAACATATGGTTTAGCTTCAGAATTGCATAAGGAGTATGAATCAAGCATCAAAAATGATTAAAAGTGCATGAATCGAGATGCAAGATTATGAGATTTTCCCTGTACAGGGCAAGGTCGTGTTACCGATTTAGGGTGTTAAAACGATTGGTTTTGATTGGAAAATTCTCCTTGAAGCTTCAGGAAGCTAATGAGATGATTCTTTTGGCTTAAAACAACCTCCAACCTTGTTTTCAGATTTGAATTTTTTCACAAAAAGTCAACTTTGCCAATGGGGTTTTCTGCGCAGCTTTGTGGTCCATGGCATTAGGTTTTGATTCTATACTTATGCAAGAGTGAATTAGGTCAAGAAAAGCAATCCAAATCATTGGCATTCATGGTTTTTGAAATTTGATTTTCAAAGATCTTTTTCAATCTTTTTCCATGTGCTTTTGTACAAATCATGATCAATTCTCTCCAAATCTTTCCATATTTGATTATGCACGAATTATTGAGTAGATTTCATGCACAAAAAGATTGTAAAACTTAGGTTAAATATTTTTCATGTATTTAATTTGATTTAAATGAATTATTATCAATAAAAATTCAAATAAATAAATAAAAAATGAAGAAATACTTCCCTTTGGGCCAAGTGGTCGTGCACATGCTTGGGATGATGAATTGTGGAAGAAAAATGGGCCCATTAGCAATTTTAGGTCATTTGAATCAATGTTGACTTTTCAAAATATCCAAAAATTTCCCAACTTCCACAAGGCATAACTTGCTCAATTTTTAAGCTTTGCTCATGTTCTTGGACATTTTGGAAAGGTCTTTGAGTCCTCTAATCAATTCCTTTTGTCCCATGTCATTTTGATTTACCAATCTCAATTTATGGCCTTTGACTTAAAGTCCCTTTTTGTTGACTTTTAAAAATGACCTATAATATTGAAATTGATAACTTTTTGTGAGAGCATTTCTTGGACTTGAAGTATGAAGATGAGTTGTAGGAAATGTATTTCTCTTCAAAATGAGCTTTGGATGGAATTTTTCTGATAATCCATGTGAAAGTTATGCCCTGATCAATTTACAGTTGACTTTTCAACTGTCCAAATAAGGAAACTTTTGCATCTTGATGATTTTTGAGCCAAGCTTTGAGAATCATGATCAAACATTGATCAAATGATGTTTGAGGCTTCAAAATGAGATGTTGACCAAAAATTTGAACTTTTGACTGTCAAATGACCATTTTGCCCCTACAGTTGAATGTAGTGCAATTAGGGTTTTTGACTGTGCAATTTTGAGCTGAATGTCTTGAAACTTGATATGAGGATGCTTGACCATATTTGTGGGTATATGAGACTTGATTGGTCCTTTGGAAACTTCATTTTCTTGATCAGAACAAAAACCCTAATTTTGACTGTTTAGGAGGCCCTTACACTATGCAACCCTTGGGGAATTTTGAAGCATGACTTGGCAAATCTTTGAAGAATATGGGAGGGCAAATTTTGGGGTACAACAGTTTCCCCTGTTCAATCTTCTTAAACCTGAGGATGCAGATTGGCTGACGTGCCTTTTGTAATCCGAGGGTAGAAGATGATTGAACACTAGAGTGCCCAGAAATTTGCGCTCACATAGTAGCAGTGTGGTGATGGGAATGGGCTTATAGATGCCATTTAGAGATTGATGAATAGGATGATGGGCTTATATATGCCATCTGGATGTTGATCGCGTAAGAGATTCCTTAGCGAGAACTTGCGTACCTGCAAAACAGAAAAATGAGTACCTGACATGTTGCAGGAGCTGGTTTTCAGATGCTTTGGGTAGATATGTCCTGACTGGTTACAGGAGCTGGATCTTTGAATTCTTCAGACGTGCCCTGGCGAGGTACAGGAGTCGAGGCTGGTAATGCTAGTCTTCAACGGATACACCCTGGCAAGATTCAGGTATCGGATCCTCGAACTCTTCAGACACACCCTGGCAAGATACAGGAATCAGATCTGGTAATGTTAGTCTTCAACGGATACACCCTGGCAAGATTCAGGTATCGGATCCTCGAACTCTTCAGACACACCCTGGCAAGATACAAGAATCGGATCTGGTAATGTTAGTCTTCAACGGATACACCCTGGCAAGATTCAGGTATCGGATCCTCGAACTCTTCAGACACACCCTGGCAAGATACATGAATCGGATCTGGTAATGTTAGTCTTCAACGGATACACCCTGGCAAGATTCAGGTATCGGATCCTCGAACTCTTCAGACACACCCTGGTAAGATACAGGAATCGGATCTGGAATCAGTCGTCAACAGATACACCCTGGCAAGATACAAGAATCGGATCTTTAGTTGCGACCGTTGATAGTGATTATCTTTGTATTAACCTTTGTACTGAAAAGACAAAACGTTAGTGGTATGTGATGTCATGATGTATGACATGCGAGATGCTCTCTGAATACGTGAGATGGCATGTTTATGATGCGTATGTGCATGCTATAATGTATGAAAATGTTTATGAATGTATTTTTCGTCTAGGAAAGTAAATCCTTGACGGGTGCCGGGAAGTCACTCCTGGGCTGAGGTTGGAGAATAGATTTTGCTTCCGCTGGGGATGATAGTTGCAAGAATACCGGTAGGAGAAGATGACTCCGTTGAGGAATAAACTTGGCGAATGGAATATCCTGCGGGGAGAAAAATACTCTAGCGACCATGCTGGGGAGCGATACTCTGTGGGGAGAGAGATACTTTGCTGAGTGTTGATAATAACTTGCTGGGGATATCTTTGCTGTATCGGAAGTATTGATAGACTTCACTGGGGGTAAGAGAATTTCGTCGAGGACGCTCTTTCCATGGCTTTTGGCTGAGGATAACCCAGTTATATCCAGTTAAGGAAATAACTCTTTGAATAAAGCCGGAAGACGCGTTCGTGCTCTGCGAGGATAAGCTTCCAGAATCTACTGGGGATAAGCTTACTGCTTGGAGAGATGGATTCCAACTTTCTTGGGGAAACTGGATTGGACTCTCTTGGGGAAGTTTTGAATTGCGGGGGAAGTGATTCCTTCGAATGTTGGTATGCCGTCGGGGAACAATCTTTAGACCAAGACTGCCGGGGATGTTTGTTGAGAATGTCTGTATGATGTGCTGGGGAATGTTGAGATCTGCTGGAGGATACCCAACTTCCTTAAGGCTGATAGCAGCTTCGCTTGAGGAGAGTGTACTGACCTGCTGACGCACTCTCTGGGGAATTGTACTGGTCATGTTCTTCAGCCGAACCTACCTTGGTACCTTGGAGGACAGGACCATTAGATTGCCGGACAACTCTTTATTGCCCCTGTTTCTGAGATAGAATAGGAAGACCTGTGAGGTGCTGATAGCTTGTTGATGGACAGACCTACTTTTGGTAGGCAAGTGACCAGATGCCGGGACATAGTCGTACGCTTCGATCCCTAACTTTTGCCTGGACCGCCCTTTCGGGTTTTCGGTCCACCGGGATACCCATTTTTGCCCAAGCCGCCTTTTCAGGTTTTCGACTTGCCGGGTGTACAGATTTTTTCATTTCATCCCTCATTTTTCCCGAACCCTTTTGGTTCGCCGGGAAGCCCTTATTTTTGCCTAGGTATGTCAACCTAGCGGGTCTTTGATTGTGCGTAGTATTTTTCGACTATGTCCGTGCTTTCAGAATGTAGGGAGTTGCCCCTGTTAGAAGTGCTTTGTCATGCCACCAGAAAGTGTTTGACCAGGCAAGATTCGTTGCTGGAATGCCCCAAGTGGCTCAGGCGGGGATTTGCCCCAAGCTATTTGACTTTTGAGAGATTCTCCGAATCTTGATTGGATTGCCCCAGATAATGGACCATGGTCATGTCTGCCCCTTGATTGGAAGTGCTTTTGTTTACTAGGTATTCATCGTGCGAATTTCCCTGCTGTTCAAACAAAAGTCATATGCAAACAAAGTTATGTTAAAAATGCAAAGCTTATGTCTGTCTTGAAGTTTTTGAAAATGTATTTTTTCCATAAAACAAGTGAATGTTTGTAAAACATGATGTCAACTCCGTATTTACCGTAGGCCTTAAGGAGTCAGGATACCTTTCGTAACAGTATGCTTTCGAACTAACCCATGCTTCAGCTAGGACTTTTAAGGGTTATAACGCGGCCTGGTTCACGGTTTAAGAAACAAAGGATAAAGGCTCAAATTATTTGTACCCACCCGTTCTTCGTGATGTTCTTCCATCCTAAACTCAGTTGATCATACGCTAGACCTTGTTTGAGTCTTTGCTCTGATTTTCCGGTGATGGTTCGGATATTGATGATTTATTTTGAATGGGCAGTCATTTCTTTTTTTTGTTGAGGGTTTGTAAGACCTCTTTCTTGTCTGATTTCGCTATCCCTTTCTTTTTTTGCCTGAACTGTTTCCCTTTTTGGAATTACAGTTAGCGGGATGCCCCAGTTTTGTAAGTCTCCTTCATGGGTTTTGACTTAATGGTTTTTTTTATTTTTTTGAGATAATGACTGCCTTTCTTGATTATTCGGAACCATCACTGTCTTTCTTGTTTTGTAAGGACCTCTTTGGTGCCATTTGTTATGCACTTGGATCAACTGAGAACTACCCTGCCCCAGGTTATGATTAAGGGTTTTAATTTTCGAAAAGAAAAACTCCTACTTCTTTGGCTCGAAGGGGTTGACGAGGGATTATCTTCCTTATAACTCCAGTGTTTAGGGATTTGAAACAATGCCTGTACCTCATCAGTGGGGTCTGTTCAAAAGCATACTGTAAGGATCGTGGTACTGTTTTCGTCATCCTCCCTCAAGAGGCTTAGAATTATTATTTAAGAGTTGACCATCAGAAAAAATATGAAAATAATTTGCGTATAGTGAATACGAATATATTGCTTCAAAACAGACATATGCGATGCATTGATGAAATAACAATGTTTAACAATGAGTAAATGTTTGAACAAAGGAAAATTGCAACTTGAACATTCGAATGAACAAAAATTCTTCTCATCTTAGGACTTGTTACTTCAAATGGTGCCTCCTGTAGGGATGGTAGAAGCACTCAGCCTGGCCATCTTGGGTGAATTCCACAGCTTCTTCCTCAATCAGGTCCTGGATCTTATTTTTCAGAGTCCAACAATCCTCCGTAGCATGCCCCGGGCTGTTAGAATGATAAGCGAAGCGAGCGTTGGGGTTATACCTTGAAGGTGTCCTGTTGGGATTCTTAGGAGGATCCTTTAGAGTTACCAAGTTCAACCTCAGCAGTTGTTGTAAGGCTTGAGGCAGCGGCACGTTGAGCTTGGTGAATTGCCTTTTGGGCTTGCCTAGTTGAAGCTGGTGAGGTTGATACTGAATTGGTGATACTGAAGCCATATGAGGAGCTTTCTCCTTGCCTCTTTGTCTCAAAGGTGGTCGAACGATGACTGGCTTTTTACCCTTAGACTTTTGCCCCAGCTGGTTACCCTGAAGCAGTTGGTTGACGAGAAACCAGAGCTCGTCTTGTCTTTGAGCTAACCCTTGAATGGCAGTCACCTTCCCCAGCATCTGGGCCCTCAATGCATCCACCTCAGCTTGTAGGTGTTCCAGCTTTTCATCCTCATCACTGTTCCTGACTAGAGTCTCCATGAGAAGTGTCCTTAGCTCCTCCTGCCCCTTGGATAGATTCAGGAGGATTTCCCCAAACCGAGTCTCTTGAGCAAGAAGGTCCTGGTTATCTTGTTGGGAAGCCATTGCTGAAATAAACAGCGAACAAGGGTAAGTGACCTGCAACAAGGGTACCTGTTATGCAATGATGTGTATGACATGCATGTAATGTTTTCAAGGACCTCACAGGGTAAACAAGAAAATTGTTAGCATCGGAATTTATAGCTTGATTGAAGGACACCCATGTTGTTGAGAATTCTTCTTCAAGGGTCAAAGGCTCACCATATCCAGTGGGTCATAGCCTCTGACTTTAGTCATCATGTCTGGTTTTGGTTTCCAAACAACCTTGGTTAGGGGAACCTTCTTCAAGAGTCAAAGCTCACCATATCAAGTGGGTCATAGCCCCTGACAACTTTGTCTAGAGGAAAATAAATCCTCTTTGCCCCTTGTTGGGATAACTGATTCACCATGACCTGCATCACAAGCCCTTGAGATCCTTGAAATGGGTTAGTTTTTTGTGCAGGATGTATGCAATGGTATGATGTCATGCTATGCATGGGGTAATGTAGGTAAACCCTATTACGAGTCCCAATTAAGGACTGCAAACCAAAACCTGCAAGAAACTCAGTACCCTCTGTTAGGAGTCCCAATTAAGGACTATAAACAAAACCTGCAAGAGACTTAGTAAACCCTGTTATGAGTCCCAATTAAGGACTATAAACAAAACCTGCAAGTAGTTCATGTGTCAGATAACAAGCATGCAAGTAGTCAAGTACGAAGGCACACAAGTCATACAAGAGAAGCCCTTAGAGTTTAGGCCAGCATGAGGTCTGGGTATTACCCTCTTGAATTTAGTGGGCTCAACCTGTCCTATCAAAGTAACCGGGTTCTTAGAGGATCCCAATGTCATTGACTACCCTCAATCGGTCATAACTCCAGCATCGCAATCTTTTCTTGCGGCCAGAACCATCACGAGAGTTTAGCCTCAATGGGCGTAGCATACTGCTACTGTTCTAATGGCCAAGTTGTGTCATTTAAGGTTCTAAGGTTGTTGGTGCTTAATGACTCCTCAGAAGACCCATATTCTCCTTGTTGCAACACAAGGGATATCGGTACAGACCAAGGTGCCACACCAACGTAGCCACTGTTTCACCCGTGTCGGTCTACGCCGGACAGGTCCCTCACAGCTTATGCTACCTAAACAGGGTATCCCCAGATCCGGGTTAGGATCTATGTAACTCCCAGGCAACCCACAAATTTAAAGAAGACAAGTCAATACAATTGAAAACACAGTTATGAACTAACCCTAAGGTACACCTCACTTTAAGTTTAAGTCCCCAGCAGAGTCGCCAGTTCTGTGATCGGTGGATCTGGAACTGACTGTTTAAAGCTGGTTCACGAAATGTCGCGGAAGCAAGAGTCGCCACCGTCTTTTATTTTCTCCAAATGTAAAGGACAAAAGCACAGAAAAATTCCTTAAAGAGATTGCTCTCGGTTCGGGAGGTAGATTATAGAAAGGGAAGGTGTTAGCACCCTTTCTATCCATGGTTATCCATGGGCTCTTAGATACTTGCTCATTGTGTTTTCAAAAGGTTTGTTTGCTTTTCAATGTGGGTTTTAAAAAGTTTCTTTGAAAATTTCAGTTCGACTCTTGTATCGGTCCTCAAGAGTGTTTGAAAAATTGCTTTCGAAAGCTTTTTGAAAAGGTGTCAGTGTGAAAAGTCTTTTTGAATTTGTTTTGAGATTAGAGCAAGTATCTACGAGAACCTACCTACCCTAAGGAATTCGTCTGTGTAAATGTCCTTTAAAGTAGTGCCATCCCACCATTGAGAGGTAGGTAGCACCACCGTTGGAGGTGTTCGGGTCAATTCGAGGTTCGGGACATGGTGATCACCAGAGCAATGGGAAGACACCTTAGAAGCTACCCTCATGCCAGGTTCCCGGATCATGAGGACTTACTAAGACATCCTCTACTCGACGATCACCTTTCGAGGCAAGGCAACAGTGAGGCGTACCCTAGGGGTGGTGTGTGATTTGTGTGTCGTTTTCATTTGCATTTATCTTGTCATGTTATTGGTGTTCTACGCTTGTTTTTATTTATTGTCCATTCATTCTTTCATGCCTTGATTTAACAGTTAAAATTGCGAAAAGTAAATTCTAAGCTATTACAAACGGCGCGGGTCCACATCGCCAAAATTAAACCAGGACCCGATTTGACAGAAAAATAAAGAATTAAAGATAAAGAAAAGTAAAGGTGCGAGAAATTTAAAAGGTTACATGGCCTTGGGAGAGATACATAAATATTATAAAGAAATGGAATAAATATGCGAATAAGAATTAAATCGAAACGAGGGCGTTGGACCCTTTTTGCAAAATTAAAATTACATGGAATTAATTAATTAAGAAAAAGAAATGTTTTTGGTATTTTTTAATATTTTAGGATTTAAATGAAAAGAGAGAGTTAATTGAAATTAAAATAAGATGCTAACCCTAATTCTAATTATTTTTAATTTATTAAGAAAAATATTGAAGTTTTTAACCTAAAATTAATCCTAATTTTTATATGCAAATTTAATTACAAAAATAAATATTTAAATATTTAATGATTTATGAAAGAAAAATGAAAAGGATGAAAAATTAATAATTAAACCCTATTTCTACATTTTTTAGATTTTTGTTATGAAAATATTAAATTAAACCCTAATTTAAAACTAATAAATTTACATGCAAATTTATTTACAATATGCATATTAAAATAAAATATTTATTATTTTTCTCTTTTTCTGATTTTTTATAGTATTTTGTGATTTTATGAAAATATAATTAAATTGACAGAATTAATAAAAAATAATAATTGAAAGTAAAAAATTTAAAGAAAAAATAATAAAAGAATTTGCAAACCTGGGGGTTCAGACCCCAAATAGGAGGTGAGGCCTTTTAGAAACCTGGCCCAATTAAATTGCTGGCCTTGTTGGACTTTTCCACTAGCGTGTAGCAGCGTTGACTGCAATCTATGATGCTCTCTAACTCTTAGCCTTGTGATTGATGAAGCTGGACGCGTGGACGTTGGATTTGGTGGGTGTATGGTACTCCTTAAGGCTTGAACTGCATATGATAACGTTTGAAATAAAAATAATATGAAAGGGTGGGGACCTGGGATCGAACCCAGGTCCTAGGTGTTACCAGTCAAACGCTTCGCCAGTGGAGCTATTGTGTTTATCTGTAAGTTAAATAAACAATGAATATAATAAAACAAGACAATGCGTTAGTGCTGTTTTTCGCGCGCAGTTTCAAACCAACCAATTATTGGCAGCCACAATATCATCTTCTTCGTTGGATTTCGTTTTCCTGAAAATACAAAAGAAACAGGCAACGGTTTTCATGGTGTTCTCTTAGGCCGGTTTTGGGAAAATAGCGACTAGCCCTATGATGCTCATAAATTGAGCGCGAGGGTAGCTTCTTCTTCGTCCAGACCTGCTCGTGTCAATGGTGGTACTCAGGGGTCCTAATTTTTCCTCATTCAAAAACCCCTAATTCCAAGTCCTGTAAACCCTAGAAAACAATAATGGCATCTTTGCGTATAATGCATAAAAATACAATCAAACATATGGGTTAGCTTCAGAATTGCATAAGGAGTATGAATCAAGCATAAAAAATGATTAAAAGTGCATGAATCAAGATGCAAGATTATGAGATTTTCCCTGTACAGGGCGAGGTCGTGTTACCGATTTAGGGTGTTAAAACGATTGGTTTTGATTGGAAAATTCTCCTTGAAGCTTCAGGAAGCTAATGAGATGATTCTTTTGGCTTAAAACAACCTCCAACCTTGTTTTCAGATTTGAATTTTTTCATAAAAAGTCAACTTTGCCAATGGGGTCTTCTGCGCAGCTTTGTGGTCCATGGCATTAGGTTTTGATTCTATACTTATGCAAGAGTGAATTAGGTCAAGAAAAGCAATCCAAATCATTGGCATTCATGGTTTTTGAAATTTGATTTTCAAAGATCTTTTTCAATCTTTTTCCATGTGTTTTTGTACAAATCATGATCAATTCTCTCCAAATCTTTCCATATTTGATTATGCACGAATTATTGAGTAGATTTCATGCACAAAAAGATTGTAAAACTTAGGTTAAATATTTTTCATGTATTTAATTTGATTTAAATGAATTATTATCAATAAAAATTCAAATAAATAAATAAAAAATGAAGAAATACTTCCCTTTGGGCCAAGTGATCGTGCACATGCTTGGGATGATGAATTGTGGAAGAAAAATGGGCCCATTAGCAATTTTAGGTCATTTGAATCAATGTTGACTTTTCAAAATATCCAAAAATTTCCCAACTTCCACAAGGCATAACTTGCTCAATTTTTAAGCTTTGCTCATGTTCTTGGACATTTTGGAAAGTTCTTTGAGTCCTCTAATCAATTCCTTTGGTCCCATGTCATTTTGATTTACCAATCTCAATTTATGGCCTTTGACTTAAAGTCCCTTTTTGTTGACTTTTAAAAATGACCTATAATATTGAAATTGATAACTTTTTGTGAGAGCATTTCTTGGACTTGAAGTATGAAGATGAGTTGTAGGAAATGTCTTTCTCTTCAAAATGAGCTTTGGATGGAATTTTTCTGATAATCCATGTGAAAGTTATGCCCTGATCAATTTACAGTTGACTTTTCAGCTGTCCAAATAAGGAAACTTTTGCATCTTGATGATTTTTGAGCCAAGCTTTGAGAATCATGATCAAACATTGATCAAATGATGTTTGAGGCTTCAAAATGATATGTTGACCAAAAATTTGAACTTTTGACTGTCAAATGACCATTTTGCCCCTACAGTTGAATGTAGTGCAATTAGGGTTTTTGACTGTGCAATTTTGAGCTGAATGTCTTGAAACTTGATATGAGGATGCTTGACCATATTTGTGGGCATATGAGACTTGATTGGTCCTTTTGAAACTTCATTTTCTTGATCAGAACAAAACCCCTAATTTTGACTGCTTAGGAGGCCCTTACACTATGCAACCCTTGGGGAATTTTGAAGCATGACTTGGCAAATCTTTGAAGAATATGGGAGGGCAAATTTTGGGGTACAACAGTAGGTAATCGAGAGTGAAGGCTTTATACCTTCAGTAGTTCGAGTCAGTGTCATTGCTCTGATATGTAACACTCGGGGGGATGAACGCTTGCTGTTTTGATTGTTGATTTTCCGTTGTTGACATTTAAATTGACTATTATTAACTATGTGATGTTTCGAAGTTGTTGTTTTGTTGTTAGTGATGTTATTAAGAATTACACTGCGTA
Source organism: Vicia faba (assembly GCA_948472305.1). Classification (NCBI taxonomy): domain Eukaryota; kingdom Viridiplantae; phylum Streptophyta; class Magnoliopsida; order Fabales; family Fabaceae; genus Vicia; species Vicia faba. Next base: position 615,272,168 of record OX451740.1, on the reverse strand, counting down.
GATGTTGAATTATTTGATTAAAGATGTTATATTGATGGTTCATCCGATGTTTTGAAAGTGTTATATATCCACGATGAATGCAATGAATTTTGATAGAAGAATTTGTGACGTCCCGATTCGTTTGCATGATTGAATTTTATAACTCTGATTTATTTATGTAATTTGTCGGGGTAGAATTGGGGTGTTACACCTTACCACTGGGGTGGTTGTACATCTGTTAATATAACTGAAACAATAAATATATAATACAAAATTCGCCCTGATTACACTTCATTTTCCACCTCCAGCCAAAGGACCTATATCTTCTTCATCTCTCAACAAAAATGAAAAGTTCAAACATGAAAGTTGTGGCATTTCTTCCCACGAATCCAAACATGTAAATAACTTAAACTAACAGTCAAAGATGAATGAGAATTTTTCTGGCCCTAATTCAAAACCTAAAAATTTCAGAAAACTTCAACTCTAAAATTCTCTAAGCTCAGGCCATATAAATGAAAACTATGGATATGTACAACTTCGTGACAATGGTATCTACACTTTATCTTCACAAATACAAGCCTAACAATGCCTAAATATGAAGATATAAGTTCAATAAAAATACCTCAAAACTGGAAATCGTGAAATGGATTTGAGCTTGTTTCAGGCAGTGGTGATGATCAGGTTAGCTTCCTTGGACCTCTAGGAAGCTAATGCAATGGTTGGCTTGAGTTCAGAGTAGCTGAAATGGTCTGGAGAAGTTCAACTTCAATGATCTGTTTTTGGCTATGGAAGTTGATGAAGATGATGTTACAGTATGCAAACAGGGACAAGGATGGTTTGTATTTGATATGAGCAAGCTTTTGAAATTAAAAGGCCAAGAAATGCACTAGTGGTTTTGAAGATTGAAGTTCAAAATCAGAAATGACACAAAAATAGAGGTTTTATGTGTTGTACTCCAAAATTTTCCCTCCCATATTTCTCAAAACATTTCAAGAAAGATCCCCAAGTTGCTCAATGAAGTCCAAGGGTTGGCCAGACAAGCTCTCTCCTAAGGCAGTCTACCTCAAGTTAGGGTTTCATGTTGCATCAAGACACTTGAGTCCAAGGGATCCAAAATGCTCACCAATGTCCTAATATGTTATCAAGATCATCCATGTCAAGTTTCAAGCCTTGCAGAGGAAGTTTGCTCAGTCAATTGCTCAAAGGCCTGAAAATCGACTGTGCTAGGGAAAAAGTCAACTGTGGCCCACATACAGTCAAACTTCAAGATTTTTAGTCAAAATTATCATTTTGAAGTATATTTCATCATTTTATCAATGGTTGATCATGATTCATCAAGGATTGCTCATAATTCATCAAGACTCAAAAGTTGCTAAATTAGGGTTTTGTAGGAAAAGTCAACTCAACTTTGACCAAGCATAACTTTCTCATACTTTATGAGAAATGACCCATCCAAAGATCATTTTGAAGAGGATGCAATTCCATACAATCCATATTCATCTCCCAAGTTCGAAATATGCACTCACAAGAAGTTATGAATTTGGACATTATAGGTCATTTTGGAAAGTCAACAAAAACACCTTTTTTGTCAAAGCTTCATACATGAGCATGGAATATCAAAATGACATGAGACCAAAATGGTTACTTATATGATATCTCAAGCTTTCTAAAAAGTCCAATAACACCTACAAAGAGTCAAAATTGAGGAAGTTATGCATTGGTGAAGTTGACCTTTTTTGCAAAATTGCCAAAAATCAACTATCCCTAAAACTTCAATTTTTGCCAAATGGGCCCAATCTTTTTCACTTGTTTTGAGTTGGCAAAATAGTCCACGAGCTCTAGCCCTTTCCACTTGTCATTATCATGTTTTTATTATTTATTTTGATTTTGATTTGATTTAAATCAATTTTAATCAAAATAAATCATATAAAATCCAAAACATTGAAAACAAAAGATTTTGTGCTTATTTCAGGTTTCAATTACAGCCAGCAAGTATTCAAACTCGTGCAAGGCATTAGGGTGGACAAAAAGATTGAGTTTAGGCCAATTTTGGAATGATATTCAAGAGGATCAAATCACAATCAAATTCAATAATGGAAGAAGATTTAGTACAACCTATCAACCCTAATCCATTCCTTGATACAAATAGAACAAAGGCAGACCAAAAACTAGGTAGGAGACAGGTGCAACAAGGAGAGCAAAATCTGGAAAAAAATCAAGAAAAAGTGCAAGATCGAATTCAGTGTTCCAGGCATCCTCAAGGCCTTCCAGCTATCTCAATTGATTCCTGAGACTCCCAGCAATCGAAAGCAATCGAAACCAAGCATTTTCAAGACCTATAACTCACTGTAAGTCAGTCACAATACCTCATATTTCTTGAATTCGAATCCCATGATTTAGGCATTGATTGCATGAACTAATAGTATATTCTTGATCCTTAAGACATATGTAAGCTTTCTGCATCGTTTAATTTCATTTATATGGCCTGTGGTGGATTTCACCATTGTTAGGGTTTTGGATTCCATTTTAGGGTTTTTACTTGCAGGTAAAATTAGCCTTCGTGAATGATACCATCATGTTCAGGAGGACGAGACGAGTCCAATCATGGCATTAGATGTCATTTATATGGCTCAAGGAGGATTTTGGAACGAGCCCCGTCAATAGCTACGGACAAACGTACGTAGGTAAAAGTCTGGGATTTTTACCCACGGAGAGAGGAAGAAGATGACCAGTTGGCGCCTCCCCATTGGTCCATTCAAACTTCCTGCGTGCGTTTTTGTTATCCTCCACTAATTCTTGTTTTTTTATATATTATTATTATTCATTATATGTACAACAAATGCAAAGTGGTGCAGTGGTGAGCGTAGCGTGGAAACTGCTTCAAGACCTGGGTTCAAATCCCAGGTCCCCCAAATATTTCATGTATTTTTTCTTTTCAGATTCAGATGTGCACCAAGAACCAAGGTCCATCATGTGACCTCACAATCCAGCTTGCCAAGTGTCCTGAGGCCAGATCCAAGGGCCATGATGGGAGGAACACCAAAGGCTAGGTCAAAGCAATCACACTAGATCCAGGAAACGTAGACTTCCATTTTTGGGCCCAGAAATCTGACTTTTTACACCCTCTAAAATACTATTCAGGCCCAATCTCTTTCTCTACTTTTTTTAAATTATATTTATTTCATTTAATTTAATTTACTTATTTACTGACCAATCAAATTATTTTCTTTTTATCAAAAAAATCACAAAAATATTACTTTTCATAAATTAGGTCTAGATTTTATTTTTATTAAAAAATTAATTAATTAAATTAGGTTTGTTAATTTAGGCAACTTTAATTTGTTTTTGTACATAATTAAAATTAAATAGAACAAATAGGTTTTATTTCTAATTTAATTATATTTTCTTTTTCCTAGAAATAACCAAAAACCACAAAAATAGGCTATGTAATTATTTTTTAATTAATTTAATCACTAATTAATTTGTATATTTAATTTTAAAATCTAATTCTTTTCTTAAAAATAATTAAAAAACAACAAAAAACAAGTTTTCTTTTAATTAGGATAGAAGGGTCAAAACCCTATTTTCTTCCCGATCTTAAATTTTTCTCGCGCGCTTTATTTTTATTATTTATCATATTGATGTAACTGCCTACAATTTGTAATAGTTTAATTAGGATATTTATTTACATTTATCGCTTTATTTTCAAAGGGTTTGTTTTTGGCTATGTAAATACCCGAAGCCTTGTAATAGCGTAGTTTAATTTCCGCACTTTAAATTCCACAAATATTTAACTGTTAGATGTATGATATTAGGATGCATGACAAGAATGTATGTTTAATTTTAAAACGGTTAGATAACCTTAAATGTGTGCAAAGATAAATAATGTGAAATTGAATCACTCGCACATGCTCACTCCTAGGGTACACTCCCACTTGGTTGCCTTCGGTAAACGGTCATTGAGTATAAGATGCTTTAGTGGTCGTCCTTTTGTCCAAAGATCAAAGTTGCCTCGGATATTATCTCCTCGGATAATTGATCTAAGACATTAGGGTTATGACTAAGACGTCCTAACATTGCTTTAGTGACCGTACGTCCCTTTCGAATTGACCCTCAAACTCCAACGATGGTGCTACCTACTCACTAATAGTGGGATAGCATTGTCTAAAGGAAACAAACATAGAATGATTCCTTTTTCGAGTAGGTAGATTAACTCTTAAGTACTTGCTCAATTCAAACAAAATTTTCACACTCCTTTACAAAACAAAGTTTTCAAAAAACACTTCATTACACTCTTGAAGACAAAAGCAAGAGTTAAATCAAAGTCAAAAGAAAATCTTTTCAAAGCACACAAACACAAAGAAAACAATTTTGAAAATGATGAGCAAGTACCTTAGAGCCCATAGATAACTACGGATATAAAGGGTGCTAATACCTTCCCTTTCTATAATCTACCCCCTGTACTAAAAAATATCTCGAAAAAGGAATTTTTCTGTGCTTTTTTCCTTTCCTTGTTGGATAAAATAAAAGACGGTGGCGACTCTTTCTTACCGCGATATTTTGCAAACACAAACACAAAACGCAAACCAGCAATTCCTTAAAAAATAGGGAAACACGTCCCGGTTCTGGCCACCGTATCACAGAACTGGCGACTCTGCTGGGGATATATAAGTGGGGTGTACCTTAGGATTAGTTCATCATATTGTTTTCAATTGTTTGATTTGTTTGCTTTATCTTTGTGGATTCTATATCGAAGTTACTGTAGATCCTAACCCGGATTTGGGGATACCTTTTAGGTAAGTAGCAATAGACTGTGAGGGAACTGTACGGTGTATACCGATACGGTTGAAGCAGTAGCTACGTTGGTGTGACACATTAGTTGGTACCGATATCCCTTGTGGAGGACCAAGGAGTGTATTGGGCTGCTAATGGGTCATTAAGCATCAATTGACCTTATAACCTATAATTGACCAACTTGGCCATAGAAAAGTAGCAGTATGCTACACTCATTGAGACCATACTCTCGCGATGATTCCGGCTGCAAGAAAAGATTTCTAAACTGGAATTATGAACGATCGAGGATGGTCAGTGATATTGAGAACCTCTAGAACCCGGTTACTATTACTAGGACATGTTGAACCAACTAAACTGCAAGAGGGTAGTACCTAAACTCCATGCCAGCCTGAAATTTAAGGGCTATTGTGTGACTTGTTTGCCCTTACCATGTTTGCTATCTATGACACCTGTTGTTGTACCCCAAAATTTGCCCTCCCATATTCTTCAAGATTTGTCAAGAATGATCTTCAAATTGGTCAAGATTGCTCAAAGGGTTATACAGTCAAACCACCTCCTAAGCCAGCTGAAATTAGGGTTTTGGTTTTTTCAAGGAATTTGGGGTTTTCAATGGCTCAATCAAGGCTCATAGGCCCATATACATTCTCAAGCACCTACATGCCAAGTTCCAAGACTCACAGTGCCAATTTGCACAGTCAAATGCTCCATTTGATCTACAGTCAACTGCAAGGGCAAAATGGTCATTTTGCAGTCAAAAGTCAGAATTTTTGGTCAACATCTTATTTTGAGTTCACAATCATCATTTGATCAAGTCTTGATCATGATTCCTCAAGAATGGCTCAAAAATCATCAAGATGCAAAAAGTTACTATTTTTGGACAGTAGAAAAGTCAACTGTATCTTGACCAGGGCATAACGTTTTCATGGTTTGTCAGAAAAATTCCATCCAATGCTCATTTTTAAGAGGATGCAATTTCCTACAATCCATCTTCACACTCCAAGTTCAAGAAATGCCCTCATAAAAAGTTATCAATTTCTACATTATAGGTCAAATTCAAAAGTCAACAAAAATGCACTTTAAGTCAAAGGCCATAACTTGAGATTGGTAAATCCAAATGACATGGGACCAAAGGCATTGGTTAGATGACTTCAAGAGCTTTCCAAAATGTCAAAGAACATGGTCATATGATAAAAATTGAGCAAGTTGTGCATTGGAGAAGTTGGGAAATTTTTGTGAATTTGCAAAAGTCAACTTGGCTCAAAACACCTTATTTTTGCTAATGGGCCTCAAATCTCTTCTTGAAACTTCATCCATGACCTATGAACGACCCATCAAGCTTAATGGAATTTATTTTCTTATTTTTATTGATTAGTTGGATTTTTAATTAATATTAATTCATTTAATTAATTTAAATTGTAGGAAAATGCAAGATTTGATTTTTCAATCAATTTGTGAAGCAAATATGGTCAAGATATGATGGCAAATTCGTGCACAAAGTCAAAGATACAAAACATCCAAATTTGGCAATATTTTCCAATCATGAAAAATAAAAAATATTTGATTTTCAATCAAAGATCTAATCATCATTGCAATGGATTCTTGCTCAAGTTTTTGACCTAATTCGTTTCCTCTATATATATGCAAGCAAATCCTAACCTCAAGGACGTGAGAAAGTTACAGAAAAAAGCCATAGCATATTGAAAAAATTAAAGAAAATTGCAAACTGATTTTTGCATTCTAGGGCGATTTAAGGACTTTTGTTGATTCTAATACACTGCAGGAGGTTCCAGGAACGTGTGGCAATCAAATTCAGGCCTTAAAGCTCAAAGAATCACCATATACAGAATCACGGTTTGCAGCTTTTATCCATAATCGTATATCTTGATTCATGCATATTTAACATGTTTTTGTGGTTGATTTATGTTGCTAGGGACCATACGAAGCTAATGGTATCACTTAATTGAACTATAACTCCCTGAATCACAAGATGCCATGAACGATTTCTAGGGTTCTTAAGCTTTGAAATTGGGGCTTTTCAATCCAGGGAAAATTAAGACTTGTGAGACCCATGGTTGGAATCGTTAGAACAAGACGAACAAAACCAACCCATCGCGAAATATTTATATGCATTGAGCTGCTAATCGCTATTTTTCCCTGCAGTAGTTTGTGGGGGTTAAAAACCCTCGCTATCTGATATTGTTTTTGCAGGTACAACGAAGAAGATGATGAGGTGTTCACATATGGTTGGACCATTTGAATCAGTGCGCGTTTTGTTTTGATTTCAGCATATTTGTTTATTTTCTTATATAATTATTGCGCTTTATTTTAATATCAATTGGAACGACCTGGCTGAGTGGCAAGTGCGCTAGTATGTGATCTTTGGGACCTGGGTTCGAATCTTAGGTCCCCCAAAATTATTGTTGTTATTTTCTTGCAGCTTATCCAGCGTATCTCATGCCTTGAGGTCCACCATGCACTTCATCTCTCCAAGCTCCAGATGTCTTCAGACATGAATCCAATGGTCCTGAGTGGAAGACCATCATACTCCCAGTCAACACGCGCCATGGATGATCATCAAAGTCAAACAGGCTTAAGCATAATGGGCTTCAGATTTCCAATACACCTCTTAATTAGGCCAACACCCCCTGGGTTATTCTTCTTTTTTTTTCTTCTTATATTTTTTCTTATTTAATTATTTTACTATTAATTATTATTATTATTATTACTTAATTAACTCAATTAATTTTTTCATAATAAAATCAGAAAACTAAAAATAATATTTTTTTATTGTTATTATTTATTTAAATTAATTTCACCCTTAATTAGTTATTTTTGTAAATAAATGCTAACACAATTAATTTAGTTCTTTAATTAGGTTAACTTTAATTATTTTCATAATAATTTAAAATCAATGTAGAACTTAGGTTTCTTGACAATTTTAATCCTTTTGTTTTTATTTCCTAGAGACATTAAAAAACCAAAAAAATATTTCTTTTTAATTAATTAATTAGTTTAGGTTTAATTTAATTCATAAATGATAAAAAACTTCTTTCATTCTAAAAAAGGGTCAAAACCCTAAAGACTTTCCGATTCAATTTTTTCCCTCGCGCGTATGTTTACTTGATTCATATTTTTGATCATATTATGTAATTACTCCGAGGATGTAATAGCTTTAATTAGGACTTTTTATCGCTTTCTTTAATTTTCCGCAATTTACTTTTCAAGGGTTTGTTTTTAGCGATGTAAATACCCGACGCCTTGTAATAGTTTAGATTTATTTTCCGCAATTATTAACTCTAGATGTATGTTAACTAGGCTATGCATGACAAGACTTATCTCTGAAATTAAAATCAACCCGTAGCTCACCATAACATGTGCAAAGATAACTTAACTGAATCCTGACACACTCGCACATGCCACTCCTAGGGTACGCCTCACTTGGTTGCCTCGACGTGGTCATTGAGTATAGGGTGTTTTAGAGGTCGCCCTCTTGTCTAAAGATCCAAGTTGCCTCGAAACGGTTGCCTCGGATAAAAAGGATCTAGGACATTAGGATTACCGCTAAGGCGTCCTACTATTGCTTTGGTGACCACATGTCCCTATAATCGAATTGACCCAAATAACTCCAATGACGGTGCTACCTACTCCTCAATAGTGGGATAGCACTGTCTAAAGGACATTTACACAGCTTAATTTCTTTTGAGTAGGTAGAGGTTCTCAGGTAATTGCTCTTTCAAAACAAAAATACTTTTCGCACCTACACTTTCAAACAAAAGTTTTCAAACAAACACTTCATACACTCTTGAGGACAGATACAAGAGTTAAATCGAAGTTTTCAAACAAACTTTTTCAAAACCCACAAACACAAGAAAAGCAAAACCTTTTTGAAAACATAGTGAGCAAGTACCTAAGAGCCCGTGGATAACCACGGATAGAAAGGGTGCTAACACCTTCCCTTTCTATAATCTACCTCCCGAACCGAGAAACATCTCGAAAAGGAATTTTGTTGTGCTTTTGTCCTTTCCTTGTTGGAGAAAATAAAATACGGTGGCGACTCTTGCTTACCGCGACATTTCGCGAACCAGCATTTCAAAACAGACAGTTCTATTTCCACCGATCACAGAACTGGCGACTCTGTTGGGGAGCTAATAAGTGAGGTGTACCTTAGGATTAGATCACCATGTTTTCAATTGTATGCTTTGTATGATTTAATATTGTGGGCTTGTATCGGAGTTTTATAGATCCTAACCCGGATCTGGGGAATACCCTTTAGGTAAGTAGCAATAAATTGTGAGGGACCTGTCTGGCGTAGACCGACACGGGTGAAGCAGTAGCTACGTTGGTGTGACACCTTGGTCTGTACCGATATCCCTTGTGTTGGAACGAGGAGAATATGGGTCTTCTGAGGAGTCATTAAGCATCAACTAACCTTAGAACCTTAAATTGACCAACTTGGCCATAGAACAGTAGCAGCATGCTACGCTCATTGAGGCTAAACTCTCGCGATGGTTCCGGCCGCAAGAAAAGGTTGCCAAACTGGAATTATGACCGATCGAGGGTAGTCAGTGATATTGAGATCCTCTAGAACCCGGTTACTATTTTTAGGACAGGTCTTAACCAACTGAAACTGAAAGAGGGTAGTACCTAAACTTCATGCTGGCCTGAAATCTAAGTGCTCTTTCATGTGACTTGTGTGCCTTTACCATGTTTGCCTTTTGTGAATACTTGTGGTGTGCCTTTATCATGACATCATAACATCATACCATTGCATACATCCTGCATAAGGACTAACCCATTTCAAAGACAAGAGGGTTTCATCTTTGCTCTGTTTTGTAGGACATCATGATGCCCATGCATAGGAATACTATCTGGCTCAACTTTGTTCAACCACCTGCTCTACTTACATAATTGGTTGACAGGATTCCAAACACTACTTCCTTCATCAAGAGGCATGGTTCTCTTCTCGGTTTAGTCACTTCAAAGTGGGACCAACAATTGATGAGCGTCTTGGCCCAATTTTATGATCCGCTATACCATTGCTTCACCTTCCAAGACTTCCAGCTGGTCCCTACCCTGGAAGAATTCTCTGATTTACTTGGTATCCCTGTTTTGGAACAGACTCCATTCACTGGTTGGGAAAAGACTCTTAGGCCTGAAGATATTGCTGCAGCCCTTCCCTTGACCAAAGAAGAGGTAATGGCTAACTGGGAGACTAGAAGTGGAGTTAAGGGCTTTTTCGCTAAGTTTCTGGTTGGCAAAGCTAATAGTTTCTGGAATGACTTAGACTTCAGGGCGTACGAAGACATTCTGGCTCTCCTAATCTATGATCTAGTATTGTTTCCAAATCCTGATACCTTTGTTAATGTCAACGCCATAAGGATCTTCATATCTCGGAACCCTGTACCCACTCTCTTGGGTGATATCCTGCAACAGCTCTATGCTTGTACTGCCCGAAGACGGGGAACTTTGTGGTGTTGTGCTCCTTTATTGGTGAGGTGGTTTATTTCGCACCTCCCTAAGTTCGTACTGAAGAATAAAGAAGGAAGGGTCTGGGCTCATAGGATAATGTCTATTACTGATAATGACATCATTTGGACCCTCAGAGGTTTAGATGAGGTGGCTGTTATTGATCGGTGCAGAGAGTATCCTAATGTTCCTTTGATCGGAACCCAGGGAGGAATCTCTTATAACCCCTGTTTAGCTCTCCATCAGTTTGGAAGAGCCAGAAGAGAGGGGCCTAATGAGATGTTGATACCCCACCTCAACTTTGAGTTTCAGGTAGATAGTGACGAGCTGCGTCGTAGATTCATCCGGGCTTGGGATAGAGTTCACAAAGCTGACCCACATGAGCTGGGACCAAAGACTTCTCTACCAATGGAAGCCTACTTCAGATGGGTCCGCATCCGTGCTCAGAAGTTAGGTATGCCATACGAAGCTTTCAGGCCTATTACTCTTGAAATTGCTGATAAAGACGGGGTTCCTCCAATTGTTCTCCATCCTCAGATACCCACTGATATTGGTACACTAAAGAGGTCTTGGGCGCAACTGCAGGAAGAACGGGATTCTTATCGGGAAAGGTTCAATGAACAGGAACAGAAGATCCAGAAGCTGACTAAGCAACTGGAGAACGAGCGGATCCTGAATGACTATATCCGTACTGAGAAGAAGAGGCCATGGGAGCATTGATGGACCTTGGATGTTTCCTTTACAGCTTTTATTTACTTTTCAGTATTTCATTCTTGTAACGCCTAAGGGGCAATTTGTGGAACAATTTAAATTCTAAAGTTAAATCAAATAAAGTGTGTTTCCTTTTTTTGTCTACAAAGTTGAATCCCGATTGTCTTTGAAAACATAAATCATACACATTTCATTTCACCATATGCATAACAGGTACCCCTTTTTACAGGTCACTTATCTTCTTCGCTGTTTATTTCAGCAATCATCATGACTACTAAACCTTCCACTGAACAAGCTATCAAGGCCTCCAGGCCCAGAATGCCCAGTTCCAAGAGTTGGTTATGAGCCTAGCCAAGGGTCAACAGGAGTTGAAGACCCTGATTCTGAAGAAGAAGAAGAAGAAGAGGACCGTCTTGTTCAACACTGGACGCAGATTTGGGAATGGACTACAAAATGAGGTTGATCTGACTACTTCCTCTGTAGGGAAAGACAGTCCACAAGAGAGAAGGGTTCCTAGTCCCGTGGTCTCTGACAACGAGACGGATTATGATGATGAACAGTACCCTCCCGCTGAGGACAGGTACAAACAGTTGGAGGACCGCTTAAGTGCTATGGAGATACAAAATGTGCCTGGATTGGACTTCGGAGACCTAGGCTTATCCTCTGGGGTGGTGATTCCCCATAAGTTCGAGGCACCTGCTTTTGCCAAATATGACGGAGCTTCCTGTCCTAAGCTGCACCTCCGGTCGTATGTAAGGAAGATTCAACCTTACACTACTGACAAGAATTTGTGGATCCATTTCTTTCAGGATAGTCTTTCAGGGACTCAACTCGAATGGTTCTATCAGCTGGATGGAGCCAGTATTCGTAATTGGGAGGATTTGGAAACTGCGTTCTATAAGCAGTATCAGTATAATTCCGACCTCGCTCCTACGTGTACCCAACTCCAGGGTATGTCACTAGGGACGGGTGAAGGATTTAAAGAATATGCCCAAAAGTGGAGAGACCTGGCTGGAAGGGTGCAGCCACCTTTGACTGACTGTGAGCTGGTTGATATGTTCTTGGGGACCCTGTCTGGTCCTTTCTTCAACCATTTGATTGGAAATTCTTCTGCCGGGTTTACAGACCTTATCTTGACTGGTGAGAGGATCGAAGCTGGTATCAAGTCTGGGAAGATACAGAAAGGTGCCTCCTCGAGCACTGAAAAGAAGCTGTTCAAGAAGGAATCCAGTGCTGTCTACGGTTCAAGGAGATAGAATAGACCAAAACGCCGCCAAGCTGTCAACGCGGTGGTTATTTCAAAACCTGCTGCTGCTCCTCAGCATCATAACCAACAAAGGAGTGAGAGACCCCGAAGGCAGTTCACTCGCCTCAGCATGACCTTGTCCCAGATATTGCCACATTTATTAACAACCAATCTGGTGACCATAAAAGAAGCTCTGAAGATTGTAAACACAACGTCCCCAAAGTACAACCCTAACGCCCGTTGCGCTTATCACTCTGATAGCCCGGGGCATACTACGGATGATTGTTGGGCTCTGAAGAATAAGGTTCAGGACCTAATTGAGGTTAAAGAGATAGAGTTCGAGGCGCCCGAAAGGCCCAATGTTGTGACTGCTCCCATGCCCAAGCATGGAGTGAATGCTGTAGAGGAAGACCTGTTTGTAGCCTCTGTGGATGATATTGTTACTCCGCTATTGACTGTTAAGAGGAACCTGTTGCTAGCCGGTTTATTTCCGGGATGTAGTGAAGGTTGCCATCTGTGTTCTGTTTCACCTACTGGTTGCCCATCTTTGAAGTCAGGTATCCAAAACCCGATGGATAATAAATAAATCCTATTTAAAAAGATTGTTGTCCCTACTACCCCTACTGAAGAAGTTTCCATTGTCACCATTTTCAACAATTCTCCCAAGGCTCCCCCGAGGAAGCCTGTCAAAATTATGCCTGCTCAGAAGATTGCACCTATAATCATCACTGTCCCGGGGCCCATCCGCTATACATCCGACAAAGCTGTCCCTTGGCACTATAGGGCAGATGTTTATGTGCTTGGAGTTAAACAAGAGTTTGATACTAGTATCGGCATCAACAACATCACCGGGCCTGCTAAAGTCACCCGCAGTGGTAGACTTTTCTCACCAGATATTGCGCCACCAACGATCCAGAGACCTATTATCATCACACCTGCAAGTGTGCCTGCTTCCCTTCCTGATCAAGTTCCTATTTCTACCCCTGCTGCCGAGTCATCTGACGCTCGGGGCAAAGGGATAGCCACAGATATGCCTGCCCAGACGGAGGCACCAAAGACCGTCAATGTTGAAGCTTCCAATCAGGAGATGGAAGAGATTCTTAAGATTATCAAGAAGAGTGATTTTAACGTAGTTGAGCAACTGGGGCACACCCCATCTAAAATTTCTATGCTATCACTGTTGTTGTGTTTAGAGGCCCATGCCAAGGCCCTGATTACCTTCCTGAAGACGGCCCACGTGCCACAAGAGACATCAGCTGATCAATTTACCAATTGTGTGGCCAACTTAACTGCTGATAATGGTTTGGGTTTCTCCGACGCTGATCTGACTGCTAAAGGGAAGAATCACAACGATGCCCTGCATGTCTCCATTGAATGCAGGGGCACTACTCTTGCCCATGTGCTGGTTGACACTGGTTCCTCGTTGAACGTATTACCCAAGAAGGCTCTAGACAGGTTGGATTATGAAGGTTTGGAACTCAAGCCAAGTAACATTGTTGTCCGGGCCTTTGACAGGTCTAAAAGGATGGTGCATGGTGAAGTCGATATTCCGATTAGAGTTGGTTCGCAGGTCTTTGATTCCACATTCTACATAATAGACATTCGACCGTCCTATTCTTGTTTGTTGGGTCGTCCATGGATCCATAAGGCTGGAGCTGTGACCTCCACACTACATCAGAAGCTGAAATACCCGGTCAGAGGGAAGATTATGATAGTGTAGGGGGAGGAAGAGTATATGGTCAGTCATCTCAACTCGTTCCGGTACATAGAGATGGATGGGGAGTTCATTGATACCCCATTCCAACACTTTGAAGAGGTTCCTCCGACACTGGCATCAGCAGAGATTGTGATTGAAGATTCTCCTTTGAAGATGGCTTCCTTAAAGGATGACCGGGCTGTTATTGAGAAGGGGGAGTGCGCAAACTGGGGCCGACTTCCTGATTTCACTCAGAAGACTGATAAGTTTGGTTTGGGTTTCACTGCAGAAGCTTAAAGGGCTGTTCTTCGTGCAAGGATTGGAAGACCTCCCGTGTTCATTAACAACTCGGGAGTAAATGCCATTGAAGATGACGTAGAGGAATCTGAGTTCGACAGCTGGATCTACCCTACGACCAACGGTGGACCAAATAACTGGACGGCGAAGGACTTCGTCCCTATTACTTTTGTGACTCAGTAATGAACTCCTTTGTTTTGAATTTGTAACAGACAATAATGTGAAACTTTTATGGCCCGGTGTCTTACCCGGGGCACCGTGGCTTCATTTGTGAGGGCTTTTGTGTGTCATTTTCATATATCATTAATAAAAGCATTGGACGTTTTTTGCATTTCAAATCTTGCGCTCCTTGTCTTTCTTTATTATATATTGCAAAACAACTATTTACACACACTCACATATACAGGTCCCAATCCACTCTGGATCTCACTGGTAACGACTCTGCTACTGCCAGTTATGACTTCGAAAATCCGATCAACTTAGCCGAAGACGAAGGTGAAGATGATTGCGAAGTGCCTGGTGAGCTTGCAAGACTGTTACTCCAGGAAGAGAGGGCCATTCAGCCACATGAAGAGCCAGTGGAAACAGTGAATCTGGGTACTGAGACAGACAAAAAGGAAGTCAAGATTGGTGCGAATATGGAGCTTAGTGTGAAACAACGGTTGATTCAGATGTTGCATGACTACGTGGAAATCTTTGCCTGGTCCTACGAAGATATGCCTGGGTTGGATACCTACATTGTGGTTCATCACCTGCCTATCAAGGAAGAATGCCCTCCGGTAAAACAGAAGGTCTGCCGTATGCGTCCAGAGATGTCCGAGAAAATCAAGGCTGAGGTTATGAAACAATTTGATGCCGGTTTTCTAGCAGTAACTTCTTACCCTCAGTGGGTCGCCAATATGGTTCCAGTGCCGAAGAAAGATGGTAAGGTCAGAATGTGTGTTGATTACATGGATTTGAACAGGGCGAGCCCTAAGGATGACTTCCCTTTACCTCACATCGACGTTCTGGTTGACAACACGGCTCAGCATAGGGTATTCTCCTTCATGGAAGGTTTCTCCGGTTATAACCAAATCAAGATGGCTCCTGAAGACATGGAGAAGACCACTTTTGTTACTCAGTGGGGCACCTTTTGTTACAAGGTCATGCCTTTTGGGTTGAAAAATGCTGGGGAAACATATCAGCGTGCCATGGTTGCTCTGTTTCATGATATGATTGCAAGGTCCCAAACTGAGGAGGAACACCTTGACCATCTACAGAAACTGTTTGACCGGTTGAAGTTGTACAAACTGAGACTAAACCCAAACAAGTGCACCTTTGGGGTGAGATCTGGAAAACTACTAGGTTTCATCGTGAGCGACAAAGGTATTCAAGTGGACCCTACCAAAGTGAAAGCCATACAAGAGATGCCAGTTCCCAAGACAGAAAAAGAAGTCAGAGGCTTTCTAGGACGGCTGAACTACATCGTCCGATTCATCTCGCACCTAACTGCTACTTGTGAACCAATCTTCAAGCTACTGAAGAAAGATCAAGTAGTACGTTGGAACGATGAATGTCAGGCCGCTTTCGAAAGAATCAAAGAGTATCTCCAAGAGCCACCTATTCTTATGCCACCAGTTGAAGGGAGACCTCTAATCTTATACTTGACAGTACTAGACAACTCAATGGGATGTGTGCTGGGTCAGCATGACGAGTCTAGCCGAAAAGAGCACGCTATTTATTACCTTAGCAAAAAGTTTACCGACTGTGAGACCCGATACTCACTGCTCGAGAAAACTTGCTGCACTTTGGTATGGGCTGCTCGCCGGCTAAGACAATATATGTTGACTCACACTACTCTGTTGATCTCAAAAATGGATCCAATCAAGTACATCTTCGAAAAGCCTGCCTTGTCCGGAAGAATAGAAAGATGGCAGATGATCTTGACAATATGATATCCAGTACACGACTCAAAAAGCAATCAAGGGAAGTGTGTTGGCAGACCATTTGGCACATCAGGCAGTGGATGACTACCAATCTATGAACTTTGAATTTCCAGACGAGAATATCACGATAGTGACTGATTGTGAAATACCTGGACCGGATGAAGGACCTGAGGAAGGATCCCGATGGTCTATGCACTTTGATGGAGCCTCAAACGCTTTGGGTAACGGTATTGGTGTTGTGATCATATCTCCTAAGGGCTCTCATACTCCACTCACCGCCCGACTATGTTTCAACTGCACCAACAACATGGCGGAGTATGAAGCATGCATCATGGGTCTTCAAGCTGCAATTGACCTAAGGATCAAGTTTCTGAGTGTCTTCGGAGATTCCGCTCTTGTGATCAGTCAGATCAAAGGCGAGTGGGATACGAAACACCCAAATCTTATTCCTTACAAGGAGTATGTAATGAAATTGATTCCCCACTTCAAGGAGATAACCTTTGAACATTTCCCAAGAGAGGAGAATCCGTTGGCGGACGCACTAGCTACGATGTCTTCTATGTTCAAAGTCAAATGGGACAACGAGGCTCCCCGGATCATTATTTGGAAATTGGATGAACCTGCACATTACTGTGATCTTGAGACCGAAGAGGTAACAGAAAAACCTTGGTATCATGAAGTAAAGAGGTACCTTGAAGCTTAAGAATACCCCGAGGGTGCATCTGTTAATGACAAGAAGTTTCTGAGAAGGTTCGCGGCAAAGTTCTTCCTCAGCAATGACATTCTTTACAAACGGAACCATGATTCAACCTTACTGTGTTGTGTGGATAAGACTGAAGCAGAGAGGATCATGGCGGAAGTGCATGAAGGTACCTTCGGAACGCATTCCAGTGGACATACCATGGCAAAGAAAATCCTTCGGGAAGGATATTACTGGTCCACAATGGAAGCCGACTGTTATCAACATTCTCGGATATGTCACAAATGCCAGGTCTATGCTGATAAAGTGCACATTCCTCCCGTTCCATTGAACGTCTTGACAGCACCTTGGCCTTTTGCAATATGGAGCATTGATATGATCGGCGAGATCATACCTACGGCATCCAACGGGCATCGCTTCATCCTGGTAGCAATCGATTACTTTACGAAGTGGGTTGAAGCAGCTTCCTTTGCCACCGTAACCAAGAACGTCGTGGCACGGTTCATTCGGCACAACCTGATCTGTCGATACGGTGTACCAGAGAGGATCATTACGGATAATGGTACCAATCTTAACAACAAGATGATCATTGAGCTCTGCGAGAAATTCAAGATACAATATCACAACTCTTCTCCCTACCGGCCGAAGATGAATGGGGTTGTCGAAGCGGCAAACAAGAACATTAAGAAGATTGTGCAGAAGATGACAGTGACCTACAAAGATTGGCACGAGATGCTACCATTTGCTCTTCATGGGTACCGTACCTCAGCACGAACGTCAACAGGGGAAACACCCTACTCCTTGGTATACTGCATGGAGGCGGTCCTGCCCATTGAAGTTCAGATACCCTCTCTCCGGATCATGAAGGATGCAGGTTTAAGCGAAGATGACTAGATCCAGACCCGACTTGATCAATTAAACCTAATCGACGAAAAGAGACTCACTGCTATTTGTCATGGTTAGACGTACCAAAAACGGATGATCAAGGCATTTAACAAGAAGGTCAGACAACAAGAGTATCAAGTCGGGGACCTGGTAATCAAGCGCATCATTCTACCTCAAGGTGATCCCAGGGGCAAATGGACCCCTACGTACGAAGGGCCATTTGTGGTTAAGAACATCTTCTCAGGAGGAGCGATGATTCTAACCTCCATGGATGGTGACGACCTTCCTTGTGACAACCCAAATAATCCGATTATTAAATAATTAGAATTTTTAATTAATAATTTAATTGGAAATTTAATTATTGGTATTTTTGGATTATTGGAATTAATTTAATTAATTAAAGGAAAGAAGTATTGGTGGTGTGAAGAGTGATTAGAGGGTGTGAGGGGTAAAATACTATACTCTTACTAATTACTAATTTAATTATTTTATTGGAATAATAAAAGGAGTATTAAAAGGAAAAAGAAGAGAAAGAGAGTTATTTTGGAATATTCATCATACGTGCATTTGAGAAGAGGAAAAAGAAGGAGAAAACCGGAAGCGTCAGAATTCGAAGAACCCACAAGGTAAGGGGTGATTTCGATTAGTTAATTTGTATTATCGGTTTAGATATTCAATAGTATGGATCATAGTATGTTAGGGAATCCCGGTTTGGAATTCTAGGGTTCCGTAGAATTGTCCCTATTGCGTCGAATTGTAGGTTGAAAACCATTAGGGTGTCAGATGATAAAAAGGAATGATGAAATAATGTTGTTTGATGTTATAATGGTGCAAAATGGATGTGTTTTGGTGTTTCTCATGTTGCAATTCGTATGGGTATGTTTGGAATTGGTTTAGAATGAATAAATGTTGTCAAAAGTGCAGAATTTGACTCTGCAGGTCGTGGGAACCGGTTCCCAGTGGGGAGGAACCGGGTTCCACTGTGTGAATTTATAAAAACTGGCAAAAATGCACGTAGGAACCGGTTCTTGTATAGGTAGGAACCGGGTTCCCATACATTTTTCCAGAAGCGTGATTTTTGAACTTCGCAGGAACCGGTTCCTGCATATGTAGGAACCGGGTTCTGCTGTAACTTTTTGAAAAATATTAAACTTTGAAAATTCATAACTTTCAAACCGTAAGTCCGTTTTGAGTGCCGTTTTGGACGTTATTTCTTAAATTTAATGATCTATTTTATAAAATGAAAATATTTCCTAAAACCTGAAATTATTTTGAAAATGAGTCAAATCCCATAATAAGTGATTATTGGCTAACGCACATGGGTGTGTATGTAGCAGTGAACCTGTGATGGATGGATGTATTAGTATTGTATGAATGAAAGGCATGTTTATGTTGCTAATGATGGTGTGCATGATCATTGAGATATCATGTTTTTGGTTTTGGTTCAGTTATGATAAATTGATGTATTTCATAGACTGATTTGATGTTGCATGCTAGTGATGTGCGTGCATATGCATTGTTTTGGTGAAGTTAATTCCCATTGTGTGGAATTTGACTTGTATTGCCGTTAACCGATACCCGGGTGATGATGGGTGGTTAGGCTGGATTCGTGTCCGGGTGTTTATAGATGAATCGATGGTTGCTGTATCCGGTTGATGATGGATCAGTGTTGGGTGACTTGGTCACGTGTTGGTACCACATGCATTGTGTCTGCATTTGTGTTTGCATGGAATTGTAACATGTTAGGATGTCTTCTAGTGTTACAATTCTTTGGTTGATTATTGATTTGTGCATAATGACTTGTATGATTGGAACTGCGTGTTGAATCTGAATTTATGCTAAAATGGGTGAAATAATATGCTTGTGATATAATGTTGATTGAGAAGCTTATAATGCATGTTAATTATGAGAAATCTCACCCTTACTTTAACAATTTCAGATTAAAGTTAGCAGCTCAGGAGTTGGTGAGGATGGCTCTAGAGCTATGTTACTTTAAGTCCGCGTGTCAGTGTCGTGCTCTGATAGGTTGTAACACTGGGGAACGTTTAGTTGAGGAATTAATTATTATTCAATTGTTTCTTTGAATTTCATTGGGAATAATTATGTTTTGGTTTATTCCGTTTTGGTTATGGTATTTTTCCGCTGTGTAAGACATGGTCTTAATTTGATTGAATTATTTGAATAATGACCCTCAGTGTAGCATGACTACTGTTTTATTGGAAGTTTTATTTATTTCATAATTGTGACATCCCTTGTTCCGTGTTAACTCTGATGGAATATGTCTTTAATCATTGATATAATTAATATTATTCGGGGTATTTTAGAAGGGGTGTTACATTCCTCACCCTGTCAATGCAGACATAGTAAAAAGATACTACGCATGATCAAAGACCCTCTAGGTCGACTGGCCTAGGCAAAAATAAGGGCTTCCCGACGAACCCAAAAGGGTTCGGGCAAAAATAAGGGATGAAAATAAAAAACAAAATAAAAATCTGTACACCCGGCAAGTCGAAAACCTGAAAAGGCGGCTTGGGCAAAAATGGGTATCCCGGTGGACTGAAAACCCGAAAGGGCGGTCCAGGAAAAAGTTAGGGATAAGCGTAATACTATGTCTCATTGGATCACCCTGCATCCAGACTTTGGTATCAACTATCAGGCTCAGACGACACCAATCAATCAGATTCATCTTCAACTAAGCAGCAAAGTGATGAGACGCTCGAAGACATAAAGGCGATAACAGAGTTGGAACCCAGTGGGATTTTTCACATAATTGTTTTGTTTTCTTTTCACAAATTGTATAAACTCTATTTTGTTCGGCAGCATTCTCTTACTAGGACGTCAGCCTCTTGTATATAAAACGCCTATTTACAGGCAATCTTCAAAATCAATACAAGCTCACTTTTCCAGACAAATTGCAAATTGTTTTTCCTTTATCTGTTTTGTTTTGCAAAGAACGTCCAATGTTCATTTTTGATATATGCATTTGACCTTAATTTCTGATTACAAATATTTGCATGCGAAACAAAGGACTAATTACGGGTGACATCGGATGTAGGGGCAATAAGAATTGTCTAAGCGATCTAGTCGCTCTGTCCACCGAGGTACCAAGGTAAGTTCAACTGAAGAATATGACCAAGATACCTTCACTCCCCGCAGAGTAAGACAAGATTCAGCAATACTCTCCCCAAGCAGAGTTGGCCTCCCATCATCCCCAAAAAGGCACAGTATCCCCAGCAAGTCAGCAATACTCTCCCCAAGAAGAGTTAGTTTACTGTCAGCCCCAAAAAGTCGGGTATCCCCAGTAGATCTTAATATTCCCCAGTGCAGTATAAAGATATTCCTCAGCAAGCATCCCCGACAGTCTTAATATTCCTCGACAGAAATATAAGATTGTTCCCCGGTGGAATACAAGATACCCCCCAGTGGATCCATTTCCCCAGCGCAGTCTAAAAAGGCTTCCCCAATAGAGTTGAATCATCTTACCCAGTAGATTCTGGAAGCTTGTCCCCTGCAGAATACAAATAAGTCTCCCCAGCCAAATTCAGAGGTTATCCTTACAAGAGTCTAATTGGGTTATCCTCAGCAACTTGCAACGGAAAGATCATCCTCAGCGAAGTTCTTTCTATCCCCAGCGGAGTTCATCATCAAAATCCCCAACAGAGCTTATCAACGGAATCCCCAGCGAAGTTATCGTTGAAATCTCAGCGAAGCATCTCTACCCCACAGAGTAATTCCCCGCAGAGTAATCTCTTCACCAGGTTTATTCCCCCATGGAGTCATCTTCTCCTACCGGTCTAATTCTTGCAATCATCTTCGTTCATCATCCCCAGCGGAAACGAAGAACTCTACTCTTCAACATCAACCCAGGATTCAACAAACTCCCCAGCACTTGTCAAGGATTTATTTTCCCAGACGAAAATACATTCATAAAACATTTCACATTTCATGCATGACAAAGTGCATACGACACGATCTCATTTTGAGAACATCATTCATTTCATACATCATGACATTGCATACATTTAATGTTTTGCCTTTTCAGGAAAAGGACAATCAAAAGATGATTACCATCAACCTTAAGTTCCAGATCAACACCTGTAACTAGCCAGGAAATATTTGTGGACGACTGATTATAGGTTAACACCTGAAACCAAACAGGAAAGCCACCTATATGAAGAGATTCAAGATTAACACCTGAAACCAGACAGGAAAAGTATCTTTCTTTCTCAAGTCAGAGATTAATACCTGAAACCAGACAGGAAAACTATCTCATCGGCCAACCTTTTTCAAGTTCTAGATCAATACCTGTAACAAGCCAGGAAAAATCTGTGGACGGCGAATTGTAGATTAATACCTGAAACCAGACAGGACAACTATCTACTTGACCATCATGAAGCAACCCTACACCGGTTCCTTCTCTTCCAAGATGCAGTTTTACAAGGACTCATCATCAGGCAACCCTACACAGGTTCCTTCTGTCAGCCTACCAAGTTACAATTCAACAAACAATCTCCAGATGGCATCTATAAGCCCATCCCTGACAAAATTCTGTCACATCTCCAGATGGCATCTATAAGCCCATCCTCCTATCCATCATATCTCCAAATGGCATCTGTAAGCCCATTCCCAACATCACATTGCTGATACTACACTATGCGAGTGCAAATTTCTGGGCACTTTAGTGTTCAATCATCTTCCACCTTCGGATCACGAAAGGCACGCAAGCCAATCTACCTCCTCAGGTTTAAGAAGATTGAACAGGGGCAACTGTTGTACCCCAAAATTTTCCCTCCCATATTCTTCAAGATTTGTCAAGAATGATCTACAAATTGGTCAAGATTGCTCAAAGGGTTGTACAGTTAAACCACCTCCTAAGCCAGCTGAAATTAGGGTTTTGGTTTTTTCAAGGAATTTGGGGTTTTTCAATGGCTCAATCAAGGCTCATAGGCCCATATACATTCTCAAGCACCTACATGCCAAGTTCCAAGACTCACAGTGCCAATTTGCACAGTCAAATGCTCCATTTGATCTACAGTCAACTGCAAGGGCAAAATGGTCATTTTGCAGTCAAAAGTCAGAATTTTTGGTCAACATCTTATTTTGAGTTCACAATCATCATTTGATCAAGTCTTGATCATGATTCCTCAAGAATGGCTCAAAAATCATCAAGATGCAAAAAGTTACTATTTTTGGACAGTAGAAAAGTCAACTGTATCTTGACCAGGGCATAACTTTTTCATGGTTTGTCAGAAAAATTCCATCCAATGATCATTTTGAAGAGGATGCAATTTACTACAATCTATCTTTACACTCCAAGTTCAAGAAATTCCCTCATAAAAGTTATCAATTTCTACATTATAGGTCAAATTCAAAAGTCAACAAAAATGCACTTCAAGTCAAAGGCCATAACTTGAGATTGGTAAATCCAAATGACATGGGACCAAAGGCATTGGTTAGATGACTTCAAGAGCTTTCCAAAATGTCCAAGAACATGGTCATATGATCAAAATTGAGTAAGTTGTGCATTGGAGAAGTTGGGAAATTTTTGTGAATTTGCAAAAGTCAACTTGGCTCAAAACACCTTATTTTTGCTAATGGGCCTCAAATCTCTTCTCGAAACTTCATCCATGACCTATGCACGACCCATCAAGCTTAATGGAATTTATTTTCTTATTTTTATTGATTAATTGGATTTCTAATTAATATTAATTCATTTAATTAATTTAAATTGTAGGAAAATGCAAGATTTGATTTTTCAATCAATTTGTGAAGCAAATATGGTCAAGATATGATGGCAAATTCGTGCACAAAGTCAAAGATACAAAACATCCAAATTTGGCAATATTTTCCAATCATGAAAAATCAAAAATATTTGATTTTCAATCAAAGATCTAATCATCATTGCAATGGATTCTTGCTCAAGTTTTTGACCTAATTCGTTTCCTCTATATATATGCAAGCAAATCCTAACCTCAAGGACGTGAGAAAGCTGCAGAAAAAAGCCATAGCATATTGAAAAAATTCAAGAAAATTGCAAACTGATTTTTGCATTCTAGGGCGATTTAAGGACTTTTGTTGATTCTAATACACTGCAGGAGGTTCCAGGAACGTGTGGCAATCAAATTCAGGCCTTAAAGCTCAAAGAATCACCATATACAGAATCACAGTTAGCAGCTTTTATCCATAATCGTATATCTTGATTCATGCATATTTAACATGTTTTTGTGGTTGATTTATGTTGCTAGGGACCATACGAAGCTAATGGTATCACTTAATTGAACTATAACTCCTTGAATCACAAGATGCCATGAACGATTTCTAGGGTTCTTAAGCTTTGAAATTGAGGCTTTGCAATCCATGGAAAATTAAGACTTGTGAGACCCATGGTTGGAATCGTTAGAACAAGACGAACAAAAGCAACCCATCGCGAAATATTTATATGCATTGAGCTGATAATCGCTATTTTTCCCTGTAGTAGTTTGTGGGGGTTAAAAACCCCCACTATCTGATATTGTTTTTGCAGGTACAACGAAGAAGATGATGAGGTGTTCACATATGGTTGGACCATTTGAATCAGCGCGCGTTTTGTTTTGATTTCAGCATATTTGTTTATTTTCTTATATAATTATTGCACTTTATTTTAATATCAATTGGAACGACCTGGCTGAGTGGCAAGCGCGCTAGTATGTGATCTTTGGGACCTGGGTTCGAATCCCAGGTCCCCCAAAATTATTGTTGTTATTTTCTTGCAGCTTATCCAGCGTATCTCATGCCTTGAGGTCCACCATGCACTTCATCTCTCCAAGCGCCAGATGTCTCCAGACATGAATCCAATGGTCCTGAGTGGAAGACCATCATACTCCCAGTCAACACGCGCCATGGATGATCATCAAAGTCAAACAGGCTTAAGCATAATGGGCTTCAGATTTCCAATAAACCTCCTAATTGGGCCAACACCCCCTGGGTTATTCTTCTTTTTTTTTTCTTCTTATATTTTTTCTTATTTAATTATTTTACTATTAATTATTATTATTATTATTACTTAATTAACTCAATTAATTTTTTCATAATAAAATCAGAAAACTAAAAATAATATTTTTTTTATTGTTATTATTTATTTAAATTAATTTCACCCTTAATTAGTTATTTTTGTAAATAAATGCTAACACAATTAATTTAGTTCTTTAATTAGGTTAACTTTAATTATTTTCATAATAATTTAAAATAAATGTAGAACTTAGGTTTCTTGACAATTTTAATCCTTTTGTTTTTATTTCCTTGAGACATTAAAAAACCAAAAAAATATTTTTTTTTAATTAATTAATTAGTTTAGGTTTAATTTAATTCATAAATGATAAAAAAACTTATTTCTTTCTCAAAAAGGGTCAAAACCCTAAAGACTTTCCGATTCAATTTTTCCCCTCGCGCGTATGTTTACTTGATTCATATTTTTGATCATATTATGTAATTGCTCTGAGGATGTAATAGATTTAATTAGGACTTTTTATCGCTTTCTTTAATTTTCCGCAATTTACTTTTCAAGGGTTTGTTTTTGGCGATGTAAATACCCGACGCCTTGTAATAGTTTAGATTTATTTTCCGCAATTATTAACTCTAGATGTATGTTAACTAGGCTATGCATGACAAGACTTATCTCTGAAATTAAAATCAACCCGTAGCTCACCATAACATGTGCAAAGATAACTTAACTGAATCCTGACACACTCGCACATGCCACTCCTAGGGTACGCCTCACTTGATTGCCTCGACGTGGTCATTGAGTATAGGGTGTTTTAGAGGTCGCCCTCTTGTATAAAGATCCAAGTTGCCTCTAAACGGTTGCCTCAGATTAAAAGGATCTAGGACATTAGGATTACAGCTAAGGCGTCCTACTATTTCTTTGGTGACCACATGTCCCTATAATCGAATTGACCCAAATAACTCCAATGACGGTGCTACCTACTCCTCAATAGTGGGATAACACTGTCTAAAGGACATTTACACAGCTTAATTTCTTTTGAGTAGGTAGAGATTCTCAGGTACTTGCTCTTTCAAAACAAAAATACTTTTCGCACCTACACTTTCAAACAAAAGTTTTCAAACAAACACTTCATACACTTTTGAGGACAGATACAAGAGTTAAATCGAAGTTTTCAAACAAACTTTTTCAAAACCCACAAACACAAGAAAAGCAAAACCTTTTTGAAAACATAGTGAGTAAGTACCTAAGAGCCCGTGGATAACCACGGATAGAAAGGGTGCTAACACCTTCCCTTTCTATAATCTACCTCCCGAACCGAGAAACATCTCGAAAAGGAATTTTGTTGTGCTTTTGTCCTTTCCTTGTTGGAGAAAATAAAAGACGGTGGCGACTCTTGCTTACCGCGACATTTCGCGAACCAGCATTTCAAAACAGTCAGTTTTATTTCCACCGATCACACCTGTGGTGTGTTTTTATCATGACATCATGAATCATGACATCGCATGCATATTTCATTAGACTAACCATTTCAAAGACCGAGGGGATTCATCTTTGTTCTGTTTTGAAGATCATGGCTTCTATGCGTAAAAATACCATTCGAGTCAACTTCGTGCAGATCCCTGCTCAGCTTAGAGAGTTGGTTTCAAAGGTTCCTGATACTTCTTCCTTTGTTAGAAGACATGGTCATCTCCTCGGCCTGGTCACTTCCAAGTTGGATGAGCAAATGATGAGCGTCTTGTTTCAGTTCTTTGACCCGTTGCATCACTGTTTCACCTTACCGGACTATCAGTGGGTCCCTACTTTGGAGGAGTTTTCTGATTTACTTGGCATATCTATTCTAGAGAAGACACCCTTTACAGGTTTGGATATAGCTCCTAGGCCAGAGGATATTGCTTCAGCCCTACATCTAACAATGGCTGATGTAGTATCTAACTGGGAGACTCGGAGTGGGATGAAAGGTTTCTTGGCTAAGTTTTTGATTGATCAGTCTCAACAGTTTTGGGATAGTCTGGACTTCCAAGCATTTGAAGACATCCTGGCTCTCCTCATCTATGGCTTGGTTCTGTTCCCAAATTCAGATTATTTTGTCAACGTGAACACAGTCAAGATCTTCATGTCCCGTAACCCAGTGCCTACTCTCTTGGGTGATATTCTGCATGCTCTTTATACCCGTACCATTCGGAGAAGGGGAACTCTCATGTGTTGTACACTGCTGCTGGAGAGGTGGTTTATTTCTCACCTCCTCAAATTTGTATTGAAGAACGAGGAAGGTATGGGTCGGGCTTACATAGTCATGTCCCTTGCTCATACGGACATCCTTTGGAGTACTAAAGATATGGAAAAGGTAGTTTTCATTGATCGGTGTGGGGAATACCCCAATGTTCCATTGCTTGGAATTAGAGGAGGGATAACCTATAATCCTTGTTTGGCCTTACGACAGTTTGGACGAGCTCGAATGGACGGTCTTCATGAGCTGCTGCTTCCAGACATTGTCTTTGACTTCATGGGGGATGTTAAGGGACATCGCCGCAGATTTATACGAGCTTGGGACAGGGTGAACAAGTCTGATCCACATGAGCTAAGAATGAAGACTTCTCTCCCAATGCAACCGTATCTCCAGTGGGTTCGAGCCCGTGCTCAAAATCCGGGGATGCCATATGAAGTTGTTTTACCAGTAGTTGTAGAGCATACCGATGAAGAAGGGGTTCCTTATACAATCCTCCATCCTCATATGCCTACTGACCTGGGGGCATTGAAGTTTTCTTGGATCTAGTTAAAGGAAGAAAGTGATACTTACAGAGAGAAGTATCATGAGCAGGAACGGAAGATCCTGAAGCTTACAAGACAGCTAGAGACTGAGAGGACAATCAACCATTATGTTAGCACGAAAGGAAAACGACCATGAGAATTCTGATGATTTTTATTGTTTCTAGTTTAGATTTGCTTTTCAGTATTTCTTTTTGTAACGCCTTAAAGGCATTTGTTAAACATTTGTTTCAAGTTTTAATCTAATAAAGTATGTTTTGTTTTGGTTTGCAAATTTGAATCTCCCTAAAGTCTTTGAAATCATTTCACACGCATTCCATTACCATGCACCTCATTACAGGTACCCTTAGAGGTTTCTCATCTTCTTCGCTGTTTATTTCAGCGCAACATGTCTTCTGAAACATTTACTGATCAAGCCATCAAGTCTCTTCAAGCTCAGAATGCTCAGTTCCAGGAAATGTTCTTGAACTTGGCCAAGAGTCAACAAGATCTAAAGACTCTAATCTTGAAGGACAAGAAGAAGAAGAAGACGGTCCTCTTGAATATGGGTCACAGATTTGGGAACAGGTTGAGACAAGAAGCTGATTTATCTCATTCATCTGGAGAAAGAGAGAATCAAGAAGAAAGGAAGGATCCCAGCCCTGTGGTTTCTGACAATGACACTGACTTTGATGAAGACCAATATCCTCCTGCTGAGGATAGGTATAAGCAACTTGAAGACCGGTTAAAGGCAATGGAGATCCAGAAAGTCTCTGGTCTGGACTTCGGAGATTTGGGTTTGGCATCTGGGGTGGTGATCCCGCACAAGTTTAAAGCGCCTGTATTTGCTAAGTACGATGGGGTATCCTGTCCGAAGTTACACCTCCGCTCGTATGTTAGGAAGGTTCAACCATATACTGCTGATAGGAACCTTTGGGTTCATTTCTTTCAAGATAGTCTGTCAGGGACTCAACTTGAATGGTTCTATCAACTGGAAGGAGCTAACATCTATAACTGGGAGGACCTTGCTGCTGCTTTTTACAAGCAATACCAGTATAATACTGACCTTGCTCCCACACGTACTCAACTTCAGGGTATGTCTATGGGTGTGAGTGAAGGTTTTAAGGACTACGCTGAGAAGTGGAGAGATCTTGCTTGAAGAGTACAACCCCCTATAGCTGACAGGGAATTGGCGGATATGTTTCTTGGGACTTTGTCTGGTCCGTATTTCAATCATTTGATTGGTAGTTCATCGTCTGGGTTCACTGAATTGATTATGACTGGGGAGAGGGTTGAGGCCAGTATCAAGAACGGCAAGATACAGAAAGGTGTTTTGTCAAGTACAGAGAAGAGGCCTTTCAAGAAGGAATCTAGTGAAATTTACAGCTCGAGGAGCCAAAATCGACCTGAGCGCCGCCAAGCAGTGAATGCGGTGGTAATATCAAGACCAATTGTTGCCCCACAACGCAACACTCAACAAAGAGAAGAGAGACTGCAAAGGCAGTATACTCGGCTCAGTATGACTCTATCTCAAATTCTGCCGCAACTTTTGAAAACCAACTTGGTGATTCTAAAGGAGGCTCCAAAGAATCACAGTACTACGTCACCGTTGTATAATCCGAACGCCCGCTGTGATTATCACTCTGATAGCCCAGGGCATGATACCAATAACTGCTGGGCTTTAAAGAATAAAGTGCAGGATCTGATTGATGCTAAAGAGATTGAGTTTGAAGCGCCGGAAAAGCCTAATGTCATGACTGCTCCTATGCCCAAGCATGGAGTGAATGTTGTGGACGATGACTCATTTGTGACTTCTGTGAAAGACGTTTCTACTCCGTTGATGAAAGTGAAGAAGAACTTATTATTGGCCGGTTTATTTCCGGGCTGTGGCGAAGGTTGCCACCCGTGTTCCATCTTTCCTACTGGTTTCCATCTATTAAAGTCAAGTGTCCAACGCCTGATGGATAACAAAGAAATCTTGTTCGAGAAAACTTTGGTTCCGTTGATTCCTATTGAAGATGTTTCTATAATCACCATTTCCACCAATTCTTCCAAGGCTTCCTCGAGAAAGCCTGTTAGAATTACATCTGTTCCGAGAGTTTCTCCATTGATCATTACTATTCCTGGACCTATCCCTTACACGTCCGATAAGGCTGTCCCGTGGTATTATGGAGCCGATGTGTATTATCATGGGATTAAACAAGACTTGAAGGTTGAAGAGGCTGATACTGATGTCAGCAATATTGTTGGGTCTAGAAAAGTCACCCGAAGCGGAAGACTTTTCTCTCCTGAGATCTCCCCACCAACTGTTCAAAATCCTGTTGTCATTTCGTCCGCCAGTACATCCGCTACTGTCCCTGTTCATGTTCCAATCATTACCCCTGTCGCTGAGTCATCTGACGCTCGGGGCAAAGGGATCACCGGTGAGCCTTCCCGGACGGAGGAACCAAAGAAGATTATTGTTCAAACCTCTAGGCAGGAGATAGAGGAAATTTTGAAGATCATCAAGAAAAGCGACTACAACGTAGTCGAACAGCTGGGGAAAACCCCGTCGAAGATCTCTATATTGTCTTTATTGTTGTGCTCAGAAGCCCATGCTAAGGCTTTAATTGCTTTCCTGAAAACTGCGCATGTGCCGTAGGAAACATCCGCTGATCAATTCAAAGACTGTGTGGCTAGTTTAACCGCTGACAACGGGTTGGGTTTCTCCGACGCAGATTTAACTGCCAAAAGAAAGAATCACAATGACGTTCTGCATGTTTCAATCGAGTGCAGGGGCACTACTTTGGCCCACGTGCTGGTGGATACTGGGTCCTCGTTAAATGTTTTACCCAAGAAAGCGTTAGACCGGTTGGACTGTGAAGGGTTGGTGCTGAAGCCAAGTAATATTGTGGTTAGGGCCTTTGATGGGTCCAAAAGGATGGTGCATGGAGAGGTGGATGTCCCTGTTAAAGTCGGTTCCCAGACTTTCGCGTCTACATTCTATGTGATGGACATTCGACCATCTTATTCTTGTTTGTTGGGTCGCCCGTGGATTCATAAGGCTGGGGCAGTAACTTCTACGCTCCATCAGATGTTAAAATATCCAGTGAAAGGGAAAATTGTTACGGTACAAGGAGAAGAGGAGTACATGGTGAGCCACCTCAACTCTTTTCGGTATGTGGAGATGGATGGGGAGTTCATTGAAACCCCGTGTCAAAACTTTGAAGAAGTCCCCCAGACTTTGGCATCGACTGAAACTATTGCTGAAGATCCTCCAATGAAGATGGCTTCCCTCAAGGATGCTCGGGCTTTTATTGAGAAAGGTGGGTGTGCGAATTGGGGCTAACTCCCTGACTTTGTACATAAGACTGACAAGTTTGGGTTGGTTTTTACTGCAGAAGCTCAAAGGGCAGTTCGGCGTGCACAGATTGGAAGACCTCCCCTACGTATCACTAATCCGGAAGTGAATGCAATTGAAGATGATGATGAAGAGTCTGAGTTTGACAGCTGGATTTACCCGACGACTGACGGTGGATTAAGCAATTGGACGGCAAAGGACTTCGTGCCCATTTCTGTTATTACATAGTAATAAGACTTTTGTTTTGAGTTTTGTAACAGACAATCTTAAACTTTATGGCCCGATGTCTTACCCGAGGCACCGTGGCTTTGTTTGTGAGGGCTTAATATTTGTCATTTCCATATATCATCAATAAAAGCATTGGACTATTTCTTTCATTACAAATTTTGCGCTCCTTGTTTTTCCTTTTTTTCACTTTATCAAAACAACTATTTGTCTCACACACACTCACATATACAGGTCCACATCCACTCTGGATCCCACTGGTAACGACTCTACTACTGCCAATTATGACTTCGAAAGTCCGATCAACCAAGCCGATGACGAAGGTGAGGATGATTGTGAAGTGCCTGGGGAACTTGCTAGATTGTTACTTCAGGAAGAGAGGGCCATACTGCCGCATGAAGAGCCAGTGGAAACAGTAAATTTGGGTACAGAAAAGGACAAGAAAGAGGTCAAGATTGGTGCAAATCTGAAGTCTAGCGTCAAGCAACGGTTAATTCAGATGCTGCGTGACTATGTTGAGATCTTTTCCTGGTCTTATAAAGATATGCTTGGGTTGGATACCGATATTGTGGTTCACCGCTTGCCAACTAAGGAAGACTATCCTCCACTGAAGCAGAAGGTTCTTCGTATGCGCCCCAAGATGTCTGAGAAAATCAAAGCTGAGGTCATGAAACAGTTTGATGCCGGTTTTCTAGCAGTTACTTCTTACCCGCAGTGGGTCGCCAACGTGGTTCCAGTACCGAAGAAAGATGGTAAGGTTCGAATGTGTGTTGAATATAGGGATCTGAACAGGGCGAGCCCCAAGGATGATTTCCCTCTTCCTCATATCGATGTTCTGGTTGACAACACCGTACAACATAAGGTATTCTCCTTTATGGATGGTTTTTCCGGTTATAATCAGATTAAGATGGCTCCCGAAGACATGGAGAAGACAACATTCGTTACGTAGTGGGGTACCTTTTGCTACAAAGTCATGCCTTTCGGGTTGAAAAATGTCGGGGCAACGTATCAGCGCGCCATGGTTGCTTTGTTCCATGACATGATTCATCATGAGATTGAGGTATACGTTGACGACATGATTGCAAGGTTCCAAACTGAAGAAGAACAACTTGACCACCTTCAGAAGCTATTTGACTGGTTGAAGTTGTACAAGTTGAGGTTAAACCCGAACAAGTGCACCTTCGAGGTGAGGTCTGGTAAGCTGTTGGGTTTCGTCGTAAGTGATAAAGGTATTCAAGTGGATCCTGCAAAGGTGAAGTCTATACAAGAAATGCCAGCTCCCCGAACAGAAAAAGAAGTCAGAGGCTTTTTGGGACGTCTGAACTACATTTCCCGATTCATTTCACATTTGACCGCTACTTGTGAGCCAATCTTCAAACTGTTGAAGAAAGATCAAGTGTTAAGATGGAATGATGAATGTCAAGCTGCTTTCGAAAGGATAAAAAAATATCTCCAAGAGCCACCTATTCTGATGCCTCCAGTTGAAGGGAGACCTCTGATCTTATACTTGACAGTACTCGATAATTCAATGGGGTGCGTGCTGGGGCAGCATGACGAGTCTGGCCGAAAAGAGCATGATATTTATTACCTTAGCAAAAAGTTTACCAACTGTGAGACCCGATACTCACTGCTTGAGAAAACTTTCTGCGCTTTGGCATGGGCTGCTCACCGGCTGAGACAGTATATGCTGACTCACACTACTCTATTGATATCAAAGATAGATCCAATCAAGTATATCTTCGAAAAGCCTACCTTATCCGGAAGAATAGTAAGATGGCAGATGATCTTGACTGAGTATGACATCCAATACACAACCCAAAAGGCAATCAAGGGAAGTGTGTTGGCAGATCATTTGGCACATCAGGCCGTGGATGATTACCAGTCTATGAACTTTAAATTCCCAAATGAGAACATCATGTTGGTGACCGACTGTGAAATACCTGGACCGGATGAAGGACCTGAGGAAGGATCCCGATGGTATATATACTTTGATGGAGCTTCAAACGTTTTGGGTAACGGAATCGGCGCTGTGATCACATCTCCTGAAGGCTCTCATACTCTGTTCACCGCCCGACTATGTTTCAACTGCACCAACAATATGGCGGAGTATGAAGCATGCATCATGGGTCTCCGAGAAGCCATTGACCTAAGGATAAAGTTTCTGAGTGTATTCGGAGATTACGCTCTCGTAATCAGTCAGATTAAAGGCGAGTGGGGTACGAAACACCCAAATCTTATTCCTTACAAGGAGTATGTATTGATGTTGCTTCCACACTTCGAAGAGATAACCTTTGAACACTTCCCTAGAGAGGAGAATCAATTAGCGGACGCGCTAGCTACGATGTCTTCTATGTTAAAGGTCAGGTGGGACAACGAGGCTCCCCAGATTACCATTGAAAGGTTAGACGAACCCGCACATTGCTGTGACATTGAGACTGAAGAGGTAACAGATAAACCCTGGTTTCACGAGGTAAAGAGGTATCTTGAGGCTCAGGAATACCCCGAGGGTGCATCTGTTAATGATAAGAAGTTTCTGAGGAGGTTCGCGGTGAAGTTCTTCATCAGTAATGGTATCCTTTACAAGTGTAATCATGATTCTTCCTTACTGCGATGTGTGGATAAGAACGAGGCAGAAAAAATTATGGTAGAGTTACACGAAGGTAATTTCGGAACTCATTCCAGTGGACACACCATGGCAAAGAAGATCCTACAGGCAAGATATTATTGGTCCACCATGGAAGCCGACTGTTATCAGCATTCTCGGACCTGTCACAAATGCCAAGTCTATGCTGATAAGGTGCACATACCTCCAGTACCTCTGAACATCTTGAAAGCTCTGTGGCCCTTTGC
Source organism: Vicia faba (assembly GCA_948472305.1). Lineage (NCBI taxonomy): Eukaryota > Viridiplantae > Streptophyta > Magnoliopsida > Fabales > Fabaceae > Vicia > Vicia faba. The sequence continues at coordinate 615,238,327 of OX451740.1, read as the reverse complement.
AATGTGAGGCATCGATATGATTGGCGAGATTAGACTTACTGCATCCAACGGGAATCGTTTCATCCTGGTAACAATTGATTACTTTACAAAGTGGGTTGAGGCAGCTTCCTTTGCTACTGTAACCAAGAACGTCGTGGCACGGTTCATTCGGCATAATTTGATCTGTCGGTACGGCGTACCAGAGAGGATCATTACGGACAATGGTACAAATCTCAACAACAAGATGATCACCGAGCTCTGCAAGCAGTTCAAGATACAACATCACAACTCTTCTCCTTACCGGTCGAAGATGAATGGGGCCGTTGTAGCAGCTAATAAGAACATTAAGAAGATTGTGTAGAAGATGACGGTGACATGCAAAGATTGACACGAGATGTTACCGTTTTCTCTTCATGGGTACCGTACCTCAGCGCAGACGTCAACAGGGGAAACACCTTATTCCTTGGTATATGGCATGGAGGCCATCTTTCCCATTGAAGTTCAGAGACCCTCTCTTAGGATTATGAAGGATGCAGGTTTGAGAGAAGATGACTGGATTCAGACCCGACTTGATCAGTTGAATTTAATCGACAAAAAGAGACTTACTGCTATTTGTCATGGTCAGACGTATCAAAAACGGATGATCAAGGCATTTAACAAGAAAGTTAGACGATAAGAGTATCAAGTCGGGGATTTGGTGATCAAGCACATCATTCTACCTCAAGGTGATCCCAGGGGCAAATGGACCCCTACTTATGAAGGGCCATTTATGGTTAAGAACATTTTCTCAGGAGGAGCCATAATTCTAACCACCATGGATGGTGACGACCTTCCTCACCCCGTCAATGCAGACATATTGAAAGATACTACGCATAATCAAAGACCCGCTAGGTCGACTGGCCTAGGCAAAAATGAGGGCTTCCCGGCGAACCAAAAAGGTTCGGGCAAAAATAAGGGATGAAAATAAAAAAATTTATACACCCGGCAAGTCGAAAACCTGAAAAGGCGGCTTGGGCAAAAAGGGGTATCCCGGTGGACTGAAAACCCGAAAGGGCGGTCCAGGCAAAAATTAGGGATTAAAGCATAACATTATGTCTCATTGGATCACCTTGCAACCAGACTTCGGTGTCGACTATCAAGTTCGGACGATGCTAATCAATTTGATCCACCTTCAACCAAGTAGCAAAGTGATTAGATGCTCGAGGGCATAAAGGCAATAGCAGAGTTGGAACCTAGTGAGATTATTCACATAGCTGTTTTTCTTTGTTTTTTTCACAAATTGTATAAACTCTATTGATCAGCGACATTCTCTTACTAGGACGTCAGCCTCTTGTACAAAAGCGCCTATTTACAGGCCAAACTTCAAAATCAATATAATTCATTTTCATAAATAAATTTTTCCTTTTTCTGTTTTGTTTTGCAAAGAACGTCCAATGTTCGTTTTTGATATATGCATTTGACATTAATTGCTGCTCATAAATATTTACATGCGAAACAAAAGAAGATTACTTGTAATATCAGGAACAAGGGGAAAACGAGAAATGTCCAAACCGTACAGTTGCTATGTCCACCAGGTATAGGGATAGACCTAGCTGGAGGAAACGATTGAAAATACATTCATTCCCCGCAGAGTAAGAGAAAGATAGTGGTGTTAGCTCTCCCCAGCTGAGACTCACAACTGTGAATGAATCGGTAATATTCTCCCCAAGCAGAGTTTATCTACCATCAACGCTAAAAAGTCTTAATATCCCCAGTGGAGTATAAAAATATCCCCAGTGGAGTTTGAGAAAATTGTTCCCAGTAGACTCTAGAAGGTTATCCCTAGTAGAGTCTAAAATATTATTCCTCGTGAAGTCGCAACTGGAAAATCATCCCCAGCGGAGCTCTTTCCTTCCACAAACAGGAATTCAATCCCCAACCAGGTTCATTATCACCAGCAACGGTAATTCATCCCCAGCTGAATTTATCAGCGGAATCTTCAGCAGATCATCTCTTCCCCATAGAGTAATCTCCTCATCAGTTTATTCCCCAGCGAAGTTATCTTCTCCTGCAGGTTTATCCTCACAAACATCTTCATCATTTATCTCCAGCGGAAACGAAGAATTCATTTCTTTTCTCCAGCAGCAATCCGGGATTTATTTTCCCCAGCTCAAAACATCACATTTCCATACATCATGACATGCATACGCATCATACGACACAATCTCATTTATTTTGGGAACATCATTTCCTGATACATATCATGTATTACATACAGCTAACCTTTACCTTTTAGGAAATGATACGATTAAATTCTCACAAATTTAAGCTATGAAGCTTTTACCTCAATCGAATTATGGACGAGTTCCTAAATCTCGACAAAGATATTTCCTCAATTGAATTACGGACAAGCTCCGAAATCTCAGCAGAGATGTTTCCTCAGTTGAATTACGGACGAGCTCCTAAATCTCAGTGAAGATATTACTTCAGTTGAACTATAGACGAGTTCCTAAATCTCAGCGAAGATATTACTTCAGTTGAATTACGGACGAGTTCCTAAATCTCTGCGAAGATATTACTTCAGTTGAATTACGGACGAGTTCCTAAATCTCAGCGAAGATATTTCCTCAATTGAATTATGGACAAGCTCATAAATCTCAGCATAGATGTTTCCTCAGTTGAATTACGGACGAGCTCCTAAATCTCAGCGAAGATATTACTTCAGTTGAATTACGGACGAGTTCCTAAATCTCAGTGAAGATATTTCCTCAATTGAATTACGGATGAGTTCCTAAATCTCAACAAAGATATTTCCTCAGTTGAATTACAGACAAGCTCCTAAATCTCAGCAGAGATGTTTCCTCAGTTGAATTACGGACAAGTTCCTAAATCTCAGCAAAGTTGTTGAATTACGGACGAGCTCCTAAATCTCAACAAAGATATGTCCTCAATTGAATTACGGATGAGTTCCTAAATCTCAACAGAGATGCTTTCTCAGTTGAATTACGAACGAGCTCCTAATTCTCAGCAGAGACGATTTCCTCAGTTGAATTACGGACGAGCTCCTAAATCTCAGCAAAAGTTGTTTCCTCAGTTGAATTACGGACGAGTTCCTAAATCTCAGCAGAGATGTTTCCTCAGTTGAATTATGGACGAGCTCCTAAATCTCATCAAAAGATATTACCTCGGTTGAATTACGGACGAGTTCCTAAATCTCAGCAAAGATGTTTCCTTAGTTGAATTACGAACGAGCTCCTAAATCTCAGCGAAGATGTTTCCTCATTTGAATTACGGACGAACTCCTAAATCTCAGCAGAGACGATTTCCTCAGTTGAATTATGGACGAGCTCCTAAATCTCAGCAAAGATATTACCTCGATTGAATTACAGACGAGTTCCTAAATCTCAGCAGATATGTTTCCTTAGTTGAATTACGGACGAGTTCCTAAATCTCAGCAGAGATGTTTCCTCAGTTGAATTACGAACAAGTTCCTAAATCTCAGTAGAGATATTTCCTCAGTTGAATTACGAATGAGTTCCTAAATCTCGACAAAAATGTTTCCTTAGTTGAGTACAGACGATTGAACTTCCTAAATATCAACAGAGATTTTCCCTCAGTTGAGTACGGGCGACTAAAGTTCCTAAATATCAATAGAGACGACTCACCAGCAAAATGATGGACGACAAAGCTCCTAAAATTCTACCTCTCTCAATAAAGATCAGACTTCCCCAGCGGAACCTTCCTCAACGACAAATATATAAGCTCTCGTTAAGGAATCCCTTATGCGATCGATACTCCTTCGGATGGCATCTTTAAGCCCATCTCTCGTCAGCAATCTCCAAGTGGCATCTGTAAGCGCATTCCCGACATCGCGAGATAATTACTACTTCATGCGAGTGCAAATTTCTGGGCACTCTAGTGTTCAATCATCTTCCACCTTCGAATCACGAAAGGCACGAAAGCCAATCTACATCCTCAGGTTTAAGAAGATTGAACAGGGGCAGCTGTTGTACCCCAAAATTTTCCCTCCCATATTTCTCAAAACATTTCAAGAATGATCTCCAAATTGCTCAAGGTAGTCCAAGGGTTGGCCAGACAAGCTCTCTCCTATGGCAGTCTACCCCAAATTAGGGTTTCATGTTGCATCAAGATCCTTGAGTCCAAGTGACCCCAAGTGCTCACCAATGTCCTAATATGTTCTCAAGATCATCTATGTCATGTTTCAAGCTTTGCAAAGGAAGTTTGCTCAGTCAATTGCTCAAAAGTCCAAAAATCGACTGTGTTAGGCAAAAGTCAACTGTGGCCCACATACAGTCAAACTTCAAGATTTTTTTGTCAACATTCTCATTTTGAAGTATATTTAATCATTTGATCAAGGGTTGATCATGATTCATCAAGGATTGCTCATAATTCATCAAGATTCAAAAGTTGCTAAATTAGGGTTTTGCAGGAAAAGTCAACTCAACTTTGACCAAGCATAACTTTCTCATACTTTATGAGAAATGACCCATCCAAAGCTCATTTTGAATAGGATGAAATTCAATACAATACATATTCATCTCTCAATATCAAAATATGCACTCACAAGAAGTTATGAATTTGGACATTATAGGTCATTTTGAAAAGTCAACAAAAACACCTTTTTTGTCAAAGCTTAATACATGATCATGGAATATCAAAATGATATGAAACCAAAATGGTTGATTAGATGACTTCTCAAGCTTTCTAAAAAGTCCAAGAACACCTCCAAAGAGTCAAAATTGAGGAAGTTATGCATTGGTGAAGTTGACCTTTTTTACAAAATTGCCAAAAGTCAACTATCCCCAAAACTTCAAATTTTGCCAAATGGGACCATTCTTTTTCACTTGTTTTGAGTTGGCAACATATCCCACGTGATCTAAACTTTTCCACTTGTCCGTGTATTATTTTTATTAATTATTTTGATTTTTATTTGAATTAATTTGATTTAAATCAAAATAAATCAAATAAAAATCCAAAACATTGATAACCAAGGATTTTGTGATTATTTCAGGCTTCATTATACATCTAGCATGATCCAAATTTGTGCCAAGCCTTAGAGTGAACAAAAAGATTGAAAAAAGGCCATGTTTGGAAAGTTTTTAAGAGAAAATCAAATCAAATCCAAAATCATTGATGGAGAGGGATTTGGATGCAATTATCAAACCTAATGCCTTCACTAATACATAAGGATTGCGTGCAGACCTAGAAACAGGTTAGAAAGAGGCGGTAGAGCTAGAACAAAATCTGAAAAATACCAAGAAAAGTGTGAGTTCGAAATCCCCTTTAGAGGCAGTTTCAAGGTTCTTTGACGATCTAAATCGCTTCCAGGGAGTCTCCACAAGCGAAAGCAATCGAAAGCAAGTGTTTTCAAGCCCTATAACACGTTGTAAGTCCATCACGATACACCCCTGTTCTTGAATTCGCATCTTGTAACTTAGGCATTATTAACATGAATTGATGACATATTCTTAACCTATAGAGCATTTGCAAATTTTTGGTATTATTCAATTTCATTTATATGGTCTGTAACGAAATCCACCATTGTTAGGGTTTTAGATTTGGTTTTAGGGTTTTTATTTTCAGGGAAAATTAGCCTTCATGAATGGTACGGTTGTGTTTAGAAGAAGGAGACGGTTCTAACCATGGCCTTGGTGGTCATTTATATTACCTGTACGAGATTTTGAGAGTGGACAAGGGTATAGCAACGAACATTGTCCGTGGGTATAAGGTTTCAAACCTTTAGCCACGGTACAAGAAGGAAGATGAATACATGGGTCCATCTGATTCTCCCATTCAAATTATTGCGCACATTTTTTATTTTGTTTTCCAATATTCTTTTGTTTTACATATTACTTTCAATGTTTGATTAATTAACAAATGAAAACAAATGTCCCAGCGGAAGCCAGCTAAGCATTATGGTCTTGGAACGATGGAGGCCAGGGGTTCGATCCCTGCCTCCAGCATTTGCCATTTCCATATTTTATTTCAGGAGATCCAATATGCATACAAGCCAGGATGTCCACCATACTCCTTCCTCATCAACGCGCCAGATGGCCAGATTGCCAGATCTGGTGGCCACCATTGGGAGTGCACCACAAGCCAGTCAAACGCAACACATATGATCAAAAAGTCAATGTGGATCAGCATCATTGGGCCCAGATTCTTGCTAGGCACACCCCCCAATTTCAGGCCCATCTATCTCTTTTATATTTTGTTTATATTTCATTTAATTATTTTTATTTATTTACTAACCAATAAAACAATTTATTTTTTTTATCAAAAATCACCAAAAAAATATTTTTTATCCAATTAAAATAAAATTATTATTTTTCATCAATAAATATTAATTAAATTAATTAGGTTATTAATGTTAGATAATTTTAATTTATTTTTGCAAATAATTAAAATCAATTAGAATCAATAGGTTTTTATTATTAATTTAATTATTTTATTTCTTTCCTAAAATAATAAAAATCAAAAAAATAGGTCTTGTAATTATTTTTCATTAATTAATTTAATAACTAATTAATTTAATAACTAATTAATTTAATAACTAATTAATTTAGCATTTAATTTTAGAACTTAATTTCTTTTCTTAAAAAATACTAAAAACAACAAAAACATTTTCTTTTAATTAGGAGGGTCAAAACCCTAGTTTTCGCATTCGATCTAATTTTCTCGCGCGCTTTATTTTTCTTTATCCAAATTATTGTATCTGCTCCCGGTTTGTAATAATCTTAATTAGGACATTTAATTATTTTTTCCGCTTTTAAATTTCAAAGGGTTTGTTTTTGGTGATGTAAATACCCGACGCCTTGTAATAGTTTAGTTTAAATTCCGCACTTTAATTTCCGCAAATATTCAACTGCTAGATGTTTGATAATAGGGTTTACATGACAAGAATGAATGTTTAATCTTAAAACATTTAGATCACCCTAAACATGTGCAAAGATAAATAATCTGAAATCAACACACTCGCACATGCGCACTCCTAAGGTACACCCCACTTGGTTGCCTTCGTAAAATGGTCATTGAGTACAGGTTGTTTTAGCGGTCGTCCTCTTGTCTAAAAGATCATAGTTGCCTCAGAATGGTTACCTCGAATATTGTTGCCTCAGATAAATGATCTAAGACATTAGGGTTACCACTAAGACATCCTAACATTGCTTTAGAGACCGTACGTCCCTATTTTGAATTGACCCTCAAACTCCAATGACGATGCTACCCATTCACTAATAGTGGGATAGCATTGTCTAAAGGAAACAAACATAGAACGATTCCTTTTTCGAGTAGGTAGATTAGTTCTTAGATACTTGCTCATCCAAAACAAAACTTTTTCACACTTACACTCTTTTACAAACAAGTTTTCGAAAAACACTTCATTACATTCTTGAAGACAGACGCAAGAGTTAAATCGAAGTCAAAACAAAAACTTTTCAAAGCCTACAAACACAAAGAAAATAATTTTGAAAATGATGAGCAAGTACCTAAGAGCCCGTAGATAACTACGGATAGAAAGGGTGCTAATACCTTCCCTTTCTATAAATCTACCCCCCGTACTCAGAAATATCTCAAAAACTGTGCTTTTTTTCCTTTCCTTGTTGGATAAAATAAAAGTCGGTGGCGACTCTTGCTTACCGCGACATTTTGCAAACACAAACGAAAAACGCAAACCAGCATTCCAAAAACAGTCAGTTCTCCCACCGTATCAGAGATAGCATTGTCTAAAGGAAACAAACATAGAATGATTCCTTTTTCGAGTAGGTAGATTAACTCTTAAGTACTTGCTCAATTCAAACAAAATTTTCACACTCCTTTACAAAACAAAGTTTTCAAAAAAACACTTCATTACACTCTTGAAGACAGAAGCAAGAGTTAAATCGAAGTCAAAACAAAAACTTTTCAAAGCACACAAACACAAAGAAAACAATTTTGAAAATGATGAGCAAGTACCTAAGAGCCCGTAGATAACTACGGATATAAAGGGTGCTAATAACTTCCCTTTCTATAATCTACCCCCGGTACTCAGAAATATCTCGAAAAAGGAATTTTTATGTGCTTTTTTCCTTTCCTTGTTGGATAAAATAAAAGACGGTGACGACTCTTGCTTACCGCGACATTTTGCGAACACAAACGTAAAACGCAAACCAGTAATTCCTTAAAAACTAGGGAAACACGTCCCGGTTCTGGCCGCCGTATCACATTATGCAATCTGAGTTTTTAGGGAGTTTGGGAGTGTTTTCAATCGTTTCAAGGATTGCAAATAACTTGTATGGTTATATGAAAAAGGTAAGGGAACTTGAGGTGGTCAGAAGTACAAGATATATAGTTATGGCTATGTTACTTGATTTTGAAGAAAAGTGGAAAACATGGTTTCAAGACATAGTACAAGCATGACCTGAGTTTATGGGAGGCTCTAGACATGTTGCTTTTGCCTTTGACATTGCTTGTGATCAAAAGGAATAAGTGCAAAGCTCTATGCATTGACTTTGTGATTAAAGCTTCTTTACAAGAATGGAAAGGTTACTTTCTTCCAAAAATGGAAATGCAACTTAGATAATGATTCAAATGCTTGGAAAATGGCTCCATATGTTGTGTAAATATTTAATTATGGAGTGACAAACAATTTTGAGTCCTGCAAAGTGAATATTATTCAGCATAGGCTTGGATTTGAATTCTTGTTCATCATGAAATGGCTTGTAATTCAAGTTTGAAAACCCTAACTTCATCTCTTCGATTCTCCTTGCTCACAAATTATCTCAAGAAGTTCTTGAACATTTTGGAAAGCTTGAAATGTGATATACAAACCCTCTTTGAATCACGTTTGAAAATTCCCCTTGTAATTATATGAAAAAGTTCCATGAAGTTAGGTCAAAATCCTGACCAAAACTAGGGCAAAATTTCACTAAGTGTCCAATTTCAAGACCATGACTTTGTGAATTAATAACTTGAGATCCAATCATTTTTAGAAGAAGTTGTGTAAATAAATGTTGTAGTTATCATGGAGATATACAACTTTCATGTTGAAAGTTTCTTCTGAATCCTCTTGCATCATGGTGAAAAATTGGCTCAAAGTTATGAAAAAACATGAAGTTTTAAACACTTAGAAAAATTTATGTTAGAAAACTTTGACTTTTCAAAATGAAATCTTGACTTTTTGATTTATTGATGAATAAATTTAATATTTTGACATATTTGGATGAATTGTGATCTTTGACATTGGATTTTGACCAAAAAGTCAAAGTTTAACTTTTCAGTGTATGGTTGACTTTTGATCAGTCGACTGAAAATTCACTATCAATCCAATTGATCTTGAGCAATGTTTTAGGTCATGCCGTTATGTCAAAATGATGAAATTGAACTCTTGAAATCATTCTTCAAACCAATTGACCATTTTCTAGGTCAAAAATTAGAAATTGCCCTTTCTTAGTCAAAACCCTAATTTTTACCATTTTGCCCTTTTGATGATTTGATCAAATTTCTTGAGGAATTATGGTCCAAACTTGATATAGTGATACATATGAGTTTATAATGTTGATGTGGATAAAAAATTATGAAGTTTGACTGTAAATTGGCCATAGTTGAATTTTTCCCTAATACAGCTGATTTTTAGGTCAACTACTCAATTGACTGAGCAAAAGTGTGATCCAAGGCTTGAAACTTGACATGAGTAATCTTGGGGGTCCATAATGATCCATAAAAGTCATATGAAGTATTGAAAGTTCAATTATCCTTGTGCAATCTCAAACCCTAATTTTGGTCATCAGTGCTTAAGGAGGTGTCTTGAGCTGATCAACCCTAGTGCAGTCTTGAACCAAGAGAGATCTCTGTGAGAAAATATTTGATAAATGAGAGGGAAAATTTTGGGGTACAACAATTTACCTCGAATATGGGCGTTTTATCAAAGACCCTTGATAAAATATCGTAGTCCCTCTATGACCCTCAACGTTGCCTTCGGTAAACGATCTAGTCCCTAAACGACATTGCTAAAATGTCCCATAGGTTGCCTTTTATGACTATACAAATGTCCCACGCCCGTCCCTTCACATCCAATGATGGGGCTTCTTACCAAATCAATAGTAAGATAGCAACATCTAAAGGAGAAGGAAAAGAATGCTTAAGACCTTTTGAGTAGGTAGAATGCTCCTAGTTGCTCGCTTGCTCACAACAAAAACATTTTATACACTCACAATTTCACTTTGAAACATTTTCCAAAAGGCAAAACACTTTGTACGTGTTCTTATAGAGACGAGAACCATTACAAATATGTTCCTTTTTAAAATACTTTCAAAACCCACACCACAAATACATTTTCAAACAAAAGCAAGTGATCTAGCAAGCAACGAAGAGCCCATAGATAACTACGGATGAAAAGGGTGTTAACACCTTCCCTTTTCATAACCTATCCCCCGAACTCAAGAAAATAATCTCAAGATGTCTTTCCTATTCTTTTCAACCTTTCCTTTTGGATAAAAGAAAAGTCGATGGTGACTCTTGCTATCCATAATAATTATGATCAAACGCAAAACAACCCTTGTCAGTTCTCCCACCGTGTTAAACCTTTGAAACAACTTTCTTCGATTCAAAAGGGAAGGGCCTAATGTTGGTGCTCCTTCGATTGCACCTTTGGATTTACATGCTGGCTTGATTTACAATGCAATGGATACCTGCATGCAAGCTTAATTCTTGCTTCGATTGGGCATTTGGTTTCTTTGGAGCCAGTTTGATCCCTGCTTTGTTTGGGAATTTGATTTATTTGGAGCAAACTTGATTCCTGCTTCGACTAGGCAAATACTCCCTCTTCAACTTGCCTTCAACGCACAAGGCAAAAGGCTTCTTTCGACTTACCTTAGGATTTTCAGACATCTTTTCTACTTCACGCGGATTTATGTATTTTCACATTTTTTATATATTTTATTTTATATGCCAACTGGATGTAATAGATTAAAACTAGGATATTTACTGCTTTATCCCCCCATTCTTGGATATGTAATTAATCCCCAAATCCTTGTAATAGCGTATGATTTATGTTTCCGCACTTTACATTTCCGCATTTTTAATTCCTGTATGTTGTACCCCAATTTTTGCCCCTAAGATCCCTTCATCATACCATGTTGATTCACTCATAACAAGATCACACTAGGATTCTTGGTTCCCCTCCCTACATTTGATTTTTCCCTTTTGAGGGATTACCAAGAACCTGGACTTATGTTCCTTTTGTGATCATTAATGTTGTTTTGTTTTCTTCATTTAACTAATAAAATGTAATGTTGGTTTGTTTTGCTGGTTTCCATGTAGGTGAAGGGCAATGAGATTTAACAAATTACTCCATGGGTTCATGAGTTTATTTCCATGCCCTAGTCAATAAAGCTTGAGAGGTTCAAACCTCACCATTGGAGTGGTTTTGGAATAAATGGCATGGCAAGGTTGTTTTGGTTCATCAAATTTCAAGGTTATTAGATTTGACTCAAAAGTACAAGGGGTTGATTGGAGAAGTTGTTATGTTTGGACAAGGCCTTGTTCATATTGGTCACAAGAGCATATTTCTCTCAAATTTCAAGATATGGAAGTGGTTTTGGTGGCTATGAGTCCTCATTATCATCCTCAACAACTTTTATTCACAAAGCAATAATATTGGTACAAGAAGTTTGTTCAAACTTGTCAAAGCTCCTCAAGGCATTTTCTTGATTTAGAAGTTAGGGTTTTGAACTTCAAAGGAGTATATCTTGTTCACCTTTTGGTATTTTTGAGTGATTCTAAATACATCCTTCTCTTAAAAGGGTTATCAACAAACCACTTCAAAAGTTCCAAGGAGTTTTCATGTGGAAGAAACTTGGTGAAGAAGAAATATTACAAGTCATCCAGATGAATCCACAATTTTACATAAGTAACTTCAATTGATCATAACTTGGTCAATTTTCATCACCTTGAGTCCATTATTTTTCCATAATGATCTTGAATATGTTAACTTTATGCCTTCTTTTATGTGCAAAATGGGAAAATGGATGGAAGTTTCCTTAAATATGCAAAAGATTATAGGTCATTTCATGATTTTTGGCCAACTTCAACAAGTCATAACTTGCTCAGTTTTTGGAGATTTTGATTGGTTCAAATTTCAAAATGTCATTCAATAGATCTACTTCATGCCACCCTTTTTTATCAAGAGCAAATTCCAAGTGGAAGGCCATTTTTGGATGCAAGACATTATAGGTCATTTTTGATGAAAATTTTGACTCAATGCAACTTTCAGCTCAAGCATCCATTTAACTCCATTCTTTTCCATTGCAAAGCTTGTAACCTCATCTTTCCAAAGCATCAAGAATCATGCCTTGAGACCCCTTGAGCTGAGAATGCCATAGTTTCAAAAATGGTAACTTGGAATTGAAGTTTCCTTGCAAGTCAGAATTTGAATTTCATATTACAACCTCTAAACCTCAAATTAACATGCATTTTGGGTCTAAACATGATTAGCCAACTTTCCCAAGTGGATTAGTGCATCAAAACGCAAGAATTGGATGAGTTTTTATGAAGTTTGGATCACACTTCACTCGTGCATCAGGTTTGCACGAATTCCCTCTAAAATGCATCATTCACTCTTCCTTTTGATCCCATTCGCTTCTCCTATAAATACATGAACTATCCCATTCAATTTCCCAATCTTGGATAGCCAAAATCACCCTGCCAAACTTGCTCCATAACTCAATTTTCTGTAACTTGAAAATCCATTCTCGAGCCTTTTTCAATCCAGTTTTTCCATCAATTCAGCTTCCTTGATATTCCCTGAAGCTAACCACATGATTACATTCAATAATTGTGCCCTATATTGCTCCATAGAAGTCCAGTTTCAGAGCTCTGCAACTCAACTTCAATAGGTAGATTCCTTCATCAATTCTTCAAAACTTTGATATCATTGTGTTGCTCTCATTGCCTTGGTTCTAGTCACAACAGTTACCTTTTACTAGAAACATGTTTTGACCATGAAATTTCAAATCCCTTTTCAAAACTTTCCTTCCAAATTGCTTGAGCTACAGTTTATATAAATTTGGCGCGAGGGTGTGGTTGTCTTCGTCTTGAAGAGACGAAGTGAATGGCATAGGTCTAAGCTTCTGATTTTATAGTTTGAGAGACCTGCAATTCGTGATGGCTGGAGGTTGAAGAAGACCAACGTGTCATCTTCCAACCAGTGAAGGCGCGCCATCTGTATTTTTCAAATCTGATTTAATTAATGATTCTGTACATTATTCACTAATGAGCATGATATGCACAGTGCGCCAGATCCCTTGGATTTGATTACTAACGCGTTTTGACTCTCATCCAATGGTCCACAAATTTTACTTTTATTTTCTTTTTCTGATTTTTATATTTTAATTGTTTTAAATTTCAAAAAATCATAGAAAATTCATTTTTATTCCAAAAAATCAGAAAAATTATGAAAAATACTTTTGATTATTCTCTTTCTGATTTTTATTTTTTCACAATTTAATTTTATGTTTTTGTATTTTTTATAAATTTTACACTTATTTGATTTGTTTTAAATGTTTAAAAATATTTTTATACATTTTAAAATTCTGAAAGAAATTATGGAATGATCCAATTATATTGTGACAAATATTGGTGACTTTAGTTTATTTTTGTTTCTGACTTTACTATTTTTTTATTATTTTTTGTTTATTTTACCCATTTATTTTAATTTTAAAAATAGTTTCTGACTTTAAAAAATTACCAAAAAAATTGTAAAATTATTTGAGCCCTTTTCTGATTTTTCTATGGTCTTACTTTTTATTTCTTGATTAATTTGAACATAGTTGATATTTTTCTCTTTATTTTCTACTCTTTAACATTATTTTTAAACCCTTTTGTGTATATTAAAATATGATATTATTTTGTGATTATTTTCTGGATGATCTTGGGTTTGATTTTTGATCATGAACTTTATTAACATCATTGGATCCATGGTGTTGAATTTAACTCCACAAAAATGGATGAATGATTTTAATAATAGTTTGATTAAAATTTAATTCAAAAGTGGTTTATTCATTTTCCCCATCCCTCTTCATCCCATCCCCTTTCTTATTGCACTAGATGTTGTTGGAGCATGATCTCTATATCATGTCTCAAAACAAATGGTGCATAGATTGCTATTGACCGACCTCAAAATAGGTACAACTTCTATATAAGCCCACTTACGATTGCTTAACATAGCGCTAAATTTTGTCCCGATTCGAATAAATGATCATGCGTGGCACAAACTCATGATTGCAAGCCCAAGTATGTTAATTTGATCTCTTTGAACCAATAACCTTGAGATTCATTGTGTGGAGGCTTTGGTTCTACCAATCCTCTAATGGATCTACAACACCTTTGGTCAACGTGGATCACTTAAACATCGTTGATCATTAAATGATACTTATGAGAATTCCAAATGGATGATATACTTGACAAAAAGCAAATGCAACTTGTTGTGTGGAGGCTTTGGTTCTACCAATCCTATAATGAGTTCCAAATGCAAGTTTCAAGATGGTCATCCAACTAACCACTAATTATTGACTTGTTTTACCTTATGCTTTTATTCTTTTTTATGCTTTATGTACTATTTACTTTTAGCATTTACATTTCATGCCATTTTCATCTTTGCTCATTTGAGCATTTATTTTCTTGCCATTTTTTACTTTTATCACTTGAGCTTTTATTTTCCTTTCTTAAGATACTTAATAATCAACATAAACCCTAAAAAATATTTAATGGTACTTGGACTATTTGGTTACTATCCTTGGCATTATGGAGCATGGGACTTTTCTTGGACTTAAGATTAGAAACCTTGGCCTATCTTGGAGACTTTGTGGCCTTATCTGATTATTTTGTCTGGAGTTCTTGAGGTTTACCTTAAGACATTGGGTTGTTTGTTTGTTTTGTGTGCAGGCTATTGTGATTACATACTTTGTTTTTAATCTGGAATTCACCCGTATACAGTCGTCACTCTGCCCAATTTTTGTGAAGACTTCATACACTTGAAGTTTGGTTCTCTCAAGAGGTCTAGTATTTTTTGCTTGCTTGGTTTTAATGCAAGGAGTGGGAATTATACCTTGGCTCATAATGTCAAGTATTGGCTTCTTGTTGGTTAGATGGTTCTTATCCCTAGCTTTTACCTTATGCTTTAGGATAGCCTCTTATTCTCCTCCCATCTTCTTTAATTTCAAAAGTCTTCTTCTTCCTTTTGAAAACCCTTCTTGTTTTAAACTTGAACCACTTTTATAATAAACTTGGACTTATGTCCATGTATTTTTAAAAAATATTTTTCATAAATAAACCCCAATCAACTTAATGATACCTTGACATTTTTGTGAGAAGGCTAAAAGTCAATCAATCTCATTTCAAACCATTTTGCCACTTTGGCTTTTTACCTCTTAAACTTTTCTCAAAAGATTAAACTCTTGTCAATCCTTGTAGTGATGCAAACAACTATACTTCTACAATATGTAGTGAAGAGAGATATTTTCCACTTGGGTGTTGAGTGAGGCATTGTTGATTTTAAAATCCAAGCCATATCCTCCACTTTGAGATGATGCAAGTTCTCCTTTCTTATGATTGTGGGTGGTAGGTATGTTTTCCACACGGACAATGACGATGATCTTTTATCTTATAAAATTAACCAACACATTTGTGTTTTAAATTTTTAAAAGAGGAACTACGTGTACCCTGATCCCCTATTGCATGAAAGGTGGTACGTAGGCACTAAAGGTTCGCAACCGCGACGGGTGCAAAAATCATAAAAAAAAATATTTCTTTTCTCACCTCCACCATCCATTTTATATAACCGTTTTTATAGCCAAAATATACAGATTTTTACAAAGAGGCTCCTGCACAGTACCGTAGATGTTTAGGGTGCTAATACCTTCCCTTTGCATAACCAACCCCCTTACCTTGAATCTTTCCCCCTCTTTTTTGGTTATTCGCTCTTTTCCCATTCCTTTGGAAGCAATAAAGTGTGGTGGCGATTTTTATTTTGATTTGTATAAAGTCTAGTCAATCCAATGGCTTAGTCTTGAACATTTCTACCGCTACACTGTATATATATATATTAACTGCTAGTAACTAGGATTGCATGAAAAGACTAATAACAAAACCCTAGCAAACCTAACAAAAATATAAAAATAACTGAAACATAACATACATTCACATATGCACCTCTAAGGTACGCCCACTTTGGTTGCCTTCGGAAATAAAACAGTCATGTCCCTCGAGACAGGGACGCTTTAGAAAATACCCATAAATCAAAAGATCATAGTCCCTCGATGACCCTACAATTGTCTTTTGGTAAATGATTTAGTCCCTAAACAGAAATTTCTAAAGCGTCTCTACATTGTTGCCTTTATGACTGTATGTCCCTTAGAATGTCCTTCATACATCCAGCGATGAGGCTTCTTATCAATCAATGGTAAGATAGAAACATCTAAAGGAGGAGGGAAAGAATATTATACCTTTTTGAGTAGGTAGGATGCTCCAAGTTGCTCGCTTGCTCACAACAAAAAAATCATTTTTATACATATACTTTCAATTGAAACATTTTCAAAAGTCAAAGTCCTTTGTATGCATTCTTATAGAGACGAGAATCATTACAAAGGCACTTTTCAAAATCACTTTCAAAAAAACATTCTACAAACACCTTTTTGAACTATTTAAAAAAAACACTTTGTAGGCGTTCTTATAGAGACGAGAACCATTACAAAGACTCTTTTTTTTCAAAATATTTTCAAACCCATACCACAAAGCACATTTTCAAATAAAAGCAAAGTGAACTTGCAAGCAACTAAGAGCCCGTAGATAACTACGGATGGAAAGGGTGCTAACACCTTCCCTTTCCATAATCTACCCCCTTACTCAGAATAATCTAAAAATGGTCTTTTTCTGTTCTTTTCACCCTTTCTTTAATTTGGATAAAAGAAAAGTCAGTGGCGACTCTTGATTACTGCAACATTTGCAAACACAAACGCAATACCAGCATTAAATAGTCGGTTCTGCCACCGTATCATAGAACTGGCGACTCTACTGGGGAGAAATAAAAAGTGGGGTTACCTTAGATCTTAGTTCATTTTAAAATTTCTTTCATTGTATGTTTTTATGCTTTACTTTTGAGGGCTTGTTTGGATTGTTACTATAGATCCTACACCCGGATCTGGGGCACCTTATTAGGTAAGTAGCAATAAATCATAGAAGTTGTACAGAATAGACGGATATGGACAAAGTGATAGCTACATTAGCGTGACACTTTGGTCTATACTAAAGTTCCTTGAGCCAGTCAAGGATAACATTAGGCTTCCTTAGTGTCATTAAGCGCTCACTGACCTTTAGAACCTTTAATTGACTCGTCCTAAGCCATTAGAAAGTAGTGAGATGGCCGGATTTGGTTCTTACCGAAGATTGGTTGATACTCGATACTACACTCATTGAGACTAGATTTTGGGATATTCTGGCCGCAATAATTCAGTGCTTGAGCTAGAACAATGTATAAAAGAAAGTTCAGTGATATGAGACTCCTTAGAACCCGATTACTATTAATAGGACAGGTTAAGCCAACTGAAACTTCAAGAGGGTACTTACCTTTAAAACTCATGCAAGCCTTTAAACCTAAGGTCTCTATGTGACTTGTTTGTGTTTGATATACTTGTCATGTACACTAACCATTTCAAGGGCCTGTAGATTTATCTCTTATGTGTTTTGTAGGTCATGGATTCAGCTTGCAGAAAAACCATTCGAATCAATTTTGTAGAGATCCCTCCCAAACTCAAACAATTGGTTTCAAAGGTTCCTGAGAGTTCCTCATTCAACAAGAGATATGGATACTTACTCAGTTTGGTTGCTACCAGTTTTGACGAAGGTCTTATGAGTGTCTTATTCTAGTTCTTCGACCCTAAGCACCACTGCTTCACATTTTCAGACTATCAGTTGGTGCCTACGTTGGAAGAATTCTCCAAAATACTCGGTTTGCCTATATTGGTGAAGATACCCTTTACCAGTTTAGAACAAGATCCAACTACTGAAGATGTTGTCATAGCTTTGCATTTGAAGCCATCTAACATTGAGCCTAATTGGGAAAGAAGGAGTGGAGTTAAGGGCCTCTTCACAAGTTTCCTGATGAAGAAAGCCCAGGTATTCCTAGACACTATGAGTTTCCATGCCTTTAAAGACGTTTTAGCTCTTTTGACATACGGTTTGATTCTGCTCCCTAATTCAGACCAATTTGTAGATGTAAGTGCCATTAACATTTTCCTTGCTCACAATCCAGTGCCTACATTGCTCGGGGATATTCTGTACTCACTCCATACACGTACCATGAAGAAGCGAGGGACTCTTATGTGTTGTATACCTCCACTCTATAGGTGGTTTATTTCACACCTTCCTTGGTTAGTAATGAAAAATGAATTAGGTTTAAGATGGAATCAAAGATTAATGTATCTTCCTCACTCTGACATCTATTGGTGCCCTCGCTCCCAAGAAGACATCTCTTTTATTGATCGCAGTAGAGAATTTCCCAATGTGCCACTCCTTGGCATTAAAGGAGGCATCACCTACAACCCCTCTTTAGCTTTACGTCAGTTCGGCTACACCCGGAGGGATGGTCCTCATGATATGCTCATTTAAGATATTGTGTTTGACTATTCAAATGATCTGCAAGGTTATCATCAGAGGTTCATCCATGAATGGTTAAGAAGACTGATAGCAGGACTCTAGGGCACAAGAATTCCATCCCTTTGGAGCCATACCACAAATGGGTGCAAAATCGTGCTCAAAATCTTATGATGTCGTATGCTACTATCCTACCGGTGATTTCAGAGCCTATTGTTCAAGGGTTCAAGTCTCGCATCATTCTTCATCCTGATATGCCAACAAACTTCGAAGAACTGCAAAAATCTTGGATACAGCTTAAATAAGAACGAGATACCTTTGAGTCCCAATTCTGTGCCAATGAGAAAAAGGTGCTGGAACTGACAAAGCGGCTTCATGAAGAGCAGAATCTCAATGCCTACATTAGCACCAAAAGGAAGTGTCCTTGGGAGACTTAGAAGTTTTAGAAGTTTCTTATTTGTTATTCCTTTGTAAACTTTGATTTCATTTGAGATTACTAATAAAAAGTCTTTGTTTCTGTTTTGGTTAAAAGAGTTTAAATCCTATAAGGCCCTTGTAAACATTGCATACATATATCATACATATCATTTCATAAACAGGTTTCAGGACAGGCTTCTTATCCCTTCGCTGTTTATTTCAGCAAGAAGAAATGGCTCTTGAACAGACAGTAATGGATCTCTAAACTCAAGATGCTTAATTCAAAGAAATGTTACTGAATCTAGCCAAGGGGAAAGAAGAATTAAAAACATTCCTCGCCGAGAATCTGACCAAGAAACATCCTGACAACGACAAGGATGAACAATTGGAACAACTGTAAGCTGAGGTAGAAGCAATGAGAACCCAGATGCTGGGGAAAATGGCTTTTATCCAAGGCCTAGCCCGGGGACAAGAAGAGCTAAGAGGCATTGTCAACAAGCTTCATCAAGACGGATGCAACCGTATGAGGCAAACAGTCGAGGCTGGGGATCAAGTCATTCATCAACCCCTGATGGGACAAAAAGCTAGCTTGGAGAGTAGAGCTTTCCAAATTGCTGCTACGTCACAAGCCCAACCACAACCTCGCTAACAACGATGGGGTAATCAGCAAAGGCAAGATAAGCCCAAGTGGCAGTTTACCAAAATCAACATATCATTGTCTCAGGCATTACAACATATGTTAAGGATGAATTTGGTTACATTGATAAGACCTCATCCAAACCCCAAAACTTCTTCCCCTAACTTCAATCCTGATGCAATATGTTCCTACCATTTTGATAGTCCTGGACATGATACAAATGAATGTTGGGCATTGAAAAATAAGATCCAGGACTTGATCAACGAAGGAGTGCTAGAGTTCACACAAGATGGCCAGACTAAATTCTTTTGTCGTCCCTCAAAGACACACCATCTGAAGTGACAAGTTCAGATAAAGAGGCTTTTTTGTTCATTTTAATTCTTAATTTGTAATTTTCTTTTGATTGTTCGAATATTTGTTTCATGTCAAACTTTGTTACTTTATCAATGCATTGCATATGTCTGTTTTGAATCAATTCATTCGTATTCACTATATTTAAACTGCTTTCCTTTTTGGATATTCAACTCTCGATCAAAATCTCTAAGACTTTAAAGGGAGGATAACAAAAACGATACCACAATCTCTATAATATGCTTTTGAACAGACCCCACTAACGATGTACAGGCGTTGTTTCAAATCCTAAATAGTGGAGTTATAAGAAAGATTATCCCTAGTCAACCCATTTGAGCCTAAGAAGTAGGATTTTTATTTTCGCACAAATTAAAACCCTTAATCATAACCTGGGGCAGGGTAGTTTTCTCAGTTAATTCAGATGCGCATTCAGACTCAATTTTCCACTTCGTACATAATGAATGGCATCAAGGACGTCCTTCCAAATCAGAAGATGGTGATGGTTATGCGTAATCATTAAACCGACAGTCATTATCTCTCAAAAGAAAAGTCCGCTAAGTTAAAACCTATGAAAGAGACTTAAGAAAATTGGGGCACCCCGCTGGCTGTAATCACAAAAGAAACAGTTCAGGAAAAAGTAGGGATAACGAAAACTAAAAAAGGTTACTACAAATCCTCGAAAAAAAGAAGATTACAAAAATGATTGCCTCTTCAAAATAAACTTTCAATTTCTAAACCATCATTGGAATATCAGAACAAAGACTCAAGCGGGAGTTAAACGCACAATTAACTGAGCATATGACTGAAAAACATCACGAAGAACGGGTTGGGTACAATTAAATTTTGAGCCCTTATCCATTGTTTCTTAAAACCGTGAACCAGGCCACGTTACAACCCTTAAAAGTCCTAGCTGAAGCACGGGTTAGTTCGAAAGCATACTGTTATAAAAGGTATCCAGACTCCTATATGGTTTGCTATAAATTCTGAGTTGATATCACACTCTTACAAAATTTGTTTGTTTTACTAAAAAAAGAATTTTCAAACTTCAAGATAGACATAAGCTTTGCATTCTTTAAATGACATTGTTTATATATGGCTAATTGTTCAAATAGCAGAGAAATTTGCACAACGAATTTTCAGTGAACGAAGATCCTCTCAATGGACATAATCACCTCAGGCAGAAAAGAAATTTCCAATTACAGACCCTTCATAATCAAGGGGCACGACACGATATCCAGCTGATCTAGGGCAGTCAAGTCAAGATTCGAGGAATCTCTCAAAAATGCCAAATAGCCAGGGGCAGACCTCCATCTGAACCACTTGGGGCATTAGACATGAATTCCAACAATGAATCATGTCCGATCAGGAAAACATCTTTTAGCAGTATGGAAACACTTACTACTATAGACAATGACAATTCTTCGCACCCGGTGAACACAGAAATAGTCGGAAAATACTACGCATAAACAAAGACTCGCTAGGTTGACCGGCCTAGGCAAAAATAAGGGCATCTCGGTGAACCAAAATGGTTCGGGAAAAATTTAGGGATATATAAATAAAACTGTACACCGACTAGTTGAAAACTTGAAAAGGCGGCTTGGGCAAAAAAAAAGGGGTGTCCCGGTGGACTAAAAATCTGAAAGGACAGTCCAGGAAAAAGTTAGGGATTTAAAGCGTACAAATATGTCCCATCATCTCATCACTTGTCTATCAGTTGAAGACTTATCGCCCCGGTCAACATCTACTCAAAAACCCCAGGAGTTGGGATGACACTCAAACCATCCACAAAACCTCCACAGCTACTTTCTCCAGCAGGTCCAGAGGTAGGGGCATTCTACTAAAAAGTAACTACCACATCCTCAGCCTAAAACCAAGTGATGCCAAGCGTTCTTGTATCCCTGACAGAGCAAGAATCTCCAATTACTGCTCCGGCATCTTAAAGAATTCCATAGCCTGGTTCACAAGCTTTTCATGTTCCCTAACAGATTTCTTCTCAAAACAACAAAATAGGAATTCCCAGCGAAAACATTCTAAATAAAGCAGATTTCTCTTCCAGATACAGTTCAAATACGCTCCAGATACGGATGCCATTCAGATACTCATTTAATACAGCTTTCAGATACAATTCATATACGCTCTAGATACGAATGCCATTATGATATTCATTCAATACGGCTTTCAGATACAGTTCATATACGCTCCAGATACAAATGTCATTCTGATACTCATTCAATACAGCTTTCAAATACAATTCAGATACACTCCAGATACGGATGCCATTCTGATACTCATTCAATACAGCTTTCAGATACAGTTCAGATACACTCCAAATACGGATGCCATTCTGATACTCATTTAATACAGCTTTCAGATACAATTTGGATAAGCTCCAGATACGGATTCCATTCTGATACTCATTCAATACAGCTTTCAGATACAGTTCAGATACGCTCTAGATACGGATGTCATTCTGATACTCATTCAATACAGCTTTCAGATACAGATGCCATTCTGATACTCATTCAATACGGCTTTCAGATACAGTTCAGATATGCTCCAAATACGGATGCCATTCTAATACTCATTCAATACAACTTTCAGATACAATGCAGATACACTCCAGATACAGATGCCATTCTGATACTCACTTAATACATCTTTCTGTTCAGATACAATCACAACAGAGATTCATTTTGACACTCCCTCACACAACTGCTAGATACATTCATACACGAGTTCATTCTAGTATACTTCTCATTCCATGAGGTACAAAACATGGGGCATCTCTGACAACTCTCTGTCATCTTATCCAAATGGCATCTATAAGCCTGTTCCTGCCATCATCAACAATCAGTGTTACTTCATACGAGTTCAAATTTCTGGGCACTCTAGTGTTCAATCATCTTTCACCTTCAGATCACGAAAGACATACAAGCCAATCTACATCTTCAGGTTTAAAAAGTTTGAACAGGAGAAGTTGTTGTACCCCAAAATTTGCCCTCTTATGTTTTCCTAGATTTTTTCTTATATGGGTGGTCACAAGCACTTGATTAAAGAAAAATAATTTTTTTGAAGATAAACAAGGACTTTTGATTGGCATGTCAAAGGGTCTTTCGATTGGTATCTTTATATGCTTCGATTGAGCACCTAAACTCCTTAAAGCTTGCTTCAAATTTCCAAGCTTCGATTAAAGCCTTGGCCTGTTGCTTGCTTGATGTATACAAGCTTCGACTAGGCATGTGTTTCCTTTGAAACAACTTCCTTCGATTCAAAAGGGAAGGGCCTCATGTTGGTGCTCCTTTGATTGCACCTTTGGCTTTACATGTTGGCTTGATTCACAATGCAATGGCTACCTGCATGCAAGCTTAATTCCTACTTCGATTGGGCATTTGGTTTCTTTGGAGCCAACTTGATCCCTGCTTCGTTTGAGCATTTGATTTATTTGGAGCAAGCTTGGTTCCTGCTCCGACTAGGCAAATACTCCCTCTTCAGCTTTCCTTCAATGCACAAGGCAAAAGGCTTCTTTCGACTTGCCTTTGATGCATAAGGCAAGAACCCCCTATAAGTGTGTTTCGATTCATCAGGCCAAAATCTCCTTCATGCTTGTCTTGGATTCACTAAGACAAAGACTTCCTTTGTGCTTGCCTTCAATGCACAAGGCCAAGACTCCTCAGCACAGTTTCTGCACTACAACATACAATATGGTCCCTTCGAAAGAGCATTCCAAAGGTCTAGTCGAAGGACACACATTGGAGAGTCATTAGAAGAAGGCACAAAGAATGCATGTGGTCCCTCAAAAGAGCACACACATTAGTTCAAAACGAAGGATACACATATTGCTAGCCAAAATGAAAGAGAGATATGCAAAGATGCTGGTTGGCCCAAGATCCCACATATTGCCATACTCAAGTTTCCTGCATATGCATTCTGAAGGAAGCTTCGATTAGCCTAGAAAGAGTTTTTGTTGGGGCCCAATCGAAGAGGCCACCAAGGATGAGATTTGAGCCATTTGAAAGACACACCTGGGTGGTCCAATCAAAGAGGGAACAAAGCATACATATGAAAGACACTCAAAAAGTCCCTTCGAAGGAGGTAACCAAAGGCCCATTCGAAGGATACACAAAAAGTCCATTCAAAAGACCCAGTCGAAGGAGGTAACTTGAGGCTAATTGAAGAGCAGGGACTGAAGGCATTTGAAGGAGACAAATGTGTTCAGGTTCATTCAAATTTATAAAAAGGGACAAGTTCCCATGACTTTGGCAAAGTTACAAAACATCATTCATGGCCTTAAAACACCAACTTAATGGTTGTTTACTCTTTTTCCTTCTTGTCCCCTCCATCCACTCTATATAAGGAGATCACATACATACGCACAAAGGGAAAAAATCATCAAAAAAAGAAAGAAACACTCTTGCCACACTCACACTACCAGTCAGACGCTGCATTACACACAATACTTGTTACTGATTGAAGTTGCAGGCTGCCTTCCCATAGAAACGTTTTCTTGGCCTATAAACGCATCATCCAGACGAAAATCTTGTCTCCAGGAGGAATTCCTAAGCAATTTATAAGCCATCTCCATCCAAAACAAAACATCTTATTGGTAACAAACTTTCGATCTTAAACTAATTTTGATTTGTTGCATGACATATTGACATTTATAATTCAAGATTAAGGACCTGGGTTCGACACCCAAGTCTGCATTTGTTTTTGTTTCTAACACTTACTGCAGATATAGCCTGAATAGACCTAAGATGCACAGGATCGAAGGACCTTGGTTTCGACACCCAGGTCATGCTTTTGTTTTATTGACACTTTCTCTTGCAGGTTTCGGTACTTTCCTCCATAGGAAAATCATCAGACGCCTCCAGCAACATTCTTTGCTGGATCGAAGGCTTATCTTAACATGGATCGAAGACCATCTGTCTTTATAGAATCAAAGGTCTTTCCTTCATGGATCGAAGACCATCATTTCTTTGATCAAAGGATTCTTTTATTTCATTTATTCTTATTCTTATTTTTATTCATTTCTTTTAAATCAAAAAAAAAAAATCACAAAGAACTTAGGATTATTTTTTTTAAAATTAATTTCTGAAATAATTAATTAATTGACTTTAACATCCTCTTTTCAAAAGAATTAAGATAAATTATAATGTAGGTATAATTTTATTTTCTCAATTTATTTTCTTTACATAAAAATTAAAAAAACAAACAAAAAGATTTTTAAACCTTAGGATTTTCAGACATCTTTTCTACTTCGCGTGTATTTATTTATTTTTTTCATTTTTTCATATTATTGTATCTGCAAACTGGATGTAATAGATTAAAACTAGGATATTTACTATTTTATCCCCCTCATTCTTGGACATGTAATTAATCCCCCAAGCCCTGTAATAGCGTAGGATTTATGTTTCCGCACTTTACATTTTCGCATTTTTAATTCCCGTATATATATTAACTGCTAGTAACTAGGATTGCATGACAAGACTAATAACAAATTGCTAGCAAACTTAATAAAAAGACAAAAATAAATGAAAGATAACACACATGCACATATGCACCTCTAAGATACACCCACTTTGATTGCCTTCGGAAATAAAATACTCATGTCCCTCGAAACAGGGAAGCTTTAGCAAAGACCCATAAATCAAAAGATCATAGTCCCTCGATGACCCTACAGTTGTCTTTCAGTAAATGATCTAGTCCCTAAACAGAAATTGCTAAAGTGTCTCTACATTGTTGCCTTTATGATTGTATGTCCCTTATAATGTCCCTCATACATCCAATGATAGGGCTTCTTATCAATCAATGGTAAGATAGAAACATCTAAAGGAGGAGGAAAAGAATATTAGACCTTTTTGAGTAGGTAGGATGCTCCTAGTTGCTCGCTTTCTCACAATAAAAAAATCATTTTTATACATATACTTTCAATTGAAACATTTTCAAAAGTCAAAGTCCTTTGTATGCATTCTCATATAGACGAGAATCATTATAAAGGCACTTTTCAGAATAACTTTCAAAAACACATTCCACAAACACCTTTTTGAACTAGTTTTAAAAAAATAACACTTTGTACGCGTTCTTATAGAGACAAGAACCATTACAAAGACGTTTTTTTCAAAATATTTTCAAACTCACACTACAAAGCACATTTTCAAACAAAAGCAAAGTGAACTAGCAAGCAACTAAGAGCCTGTAGATAACTACAGATGGGAAGGGTGCTAAAACCTTCCCTTTCCATAATCTACCCCCCTTACTCAGAATAATCTCAAAAAGGTCTTTTTTTATTCTTTTCACCCTTTCCTTAATTTGGATAAAAGAAAAGTCGGTGGCGACTCTTGCATACCGCAACATTTGCGAACACAAATGCAAAACCAACATTAAACAGTAGATTCTGCCACCATATCACAAAGTTTTTATAGTTTCATCAAGTTGGAATGAAGCATGTACGATGTACTTATAGTTGTGGAACTTTGGTGGAAAAGAGGGAAACTTCGGAATCAAAAAATATGAAAAATTTAACTTAAACAACAGCATGTGTCGGCGTGAAAATCGGATGTGCCAACATATAGAGTTAAAAACTTCAGTATGTGCCAACTTAAAATGAGTTATGTGCCTACACATGCAAATAGAGGCTGCATGCTTTAATAATGCAGTCCATGTGTCGGTGCATAAACTTGTGTTTTTAAGCAGAAATGTTGTATGTGTCCCAGGTTTTAATATTGAAGCACATGTACTAGCGTGAAAATTGTATGTGCCAGCACATGCAACTGGTTTTTGTGTAGAAACTAATTTTTCATGATTTTGGCCTATTTAAAACTTATTTTGAATGCTTCCTAAGACCTCTAATACAAGGGTGCACTAAACAACACATAGATACCATCCAATATACATAAATGCTAAGTTTTTTTTAGTTTTGACATCATGCAAAACATCTAATGGTGAAGTTGCACTCAAACTTCGGTCTCTTCATGAATATAATTACAATTCCGGCACTAAACGCTAAATATGTTCGTGTATTGTACAAGTAACACAAGGATCCAATCTAAGTTGGATTAACATCTTGCTCATCCTCATTCTTCGACAATTATAACATCAGTTCAGTCAGAGTAATGGCAGCATTACAATGCTCCATTTCAAACTTATTCAAAATCTAAAGTGCACACCTTCTTTGGTGCATGAGTAGTCCCTTCTTGGACTTGTAGAACTCAATGCCAAGTAAGTATGTCATGAGGCTAAAATATGTCATCCTAAAATCTTTCATAAGCTCACTCTTGAACTTAGGAGTTCACTTTTCACTGTTGTTCATAACCAACAAATCGTATATGTATAGACAAAGGATTATCACTCATTCACTTATATCCTTCTTCACATACACACTATGTTCAGATACACACTTCTTGAAACTAATCTCCTTTAAGAAACCATTTATCCTCGTGTTCCAAGCTCTTGGAACTTGTTTCAAACCGTACAATGCTTTCTTCCATTTGTAGAACTTTAACTCTTAGTTTTTCCCTTCAAAACCAGTGGATTGTTCTACATAAAATTCCTCTTCAAGCAGTCCATTCAAAAATGAAGATTTAACATCTATTTGATATATGAACCAATTGTTGTTATTCGTAATATCAATAACTATCCTAATTGTTTCAATTCTAGCCACCAATGCAAATACCTCTTTAAAGTCTATGTCTTCTATTTGCAAAAATCCCTTTGCAACTAATCGAGCCTTATGCTTAATTATTTCACCATTGAAATTTGCCTTCACTTTGAATACCCATTATGATACGGTGGTAGAACCGACTGTTATACTGGTTTGTGTTTTTGTTCGTAAATGTCACGGTAAGCAAGAGTCGCCACCAACTTTTATTTCATCCAACAAAGGAAAAGGAAAAAGAACATAAAAAACCTTTTTCGAGATGTTTCTGAGTACGGGGGGTAGATTATAAAAAGGGGAGGTGTTAACACCCTTTCTATCCATGGTTTTCCATGGGCTCTTAGGTACTTGCTCATTTTAAAATTGCTTGTGTGTATGTTTTGAAAAGTTTTTGTTTAACTTCGTGGTAACCCTTGTATCTGTCCTCAAGAGTGTGACGAAGTTGTTTTTTTGAAAACTGTTTTGAAAGTGTTTGTGTGAAAGAGTTTTTGTTGTTTTAAGCAAGTACCTAGGAGTTTCTACCTACTCGAAAAAGACTGTTCGTTCTCGTTTCCTTTAGACAGCGCTATCCTACTATTAAGGAGTAGGTAGTCCCATCATTGGAGTTAAAGGGACATTCGAAGGGACAATTACGGTCGCTGAAGCAATGGTTAGGAAACCTTAGTAGTTACCCTAGAGTCTTAAAGATCTTTTCGAGGCAACATTTGAATGAGTCATTTTTTATCTTTTGGGAGTAGAGGGCGACCACTAAAATTCCTTATGCTTCATGAGCTTTTACCGAAGGCAACCGGAGTGGGGATATACCATAGGAGTGAGCATGTGCAAGTGTTTGATTTCAGTTGATTATCTTTACACAATTAGGGTTTTCTACTATTTTAATTTCATTTGTCTTTAACATGCAAGCCTATTATCCGTACATCTAGACAACTTATAGTTGCGGAAATTAAAAGCGGGAAAGTAAATCTATGCTATTACAAAGCCTTGGGGAGGGGGTTACATAGCCAAAATAGGGGGAAAATAATAAGCAAAAAAAACAGTAATAAAACCTAATTAAAAAAACTATTACAACCCTTGGTAGTTACAATAATTGGAAAAATAAATAAATAAAACGCGCGCGAGCAAGAACACGGGAATTAAATATCCTAATGAATCTAATTAATTAAAGGAAATATTTTTGTATTTTTATTTAAGAAAATATAATATTTATGCATTAAACCTAATTTGTCTAATTAATTTTAATTATGAAAATATATCAACTTACCCTAAATTAAATTAATCTACTTAATTAATAAAATTAAATTGAGTAAAAAAACCTAATTCTAATATTTTGTGGTTTTCTTGATTTTATGATTTAATAAAAAAATGATTTTCAGAATAAAGAAAATAAATAACTAAAATGAAATGATAAAACAATAAAAGCAAAAATTATGAATATGGGCCTGTTATGAGAAGCAAACTGGGGGTGCATGGCTGAATTTGCAAAGCCCAGAATAATATGCCCATCTGCCTGCGTATGGATCCAGTGTAGCTGGCCTTTAGGAGGTTCACCATGCACTTCCTTTGTTGGACGTTAGATATGGATATGATGAGATCTTGTGGTATGGTGGTGGAAGTGCATGAGGAGCGCTCAGGAACCTGGAGCATTGGATCTGAAGACACAAATTGATGAAAATTAATTTTGCAAAAGGGCTGGATCGAACCCACCGCTTTTAGGACTAAAGCCTTATCATGCCTTGCCTTTCCAACTGAACCACACATTTCAACTGTTAACAAAATAACACAAAATAAATATAAGGAAAACAAAGATCTATCGTCACACGTCAAAAAGGCGCGTGTTGTGGGTCCCTAATGGTTTGAATGGACGAATCAATGAGCACCACGTCATCACCTTCTTCATGGATCCGTCGTTTTAGGTGGGGAACTTTTACCTACAATAGTTTTCCGTCGCTATAGGTTGTAGTGACGGATTTTGTTCGTAACTAAAAACCTGCATTATTCAAAAATATGATACAAGAAATATAAATCAAAACTAATGCTAGGGATCAATCAAGAATTTTGTCCCGAGTCCAGTAGTACCCATAATCCCCCTCAATTTGTCCTAGAAAAAGAAACCCCAATTTTGAGATTTCAAACCCTAACAATAGCGTAAACTCGTTCCCGCGCTAAAACTCAAATCCATGCCTTCAAACAGATTCCAAGCATGATTATAAACACGTTTATGCAATCAAATTCGATTTAAAACATGTAAAACCAAGAAAACAAATTTAAGTTACAAGGGTGCAAACCGTGATCTGTATATGGAGATTCCTAAGGCTGCAAGCTTGGATAGCGACTGGAAAATCTTCAAGGACCTTCGTGGATGATCACTGATACTCCAAAACTCCTTGAATTAGCGTGTTGAGAAAGATCCGATCTGCACTTTTCTTTGAAAGTTTGGAACTTTGTTTGATTTCTTTAGGCATGTTGCGCGTCTGAATTCTCCTATTTAGGGTTGAGAATACTTGTGTATAAGTATGTGAATCAAATTAGGGTGCTAAGTTTAGAAAAAATTCAAGATTTGGTGACTTTTAAAAATTGCTTCCAAACTTTCCAAATTAGGAGATTTCCTCTTGTTTTTTGATTTTGCATGATTTTGTTTGGCTTTGTGACAGCAAGCATGATTCTCTAATTCAATGCAAACAAATCTCATCCCATTAATTTTATTTATTTTGATTTTATTTGATTTTATTTGAATTTTAAATAAATAAAATAAAAATAAATTAAATAAATAAATAAATAAATAAGGCATGGAATGGTTTATGGGTCGTGGACCATGTTAGGAATGAGATTCAATCTTGAAAAGTTAGGTCCATTTGGAAAAAAAATGCAATTTTTGGCATTGTTGACTTTGTGCAAATTTCCAAAAATGGCCAACTTTTACAATGCATATCTCCTTCAATTTTGACCCTAAGAGGGTGTTTTTGGACTTTTTGGAAATCTTAAGATGTCCCTTAAACAACCCTTTGGTTTTCATCTCTATTGGATATTCCATTTTCATGTAAGAAGCTTTAACCCAAAAGGTATTTTTGTTGACTTTTTGAAATGACCTATAATGTCTGAATTTATATCTTTTCATGAGTGCATTTTTTGAACTTGAGGGCTGAATATGAGTTGTAGGGAATTTAATTCTCTTCAAAATGAGCCTTGGATGATAATTTTATGATAAAGTATGAGAAAGTTAAATCTGGTCAAAGTTTGGTTGACTTTTCCTATAGAAACCCTAATTTAGCAACTTTTGAGTTTTGATGAATTTGGGGCATTCCTTGAGGAATCATGATCAACCCATGATCAAATGATGGATATCATTTCAAAATGTTTATGTTGACCAAAAATATTGAAGTTTGACTGTATGTGGATCACAATTGACTTTTGACCTAGTGTAGTTGATTTTCAAGCATTTGAGAAGTTGACTGAGCAAACTTGTAGTGCAAGGCATGAAACTTGGGATGGATGATCTTGAGGACATATTAAGGCAATGGAAATCATTTGGACCCTTAGAACTCAAACATCTTGATGAAAATGGAAACCCTAGTTTGAGGCCCATTGTCTTAGGAGGAGTATTTGTCTGGTCAACCCTTGGGCATCCTTGAGCAGATTGAGGGCTTCAATGAGCATATGTTGGGTGATATGAGAGGGAAAATTTTGGGGTGCAACAGCTGCCCTTGTTCAATCTTCTTAAACCTGAGGGTGTAGATTGGCTGGTATGCCTTTCGTGATCTGAAGGTGGAAGATGATTGAACACTAGAGTGCCCAGAAATTTGCACTAGCATGAAGTAATACTGATTGGTGATATCAGGAATAGGCTTTCGGATGCCTTTTAGAAGTCGACGAAGAATCTTCGGAGATGGGCTTAAAGATGCCATCCAGAAAAGATATCGGTTGCATAAGAGATTCCTTTACGAGAATTCCTGTACCTGCTGTTGAGGAGGACTTCACCGGGGAATGTTGATTTATGTCTTAGGAAATAGAGGCTAGGAGCTTCGGTTGTCCGCTACTCTACTGGGGAATTAACTCCTGATTGAGGAATTGGAAGTAAACTGCATATTTGGTCAGGGTCTAAGTTGCACAGTGACTTACTGGGGAAATGTGAAATTGATTGTATCTGGTCGGGTCCAAGTCTTACAATGTTGTAAAATGTTGTCTAGAGATAAAAGAGAAGGAACCTGGATAGTATGGTTGCTTCGAAATGAAAGCCTGGGTAGTAGGGCTATGAGGAGGAACCTGGATAGTAGGGTTGCTTCGAAATGAAAGCCTGGATAGTAGGGCTATGAGAAAGAACCTGGGACGTAGGGTTACTTCGAGATGAAATCCTGGATAGTAGGGCTATGAGAAGGAACATGGGTCGTAGGATTACTTCGAGATGAAAGCCTGAATAGTAGGGCTATGAGAAGGAACCTGGGTCGTAGGGTGACTTCGAGGTGAAATCCTGGATAGTAGGGTTATGAGAAGGAACACGGGTCGTAGGGTTACTTCGGGGTGAAAGCTTGGATAGTAGGGCTTATGGGAAGTAACCTGGGTCGTAGGGTTACTTAGAGATGAAAGCCTGGATAGTAGGGCTTAAGGAAAGGAACTTGGATAGTAGGGTTACTCGAGATGAAAGCCTGGATAGTAGGGCTTATGGGAAGGAACCTGGATAGTAGGGTTACTTCGGGGTGAAAGCCTGGATAGTAGGGCTTATGGGAAGGAACCTGGGTCGTAGGGTTACTTCGAGATGAAAGCCTGGATAGTAGGGATTATAGGAAGGAACCTGGATAGTAGGGTTACTTTGAGATGAAAGCCTGGATAATAGGTCTTATGGGAAGGAACCTGCATAGTAGGGTTTATGAGAAGGAACATGGATAATAGGGTTACTTTGTGATGAGTTTGGGTAAAACTGCATCTGAACCGAGAAGGAACCTGGATAGTAGGGTTACTTCGTGAGAAGTTTGGGTAAAACTGCATTTGAACCGGGAAGGAACCTGGGTAAGGTTGCTTCGTGAGGAGTTTGGGTAAAACTACATCTGAACCGAGAAGGAACCTGGGTAAGGTTACTTCATTTGATCACGTGGGTTGGTTGACCCGTTTGGTTTAGGGAACTGATTTTCCATTAGTTGTCTGCAGATGTGACATGTATAACTGCTGGGATTGTTGATGATAATTGTCTTTCCTGAAAAGATAACAAGATTAATTATATGCGATGCATGAAATGCATTATGGGATGATGTTCTCAAAATAAATGAGATTATGTTGTACGCGATATGTATGCGCATGTCATGATGTATGAACACGAGATGCTATTGTGACATATCCGAGTCTGGGAAAATAAATCCCTGACTGCTGCTGGAGAGTATTGGAAGTTGAATTCCTAACTGTCGTAGAAAACCGTGTTCTTCTACTTCCGCTGGGGATGGTGAACGGAGATGACTATACTGGAGATTTACTCCTTGTTTACGGATATTCTGTCGGGGAGAGACTCTGCTTGAGGATAACTCTGCGGGGGAATAGCTTTGTTTGAGAGAGGAGCTTCCATAGCTGAAGGGATAAACTCTGTCGGGGATTGAGCTTCTGTATTTAGAGAAATAAACTCTGTTCGGGAGAAAACTTTATGACCCGCTTGCGATTATGAAATTCGGCTGGGGAAATAGATGTCAGTTTTCGGAAGGAACCCGGTTGGGGAGAGTATCTCCTGTTTTGGGGAAGCCGATGTTAAAGCTTTAATTACCTCCACTTTGTGGGGAGTACAAACGTCAAGGGGTCGTATGTACTGATGACTTTGTTTCAAAGTTGTCTCTGCCCTGGTACCTGCTGGGCAGAGTAACTGTCGGGTTATGACATTTTTTAGTTTTTGCTTATGTTTCTTAAGTTACGAGCAATTGTCTTTCTGTTTCCTATGCAGATATTTGTGAATAGCGATTATATTCAAATGCATATGTCAAGAATAAATCATTGTACATTTTTGCGAAACAAAATAGAAAAATAAAAACAAATGGTTTTGTACAAGGAAGCTGACGCTCTAGTAAGAGAATTCCGCTGTGAAAAAGAAAGCTATACAATATTCTGTACAAAGAAAAGAAAACAACCATGTGCAATAATCCCATTGAGTTTCAATTCTGCTATTGTCGCTATATCTTCGAGCATGTCATCACTTTATTGCTTGTCCGAAGCTGACTAGATTGATGGGTGCCGTTCGAGCTTGATAGTTGATACTAAGGTCTGGTCGCAAGGTGATCCAATGGGACATAGTGATACGCTTTAAATCCCTACCTTTTTCCTGGACTGCTCTTTCGGGTTTTCAGTCCACCGGGATACCCTTTTTTTCCCAATCCGCCTTTTCAGGTTTTTGACTTGCTGGGTGTACAGATTTTTCATTTTCATCCCTTATTTTTGCTCGAACCCTTTTGGTTTGCCGGGAATCCCTTATTTTTTCCTAGGCCAGTCAACCTAGCGGTTCTTTAATCATGCGTAGTATCTTTTTACTATGTCCACATTGACAGGGTGAGGAAGGTCGTCACCGTCCATGGTGGTTAAAATCATGGCTCCACCCGAGAAAATGTTTTTAATCACAAATGGCCCTTCGTATGTGGAAGTCCATTTGCCCCTGGGATCACCTTACGGCAGTATGATGCGCTTGATCATTAGATCCCCGACTTGATATTCTTGGCATCTGACTTTTTTGTTGAAAGCCTTGATCATCCGTTTTTGATACATTTGACCATGACAGACAACAGTAAGTCTCTTCTCATCGATCAAATTCAGTTGATCAAATCGAGTCTGGATCCAATCATCTTCGTTCAAACCCGCATCCTTCATAATCCTTAAAGAAGGGATCTGGACCTTAATAGGTAGGACTGCCTCCATGCCATATGCCAAGGAGTAGGGTTTTTCCCATGTTGACGTCCGTGCTGAAGTGCGGTACCCATGAATAGAAAATGGTAACATCTCGTGACAGTCTTTATATGTCACCGTCATCTTCTGTATGATCTTCTTGATGTTTTTGTTAGCAACTTCAACAGCGTCGTTCATCTTCGGCCGGTAGGGAGAAGAGTTGTGATATTGTATCTTAAATTGCTTATAGAGCTCGATGATCATCGTGTTATTGATATTCATACCATTTTCAGTGATGATTCTCTCTGGCACACCATATCGAGAAATCAGGTTATGCTTGATAAACCGCGCCACAACATTCTTGGTAACGGTAGCAAAAGAGGCAGCTTCAACCCACTTCGTGAAGTAATCAATGGCCACCAGGATGAAGCGATGCCCATTGGAAGCGGTAGGTCTAATCTCTCTAATCATGTCAACGCCCCACATTTCAAAGGGCCAAGGGGCCGTCAAGACGTTCAAGGGAACCTGAGGCAGATACACCTTATCAGCAAAAATTTGGCACTTATGACAAGTTTGGGAGTGCTGATAACAATCTGCTTCCATAGTGGACCAATAGTATCCTGCCCGTAGGATCTTCTTAGCCATGGTATGTCCACTGTAATGAGTGCCAAAGGTACCTTCGTGTAAGTCTGCCATAATTCTCTCTGCTTCATTCTTGTCTACACACCGCAGTAAGGTAGAGTCATGGTTGCACTTGTAGAGGATTCCATTAATGAGGAAGAATTTCGTGGCGAACCTTTACTAGAAACTTCTTATCATTGACAGATTCCCCTTCGGGATACTCTTGAGTCTCGAGATACCTTTTTACTTCGTGAAACCAGGGTTTATCTGCTATCTCTTCAATATCAATCTCACAGCAGTACACTGCTTCATCCAACCTCTCAATGGTGATTCAGGGAGCTTCGTTGTCCCACCTGACCTTGAACATAGAAGACATGGTAGCTAGCACGTCCGTTAACTGATTCTCCTCTCGTGGGAAATGTTCAAAGATTACCTCCTCAACGTGTGGGAGCAATTTCAGTATGTACTCTTTGTACGGGATGAGGTTCAGATGCTTCGTATCCCACTCTCCTTTGATCTGACTTATCACTAAAGTTGAATCCCCGAAAATGTTTAGGAACTTGATCCTTAAGTCGATAGCAACTTTGAGACCCATGATACAGGCTTCATACTCCGCCATGTTGTTAGTACAGTTGAAGCATAGTATGGCGGTGAAAGGAGTATGACAGCCCTCAGGAGATATGATTACAACACTAATTCCATTACCAAGTGCGTTCGAAGCTCTGTCAAATACCATAGTCCATCGTGATCCTTCTTCAGGTCCTTCATCTGGTCTAGGTTCTTCATAGTCGGTTACTTACATAATACTCTCATCTGGGAACTCAAAATTCATGGACTGGTAGTCATCCACGGCCTGATGGGCCAAATGATCAGCTAATACACTTCCCTTGATTGGTTTCTAGGTTGTATACTGTATATCGTATTAGGTTAAGATCATCTTCCATCTTTCTATTCTCCCGGAGAGAGCGGGCTTCTCGAAGATGTATTTGATTGGATCCATCTTAGATATCAACAAAGTAGTGTGGGTCAACATATACTGTCTTAGTCGGCGAACAGCCCATGCCAAAGCGCAACAAGTTTTCTCGAGCAGTGATTATCTTGTCTCACAGTCGGTAAACTTTTTGCTAAGGTAGTATATCGCGTGCTCTTTTCGACCACACTCGTCATGCTGCCCCAGCACACACCCCATTGAATTGTCTAACACCATTAAGTACAATATCAAAGGTCTTCCTTCAATCGGAGGCATCAAAATTGGGGTTCTTAAAGGTATTCCTTGATTCTTTCGAAAGCAGTATGGCATTCATCATTCCACTTTACCACTTGATCTTTTTTCAGGAGTTTGAAGATCGACTCGTAAGTAGCAGTCAAATGTGAAATAAACCTGGCGATATAATTTAGGTGTCCCAAAAAACCTCTAACCTCCTTCTCAGTACGGGGAGCCGGCATCTCTTGTATGGCCTTTACCTTTGCAGGGTCTACCTGAATACCTTTGTCACTGACGATGAACCCCAGAAGCTTACCAGATCTTACTCCAAAGGTGCACTTGTTCGAATTCAACCTCGACTTGTATGTCTTTAACCTGTCGAACAGCTTTTGCAGATGATCAAGGTGTTCTTCCTCGGTTTGAGATCTGGCTATCATGTCATCAACATAAACCTCTATCTCATGGTGAATCATGTCATGAAATAAGGCGACCATGGCTCGCTAATAAGTTTCCCCAGCATTCATCAACCCAAAAGGCATCACCTTGAAATAGAAGATACCCCACTGTGTGACGAAGGTTGTCTTCTCCATGTCTTCAGGAGCCATCTTGATTTAGTTGTAGACAAAGAAACCATCCATGAAGGAGAAGATTTTATGCTATGCGGTGTTGTCAACCAGAACATCGATATGGGGAAGAGGGAAGTCATCCTTTGAGCTTGCCCTGTTCAGGTCTCTGTAATCCACACACATCCGTACCTTACCATCCTTCTTAGGTACCAGAACGACGTTAGCAACCCGCTGCAGATAGGAGGTGACAGCTAGGAACCCAGCGTTGAACTGTTTCATGACCTCTGCTTTAATCTTCTCTAACATTTTAGGGCGCATACGATAGACCTTTTTGCTAACCGGAGGACAATCTTCTTTATTCGGAAGACGATGTACCACAATATCAGTGTCTAAACCCAGCATGTCTTCATATGACTAGGCGAAGATCTCAATATAGTCGTGCAACATCTGTATCAACCGATGTTTGACATTATTCTCCAGATTTGCGTTGATCTTGACTTCTTTTCTGTCTACTTATGTGCCCAATTTTATCGTCTCAACTGGCTCTTCATGAGGCTTAATAGCCCTCTGTTCCTGTTGTAACAGTCTAGCAAGTTCTCTAGGCACCTCACAATTTTCCTCACCTTCGTCCTCAGCTTGGTTGATCGGATTTTCGAAGTTATAACTGATAATATCAGAACTGTTATCAATGGGATCCAGAGTGGATATGGATCTGTAGTTTGATATGTGAGTGTGTGTAAGAGCATAGTTGTATTGATAAAGTGAAAAGGCAGAAAAGAAAACACAGAGTGCAAAATTTGTATGCAAGAAACGTCCAAGGTTTTATTGATGACATATGAAAATGACATATAACAACCCTCACAAATAAACCATCATGTCTCGGGTAATACACAAGGCCATAAAGTTTATATTGTTTATTACAAATTCAAAAAACAAGTAAGACAATTACTGCTCAACAAAAGAAATTGGCACAAAATATCTGGCCGTCTAGTTACTAGGTCCACCGTTGGTAGTAGGGTAGATCCAACTGTCAATGTCAGAATCCTCATCATTTTCTTCAATAGAGTTGACCCCACAATTGCTAATACGTAGGGGAGGTCCTCTGGCCCGAGCGCGTCGAACAACCCTTTGAGCTCCCAAAGTAAAGCCCAAATCAAATTTGTCAATTTTATGAGGAAAATCAGAGAGTTATCCCTAAATGGTATACCCACCTTCCTCAACTACCGCTCTGGCGTCCTTGATAGAAGCCATCTTCAAAGAAGATTTGATGATCTTCGGCACATTAGTGATGGTCTCGGTTGATGCCATAATCTGGGGAACCTCTTCAAAGTTTTGACAAGGGGTCTCTATGAATTACCCGTCCATCTCTACACACCTGAAAGAGTTCAGGTGGCTTACCATATACTCCTCTTCACCATGCACGATTACAATCTTCCCCTTCACTGGATACTTCACCATTTGGTGCAGCATAAAAGTAACGGCTCCAGCTTCATATATCCAAGGATGACCAAACAAACAAGAGTACAATTTCCTGATATCCATCACGTAAAAGGTGGATTCAAAGGTCTTGGAACCCACTTTGATAGGGATGTCCACCTCCCCGTGCGCCATTCTTTTTTACCCTTCAAAATCCCTCAACACAATGTTGCTAGGATTTAAGATCAAGCCTTCATAATCTAGCTGATCAAGAGCCTTCTTAGGCAGAACATTCAGTGGCGATCCAGTGTCCACCATCACATGAGCCATAGTAGTGCCCTTCCATTTGATCGAGACATGCAGAGCATCATTATGCTTTCTCCCCTTTAGCGTCAAATCGGCATCTGAAAAACCCAACCCATTGTCAGCAGTCAAACTGACCACACAGTCTTTGAATTGGTCAACAGAGGTTTCTTGCGGCCCATGCGCAGTCTTGAGAAATGCAATCAAAGCCTTTGCATGGGCCTCAGAACATAACAATAGAGACAACATTAATATCTTCGAAGGGGTCTTCCCCAACTGTTCGACCACATTGTAGTCGTTCTTCTTGATTATTTTTAAAATTTCCTCCATTTCTTGCTTAGAGGATTCCACAACATTTTTTCTAGGTGCCTTCGTCCGGGCAGGCTCACCTATAGCTTCTTTTCCCCGAGTCCCAGATGACTCATCGGCAGGGGTAACAACTGGAGTAAGAATGGGAGTAGTAGCTGAAGTACTAGCAGGAACAACAGATGGAATAACAACAGGCTTAGTGACAGTCTTCGGGGAGATCTCAGGAGAGAAAACCTTTCCACTTCGAGTAACTTTGTTGGTCCCGACAATGTTACTGACATCGGGATCAACCTCTTCAGTCTTCAAATCCTGTTTGATTCCATGATAGTAAACATCGGCACCATAATTCCAAGGGACAGCTTTGTCTGAGACATACGATACAGGACCAGGAAAAGTGATTATCAACGGAGAAATTCTTGGAGCACGTGGAATCCTAACAGGTCTTTTAGAGGAGACCTTGGAAGGATTGGCGGAAATGGTTATGATAGCAACATCTTCATGTGGAACATTCGGTTTCGGAGTCTTTTCAAACAAAATTTCTCTGCTATCCATCAGGCATTGGACGACTGCTTTCAATAAATGACAACCAGAAGGTAGAGATAAACACATGTGGCAAACTTCACCACAGCCCAAAAATAAATCGGCTAGCACCAAATTCTTCTTGACATTCATGAGAGGAGTGGACACTTCACCAACAGAGGTAACAAACAGATTAGTACCAATGGCATTAACACCACAATTGTGCTTGGGCATGGGAGCAGTTATGACATTAGGATTCTCTGGAGCATCAAACTCAATCTCCTTGGCTTCTATTAGATCCTGTAACTTATTCCTCAGAGCCCAACAATCATTTGTATCGTGGCCTGGACTCTCAGAATGGTAAGCACACCGAGCGTTTGGATTGTACCGAGGAGATGTGGTGTTAGGATTCTTGGGATCCTCCTTTAAGGTTTCCAAGTTGGATCTTAACATATGGGTTAACACTTCAGTCAATGTCATATTAATTCGGGTGAACTGCCTTTGCGGTCTTTCTACCCTTTGGTGACTGTTCCGTTGTTGAGTAGCTGCAGGTGTGATACGGTGGGAGAGAACTGACTGTTTTGGAATGCTGGTTCGCGTTTTGCGTTTTTTTTCCGCAAAATGTCGCAGTAAGCAAGAGTCGTCACCGTCTTTTATTTTATCCAACAAGGAAAGAAAAAAAGCACAGAAAAATTCCTTTTTTGAGATGTTTCTCGGGTCCGGGGGTAGATTATAGAAAGGGAAGGTGTTAGCACCCTTTCTATCCGTGGTTATCCACAGGCTCTTAGGTACTTGCTCAAAGTGTTTTCAAAAATTGCTTTTCTTTGTGTTTGTGGGTTTGAAAGAAGTTTTTGTTTGAAAAGTGTAAGTGCGAAAAGTTTTATTTTGTTTTGAAAGGAGCAAGTACTTAAGAACCATCTACCTACTCGAAAAAGGAATCAAACTGTGCTAATATCCTTTAGATAATGCTATCCCACTATGAATGAGTAGGTAGCATCATCGTTGGAGTTTTAAGGGTCAATTCGATTAAGGGACGTGTGGTCACTAAAGCAATGTTAGGACGCCTTAGCGGTAACCCTAATGTCTTAGATCATTTTTCCCAGGCAACCGTTTCGAGGCAACTATGATCTTTGGACAAGATGGCGACCTCTAAAACTTCCTATACTCAATGTCCACGTTCGAAGGCAACTAAGTGAGGTGTACCCTAAGAGTGCGCATGTGCGAGTGTGTTATTTCAGTTATTTTATCTTTTGTACATGTCATGGGTGAGCTATGTTGATTTTAGGTTCATACATTTGATCTTGTCATGCATTCCCTATTACCAAACATCTAACAGTTTATAGATTGCCGAAATTAAATTTGCGGAAATTAAATCTAAACTATTACAAGGAGTCGGGTATTTACATCGCCAAAAACAACCCTTGAAATTAAATTGCGGAAAATAAAAGAAATCGATAAAATAATTAAAGTCCTATTTAAAGCTATTACATTTCGGGAAACAATTACATCAATATCATAAATGGATCGCGTGCAATAAATTAAATCGGATGTGAAATTTTTAGGATTTTGACCCTTTTTTTGAAAGAAAGTATTTTTTTTTTTGGTTTATTTTTGAATTAAAAGAAATTTAAATTAAGTTAACAATTAAATAAATAAATAAATTAATTAATTAATTAAAATATTTTTGGATTTTTGGATATTTAAAGAAATAAAATAATTTTGATTTAAAGTTAGTAAAAAACCTAATTTTCTACATTAATTTTAATTATTTGCAAAAGATATTAAAAATTATACCTAATTAAAACTAAGTTAATTGAATTAATTTATTTACAAAGATAAAGTCATGAATTTAATTTTAATAAATAAAATATATTTTTTGGTTTTTGATTTTATGAGGAAAAAATTTAATTGGTTAGTGATAATAAAAATAATAATTAACAAAACAAATAAATAAATAAAATGAAAAGAAAAAAAAGAAAAAACCAAGGGGTTTGGTCCCAAATCAGAGGTGAGATCAGCATTTTCCAAGGCCCAAACGTGCAAGCCTCATTGACTTTTCATGATTACACGTTCATTGGTTGACTAGGGCGTACGATGGACTTTCATCCTGGGCCATTAGATTTGTCCTGGAGGCCATCTGGCAGGCATCTGGGTGATGGTGTATGATAGGCCATGATTGCTGAAAAGCGCCAGAACACCTGAAGAAATATTGTAAAGTAATATGGGGGGACCTGGGATTCGAACCCAGGTCCCATGAGTAACTGAACAACGCACTTACCACCACACCGCTGCCTTCCATTTGTTATTATAATAAGTAGCAATTAATATAATGCAAAAGCAAATCAATGGGTCAAACAAAAAAATAAAAGCGTGTTGGATTTGAATCAACGAATGGGAACAGGCCACGTCCTCGTCTTCTTCGTTTGGCCTGGATATTTACCTGCGGATTCTTATCCGCAGCTAAATCAGTAGCTTGCTCCTAAAATACGTTCCAGGCCATGAAAATTCAAGCCACGACCACAGTCATGCTCGTCTCTTCTTCCTGAACATGCATATGTCCATTATTTGTTCCAATTTTTCCTGCAAAGAAAACACCCACAAACAAACTTCCAAAACCCTAGATTCGGGTATGGGGCTATGGCTCATGAAAACACAATTGGCTAATGCCAAAAGCTTCTAAATCGAACGACAAGCATGGTTGTGTAAAGATTTTGCCAAGAAAATGCCAGAATATGGGTATGCGATTTCAAATACAGGGCAAGGTTTAGAGAGACTTACAGCGCGATTCAGGAGAGGAGAGAGCTTGATTTTGATTGCCTTTCACTCAGTGGATATCCAGCAAGGAGTCTACGTTGAGTTTTTACTTTGAATCGGCCTCCAAAGGTGATTTTAGTTTCAAGTTTTTCCAAGTTTTTTTCAAGTTTAGTTTTGATATTTTGGCAGCCTCCCGGTTCCAATTCTCGTGCCTTTGCCTTGTATAAGTAACATGGAGTGAATTAGGTCAAGTTTTAGGCTTTGAATCCTTATGCATTGATGATTTAGGATTTGATTTGATCCTCCATGAAAAAGCTTCCAAATTTGTCCAAAAACCAATATTTTGTGCATGATATGGCTTGATACGAGTTTGACCATGTCCATAATGATAATTAAGACCTGTATCAAT
Source organism: Vicia faba (assembly GCA_948472305.1). Classification (NCBI taxonomy): domain Eukaryota; kingdom Viridiplantae; phylum Streptophyta; class Magnoliopsida; order Fabales; family Fabaceae; genus Vicia; species Vicia faba. The sequence goes on along the minus strand of OX451740.1, from coordinate 615,195,721 downwards.
CAAAAAGATTCCAAGTGATCAAGATTTGGATTTTATTTGGATTTAAATTGATAACAAATGAATTAATTAAATAAAAATCAAATAAAATAGAAAAATTAATAATTGGACACAAGACTGAAGATAGGACACGTGTGTAGTGTGACAAGATCAAATCAAGTGGAAAAAAGTGGGCCCATTTGACAAAATTTGAAGTTTCGGGGATAGTTGACTTTTGGCAATTTTGGAAAAATGCCCAACTTCAACAATGCATAACTTCTTCAATTTTGAACTTTTGGAAGTTTTCTTTGACTTTTTAGAAACCTTGAGATGTCCACTAACCAACCCTTTTGGTATCATCGCATTTTGATATTCCATGCTCAAGTTATAAGCTTTGGAAAAAAAAAGGTGTTTTTGTTGACTTCCAAAAATGACCTATAATGTCCAAATTTGTAACTTCTTGTGGGTGCATTTCTTGATCTTGGGGTATGAAGATGGATTGTATGAAATTTCATCCTCTTAAAAATTAGCTTTGGATGGGTCATTTCTTATAAAGTATGAGAAAGTTATGCTTGGTCAAAGTTGAGTTGACTTTTCCTAAAAAACCCTAATTTAGCAACTTTTGAATCTTGATGAATTTTGAGCAATCCTTGATGAATCATGATCAGAACTTGATCAAATGATGAATTATCCTTCAAAATGAGAATGTTGACAAAAAATCTTGAGGTTTGACTGTATTTGGGTCACAGTTGACTTTTGCCCTAACATAGTCGATTTTTGGGCCTCTTGAGCAATTGACTGACCAAACTTTCTCTGCAAGGCTTGAAATTTGACATGGATGATCTTGAGAACATGTTAGGACATTGGGGAGCACTTTAGGTCATTTGGATGCAAGGACCTTGATGCAACACAAAACCCTAATTTGAGATTGACTGCCTTAGGAGATGATTTGACTGTCCAACTTTTGAGCAATCTTGAACCACTTGGAGATTCTTCTTGCAATGTCTTGAGAAATATGGAAGGGCAAATTTTGGGGTACAACAGCTGCCCATGTTCAATTTTCTTAAACCTGAGGATATAGATTGGCTTTCGGGCCTTTCGTGATCCGAAGGTGGAAGATGATTGAACACTAGAGTGCCCAGAAATTTGCACTCGCATGAAGTGGTATCAGCCTGGTGATGTCGGGAATGGGCTTACAGATGCCATTTGGATACTATTGGTAGGTGGTCTGAACTTCGACTGGAATATGAATCAGGGAGATCTCATCAGCGATCTGACTGAACCAGAGGAGGTCTTGTCTTCTTCGACTAGATCGAGATCAGGAAAATCTTTAGGAATCGATTTAATTGGACCAGAGGAGGTCTTGTCTTCTTTGACTAGATCGGTATCAGAAAAATCTTTAGGAATCGATTTAACTGGACCAGAGGAGGTTTTGTCTTCTTTGACTGGATTGGCATCAGAAAAATCTTTAGGAATCGATTTAACTGGACTAGAGGAGGTTTTGTCTTCTTTGACTGGATTGGCATTAGAAAAATCTTTAGGAATCAATTTAACTGGACCAGAGGGGGTTTTGTCTTCTTTGACTGGATTGGCATCAGAAAAATCTTTAGGAATCGATTTAACTGGACCGGAGGAGGTTTTGTCTTCTTTGACTGGATTGGCATCAGAAAAATCTTTAGGAATCGATTTAAATGGTCTTGTCTTCTTTGACTGGGTTGGCATCAAAAAAATCTTTAGGAATCGATTTAACTGGTTTTGTCTTCTTTGACTGGATTGGCATCAGAAAAATCTTTAGGAATCGATTTAACTGGTTTTGTCTTCTTTGACTGGATTGGCATCAGAAAAATCTTTAGGAATCAATTTAACTGGTTTTGTCTTCTTTGACTGGGTTGGCATCAGAAAAATCTTTAGGAATCGATTTAACTGGTTTTGTCTTCCTTGACTGGGTTGACATCAAAATTTTTTTTAAGAATCGATTTAACTGGTTTTGTCTTCTTTGACTGGGTTGGCATCAGAAAAATCTTTAGGAATCGATTTAACTAGACCAGAGAAGGCCTTTGACATAGCTGAGAACTTAACTGCATCTTTCCTGAAAGGTAAAGGTCAGTCATATGCAATGCATGATATGGATCAAGCAATTATGTTCTCAACATAAATGAGATTGTATGGTATAATGCGTATATGCATGTATCATGATGTATGGAAATGTGATGTTTTAGTTGGAGAAAATAAATCCCGGAGCTGCTGGAGAATAGAGTTGAATTCTTCGCTTCCGCTGGGGATGGTGAACGAAGGTGATTACGAGAATAAACCGGCAGAAGAAGAGAACTCCGTTGGGGAATAAATTGATGAGGAGATTACTCTGTGGGGAAGAGATGCTCTGCTGAGGATTCCAATGATAAGGTCCGCTGGGGATGGATTACCGTTGCTGGTAATATTGGATCTGTTGAGGATTGAATACCTGTTTGTGAAAGGAAAGAAATTCGCTGGGGATGATCTTTCAGTTGTAACTTGCTGGGGATAATCCTGTTAGACTCTTGTGGGGATAATCCTCTGAATTCTGCTAGGAATGATCCTTTGAACTTGGCTGGGGAGATTTATTTTGTACTCCGCTAGGGGACATTCTTCCAGAGTCTACTGGGGACGAAGATTCAACTCCGTCGGGGAAGCTTTTTCAGACCGTGCTGGGGGAATATTGACTTCACTGGGGTTATCTTGTATTCTTCCGGGGAACATTCTTATATTCCGTTGGGAATGCTCTTATACTCCGCTGGGGAATACTCTTATACTCCGCTGGGGAATACTAAGACTGCCGGGGATATCGAGCCTTTTTGGCGCTGATGGTAGATAAACTCTGCTTGGGGAGAGCGTTGCTGATTTGTTCATAGTTGCAAGTCTCAGCTGGGAGAGCTACCATTACTTCCTTATTCTGCGGGGAGTGAAAGTATCTTAGCCATATTCTTCAGCTGAATATACCTTGGTACCTAGTGGACAGAGCAACTATACAGCTTGGACAATTCTTATTGCCCCTGTTTCTGATATTACCAGTAATTCATCTTTCGTTTCGCATGTAGATATTTATGAGCAACAATTAATGTCAAATGCATATATCAAAAATGAACATTGGACGTTCTTTGCAAAACAAAACAGATAAAGGGAAAACAATTTGAAATTTGTCTGAAAATGAATTTGTATTGATTTCGAAGTTTGGCCTGTAAATAGGTGTTTTTGTACAAGAGACGGTTGTCCTAGTAAGAGAACGCCGCCGAATAATAGAATTTACACAATTTGTGAAAAACTAAACAAAACAGCTATGTGAATGATCCCACTGGGTTCCAACTCTACTATTGCCTTTATATCCTCGAGCATCTCATCACTTTGCTACTTGGTTGAAGATGAATCAGATTGGTTAGTGCTTTCCGAGCTTGATAGTCGATACCGAAGTATGGATGCAAGGTGCTCCAATGAGACATAGTGTTACACTTTGATCCCTAATTTTTGCCTGGACCGCCCTTTCGGGTTTTCAGTCCACTGGGATACCCTTTTTTTGCCCAAGCCGCCTTTTCAGGTTTTTGACTTGCCGGGTGTACAGATTTTTTCATTTTCATCCCTTATTTTTGCCCGAACCCTTTTGATTCGTCAGGAAGCCCTTATTTTTGCCTAGGCCAGTCATCCTAGCGGGTCTTTGATTATGCGTAGTATCTTTTTACTATGTCTGCATTAACGGGGTGGGGAAGGTCGTCACCATCCATGGTGGTTAGAATCATAGCTCCTCCTGAGAAAATGTTCTTAACCACAAATGGCCCTTTGTAAGTAGGGGTCCATTTGCCCCTGGGATCACCTTGAGGTAGGATAATGCGCTTGATTACCAGGTCCCCAACTTGATACTCTTGTCATCTAACTTTCTTGTTAAATTCCTTGATCATCTGTTTTTGGTACGTCTGACCATGAAAAATAGCAGTAATTCTCTTTTTGTCGATTAGGTTCAGCTGATCAAGCTGGGTCTGAATCCAGTCATCTTCGCTCAAACCTGCATCCTTCATAATTCAGAGAGAAGGTATCTGAACTTCAATGGGAAAGACTGCCTCCATGCCATATACCAAGGAATAGGGTGTTGCCCCTGTTGACGTCCGCGCTGAGGTACGGTACCCATGAAGAGAAAATGGTAACATCTCGTGCTAGTCTTTGTATGTCATTGTCATCTTCTGCACAATCTTCTTAATGTTCTTATTAGCCGCTTCAATAACCCCATTCATCTTCGGTCGGTAGGGAGAAGAGTTGTGATGTTGTATCTTGAATTGCCCGCAGAGCTCGGTGATCATCTTATTGTTGAGATTGGTACCATTGTCCGTAATGATCCTCTCTGGTACACCATACCGACAGATCAGATTATGCCGAATGAACCATGCCACGACGTTCTTGGTTACGGTAGCAAAGGAAGCTGCTTCAACCCACTTCGTAAAGTAATTAATCGCTACCAGGATGAAACGATGCCCGCTGGATGCCGTAGGTCTGATCTCGCCGATCATATCAATGCCCCACATTGCAAAAGGCCAAGGTTCCATCAAGACGTTTAGAGGAACTAGAGGTATGTGCACCTTATCAACATAGACTTGGCACTTGTGACATGTCCGAGAATGCTGATAACAGTCGGCTTCCATAGTGGACCAATAATATCCTGCCCGTAGGATCTTCTTTGCCATGGTGTGTCCACTGGAATGAGTTCCGAAAGTACCTTCATGTAACTCTGCCATGATCCTTTCTGCTTCATTCTTATCCACACATCGTTGTAAGGTCGAATCATGGTTACGTTTATAAAGGATGCCATTACTGATGAAGAACTTCGTCGTGAACCTCCTCAGAAATTTCTTATCATTAACAGATGCACCCTCGGGGTATTCCTGAGTTTCAATGAAACCAGGGTTTATCGGCTACCTCTTCAATCTCAATGTCACAACAATGTGCAGGTTCATCCAATCTTTCAATGATGATCCCAGGAGCTTCGTTGTCCCAATTGACCTTGAACATAGAAGACATTGTATCCAGCGCGTTCGCCAACTGATTCTCCTCTCTAGGGAAGTGTTTAAAGGTTATCTCCTCAAAATGGGGAAGCAACGTCAATACATACTCCTTGTAAGGAATAAGATTAGAGTGTTTCATATCCCACTCGCCTTTGATCTGACTGATCACGAGAGCGGAATCTCCGAAGACACTTAGAAACTTAATCCTTAGGTCAATTGCTGCTCGAAGACCCATAATGTACGCCTCATACTCCGCCATATTGTTGGTGCAGTTGAAACATAGTCGAGCGATGAACGGGGTATGAGAGCCTTTATGAGATATGATCATGGCGCCAATTCCATTGCCCAAAGTGTTTGAAGCTCCATCAAAGTACATAGACTATCGGGATCCTTCCTCAGGTCCTTCATCCGGTCCAGGTGTCTCACAGTCAGTTACCAACATGATATTCTCGTCCGAGAATTCAAAGTTCATAGACTGGTAATCATCCACTGCCTGATGTGCCAAATGATCTGCCAACACACTTCCCTTGATTGCCTTTTGGGTTGTATATTGGATGTCATACTCAGTCAAGATTATCTGCCATCTTGCTATTCTTCCGGACAAAGAAGGCTTTTCGAAGATATACTTGATTGGATCCATCTTTGATATCAACAGAGTAGTGTGAGTCAACATATACTATCTCAGCCGGCGAGCAGCCCATGCCAAAGCGCAGCAAGTTTTCTCGAGCAGTGAGTATCGGGTCTCACAGTCGGTAAACTTTTTGCTAAGGTAATAAATAGCATGCTCTTTTTGGCCAGACTCGTCATGCTGACCCAGCACACACCCCATTGAGTTATCGAGTACTGTCAAGTATAAGATCAGAGGTCTCGCTTCAACTGGTGGCATTAGAATGGGTGGCTCTTGGAGATACTCTTTAATCCTTTCGAAAGCGGCCTGGAATTCATCGTTCCAACGTACTACTTGATCTTTCTTCAGTAACTTGAAGATTGGCTCACAAGTAGCAGTCAGGTGCGAGATGAATCGGGCAATGTAGTTCAATCGTCCCAGGAAGCCTCTGACTTCTTTCTCTATTCTGGGATCTGGCATTTCCTGTATAGCTTTCACTTTTGAAGGATCCACTTGAATACCTTTGTCGCTCACGACGAAACCCAACAGCTTACCAGATCCGACCCCAAAGGTGCACTTTTTCGGGTTTAACCTCAGCTTGTACAACTTCAGCCTGTCAAACAGCTTCTGCAGATGGTCAAGGTGTTCCTCCTCAGTCTGGGACCTTGCAATCATATCGTCGACGTATACCTCAATCTCATGATGGATCATGTCATGAAACAAAGCAACCATGGCACGCTGATACGTTGCTCCAACATTTTTTAACCCAAAAGGCATGACCTTGTAGAAAAAGGTACCCCACTGAGTAATAAAGGTTGTCTCCTCCATGTCTTCGGGAGCCATTTTTATCTGATTATAACCAGAGAAACCATCCATGAAGGAGAAGACTTTATGATGAGCAGTGTTGTCAACCAGAACGTCGATATGAGGTATAGGGAAGTCATCCTTGGGGCTTGCCCTGTTCAGATCCCTATATTCGACACACATTCGAACCTTACCATCCTTCTTTGGTACAGGAACCACATTGGCCACCCACTGAGGGTAAGAAGTCACTGCTAGAAAACCGACGTCAAACTGTTTCATAACTTCAGCCTTGATTTTCTCCGACATCTCTGGGAGCATTCGGTGGACCTTCTGTTTTACTAGAGGATAGTCTTCCTTGGTAGGCAGGCGATGAACCACAATATCAGTATCCAACCCAGGCATATCTTTGTAATACCAGACAAAGATCTCAACATAGTCATGCAGCATCTGAATCAACCGTTGCTTCACACTAAGCTCCAGATTTACACCGATCTTAACTTCTTTCTTGTCGGTCTCTGTACCCAGATTCACCGTTTCCACTGGCTCTTCATGTGGATGAATGGCCCTCTCTTCTTGGAGTAACAGTCTTGCAAGTTCACCAGGCACTTCGCAATCATCTTCACCTTCGTCTCCGGCTAAGTTGATCGGACTTTCGAAGTCATAACTGGCAGTAGCAGAGTCGTTACCAGTGAGATCCAGAGTGGATGTAGACCTGTATACGTGAGTGTGTGTAAAATAGATGTTTTGCAATATATAATAAAGAAAAATAAGGAGCACAAAATTTGAAATGCAAGAAACGTCCAATGCTTTTATTAATGATATATGTAAATGACACACATAAAGCCCTCACAAATGAAGCCACGGTGCCCCGGGTAAGACACCGGGCCGTAAAGTTTAAACATTGTCTGTTACAAATTCAAAAAAAAAATTCATTACTGGGTAACAAAAGTAATAGGGATGAAGTCCTTTGTTGTCCAGTTGCTTGGTCCATCTTCGTTCGTAGGATAGATCCAACTGTCGAACTCAGACTCTTCCACATCGTCTTCAATGGCATTCACTCCCGAGGTGCTGATGAACATGGGAGGTCTCCCAATCCGTGCATTCCGAACAGCCCTTTGAGCTTCTGTAGTGAAACCCAAACCAAACTTGTTAGTCTTCTGTGTAAAAGCAGGGAGTCGGCCCCAATTCGCACACCCACCTTTCTCAATAACAGCCCGGGCATCCTTGAGGGAAGCCATCTTCATAGGAGAATCTTCAACAACAATCTCGTCTAATGCCAGTGTCTGGGGAACCTCTTCAAAATGTTGAAATGGGGTCTCAACGAACTCCCCATCCATCTCTACATATCGGAAAGAGTTGAGGTGGCTCACCATGTACTCCTCTTCTCCTTGCACTGTCACAATCTTCCCTTTGACCGGGTATTTCAGCTTTTGGTGGAGCGTTGAGGTTACGGCTCCGGCTTTGTGGATCCATGGACGACCCAACAAACAAGAATAAGATGGCCAAATGTCCATCACATAGAATGTAGAGTTGAAGACCTGAGAACTAACCTTAATTGGAATATCAACTTTTCCATGCACCATTCTCTTAGACCCATCAAAGGCCCTAACAACAATGTTACTTGGTTTCAGCTCCAACCCTTCACAGTCCAACCGGTCTAGAGCTTTCTTAGGCAAAACGTTCAACGAGGAACCAGTATCTACCAATACATGAGCGAGAGTAGTGCCCCTGCATTCAATGGATACATGCAGGGCATCGTTGTGATTCTTCCCCTTAGCAGTCAAATCGGCGTCTGAGAAACCCAACCCATTATCAACAGTTAAATTGGATACACAATCTGTAAACTGATCAGCTGATGTCTCTTGCAGTACATGGGCAGTCTTCAAGAAGGTAATCAGAGCCTTGGCATGGGCTTCTGAGCATAGTAACAGTGACAACATAGAAATCTTGGACGGGGTTTCCCCAGCTGTTCAACTACATTGTAGTCACTCTTTTCTACATTAATTTTAATTATTTGCAAAAGATATTAAAAATTATACCTAATTAAAACTAAGTTAATTGAATTAATTTATTTACAAAGATAAAGTCATGAATTTAATTTTAATAAATAAAATATATTTTTTGGTTTTTGATTTTATGAGGAAAAAATTTAATTGGTTAGTGATAATAAAAATAATAATTAACAAAACAAATAAATAAATAAAATGAAAAGAAAAAAAGAAATAACCAAGGGGTTTGGGCCCAAATCAGGGGTGAGATCAGCATTTTCCAAGGCCCAAACGTGCAAGCCTCGTTGACTTTCCATGATTCCATGTTCATTGGTTGACTAGGGCGTATGATGGACTTTCATCCTCGGCCATTAGATTTGGCCTAGAGGCCATCTGGAAGGCATCTGGGTGATGGTGTATGATAGGCCATGATTGCTGAAAAGCGCCAGAACACCTGAAGAAAAATTGCAAAGTAATATGGGGGGACCTGGGATTCGAACCCAGGTCCCATGAGTCACTGAACAACGCACTTACCACCACACCACTGCCTTCCATTTGTTATTATAATAAGTAGCAATTAATATAATGCAAAAGCAAATCAATGGGTCAAACAAAAAAATAAAAGCGCGCTGGATTTGAATCAACGAATGGGGACAGGCCACGTCCTCGTCTTCTTTGTTTGGCCTGGATATTTACCTGCGGATTCTTATCCGCAGCTAAATCCGTAGCTTGCTCCTAAAATACGTTCCAGGCCATGAAAACTCAAGCCACGACCACAGTCATGCTCATCTCTTCCTTCTGAACATGCCTATGTTCATTATTTGTTCCAATTTTTCCTGCAAAGAAAACACCCAAAAACAAACTTCCAAAACCATAGATTCAGGTATGGGGCTATGGCTCATGAAAACACAATTGGCTAATGCCCAAAGCTTCTAAATTGAACGACAAGCATGGTTGTGTAAAGATTTTGCCAAGAAAATGCCAGAATATGGGTATGCGATTTCAAATACAGGGCAAGGTTTAGAGATACTTACAGCGCGATTCAGGAGAGAAGAGAGCTTGATTTTGATTGCCTTTCACTCAGTGGATATCCAACAAGGAGTCTACGTTGAGTTTTTGCTTTGAATCGGCCTCCAAAGGTGATTTTAGTTTCAAGCTTTTCAAATTTTTCAAGTTTGGTTTTGATGTTTTGGCAGCCTCCCGGTTCCAATTCTCGTGCCTTTGCCTTGTATAAGTAACATGGAGTGAATTAGGTCAAGTTTTGGGCTTTGAATCCTTATGCATTGATGATTTAGGATTTGATTTGATCCTCCATGAAAAAGCTTCCAAATTTGTCCAAAAACCAATATTTTGTGCATGATATGGCTTGATACGAGTTTGACCATGTCCATAATGATAATTAAGACCAGTATCAATCAAAAAGATTCCAAGTGATCAAGATTTGGATTTTATTTGGATTTAAAATGATAAAAAATGAATTAATTCAATAAAAATCAAATAAAATAGAAAAATTAATAATTGGACACAATACTGAAGATAGGACACGTGTGTAGTGTGACAAGATCAAATCAAGTGGAAAAAAGTGGGCCCATTTGACAAAATTTGAAGTTTTGGGGATAGTTGACTTTTGGCAATTTTGGAAAAATGCCCAACTTCAACAATGCATAACCTCTTCAATTTTGAACTTTTGGAAGTGTTATTGGACTATTTAGAAACCTTGAGATGTCCTCTAACCAACCCTTTTGGTCTCATCTCATTTTGATATTCCATGCTCAAGTTATAAGCTTTGGCAAAAAAGGTGTTTTTGTTGACTTCCAAAAATGACCTATAATGTCCAAATTTTTAACTTCTTGTGGGTGCATTTATTGATTTTGGGGTAAGAATATTGATTGTAGAAAATTGCATCCTCTTAAAAATGAGCTTTGGATGGGTCATTTCTCATAAAGTATGAGAAAGTTATACTTGGTCAAAGTTGAGTTGACTTTTCCTACAAAACCCTAATTTAACTACTTTTGAATCTTGATGAATTTTGAGAAATCCTTGATGAATCATGATCAACCCTTGATCAAATGATGAATTATCCTTCAAAATGAGAATGTTGACAAAAAATATTGAGGTTTGACTGTATTTGGGTCACAGTTGACTTTTGCCCTAACACAATCGATTTTTGGGCCTCTTGAGCAATTGACTGACCAAAATTTCTTTGCAAGGCTTTAAATTTGACATGGATGATCTTGAGAACATGTTAGGACATTTGGGATCACTTGAGGTCATTTGGATGCAATGACCTTGATGCAACACAAAACCCTAATTTGAGATTGACTGCCTTAGGAGATGATTTGATTGTCCAACTTTTGAGCAATCTTGAACCACTTGGAGATTCTTCTTGCAATGTCTTGAGAAATATGGGAGGGAAAATTTTGGGGTACAACATTAGGCCTAGGTATGATCACATCCCCTACCATTGGATGACGCTCAACTCAGCTCTGACCTCTTTCTTACCCGTGAGTGGCTTCTTCACAGTACTCAAAGAGGCGTCTTTCTAGATTTTGCCGCTCTAGATCCCAGCTTCTACCCTTTCCCTAGTTAATATCAGCTCGGTGAAACCAGCTGAGGAACTACCAATCAAGTGATTGAAGAATGGACCAGACAGTGTACCAAGAAACATGTCGACCAACTCCCTATCAGACAAAGGGGGTTGGACTCTCCCTGCCAAAGATCTCCATTTCTGCACATAGTCCTTGAACCCTTCACTTGCACCCACGGATATACTTTGGAGTTGAGTACGGGTGGGAGCAAGATCAGCGTTATATTGATACTTCTTGTAAAAAGCAGCAACCAAATCTTCCCAGTTGTGGACATTGGTTCCCTCCAGCTGATAGAACCACTCAAGTTGAGCCCCAGACAGACAGTCCTGAAAGAAATGGACCCACACATTCCTGTCAATAGTGTGAGGCTGAATTTTCCTCACATAGGAACAAAGATGAAGCTTGGGACAAGACACCCCATCATACTTCACAAATACTGGAGCCTTGAACTTCTACGGGATGACTACCTCAGATACCAAACCCAACTCTTCAAAATCCAGCCCTAGTATTCTTTGAATCTCCATTGTGCTCAGACGATCCTCTAACTATTCGTATCTATCCTCAGCAGGAGGATACTGTTCATCATTGTAATCTGTGTCATTATCAGAAACCTCAAGGATAAGGTCATCCTCCCTTGTCTCTCCTCCTTGATTCTCCCCTTCTTTGGACGAGGAGGTCAGATTAATCGGTTGCTTCAACGGTCCCTTGAATCTTCTGCCCAAATTCAGGACACCAGCGGTCTTCTTCTTCTTCTTCTCTTTTAGAATAAGGGCCTTTAGATCTTCCTGCCCCTTAGCCAAGGCTACGAACATTTGTTGAAATTGGGAATTTTGTGCCTGGAGATCCTTGATGCTTTGCTCATAAGACATTATTGCTGAAATAAACAGCGAAGAAGATGAGAAATCTTTTATGGTACCTGTTTATGCAATGTCATGGATGATATGCGTATGCAATGATTTCAAGGACTTTGGGAAATTTAAATTTACGAACCAAAATGAAATAAAGATTTTATTAGTAGAATTCAAAATACAACTGTCTTTTAGGCATTACAATTGAAAATTCTAAAAACTAAAAGAAAATCAAATTTCCCATGGATACTTCCTCTTCGTGCCGAGATAGACATTAAGTCTTCTTTCCTCATGAAGCTGCTTTATGAGCTCTAAGACTTTCTTCTCTTGGGCATATAGTTGGTCCCTATAAGTATCATGCTCCTTCTTCATCTGAATCCAGGACCTCTGTAATTCTTCAAGATCGATGGGCATATCAGGATGAAGAACAGTGTAAGGAATATCCCCTTCAGTAATGGGCTCCACAATCATTGGTAATACAACTATGTATGGAATCATCAGTTTCTGAGCACGAGCTCGTACCCATTGGAGATAAGGTTCCATAGGAATGGAATTCTTCGGCCCCAAAGTCTTGGCGTCAGATCCGTTTACCATGCCCCAGGCTCGTATGAACCTCTGGCGATAACCTTGAGCATCATCCTCATAGTTAAACATAATGCCCTGGATAAGCATCTCATGAGGACCATCCCTCTGTGCGTAACCAAACTGTCGCAATCCAAACAAGGATTGTAAGTTATGCCTCCCTTAATGCCAAGTAGTGGGACATTAGGGAACTCCCCGCAGCAGTCAATAATAGAAATGCATCCCATAGATCGGGAATACCAGAGAATATCCGTGTGAGAAAGTGATATTATCCTTTGCGACCAACCCAAACCTCCTTCATTCTCCAGCACTGACTTAGGGAGGTGATAAATAAACCACATCGACAGTAATGGCATGCAGCACGTAAGAACCCCTCTTTTCTTCATAGTACGAGTGTGGAGAGCATGCAATATATCTCCGAGCAAAGTAGGCACAAGGTTGTGAGAGAGGAAGATCTTGATAGCATTCACGTTTATGAGCAAGTCTGGATTAGGGAACAGTACTAAACCATAAATTAGAAGGGCCAAAACCTCCTCAAAAGTCTGAAAGTCCAAATCATTCCAAAACAGCCAGACCTTCTCTATCAGGAACTTGGCTAGAAGACCCTTGACTCCGCTTCTTGTTTCCCAATTGGATACCACGTCGGCCCGTTTCAGATGCAAAGCTGAGGCAATGATCTCTGGCTTGGGAACTTCTTCTAAACCTGTGAAAGGCATCTGGTCAATAATAGTTAGATCCAATAACTGAGAGAACTCTTCAATTGTAGGCACCAACTGATAGTTTGGAAAGGTGAAGCAGCGGTGCTTGGGATCAAAGAACTGAAAGAGTACACCCATCATCTTTTCATCAAGGCTCGAAGTGACCAGGTTGAGAAGTCGACCATGTCTCTTAGTGAATGAAGAAGTTTCAGGAACCCTTGATACCAGCTCCTTGAGTTGGAGAGGTATTCTCACAAAGCTGATTCAGATAGTGTTTCTACAAGCGGAAGCCATGATTTGTAAAACAGAACAAAGATAAATACCCCCGGTCCTTGAAATGGTTAGTGTAATAAGAATGGATGTTATGTTATGATGCATGATGTTATGTTCAAACAGAGTAAATCACACACAAGTAAAGCACACAATAGACCTTAGGTTCAAAGGCTTGCATGAGGTTAAAGGTAAGTACCCTATTGAAGTTTAGTTGGTTTTAAACCTGTCTTAGAAAATTAATCGGGTTCTAAGGATTCTCAATATCATTGATCATCTTTTATCGGGCATTGTTTCAGCTCAGGAAATCTTTTCTTACGGCCGAAATATCCCGAAAGTCTAATCTCAATGAATGTATCATCGAGTATCAACCAATCGTCAACTTTATACCGAGGCCGGCTATCTCACTACCTTCTAATGGCCAAGTTTGTTCAACTAAGGTTCTAAGGTCCGTTAGTGCTTTACGACACTATGCGGAGGCCCCGTATTCTCCTTGTTTCCACACGAAGGATACCGATACCAACCAAAGTGTCACACCAACACAACCATCGCTTAAACCATATCGGTCTATGTTGTACAATCTCCACGATCTATTGTTGTTTACCTAAAAAGTGTCCCCGGATCCAGGTGTAGGATCTTCAACAATACCCAAACAAAACCCTTAAGGATAAAGCAGACAAAGAAAACAAGAAAGCAATTTTAAAAATGACCTAGATCCTAAGGTATACCCCACTTTAAATTTTTCCCCAGCAGAGTCGCCGGTTCTATGATATGGTGGAAGAACCGACTGTTATACTGGTTTACATTTTTTATTCGCAAATGTCGTGGTAAGCAAGAGTCTCCACCTATTTTTATTTCATCCAACAAAGGAAAAGGAAAAAGAACAGAAAAAACCTTTTTAGAGATATTTCTGAGTACGGGGTGTAGATTATAAAAAGGGAAGGTGTTAGCACCCTTTCTATCCATAGTTTTCCATGGGCTCTTAGGTACTTGCTCATTTTGAAATTACTCGTGTGTGTTTTGAAATGTTTTTGTTTAACTTCGTGGTAACCCTTGTATCTGTCCTCAAGAGTGTGACGAAGTTGTTTTTTTGAAAACTGTTTTGAAAGTGTTTGTGTAAAGGAGTTTTTGTTGTTTTGAGCAAGTACCTAGGAGTTTCTACCTACTCGAAAAATATTGTTCGTTCTCGTTTTGTTTAGACAACACTATCCTACTATAAGGAGTAGGTAGTCCCATTGTTGGAGTTAAAGGGACATTAGAAGGGACAATTACGGTCGCTAAAGCAATGGTTAGGAAACCTTAGTAGTTACCCTAGAGTCTTAAAGATATTTCTGAGGCAACATTCGAATGGGTCATGTTTGATCTTTTGGGACTAGAGGGCGACCACTAAAATTCCCTATGCTTCATAACCGTTTACCGAAGGCAACTGAAGTGGGGATATACCCTAGGAGTGAGCATGTGCAAGTGTTTGATTTCAGTTGATTATCTTTGCACAATTAGGGTTTTCTACTGTTTTAATTTCATTTGTCTTTTGTATGCAAGCCTATTATCCATACATCTAGACAGTTTATAGTTGCGAAAATTAAAAGTGGAAAAGTAAATCTACACTATTACAAAGCCTTGGGGAGGGGGGGGGGGGGGGGGGGGGGTTACATAACCAAAATAGGGGGAAAATAATAAGCAAAAGAACCAGTAATAAAACCTAATTAAAAAAACTATTACAACCCTTGGCAGTTACAATAATTGGAAAAATAAATAAATAAAACGCGCGCGAGGAAGAACACGAGAATTAAATATCCTAATGAATCTAATTAATTAAAGGAAATATATTTGTATTTTTATTTAAGAAAATAAAATATTTATGCATTAAACATAATTTGTCTAATTAATTTTAATTATGAAAATAACCCAACTTACCCTAAATTAAATTAATCTACTTAATTAATAAAATTAAATTTAGTAAAAAAAAACCTAATTCTAATATTTTGTTGTTTTCTTGATTTTATGTTTTAATAAAAAAATGATTTTTGGAACAAAGAAAATAAATAACTAAAATGAAATGATAAAACAATAAAAGCAAAAATTATGAATATGGGCCTATTATGAGAAGTAAACTGGGGGTGCATGGCTGAATTTGCAAAGCCCAGAATAATAGGCCCATCTGCCTGCGTATGGATCCAGTGTAGCTGGCCTTCAGGAGGTTCACCATGAACTGCCTTTGTTGGATGTTAGATATGGATATGATGAGATCTTGTGGTATGGTGGTGGAAGTGCATGAGGAGCGCGCAGGGACTTGGAGCATTGGATCTGAAGATACAAATTGGTGAAAATTAATTTTGCAAAAGGGTTGGATCGAACCCACCCCCTTTAGGACTAAAGCCTTATCATGCCCTGCCTTGCCAACTGAACCACGCGTTTCAACTGTTAACAAAATAACATAAAATAAATAAAAGGCAAACAAAGATCTATGGCCATATGTCAAAAACGCGCGTGCTGTGGGTCCCTAATGGTTTGAATGGACAAATCAGTGAGCACCACGCCATCACCTTCTTCATGGATCCGTCGTTTTAGGTGGGGAAATTTTACCTACAATAGTTTTCTGTCACTATAGGCTGTAGTGACGAATTTTGTTCGTAACTAAAAACCTGCATTATTCAAAAATATGATACAAGCAATATAAATCAAAACTAATGCTAGGGATCAATCAGGAATTTTGTCCCGAGTCCAGTAGTACCTATAATCCCCCTCAATTTATCCTGGAAAAAGAAACCCCAATTTTGAGTTTTCAAACCCTAACAATGGCGTAAGCCCGTTCCTGCGCTAAAACTCAAATCCAGACCTTCAAACAGATTCCAAGAATGATTATAAACACGTTTATGCAATCAAATTCAATTTAAAACATGTAAAACTAAGAAAACAAATTTAAGTTACAAGGGTGCAAACCGTGATCTGTATTTGGAGATTCATAGGGCTGCAAGCTTGGATAGCGACTGGAAAACTTCAAGGACCTTCGTGGATGATCACTGATGCTCTAAAACTCCTTGAATTGGCCTGTAGAGAAAGATCCGATCTGCACTTTTCTTTGAAAATTTGGAACTTTGTTTGACTCCTTTAGGAAGGCGCGTATGAATTCTCCGCTTTAGGGTTAAGAATACTTGTGTATAAGTATGTGAATCAAATTAGGGTGCTAAGTTTAGAAAAAATCCAAGATTTGATGACTTTTAAAAATTGCTTCCAAACTTTCCAAATTAGGAGATTTCCTATTTTTTTTTTTTCACGATTTTGTTTGACTTTTTGACAGCAAGTGTGATTCTCTAATTCAATGCAAACAAATCTCATCCCATTAATTTTATTTATTTTGATTTTATTTGAATTTTAAATAAATAAAATCAAAATAAAATAAATAAATAAATAAATAAGGCATGGAATGGTTTATGGGTCGTGGGCCATGTTAGGAATGAGATTCAATCTTGAAAAGTTGGATCCATTTGGAAACAAATGCAATTTTGGGCATTGTTGACTTTGTGCAAATTTCCCAAAATGGCCAACTTTGACAATACATACCTCCTTCAATTTTCACCCTAAGAGGGTGTTTTTGGACTTTTTGGAAAGCTTAAGATGTCCCTTAAATAACCCTCTTGGTTTCATCTCAAGTGGATCTTCCATGTTCATGTAAGAAGCTTTGACCCAAAAGGTGTTTTTGTTGACTTTTTGAAATGACCTATAATGTCTGAATTTATATCTTTTCATGAGTGCATTTTTTGAACTTGAGGGATGAAGATGAGTTGTAGGAAATTCAATTATCTTCAAAATGAGCCTTGGATGAGAAATTTCTGATAAAGTATGAGAAAGTTATGCCTAGTCAAAGTTTGATTGACTTTTCCTATAGAAACCCTAATGTAGCAACTTTTGAGTTTTGATGAATTTGGGGCATTCCTTGAGGAATCATGATCAACCCTTGATAAAATTATGGATATAATTTCAAAATATTGATTTTGACCAAAAATCTTGAAGTTTGATTATATGTGGGTCACAGTTGACTTTTGACCTAGTGCAATTGATTTTCAGGCATTTAAGCAGTTGACTGGGCAAACTTGTAGTGCAAGACATGAAACTTGGCATGGATGATCTTGAGGACATATTATGGTAATGGAAATCATGGGGACCCTTGGAAATCAAACATCTTGATGAAAATGGAAACCCTAGTTTGAGGCTCATTGTCTTAGGAGGATGATTTGTCTGGTCAACCCTTGGGCATCCTTGAGCAGATTGAGGGCTTCAATCAGCATATGTTGGGTAATATGAGAGGGCAAATTTTGGGGTACAACACCCATATTACACCAATTTCCTTATTTATTTTTAGTATATCAACTAATTCCCAAGCATTTTTCTTCTCAATGGATTCCAGCTCCACCTTTATAGCAGAAATCCATTTTGGATCACTCAAGGCCTCTTCCATTTTAACGGGTTCTTATTCACCCATAAGTGTAAAATGGACAAAATTACCATCATCATTGACTTCATTGTATCTTAATAACTGATAATTTTGGAGTCTTGGAGGCAAAACTATTTGCCATGTTGATCTTCTCACATTCTCTTCAATTTGGGCTTCGACGAGGGGTGTTTTTGCATTATCAAACTCTATCAAAACTGAATTTTCACTACTGTAACCAGTTATATCTTTCTGGTAACCGGTTATAGGCTACTGCAAATCCTTGATCTCATTAAAAATGATGCCTTGGCTGATCAAGGTTCTTCTATTTGCTGCATTATACAACTTATAACCTCCAGTAGAGTGATACCCTACAAGTATCATCAATTCTCTCTTATCATCCTGTTAGAACAATGTTTGAATCTAGTACCCTATATTTAAGTTTTGATGATAACAAAGTGAAAAGATATAGTATTTATATGTTTCATGTTTGAACTATATGCTGCCTAAAATTACTATGCTCTGACTTGCAGATACGCTGATTAAAATAAGCAAGATCACTTCTTCAGCATCAGAATTTGATTTCATACACCAGCATCAGAAGTTGCTGAATCAGAACGTGAAGATCAGATGATCAACTCACGTACATGCTGAAGCTTGATGAACAGAACTGCGCGTAAACACTCTGATACAGAATCAAATAGTTCATCAGCAGCGAAGCAGAATCAGAATGAGCCAAGCCAGAACGTGCATTGAAGAAGCAACAGTACTGTGCATTGAACGCTAATTAATTCCAACGGCATCATTCTAGACAAGATCTGCTCAAAAAGGAAAGCTTGTTATTAGCATTGAATCAAGAATATTGCATTCAACGTTCATCTTCTCAAGTGCTATATAAACAAGGCTTCGAAGATTATAATGGCTAATGCTTCCAAATTCTCTACACGCACAAAGCTGAACAATAATCTTCATCTACCAGTTTTGCTAAACCACAAACTCTGATACTCCATTAGTGTTTAGCATTCTAAGTTTCTAAGCTTCATTTGTGTATACATCACAGTTGTGATATAGTTTTGTAGAAAACATTCACACACATTTGTTTTATACCTTTGTAAGAAAGTGTTGCCTTGACAAACCGGATTGTGGTTTGAATCAAGAAGGCTTTAGCAGTTGTTAAAGCAGATATTGTATTCAGTTGAATATAGTGAATTAAGACCTCGTTGGAGAGAGGCGAAATCACCTTGACGGGTGGACTGGAGTAGTTTGAGATCAAACGAACCAGGATAAAAATATCTTGTCAATTGCTTTAAGATTCCAGTTTTACAATTCAACCCCCCCTTCTTGTGTTTTTCACCCCTTCAATTGGCATCAGAGCGCCTGGTTCTGAGCTAAAACACTTAACCGTGTCAGTACAAGATCCAGCGTCAGAAAAACACAATGGCAGGAAACAACTCTCATTTCAGCAATGACAACAATGAGGACAGAGACAGATTCAGCGGCAAACCTCCAGTCTTTGATGGAGAAAACTTTGATTACTGGAAAGACAGAATTGAAAGCTTCTTTCTAGCACATGATGCTGATCTGTGGGATATGGTGACAGATGGATACACGCACCCTGTGAATGCAACTGGTCAGAAGATTGAAAGAAAATCAATGACTGATCAACAAAAGCGTGATTTCAAGAATCACCATAAGGCCAGAACCATCCTCCTCAGTGCCATCTCCTATACTGAGTATGAGAAGATCTCCAACAGAGACACAGCTAAGAACATCTTTGATTCTCTCAGAATGACGCATGAGGGCAACGTTCAAGTCAAAGAAACAAAAGCTCTGGCGCTCATTCAGAAGTATGAGGCGTTCAAAATGGAAGAATCTGAATCCATTGAAACTATGTTCTCTAGATTCCAGATTCTGGTAGCTGGTCTCAAAGTTCTGGACAAAGGATACTCTACTGCTGACCATGTCAAGAAGATAATCAGAAGTTTACCCAAGCAGTGGAGGCCTATGGTTACTGCTCTGAAGCTAGCGAAGGATCTCAACAAAATCACTCTGGAGGAACTTATAAGCTCCCTCAGAAGTCATGAGATAGAGCTAGAAGCTGATGAGCCTCAGAAGCAAGGTAAGCCTTTAGCTTTAAAATCTAACAGAAAATCTGAATCTAAAGTTTTGCAGGCAGTTGAAGAAACATCTGATGGATCCTCATCAGAAGAAGACGAACTTTCCCTTCTCTCCAGAAGAGTAAATCAACTGTGGAAGCAAAGACAAAGGAAGTTCAGGAATCCCAGAAGATCTGATCAGAACGAGTCTTCTTCCAGATACAGAAGGACATATTCTTCCTCTGGATACAGAAGATCTGAAGGCTCCTCCGGTAGCAAGAAGCCAAACACAAAAGACATCATCTGCTACGAGTGCAATGAGCAAGGACACTACAAGAGTGACTGCCCAAAGCTTCAGAGGGAAAAGCCCAAAAAGAAGTTTGGAAGAGAGAAGAAGAAAAGTCTCATGGCCACATGGGATGACTCTGACTCGTCTGAAGCTGACTCAGAATCAGATGATGAAAGGGCAAACATAGCGCTCATGGCTAACATTCCAGATGACAGTGAAGCTTCTGAATCAGACTCAAAATCAGACACAGAAGAGGTATTCCCTAACTTCGCTGTTAATTTTACAAAGGCTGAACTTGCTGAAAGCCTCAATGAAATTCTGGAACGTTATCAGCAGATTAGAGCTAAATTCAGAGACCTGAAAAGGAATCTTGAATCTGACTCTAATAAGTCTGAGAGTCTCAAATTGGAAAACTCTGAGCTGAGAGATAAAATTTTAAAATTAGAAAACTCTTTACAAAACTCTCAGAAGGAACCAATTTCTGAAACTCCCAGCAACGCTGATGAGATCATAAAGGAGTATGATCACAGTTTCCAGAAGTTCCTTGCTAAAAGCATAGATAGAAGCAGAATGGCTTCAATGATCTATGGAGTTAGCAGAAACGGCAGGAAAGGAATAGGATACCAAGGTAAGGTTCCTACACCTAAGAATGTCATGGATTTAACCATTAAACACACTCCTCTAAATTCACACTTTGTGTATGGTCACACACATGACATCAAATATACTAGCAGTAAGCACTCTGTAAAACCAAAATTCAACCAGAGTTTTGGTAAAACTAACAAATCAGGACCCAAGAAGATCTGGGTACCTAAGGATAAAATAATACATGTTGCAGATATCTTTAGCAGCAAGTCAGAAACACCAGTCATGGTACCTGGACTCTGGCTGCTCACGACACATGACGGGAAGAAGGCATATGTTCCAAAGCCTGGAACTTAAGCCTGGAGGCCACGTTGGCTTTGGAGGCAATCAGAGGGGAAAGATTATTGGCTCTGGAACTGTAGGTAACGGAAATCTTCCCTCTATTAATAATGTTCTGCTAGTTGATGGATTGATGCATAATCTGTTATCCATAAGTCAATTAAGTGATAACGGTTATGATATAATCTTTAATCAAAAATCATGTAAAGCTGTTAGTCAGAAAGATGGGACTATCCTGTTTAATGGAAAGAGGAAAAACAACATTTACAAAATCAAACTTTCTGAACTAAAGAGTCAGAACGTAAAATGTCTTCTGTCTGTTAACAACGAGCAGTGGATCTGGCACAGAAGATTGGGGCATGTTAGTATGAGAAGAATATCTCAGATTAACAAACTCAATCTGGTCAGAGGACTTCCTAATTTGAAGTTCAATTCAGATGCTCTGTGTGAAGCATGTCAGAAAGGCAAATTTGCAAAACCTTCTTTTAAATCCAAAAATGTTGTTTCTACCTCTAAGCCATTAGAACTTCTGCACATTGACTTATTTGGACCAGTTAAAACTGCTTCAGTCAGTGGCAAGAAGTATGGGTTAGTAATCGTAGATGACTATAGCAGATGGACATGGGTAAAGTTCTTAAGACACAAGGACGAGTCACACTCTGTGTTTGTTACCTTCTGTAACCAAGTTCAGAATGAAAAAGATCTTAGAATCGTTAAAGTCAGAAGTGATCATGGTGGAGAATTTGAAAATAAAGATTTTGAGTCATTCTTTAATGACAAAGGCATTCTGCATGATTTCTCTTGTCCTAGAACTCCCCAACAAAATGGAGTTGTAGAACGAAAGAACAGAACATTGCAAGAAATGGCCAGAACCATGATCAATGAGACAAACGTTGCTAAGACTTTCTGGGCAGAGGCAATAAACACAGCGTGCTACATTCAGAATAGAATCTCAATAAGACCTATTCTGGAAAAGACTCCATATGAATTGTGGAAGAACAGAAAGCCCGACATTTCGTATTTTCATCCATTTGGATGTACTTACTTTATGTTAAATACAAAGAATTATTTGAACAAGTTTGATTCTAAGGCACAGAAGTGTATTATGTTAGGATACTCTGAACGCTCAAGAGGGTACAGAGTATACAATACAGAAACACAGATTGTGGAAGAATCAATCAGTGTTCGTTTTGATGACAAGCTTGACTCTGAAAAGTCAAAGCAGAATGAAAATCTTGCAGGTATAGAAATTGAATTTGCAGGTTCTGAAGACAAGTCATCAGAAGCTCTCAACACAGACATTCCTTCAACGTCTGAAAGGAGCAATGCTAGAAATCCTACAACTGCTGCTGATCAACCTCAGAAGAGATTACCCAGAAGCAGTTTGGATCACCCAGAAGAAACTATTCTAGGAAGAAAGGAAGATCCAATCAGAACAAGAGCAAGCTTCAGAAACTCTGAAGAAACTCTTATGGGACTTGTGTCTCTGATTGAACCTTCTTCTATTGATGAAGCACTTCTGGACAACGACTGGATTCTGGCAATGCAAGAAGAGCTGAATCAATTCACCAGAAACGACGTATGGGATCTCGTTCCCAGACCTAAAGGATTCAACATCATTGGAACAAGATGGGTGTTCAGAAACAAGCTTAATGAACAAGGTGAAGTCGTCAGAAACAAGGCACGACTGGTTGCACAAGGTTATAGTCAGCAAGAGGGGATAGACTATACAGAAACCTTTGCCCCAGTCGCCAGGTTAGAATCTATCAGACTTTTAATTTCATTTGCTGTTAATAGAGGCATCACTCTGTATCAGATGGATGTCAAAAGTGCATTCTTAAATGGTTATATAGAAGAAGAAGTTTATGTTCACCAACCCCCAGGTTTTGAAAATACAAAACATCCAGAACATGTTTTCAAACTGAAAAAGTCACTGTATGGTCTGAAACAAGCTCCCAGAGCTTGGTATGAAAGGCTAAGTAACTTTCTGCTTGAAAATGAATTCACCAGAGGGAAAGTGGACACTACTCTATTATGTAAAACAGTTAAGAGTGACATTTTAGTCTGTCAAATTTATGTTGACGATATTATTTTTGGTTCTACTAATCCTTCTCTTGGAAGAAAATTTGCTAAGTGTATGCAGGCAGAATTTGAGATGAGCCTCATGGGGGAACTGAAATTCTTTCTAGGAATTCAGATTAATCAAACTCCAGAGGGAACTTACATTCATCAGAGCAAATATATCAGAGATCTTCTGAAGAAATTTGACCTCTCAGAATGTAAGCCATCAAAGATTCCAATGCATCCCACGTGCATTCTGGAAAGAGATGAGGTAAGCAAAAGTGTAGAACAGAAGGTCTACAGAGGTATGATTGGTTCTCTCCTTTATCTGACAGCTTCAAGACCTGATATCTTATTCAGCGTATGTATTTGTGCTAGTTTCCAATCAGATCCTAGAGAATCTCACTTAACAGCTGTTAAGCGAATTTTCAAGTATCTGAAAGGTACTACTAATCTGGGTTTGTTTTATAGAAAATCTAGTGATTACAGCTTAGTAGGCTACTGTGATGCTGATTTTGCTGGAGACAGAGTGGAACGTAAAAGTACTTCTGGAAGCTGCCAGTTTCTGGGAGAAAATCTGATCTCGTGGTCCAGCAAAAGGCAATCAACCATTGCTCTGTCAACAGCAGAAGCTGAGTACATAGCAGCAGCAGGATGCAGCACACAAATGCTCTGGATGAAAAGTCAGCTTGAAGACTTCCAGATTTTTGAGAGTAACATTCCTATTCTTTGTGATAATACTTCTGCTATTTGCTTAAGTAAGAATCCTATTTTACATTCTAGAGCTAAGCATATAGAAATAAAACATCATTTCATTAGGGACTATATTCAGAAAGGTATTTTAAACTTGAAATTTATAGATACAGACCATCAATGGGCTGATATCTTTACTAAACCCCTTTCAGAAGATAGGTTTAATTTCATTCTGAAACATCTCAGCATGAAAGTATGCCCAGAATGAAAATGTTTTAATTCCATGTATTTATCTTCAGAATGTAATTATATTACTGTGAACTTCTGATCAATCTTCTTTCAGAAAGATAAGAACATGCAGATTGTATCAGATGCAAGTCTAAAGATCTGAGAGTCTAATCTCAAAGACAGACGTGCTGATCACTACATCAAACAAGTGTCATCCAATCATCAGCAAATCCCTGAAGCAGAACGCGTGCACGCTTCTGAGAAGGCAAAGCGCTGATTGGGTGCATTGAGACACATGTCTGGTAACCGTTTTTAAGTATCTTTCTCAAATCCCCCAAAATCAGCAAGCATTTAATGAAAAGTAATCACGCTTGTTAATGGCAATCATTATTTTTTTTCTCTCTCTTAAAAACGTTTAATTTTTCAAAATAATTTTTTGAAAACTCTATTTAAGCACACTAATTCCTCATTCTTATTCTTTACGCTTTCTCATAATCATTCAAGCAATGCTGGAAAGCCTGTTCTCACGCATGCCCCCACAACCTTAAAAAAAATTTTTATGCATGACATTCTCTATGTTTTCTTCATTTTCTGATGTACTGTTTTGACTATGTTTTGTAATGTTCTTTTGCTCTGGTTATGAACTATTTTAATATAATTTGTTTTTCTGATCTAAATTGTTTTATCACATCACCAACACTTTTTGATTGCTGACAAAAAGGGGGAGAACAAGAATGATATTTAAAATCAATAACGGCGAACTAGACAGAAATTCTCAAACATTCTAACTCTCTATTACTTGAAATGTTTTTCTGCTTTGTTTTTAAGTCTACAGGCACAAGGAAGCTCCTGAACACTATGAAGACTAAAAGCTAGAAGCTCTGATCAAAATGTAGAAGCTCATGTTGCTCTGATCAAATATGAAGTTCTGATCGACCTAACACTCTGATCCGAAGCAAAGCTCTGACAGGAAAAGCTCTGAAGCTCTGCTCTCTGATAAGTCAAAGACTCTTAATCTGATGTTCAAAGAAAGAAAAAGATCTGATCCTGAAGAACACGCATATCAAAGGGAAGTAACAAACTCAGGGGGAGTATCTCTTAAACTCTGATTTCTCTTTACTTCTTAACTCTGAAACATTTCCTAGATACCTTTTCACGTTATTTTTTATTTTAAATATCTAGTTTTTGTCATCATCAAAAAGGGGGAGATTGTTAGAACAATGTTTGAATCTAGTACCCTATATTTAAGTTTTGATGATAACAAAGTGAAAAGATATAGTATTTATATGTTTCATGTTTGAACTATATGCTGCCTAAAATTACTATGCTCTGACTTGCAGATACGCTGATTAAAATAAGCAAGATCACTTCTTCAGCATCAGAATTTGATTTCATACACCAGCATCAGAAGTTGCTGAATCAGAACGTGAAGATCAGATGATCAACTCACGTACATGCTGAAGCTTGATGAACAGAACTGCGCGTAAACACTCTGATACAGAATCAAATAGTTCATCAGCAGCGAAGCAGAATCAGAATGAGCCAAGCCAGAACGTGCATTGAAGAAGCAACGGTACTGTGCATTGAACGCTAATTAATTCCAACGGCATCATTCTAGACAAGATCTGCTCAAAAAGGAAAGCTTGTTATTAGCATTGAATCAAGAATATTGCATTCAACGTTCATCTTCTCAAGTGCTATATAAACAAGGCTTCGAAGATTATAATGGCTAATGCTTCCAAATTCTCTACACGCACAAAGCTGAACAATAATATTCATCTACCAGTTTTGCTAAACCACAAACTCTGATACTCCATTAGTGTTTAGCATTCTAAGTTTCTAAGCTTCATTTGTGTATACATCACAGTTGTGATATAGTTTTGTAGAAAACATTCACACACATTTGTTTTATACCTTTGTAAGAAAGTGTTGCCTTGACAAACCGAATTGTGGTTTGAATCAAGAAGGCTTTAGCAGTTGTTAAAGAAGATATTGTATTCAGTTGAATATAGTGAATTAAGACCTCGTTGGAGAGAGGCGAAATCACCTTGACGGGTGGACTGGAGTAGTTTGAGATCAAACGAACCAGGATAAAAATATCTTGTCAATTGCTTTAAGATTCCAGTTTTACAATTCAACCCCCCCCCCCCCCCCCCCCCCCTTCTTGTGTTTTTCACCCCTTCACATCCAACTTTTTCTAAGCTACCCCAGAACATGTTGATATGCTATGAAACTGTAAACTCTAACATGATTCAGATTCAGTTTTAATTCAGACCATGCTTCTTGCAGTTTTATCTTCTCAAGCTTCTTTCTTGGACACCTATTCAACAAATAGGAATTTATGGACACTGTTTCTCCCATAACTCTTTCGACAAGTTCTTCCTCTTTAACATTCTTATCACCAAGTTCATAACTGATCAAATCTTCCTTTCAGAAATATCGTTTTTCTACGGTGTATATGGTTGTACTACCTCATGTATTATCCTTTCTTGATCACAAAACCTCTCAAAGTCATTCGAGACATATTCTCCTCCACCATTCGTTTTTGAGAACTTTGAGCTTATGACCGCTTTTCCTCTCAACCAAGGACTTTAACTTCTTAAACAAATCAAATATCTCATCTTATATCTTTATTAGGTATGTATATATCTTTCTACTATGTTCATTGATGAATGTGATAAAATATTTATTTCCACCAATCAAATTAACTTCGCGCCACACACATCAGAATACACCACCTCAAGGTGATGCTTGGTTCTACAACATACATCCTTGTTGAATTTAACCTTATTGTAATACGGTGGGAGAACTGACTTTACTTGTTTTTTCGTTTTATCGCAAATGTTGCAGTTAGCAAGAGTCGCCACCAGATTTTCTTTTATCCAACAAAGGAAAGGGTGAAAAGAACAGGAAATACCTTTTTAAATATTTTGACTTTGGGCGGTATGGAAAGGGAAGGTATTATCATCCTTTCCGTCCATAGTTATCTATAGGCTCTTAGTTGCTAGATCACTTTGAAAATTCTTTTTTGTGTAAGTGTATTTTTCAAAATATTTTTGAAAATACGCCTTAGTGTGGTGAACTTTGTAATGATTCTCGTATCGCTGAGAACGCATACAAAGTGTTTTTGTCTTTGAAAATGTTTAGAAAAAGAGAGTATATGTGTGATAAATTTTGTTTTGTTTTGTGAGCAAGCAACTACAAGTTGTCTACCTACTCGAATGGTCTCTGTCCTTTTCCTCTTTTCCTTTAGATAGTGCTATCCTACCATTAGTTGGTAGGTAGCCCTATCATTGGATGTTTGAGGGACAAGCGCGGGTCATCATACAATCATAAAGGCAAATTGTAGGATGCTTTATCAATTTTATCGTAAGGGACTCATATCATTTACCGAGGCAACATCGAAGGGTCATCGAGGGACTATGATCTTTGTATCAAGTGACTTTGCTAAAGTGTCCCACGTTCGAGGGACACGACTGTTTATTTTCCTAAGGCAACAAGTGGAGGTACCTTAGAGGTGCATGTGTGCAAAGTGTATTGTGTTTAAGTCATGTTTATCTTGGATATTAGGTTTTCTACCGTTTGCTTTTAGTCCTCCAATACAAGCCTATTAGCATACATCTAGCAGTTATTTGTATATAAGTACGGAAAATAAAGTGCGGAAAATAACTACGCTATTACAATGCTTCGGGATGGGGAGAATTACAAACCAAAAAATGGGGGAAAGAAAAATGTAAAGGGTTCTAAATTAAGCTATTACAATCTTTAGACAATTACAAAATTTATGAAAATAACGCGAATAAAAATAAATGAACGCACAAAGGAGAAAGAAAGAAAGATGTAAAGAACCCTAAAAATCTAAGTGGAATAAAATGTTTTTGTTGTTTTTAATTTTTGTTTAGAAAAATAATTAAATTACGAGAACCTAATTCTAATCAGTTAATTAATTAAAAAAAGTGATTAAATGATTGATTAATTTAATTAATAAAAACTTAAATCTACTATTTTTTGTGATTTTCTGATTTTCTGATTTTTATGTTCATAAAAAGAAAAAAAAAGATTTAAAGAAAATTAAATAAATAAAACAACAAAAAAAGAAAAAGAAAATGGTCCTGGCACTGCAAAAAGTAGTTAGAGGGTGTGAAATAGCAAAACATTCCTAGACCCATTAGCAATAGGGCCCAGGCGCCTGGAGATCCAGTGAGGGACGCTTCTTGGGGTTCATCATGGGGACGCGCCTTTGAGGATTTGGATCTAGCCCGATGAAATCTGGTGGCCAGGAACTGGAGGTGCATGATGCACATATTTGGTACCACTCATACCTGATCTATAGATTCATATAAACTCAAACAAATGTTAGCATGCTATGAAATATGATTAAAATCAGAGATTCGAAATTTTAAACTTTACCAAACTGGTGTTATCAAATAAGGGTGTTCTAGGCTTGTGATGGACTCATCTTGGGCCTTGTAAAAACTCCTGGGGACTTCAGAAGGATGTATTGAGGCTTGCTTTCAATCGAGAGAGGCTGGAACTTTGAGATATGACTTGCACCAATTCTTTGATTTTTTTTGGAGAGTTTTTGGAGAGTTTTTTTGGAGAGCTTTTGGAGAGCTTTTGCATGTAGAAATTTTGTTCCCATTTGTGCTTGTAATGCTGTGTATTTATAGAGGGAATAAAGGAGGTGAACAAACATGGTAAAGAATCAAGCTTTGATGGCCTTTGAGACAAGAATAAAAAACATTAAGAAGTTGCCAAAAATGAGATATTTCTTGCCATTCTTAATGCTGTATGAACCTGGACAGTTTGTGTGTGTCTTGCACGAAATATTGGGCCTTATAATTGATCAAGTCAAGCCCATATGCACTAGCCCATGATTTCTTATGATTTTATTCAATTTATTTGATTTTAAATTAAATAAAATCAAGATAAATATGAATAAAAATAAAACCATATATAAATGAATTTAGAGGTCCTCTAAGATGTTATGAACATGTTTGGACATCAAAAACTAGGTTCATTGGTTCAGAATTGCGATTTTTCTCAATTTGCACTTCATGAATTTCTTCAAAATTACCCAACTTGTGAAACTTATAAATTGCTCAATTTTCATCTTTTAAACATGATATTGGATATTTTAGAAAGTCAAAGATGTCCTCTACAATCTCTATGTTGATCACTTTTGCTTTTGAAGACTTTATCTTGATGTAAGTTGCCTTGACAAAAAATATCTTTTATTGACTTTTGAAAATGACCTATAATGTATTAGGTCATATCTTCCAAATGAATAGTTTTTTGGACTTGAGACTAAAAGAAAAGTTGTATAGAATTGAATTTTATTCAAAATGGGATTTTGTTGGGGAAAATTTTATGAAGCAACCCTAATTTGGCAATTTTTGACTTTTGATGATTTGAGGGATTTCCTTGAGGAATCATGATCAACCCTTAATCAAATGATGAATATCACTTCAAAATATTGATGTTGACCAAAAATCTTGAAGTTTGACTGTATGTTGACCACAGTTGACTTTTTGACCAATATAGTTGATTTTCAATTATTTGAGTCATTGACTGAGCAAACTTGTGATGTAGGGCTTGAAACTTGACATGAACCTTGTTAAGGACCTATGAAGAACCATAGAAGCCACTTGAGACCTTTGTAAACCAAATTTTCTTGAGAAACTCCAAACTCTAGTTGTAGGCTTTTGGCTTAGGATGAGCATCTTGACTAGTCAACCCTTAAGTGTCTTGACTATTTGAAGAGCCTTGAAAGAATGCTTTGAAAAAAATGAGAGGGAAAATTTTGGGGTACAACACTTATGTTACTTAGATTTCACACATTCTTCACAAATTTTAGTAGGTATATAGGTCAATGGAAGCTTCACTATCATTATGTTCTTTTGAAATGCATTGAGATCTCAAAACTCACTACTACAAAAAACAAATTACACCTCGGACATGAAATGCATTTAACCTCTGCTATTGAAGCGAGGTAACGAAGGACGTCATAAAAAATTACCACTTTACACCTCGACTTTTAAACCATCGAGAGATAAAGTTATTTGCACATGGGTTCAAACCCTAACATCTGTACTTTTATTATTTTCAAAACTAACGCTTCATACCTCTCAGTTTATCAAAAAACCCAAGAGGTAAGATAGATTTTTTTAGTTAAAACTCGTTTCATTATTTAACAGAACATTAATAAAATAATTTGTTTACAAACTATAATTTTTACCCAGAATATTACATTGTTTACACAGAATAATAAAATAAAAAATAATTTGTCCATGAAGATCATATGTTGGATCTTCGAATCATTGGTATTTGGGCCAGATCAAATGTTAGGTGCCACTATGTTTTCAAATTTTTTTCCTTGAATTTATATTTCATATAACCAAAAAAATGGGTCAGATAAATAAACGATTTTCTACACTACTAAATATTTAAGAACACAAACCTTAAACCCAAATAATTTTCGGCTTTTGTAATCCATCATAAAGAACTCTTCATGGTAAATACTCTTGCAAACCTTAAAGTGGTGGATTGTAGATAGTTTCAAGCTCTTCATGATGTTTCATTATCAATTTTTTATATTCAGAATACTTTTATAATAGAAGTTTTTATGTTTCACGCAGATCACTAATGGTAGTGTCTTGAGCGTTGATACTCATGAAATAGGCGATCAATATTTACTTAAGGATGGTAATCAATGTCCTTAATAATCACGCCAAAATTACCCCATCGGTTTTATCAAAACCAAGGTAAAATATATTTACCCCTCGGTTTCAGTAGAAAACCGAGATGAATAAGTTTTTTTTAAACATTACATTATTTACGCACAATATTAAAATTCATTATTACAACAAATGCAATTTCATGATAGTCGCTGTTATTCTTGGAGAACAACAAATCTTTGCTATAATATAGATTTTGTTGCATACCTTTTGTGTACATTCTTTTAAAGTTCTATGGATTGCATGCATCCAACTTCTAAGGAGTTATATATTCTAACTAAGGAGTTATCAGTTCCAAATATTGGAAAATATTTTTTCTGCACTTGTAATCCATTACAGAGAACTTTTCTAAGCTTCTTTAAGTTCCAAGATTTCATTATCTTGAGAAAATGTTTTCATAAATATGCTTTCACAAGAAAGAGAGCAAGATATATAATGGTGAATGTAGATGGTTTCTTGTGGATTGATGTCTTGGAAATAGCTTGAGCATTGTTCCTTTAAGAATGTAGGGTAAATATTTGTTGTTGTGGTTGTGTAACAAAACCCCTCGGTAGTTTTAAAAAACCGAAGGGAGAAGTATTTTCTTTTTTAATATAAAAATATAATAAAAAAAGGTAACCCCTCGGTTTTAGTAAAAAACCGAGGTAATAAGGTTCAAGCAAAAAATTGTGAATGATGAAAAATTGAAAGTAACATATCATGTTTCTATTTGAATTTTTACCAGTGACCATTTTCGTATGTAATTTACAGCATTTTTAGTAATAAATTTCTCAATATTTTCAACCCAGAAAAAGCAGTGTTGTTTTCTTTGATTGACAATATTGAATGGTTATTCCAAAAATACAATAAAAACAACATCAACACCATTATGTGAGATAGATTACAAGGGCAGAAAAATGTTTTATTCAAGATAGAAGAATATTAAAGATTTTTCTATCTTGCAATCCATCCCAAAAAAATGAAGCATACGATTGTGGGGCAGCTACATATAAGTTAGGATTAGGGGAAAATATGTTTAAAGAGTGCTTTTATAGTAAAGTCTGATTATTTTATATCTCGGATATTATGGAAACTGGATGGATAGATCATTTAATTTACACTTATAAATAAATAAAAACATAAACTGCAATAGCTGGGATGCGAAACACGTCCTAAATTATTTTTCCTCCCGGTTATATTAAAAACCAAGGGAATATGTTGTTTTTATTTTTAAAAAAATTAAAATATGGTGCACCTTTTCATTATACTTCGGTTTATTTTTAGTTGAGGTGAAAACTTTGTCATGAAATATATTATTTATAGTAGCGAATTGAGATACCCAAGACGATAATGCCATATCCACTCTTCTCGACTAGCCGATGTAGCAAGACACCTATGCTTCATAACTTTAAACTCAACCTTGAAAGTTTTATTGGAAGCCATAGGAGCTTTAAGGATCAAAACCTCATTTGAATCCATAATGCGTAGCGTCTTCACTATTACAAATAATATATTTTATGACGAAACTTTCACCTCACCGAACAAAAAACTGAAGTGTAAACTATAGACGCATAACATTTTAATTTTTTATTTATAAAAAATACCATATATTCCCTCGATTGAGCAGGAAACTGAGGGATAAAGTATTTAGAGGACACATCTTCGAATCCAAACAACTATATTTTAACACCTTTTAATTTTTTAAATTTTTTTATGAATTATTATCTTGATTTTACTGAAAACTGAGGGATAAAGTATTTAGAAGACACGTCTTCGAATCTCAACAACTATATTTGATCACCTTTTAATATTTTTTTTAAAAGTTATGATCTATTACCTCGATTTTGCTAAAAACTGAGGGGTAAACTAGCTAGAGAACACGTCTTCGAATCCCAACAACTACATTTTATCCACTTCTAATTTTATTTAATTTTTATATATATATATATCATATTACCCCAGTTTTGCTGAAAAATTGAGGGGTAAAGTAGTGTATTTTATTTTATTTACTTATGACCAATTTAATTAAAAAAAATTAAGTAACAGATCCTTGTCGTTCATTTATAATGATTAAGACATTGTCAACTCATCAATCTACATGAAACATTAGTGATCCACGTGAAACTCTCACCGATCAATCAAAACGTGAATGCTATAACTATCCATCTTGAATGCAAAGTGCTGAAATTTAAAGTTAACATATTGAAAACAATGTGATAATGAAAGTAAGAGCAGGAAAATATTTCAAGGTTGATTTCTTAATGTAATACTTTCTCTAGTAATTCCTTGTTAAAAATGTTTAATGTTAGTTGTAGCTGTATCAAGTAAAATGTTTAATATTGTTGTTGTTGTTGTTGTTGAAATTTATTGTTTAACGATTTTATTAATTTTGTTTATTTGTTGTTGTTGTTGAGATTTAATGTTTAAAGATTTCATGAATTTTGTTGTTGTTGTTATTATTGTTTTGAGATTTAATGTTTA
Source organism: Vicia faba (assembly GCA_948472305.1). Classification (NCBI taxonomy): domain Eukaryota; kingdom Viridiplantae; phylum Streptophyta; class Magnoliopsida; order Fabales; family Fabaceae; genus Vicia; species Vicia faba. The sequence continues at coordinate 615,162,419 of OX451740.1, read as the reverse complement.
AGGATTCTATTGATTTTAATTTTGTTGTTGTTATGGGTATTATTGTTGATGATGATGAGGAAGATTAAAAATTTGTCAATATATTTGATGTTTTGTAGATTAAAATTTAAAAAAAAAAAAACAGGTTGAGACTAAAATTTTGTAAACAACACTTCACCCCTCGTTTTTGTTAAAAACTGAGGTAAAAAGTAGCACATTTTTAAAAATTCAAAAAATGCAACTGTTGGGGATCGAACCCATGACTAGTGCCACTTTCCCTCTTGGTTATTCAAAAATCAAGGGGTAAAGTTGCAGGTTTTCATGTCGCCCTTCGTTACCTCGTCTGTGTAACTGATGTTATATCCCCTTCGCGTCCAAGGTGAAATGAAGTTGTTTGTAGCAGTGAGTGTTCTTTATACGAATTTTGTAATCCTTCTCAAGTAATTGGCCAATACTTATAAGGGTAGACTTGATTCCGGGAATATATAATACATCCTTTATCAAAGAATGTCTACCATCCATTCTCTTGATTGATACATCATTGATCCCTTCCACGGCTAGAGTGGTGTCATCAGCGAACTTCACTTTTTTCTTCATGCCGTGATTGATTTTGACAAACCAATATTTCCTCCCCTTCCTATGTGTAGAACATCCAGAGTCCAAATATAATTCCTCTCCTCACTCAATTGCTTCTCTCACAATCACCATTACTTTTTCTTTTGCTTGTAACCCATTACAACTTTTACGTAACCGGTTATAACATGCTTCTGCAACGTATCCAAAACGGTTGCTGCTCTGCAGCCTGTTGCTGATGCATTCCCCCTATGTGATCATGACCAAGAGTGTGTTCTCCTTATAAAACTCTTGTTTTAAAACTTTGACTTCATCCATTTGAGGTTCCTTCTTGTTTGCGTTGCACTCTCTTGTAAAATGATCAAACTTTTGCCAAACAAAGCATTACATCTTGCTCTTGTCAATTATTCTCCTTTCACCTCAAAAGTTGCATTGACCAACATTTTTGTTGCAACTACTCTCACCCTTTTGACAAGTAAAAATCTTCGAATTTTGGGATTCTTTTCCACCAAAATTATGAAAATTCCATTTACTCTGCATGAACCATTTTCCTTTCGACTTCTTATCTTTCTCATTGAAACGAGCTTGCAAAGCAGTCTCCGCCTTTGCTTTATCACTATTTATCTCCTCCAATATTTGCTCATGAGCTTTAAGAGAGCTTTATAGCTCCTCTTTTATCATCGTCACATGATTCTTAGATTCCTCAAACGCTACGACCACATTGTCAAATCTTGGCGCTAAAGAACACAAGATTTTCATGATAACATACTGCTCCTGATCGTTTCTCCACACGCCTTTACTTGGTTCACCAATCGAGTAATTATCATCGTGAAATTGTTGATTGTCTCCTTCTCCTCCATTTAAATCGATTCAAGTTGACGCTTGTGAGTTTATAATCGCACAACCTTCTCCTTATCAGCCAATGCATACACATTCTCTAAGATTCCCACTCCTGCTTTGATGATTCACAATCATCAACTTTCTCAAAGTTGTATCCATCCACACGATGGATCAAAATCAGCGCATTGAAATATTTCTTCTTCTCTTCCTTATGCATTGCTCGTTGTGCATCTGCTGCACCTTCGACAAGAGGATTCACCTCGTTCTTGATCACTTCAAGAACATCTTGGTAGCCAAACAAAACTTCATTTTCTTGCACCATTTTTCGCCATTATTCGCATCAAAGATGAGTAGGTTTGTATGGATTCTTTCATTGGAGACTGAATTCATGTTGCACACTAGGTGTTTGGTGGACCGAACTAGACTCTTGATGTCAAATGTTAGAACTTAGAATCACACAATTGGTAGAAATGGAGTAATTGAATATGGAGAGAGAGAGAGAGAGAGAGAGTATAATTGAGGGTGAAAATTATCATTTGCATTAACATTGATGAGGATACCCCTTGGACATTTATACATTTTACAGTTGGATTAATATACAAGTAACATAAGCTAAAAATCGAAATTAATTATCTGTAATCTGTTACAGAAAACTTATAACCAGTTATAACTGCTACAAAAACTAAAAACATAATAGTGATAACCAGTTACTGCAAATGTGTAACCGATTACACCCACAACAAAATAATATATTTCCAACTTATTTAACTTTTCTTCATAAATGTAACCAATTACACCACTGTAATAACCAACTATAACACTCGAATTATTGAATTTTCATTTAACAAAATAGACCACTCCTAAAAAGGAATTTTTTTTACAATAACCAAGTATTAAAATAATATTTCGCAAATAACCGCGTTTCGGAAAAAATTACGCAAATAACCTGTTTCAGATGACTCCCCAAAGGAGGAGCCATCTCACTTGGCGTCTCCACCCCTACTTTTTCCCTAGGCGCCATCTCACTTGGCGCCTCCCTTCACTTTTAGCCAAGTGAGATGGCGCATGCTCCTTAAAAGTGAGAGGAGGCGCCATCTCACTTGGCTCCTAGGGCAAAACTAGGGTAAAATGCTGTTTTATAAATAATTCGTCCATTTCTCCGAAATTTCTCACACTTTCTCTCACTGTATTTTTATTTTTTACTCTGTTATTTGCGTCATAACGTCGCCAATGATTTTTAGCAGAGATGGTTACATTATCTTCTCCGCCACGAAACCTGCGATGAAAATGAAATTCTGGCACATTCACTCCATGGAGCGTCTGAAGCGGGAGTTGATGCGATGGCTAGATGGAGACATTGCGGAGGGGGGAAAATTTGAAGGATCCAGCGAAAACGAACAACAACCTCACATGCGACAGGAAGACCTAATGTATGGTTGGAGGAAGTCAAAACAGACAAGGATGTAATGTTGATGATGCATGGGTCAGATGAAATTGTGTTAACAGTTGTAATTTCGTAGACGGAATATCGTTAATTTTTCTTGTACGTGCAATATTTATTGTAGCAAAATCTATTAACGGAAAACTCTAATGTTTACAACATAATTAAGGAAAGATTTTATGTATTACAATTTTTATGTGGTCGAGGCAGACTCCCGATTCGGACAATTTTTGCGATTGTGTCTGACCTGACGGCATAAACCACACTTTCTTTCCAACTTGTCAAGATCGTCCATTTCTGTTGTGATGCGCTTACTTTTGGGACGAACCTTCTTGTTCCTTCGCATTTGGTCATTGTGCCACACTATTTCGCCGTCGTATGCAGGCCAATAATCTGGTTTTGCTACCAAAGGAAAGTTGTTGTTGTAAACATTGAGCAACGTTTCAGATTTGTAAATGTTTGACAGAACTTGCAGTGCATCTTGATGGGTATGAGCACAAGCGGCAATGACATGAGAGAAAGGCATACGAAATGCTTGAAACCTGCCACAATCGCACCAACGAGAAGGTAGCATGACCCTATATTCTTGTCTTGGCAGGCCTTTGTTATGGTCGATTGTCTCTTTCACAATGAAGTTGTGGCTGTGTCGGTCAAACCGTATAACCATATGAGTGTTGGCTTTAGCACTTTCTGCCTTAATGTATTTCATGCAACTTTCACTCCATAGTTGTCCAGATTGCAACACCACATTCCATATTTCACCTCTTTTGGCAAATAACGTAGCCATCCTAAAATACGTAGATTTTACCAAAGCAATGATCGGGAGGTTTCGTATGCCTTTGAATACCCCATTCATTGATTCAATAAGATTCGTTGTCATGTTCCCCCATCTTCAGCCATTGTCGTATGACCTAGTCCATTTTTTCACCGGAATATTGTCGATCCACCTACCGGCTTCCAGATTTGACAAACGGTTCTCGTTGCGGTAATATTTGAATGTGGGTTGTGTCAATGCATATCCCGCATTCATAACCTCTTTCCTAAATGTTTTGTCCTTGATCTCCCTCGTGAAATTCTGGACGATATGCCTAACGCAATAGACATGCGTAGAAGGAGGGTCATTCCAACCGTTTGCAGGATTATTGTAGGCACTTTCAATGGAGGCATGTATGTCCGAGATCAAACAGAGATCTGGGTGAGGAGCCACGTGTGTCCATAAATTTTTCAGAAAAAAGCTCCAAGCACCACCGGTCTCCCCCTCGACAAGGGCAAAGGCAATGGGAAAAATGTTGTTGTTGCCATCTTGTGCAACTGCCATCAGTAGCGTGCCTTTGTACTTCCCATACAACCAAGTCCCATCAATTTGTATAATTGGTTTGCATGATGCAAACCCTGTGATGCAAGGTTGAAATGCCCAAAACACTCGACTGAATATTCCGTTGCCGTTTAATAGACTACCATCTTGGGCGTATGCTGGCACTATTTCCAGAACGTAAACACTACCCGAAGAATACGTCTTGAGTGCATTCAGGTAGCGAGGAAGTTCTTGGTATGACTCCTCCCAGTTTCTGTACACCTTTTCAATCGCCTTAGTCTTTGCTAACCACGCCTTACGGTAAGACGAAGTGTAGTTAAAAACCATGGTGATGTGGGAGATGATTGTTTTCACCTTCAAAGATGGGTCGTTGCTGACCACGGGTAGGATTTCTTGACAGATGAGATCGTAGTTAAGTTTTCGGTGGTCCTGTGATTGATTAGAGCTTACACAAGTGTGGGTAGTCATGGAACCTATGATCCAGCAGTCACCTCTTAATCTGTATGATGCGGTCAGCTTGAACATACAGTCAGGGTGGACACACTTGATCTTGTACCTTTCCGGGTTGACACGGTCCACCTTAAAATCAACCGAGTTGAGCATGTGGAATTTTTTTATGGCTCTGATGCATTCCTCTCTGTTACGAAACTTGTCCTTATCTTTTAAATTTTCATCCGACTGCATATACGGATTGAAAAATAAGTCAGTAGAAGGTTCATCTTCGCCCATGTTGAAGTTTGTCATGTGCGGAGGTGGTGTGTAGATTTCGTTTGCAGGAATACTATGTATGCCATCATCGTCGGAATCATCATTCACCATTTCATCAAACTCTAACTCGTCATCTTCTTCTTCTTCATCAACTGCATCTACCTCAGCTTGTTCATTCTCCAAAGGATCAACCACTTGTGTCACCTGAGGCTCTCGCAGCATAAGTACAACTCAATAGAGTCGTACCCAGAATACACATGGCTGGAAAACATATTCTGGAGATGCTCGTCATCTTGAACTTCAACCTTATAAAAAATTACTTGGTTGTTTCTGTGATACGGTGAGAGAACTGACTTGAGGTTTTGCATTTGTATTCGCAAATGTTTCGGTTTAGCAAGAGTCGCCACCGACTTTTTATTTTATCCTAAGGAAAGGTCAAAAAGCACAGGAAAGACCTTTGAGATGTTTTCTTGGGTTCGGGGAGTAGATTATAGAAAGGGAAGGTATTAGCACCCTTTCTATCCATGGTTATCCATGGGCTCTTAGTTACTTGTTTAGATCACTTGCTCTACTTTGCAATTGTCTGAAATGGTGCTCTTCAATGGTTTGAAATGGTGCTTTGTGTGTGATTTTGAAAGATGTTTTGAAAAGAGGCCATCATTGTGGCAACCTTTGTAATGATTCTTGTTTGAATGTATACAAAGGTGTTTTTGTCTTTTGAAAAGTTTTCAATGTTTTGAAAGTAGGGTTTTGAAATTGTGTTGTGAAGTGTGTTTTGAAGATAGCAAGGATGTTTTTGCAAGTTTTGATCAAGTAACTAAGAGTTGTCTACCCTATTTTACTCAAAGATCTTTCTTATGTTTTTAACCCTTTTAACAGTGTTGCTTCACCATTATATTTGGTGGACAACCTTGTGTTAGGATGTTAAACGGGACAGGCGCGGGTCATCGTATAGACCATGATAGCAATAGTGTCAAGTATTTTTGACAATTTTCTTGAGGGACTTGATCATTTTTGTTTAGGCAACTCATATAGCGTCATCGAGGGACTATGATCTTTGTTTTGTTTTTGTTTTTCCAAAGTACTTGACATGCATATCATGGCCCATTTTTGAAGGCAACAAGTGGATTGTAACCCTAGGGGTGCAAGTGTGCATTGTGTTTGTTTTTCATGCATTTTGTCTTTGATTAGGTCAAACTATTTGTTGATTTGATTTTGAATACAAACCCTAAGTCTAATCATGGCATAATTGAAAGCATTTAAAGGTGCGAGAATTTAAATTCTACACTATTACAACATGACATAGGGAGGGGGGTACAAATTTGAATTGGGGATTATTTTGCAAGAAATTAAATCCTAAATTATTACAACCATATTGAAATTGCAAGGCATAATATTTAAATGTACAATATTTAAATATAATACAATAAATAAATATTAGATAAAATGTATTATGCAAAAAAAAGTTTTTGTATGTAAAAAGTAGTTTTAATGTGAAATGTAAATAAATAAAAAGTCAATTTTAATTATTTTTGTTTTTTAGGGCAAAAACCCTAATTTCTTAAATAAATAGTATTATTTATTATTTATATACAATAATGTATCAATTTGTACAAAAAATAAAAGTATATTTAAAAAAAGGTATTTTTAGTATAAAATATTAATAAAAATAAAAATGTATTATTTTTGTGTTTTTTGTTCTAATTATTTAATAAAATATAATATATATGTATATATATGTATTAAATATATTAAGTGTATAAAAATAAAATAAATTATTTACAAAAAATGTATATATTTCAAGAAAATATTTTCAAATGTGTATAAAAATAATAAATGAAAATAAAAGTATTATTTGTATTATTTTTTAATTTAAACAAAATGATATAAAAGCATATAAACATTTTTATACTAGTAAAAATAAAAATAAAAACCTAATAAATGTAAAAAATATAAAAATATTTTTTTGGCATTTTTTATATTTAGAAATAAAATAATAAAGTCAGAAATAAAATAAAAATGCAAAAATGACAAATATACAAAGAAATGGGTCAGGGGGGTGTGATATGAAAATGCAAGGGTTAGAAGCAAAAATAACCAGGCCCAGCCCAATAACTTCGTCTTCTTCCTCTGTTCAAGCACCAAAACGTGCGTTTTCCACACAAACTTGTATCTCCTGATTCAGTGCTTTTTTGACAAAACTCAAAACATAAAACTTGTAGAGCATCAAACAACGAATCTAACCATATAAAAAACTTAAACTAACTCTCAAAGACCAGAGAGAATTTCTCTGGATCTAATTTCTAACCTAGTTTTTTCAGAAAGTTCATGGATGAAATTCTCCTAGCGCGATTAATATAAATGAAAACTAAGCACATGTATGGTTTCAGGGCTAAGAATACAACATCTTTCATTCACAAACCTAAGTCTAACTATTCCTAAATAGAGAGATAGAAGTTCATGAAATACCTGTTTCAGTTGAGTTCGAGTTGGACAATGCAGCAACTTTCAATGGTGCTTGAGGTTCTTTTGAGCTTGCCTGATGTCTACTGAACCTTTCTCAATGCTTAGTTTGTTTTGAAGTGGCCTGAATCATGCTACAGAACTCAACCTGCAAAGCTTCCAAACAAAAATGGAAATGTGTGTTAATGGAGTTACAGCAACTTGTGAGTGGTCTGGATAGCTCAGGTATGTTGATTGGAATGTGTTTGAAGTAGCTTTGGACAAAACGCACGAGGGAATTTGATGGTGGCTTGCAAAATGCAGAACTGGCCCTGTTTTGCAAGAAAATGGGGATTTTGTGCACAAGGAGGTTTGAGGGGTCAAGGGCTCGTGCTTCTGACTTGCAAGAGTGTATGAAACTTGTTTGAAGTGTTTTCTTGAGTTAGTTTTATCAGATATGTGAGATGCCTTGTGTTTGACAAGTTTCTTCTTTTTGAAGCAAGAAAGTGGAAGTGAGGTTACAGGCTTGTACAGGCCATCTTATCACCCTGCATACAATCCTCTTGGCCCCTCTAATTAGTGTATTTTTTTAGCTGCAAGATATTTGGTTCTATGCTCAAGGATTAGTGGTTTGACATAAAACAACCTTTTGCAAAAATGGAAATGTGCCTTTTACCATTTAGGGACTAAACTTCTGTACAATCCTCTAATGTCCAAACAAAACCTTAGACCAATGGATTTGCATTTAATTGTTGAGTACAAATTGGTTTAGAGGCCTGTAATTGTGTACAAAGCTAGCTTGGTCAGATTTGCAACTTGGTATGAACATGTATTGGCCATGGTTACAAAGTGAGTTTTTGCCAACTTCAAGCATTTGATTCTCCCTAACCACAAACGTGTTTGATGAGTTCTTGGACAATTTGGAAAGCTTGCAACATGTAATATAATCCATCTTTGAAATGAAACTTGAAACTCCAAGTGTAACTATGTGAAAAATGTCTAAGAAGATGGGTCAAAATCCTGCCTAAACTAGGGCAAAATTTCTCTAAGTTAAAAGTTTTAGGTACCCTTGTTCCAAAAATCATAACTTGAGATCCAAGCTTCTTTTGAGAAAACTTTGTGAATCAAAGTTGTATACTTTGTGATGGACTACAACTTTCATGTTGTAAGTTTTGTTTGAATCCATTTGCATCTTTGTGAAACAATGGGACAAAGTTAGGGAAAAATAAGAAAATTTTATAACTTAGAAAATTTCTAAGTTATGAAATTTTTCCATTTTAAACCCTAATTTGCAATTTTGGGTTTCTTGATGAACAAGCTTCATAATTTGACATGTCTTGATGAAAAATTACCCTTGGCACTTGATTTTGACCAAAAAGTCAAAGTTTGACTTTTCAGTGTACAGTCAAATTTTGATCAGTTGACTGGAAAATTCATTTGCCCATCATATGCATTTGGGATCTTTTGAACTTGTTGAATGGGTCAAGACAATGTCATTGAGTCCTTGTGTCCATGGTTGAGCTTGTTTTGCCATTGGCTAGGTCAAACAGTCAAAAATTGCCCTTGTACAGTCAAAACCCTAAAAATGACCATTTTGCCCTTTTGGTGATCTGATCAAATTTCTTATGGAATTATGATCCAAACTTGACCAAATGGTTCATATGAGCTCATAATGTTAATGTGGGTCAAAATTCATGATATTTGACTGTCAATTAGCCACAGTTGACTTTTCCCCCAATAGAGCTGATTTCTAGGTCAACTGTCCAATTGACTGGGCAAAAATTTGATTCAAGGTTTGAAACTTGGTATGGACCAACTTGTGAGTCCAACATGGAGTATGAAAGTCATTTTGGGAATTGTGGGTCAAAACATCCCTGTGCAAACTCAAACCCTAATTTAGGTCAACAGTGCAATGAGGTGTCTTGAGCAGAGCAAACCCTAGCTTGATCTTGAATTCCAAAAGTCTTGTGATGAGAAATGTTAATGAAATGAGAGGGCAAATTTTGGGGTACAACAGTTTCCAAAAAAAAACTGGATTCTGATAAAATATCTGGGTCACTGGGCCTCGTCCAAGTTTGGCCTCCAATCGTTTTTTGAAGTACGAGAAATTGGCTTTCCCGTTTAAGAGAAATAGAATGTTGTCTGTGTCTCTAAACAAAAACCCAGCGGTGGGACAAATGTATGTCTCACCGTTGAAATATGCTTTGACGACAAATTATGGTGTAGAGGCCATTGCGTAGGGTTGTTTGAAGGTTTGAAGGTTTGAAGGTTGGAATGTTTGAATTTTATGAGTTATTCGAAGGTTGGAATGTTTGAAGTTTATTGATTGTATGAAGGTTTGAATGTTGTAAGGTTTGAAGGTTGGAATGTTTGAACTTTATGAGTTATTCGAAGGTTTGTATGTTTGATTGTTTGAATATTTGAAGGTTTGATTGTAAGAACGTTTGAAGGTTGGAAGATTTGATAGATTAAGTGAATCAATGTTATGATAAACGTAAGACTAAAAATCTCAATTAAGTAAGGATGTAACCCCAAGGCTGCCAATAGTGCTACATGCATGGCTTCCCAAAGGCTGTCACGTAGCCTGATCCTAGCCTGCAACCAAGGACACCTCTTATTCGCCAATTGGGATGGCGACACCATTCATTTTTGTACTCTTTCGCCAAGTCCAATGGCGCCTCCCTTACTGTCCAATCGTGATACATGCATGCAGAAATGTAACCCCCTAGGCTGCCACCTAGCCTGCGCCTACTCTGCACCTATACTGTATCTTGTAAGTCTCCTCCCATCACCTCCAATAGGGTTACATGCATTCAGGCATGGCATCCCAAAGGTTGTCATGTAGCCTGAGCCTAGCCTGCAACCAAGGACACCTCTTATTCGCCAATTGGGATGGCGACACCATTCATTTTTCTACTCTTTCGCCAAGTCCAATGGCGCCTCCCTTACTGTCCAATCGTGTTACATCCTTAGGCTGCCACCTAGCCTGCAAGAGTGACACCTTTCATTTTTGTACTAGCATGCAGATATGTAACCCCCTAGGCTGCCACCTAGCCTGCAAGAGTGACACTTCGCATGCATGCAAGCACCAGCAACCACTCTATGAAATTTTTTTGCCTATAAATACATACCATATCATACATCTCTCACACCCACACAAGTCTCACTCTCTGCTACGAAATCTTTCTTAATCTCTTACACTTTCTAAGTCTTTCATACTCTCTTACACTTTCTAAGTCTTTCATAATCTCAAGCATTTTAAACAATGGCTCTTCTAACAATGGGAGATTCTCACAGAGGCACAAGGGAAAACATTGCCGCATTTGTAAGTTTCTATTTTGGTTATACATTTTTCATACTTCAGATAATGCTTTGTTCATCTTACTTAATCTTACACCTTTTACATTATGAACTCAGGACACCAAAAGATTCAGAATTCGTTCTCACAACTACCTGGCTCCCGACCCATTTATCGTACAATATCTGGAATACGCAGGTTTTGTACATGTCATAAAGATCTCCAACTGCACAATTGATTCGAAGTTCATTCTTGCAATGTTGGAAAGGTGGAGACCAGAGACCCATACATTTCACCTACCAATAGGTGAATGTACCGTCACGCTAGAGGATGTGTACATGCTACTAGGTCTCCTTGTCGACGGTAAGGCCGTGAACGAGTCGGTTCAACAACCCAACTCTCAGTGTGAAGAACTGTTGGGCAGGGATATGGTTGAAGGTGGTGGTGCGAGAGGTCAGGGAATACTACTCACTGAGCTTAAAAGTCATTATGCAAGTTTGGAATTAAACGAAAATTCCTCCGAGCAAGACAAGGTAGTAAAAGCCAGAACTTATCTTATGATACTATTTGGTACCTTTTTATTTCCCGAAAGTACGGTAAATAGTGTAAATTTTATGTATTTACATTTACTAAGAAATTTTGAAAAAACAAGAAAATATAGTTGGGGTTCTGCAGTTTTAGCCCACCTATACAGTTCCTTGTGCAAAAATGCAGTCAAGGAAAAATGTACATTTTATGGGTGCGCTTTTTTACTACAAGCCTGAGGTTGGTGGAGGATGGAGTCCTTAAACCCCGTCAACAACAACACTTTCGTTTTCCCGTACGCAACAAAGTAAGTCATCAAGTTATATCGTTTATTACTATTCATCTCTTCACCAAATATATGTTAAGAATAAAATGTTTTTCATTTCCTTTAGGTATTGCGTGAGGGGTATGGATTACGGAAAGAATCCAAGATTCAATGTCACACTATACCGCAATCTGTTGGATCACTTAGGCCCGGATGATGTACGTCGTAGCTTTAAACTTTTATTCATTTAAATTATTTATACATTACGTTTTTGCTAACCTGATTTAAATTTTATCGCAGTTCGTCTGGAGACCATATTTGGGTTTGGGCCATGATCCAAACACGAAGGATGCAGCAATTTGGACCGCGAAGACTGCAATCATTCGATTCAACGTTGTCGAGATGCACCACAGCGACCGCGTGAAGATGCAGTTCGGAATGGATCAAGAGATACTAAGTGATCCAACTTGTTTGTCCCCATGGAATCTTAAAAGGGTCGACGCCCAGTGGGGTCTTACCAACTGGAAAGACTTCGCTCCGGAATGGTGTAAGATGTGGCAGAGGCGTCACCGCTATGTCTTGCAATTCTCGGTTTTCCTTAATCATGGTAATATGCGACACACAGATCAATATTTATCTTGGTACAGGTCGGTTAGTAACCCTGAAATGCACGTGTCTCATCCAAGGTACTTGGTTGACCCACGCACACAATGGGCACAACCCTCATTTCCCCAACAACAAACCCAAAACCCATCAACCTCCCACCAACCCCCAAGAAGAAACAGAACCACAAACACCCAACCACAGTCCCCACCATAACACAATTACACTCAAATGCCCCACAACCAACCACAATCACCACCTCACTACCAATACCCCGATATGCCTCACACCCAACCACAATACCAACACACCCGCATACCCCACACACAATTTCAATCTTCTGTATATCTCAATATGGGCCCCTCAACATCCAGCCTTAGCCCTGATATGGGAATGTCGGAAGATTACGAACAAACCGACCCAGCCTACCATTAACCACAATATCACCAAACCACCCAACATCCTCAATACCAAACACCCCAAGATCCATTTCCTTTCTACCCACCGTACTCAGACGATCAATGCTACAGACCCACCATGGAACCCCACCCACCGCCAACACGACCAAACTTTAAGGGTATGGGTAACCGACTGTACCAAAGCGGATCTTCTAGATATGGAGATCTGACTGATTTTATGGATCCGGACCGCATTGACTTCGCTGGGCCATCGACCCTGCCGCAGCAGGAAACGCGACGACACCCAGCACGGGAAAGGCGAGGACGGGGATGCGGAAACGGGGGTCATTACCGGGTTCTGAGGGATCACTGATTTATCTGTTTTTTTTCCTGTTTTTTTATCTGTTTTTTTTATCTGTTTTTTTTTATCTATTTTTTTAATGTAATACAGTTGGATGTAATTATTTTTTTTTAATAAAAAGTCCATTTTGTTGGTCCTGTATCCAATACGCAACGCACCGGACAAAAAAAATAATCAAATTTTGCCCTAAAAATACACCTAGGCGCCATCTCACTTGGCTTAGGACATGCCCTAAGCACATAGGCGCCAAGTGAGATGGCGCCTCTCCTTAAAAAATGGGAGTAGGCGCCAAATGAGATGGCTCCTCCTTTGGGGAGTCATCTGAAACATGGTTATTTGCGGATTTTTTTCCGAAACGTAGTTATTTACGAATTTTTTTTTTAATACTTGATTATTAAAAAAAATTCCCTAAAAAGACACTTGGTCATAGCAACTAGGAAAGTAGGATCGTCAAATTGTACCTAGAAAGGCTCTGACATATTATTTTCAACCCAACAACTATAAAATGCCTAAAGTTCTAAAAATCTCACATAAAAATACACATTATTTTAATTATGAGTAATGCGCTCTTAGATCATATGTTAAAAATTGAATAAAAGAAATTTTATCTTAAAAATTATGTATTGAATTTATTATAAATATATAATTAATTATGTTTTTTATTTTATTTAAGACAAAAATTTTAATTATAAATTTTTTAACATGTACCCATAAAACACATGTTAACATTATCTTTTAATTATAAATACATTTTACTTAAGAAAACCATTCAGTTAAATGTTGGAATATTTGTGGGTACATCTTTCCCCTGAACCATAAAGAAGCATCTAGATGCCCAAACAATCAACAAACATTGTCATCCAATCTTGTTCACTCCTTCACTTGTGAATCAAATATGTTTTTCTAGAACAAACTTATCATTCAAAATATAAATATTTAAATTGTTAACTTTTTAAACATTGTTTTATAAAAATGAATGTTCTCACTATTTACATTAGAAATATGGTATCTAGTTTAAATTTACAAACAAGAAGCTTTAGAATGATCAACATGTTCTAAAATTTTCCCTATAATTCATCAAAAAAATGACGATACATGCCAAAAGAATTAGGTGAACAATAAACAAAAAAATATAAAAAATAAATCTATCAACTTTAAACTAAACCGTGTCAGCATTCATACTTCATCATAATAGAATATGAAAAAGAAAAAGAATACTAATAATAACTAGACAACATGACGTTGGTTTGACCCACAAATTCAAAATCCTTGGGCAGAAAAGAAGCCCATGGTAATGTAAGACTTTTCTATGTTCTGTTCTGCATTATTATCAAACCTTCTAGATGGTCCTACTTCTAATTACATTATTGACCTTGCTTAGGTTTATTGATTTTTTTTTATCCTTCTTCAATTTGAAATGCAAGTGATTGGGACATATACATTTGCATCAAGAATTTCCTACTATTTTATCCTTTGCTCTTTTTTTTTTTTTGCATCACTTATTAATTTGGTATATGCTTCAGCATGTGTTAATTTTGTGAAACTAGCACTCTGTGTTTTTCATTCTTTGAAGAGGTGATATATTGCCTAATTGATTGTTTTGCTCATTTCTTATAATGTTTATATGGAACCATAATTGTTGGTGACGATTGTTTTAATGCATTTCACTTTTATTTTGACATTGTTACATTGGGATACAGATCATTTTTGTTGAGATAACTAACTTGCAATGAGAAGATTTTGTATGACAATAAAGAGAGATGAGAAGTAAAACTTAGCATATATTGATTAATTCTCGCGAAACATTGAAACTGAAATAAAGATTGCAAAAAGTTTGGTGTAAAAAATTGTGGATCGAATCTAATATAAAAGTTCAAAAATGTTGGTGGTAATTTCAAGAAGAAATTCTCGAAAACTAGATTATACTCAACGGAATAAATTCGAACCGATATAAATCCTGGTGAGATCTCTCTATCTCTTTTTATTTTAGTATTTTATTTCTTAAAATTGACTAACTTTTAAATCAATTATTTGCGAAAAAGTTATCAAAAACTAAATAATACAATTCGCCTGTCTTTTGTGTTTGAAGTCATCTAGTCGACAAGTGGCATCAGACTTTAACTCTTATTATAAAATTAATTGTTTCAATAGGTATTATGATTTCAAACGATTCGCTTAATAAACTCCCATCTTTTAATGGAGAGAGGTATATTTATTGGGGGGAAAAGGTAATGCTTGCTTCAAGTAGGACTTTCTTGTACTTCAAGGTTTTGTCGAATGCTTTCTTTCTTGTAGACTAATCACATTAGAGCTTTCTTGTACTTCAAGATTTTGTCAGATGTTTTCTTTCTTGTAGACACTTGCTTGAGTTTACTTGAGACGATGCTTGAGTTTGTATTCTATTTGAATGCCATCAATAGATAGTCAAGTCCATCAAATCCTAATGCTTAAGTTTGCATCTTTATTAGCTTAAACACTTATACTTGACTTGTCATAAGATATTAGTTGTTATCAATAGACATTTATTGTCATTATCAAAAGTTGTTGTCCTTGTTAAAAGCATATCACCTGCAAAACAAGATTCCACACAACCCTCTTATATATATTTACTGATTAATCTATTTTTAACAAATGCTTGACTTCAAGTGTTGTCATCATCATGACTAAGCATCTATTAGTTGACTTGCATCTTTGTTATCCATAAACTTCACCATCTTAGATCACTTCTTGACTATACTTGCAAGACATAGATCCACATAATCAATAATATAAAGAACCAATTATGCTCAATATCTACCATAGTCATTCTTTTGCTTGGTAGGTAGAGTTTTCATTTTCAATTCACTATTGAGTCGTGGGTGTTCTCTTCACGATAAATCATCCCTATTTGCCACATAGGAACCTTTCCTTATTATCTACCCCCAAAATTTTGTAGGTCTACATGATTTGGGGACATCCCCCCTCGTGGGTAGGTGGAGGATATCCCCTTGGACTTCTACAAGGAGCTCATAATCGAAGTTATACACCCGGAATTTCATGGTCCCTATTGTGACTAATCCATGCGACTCTACAAATGCCTTATACAAAATTGACGTGTGGCGTACATAAGAACTCTAAAGTTTATTTTGGGGTAAACTGTAAAATTTCTAGGAACCATATTATGCAGCCCTAAGTTATTGAACAACCTATTAACTTCATATGTCAAACCTAAAGTGTTTACGATCTCATCATCGGCGTACATAGTAGGAATGATATGCTTCTGAGAAAGAATTTCATACATTTTGTGGTGCTCTTCCTTTGTGAATAGGAATCCATGAGGGTTTACATTTGAATAACTACCTCTTCTCCTCCTTGTCCTAGAAGTTTTTTACTACTTTCTTTTATCTGTCTTCTTGTGTGCCATTGTTGCTTTTTGGGAAATTTGAGAAAATTTGAAGTTAGTGTTTTTGGTTTTTTTATAGATTATGTAGTTTAGGGGTTGATTTGAAGAAGGTTTTGTGAAGTGGATTTTAGTTTGATAATGTTTAGGTGATAAATCTTGAAGTTCTATTTTTGCTTCAATGGTAGTTTTTTTATGGAAAAGGTTGGGAGAGTGGAATAAGATTGAGGGCGATGTGTGTGTGTGTGTGTGTGTGTGTGTGTGTGTGTGTGTGTGTGTGTGTGTGTGAGAGAGAGAGAGAGAGAGAGAGAGAGAGAGAGTGAGAGGAAAATGTAAAGTAAGATAAAAATTCTAAAAATTGGGATTAAATGGGCTTTGATTAGCTAGGTTAGAGGTGAGTTGAGGCCACACTAGAGAGAATGAAATTTTGAAGAAAAAAAATAAAGAAAATCATGTTTTGGCGTTAGAGGTGACATAACCAGTGTCACACAACATGGCCAGTCCGTGTCACCCATAGGTTTTTACTATGAGGGCGTAATAGGGATAACACAACTTGTTTCAGCTGACACGATCAACCTGTGTTGGCCATAATTTTTACTATGTGAGTTTGAATTTGTTTCTTTTTTTGGGCATTTTATTGTTACTCGATTTTTCTACTTTAATTTATTTCTCAATTTCTTGCTGTTTTGGCTTCTCTTGCTCGAGCTTCTCTCCCTGTAACATTGAATGATCCTACAAAAGTTGAACAAACAATAAAAAAAACAAAATTAGAAATGTGGGTTACCTCCCACGAAGCATTTTGTTTAAAGTCGTTTATCCCGATAGTCAGTGAGTGCAAGCACTCATGGTGGTTCTTTCAAAGTCAGACTAAATTCTTGCTCTTCTACACTTATAGTGATGAAGTGTTTCAATCTTTGTCCATTAATTTTGAAATAGCTTGTAGACTCGCTACAAACTTTTATTGCTTCATATGGTGTCACTCTCTTCACGAAAAAGGATCCCAACCACCGTAACTAGAGTTTTCTAAGAAATAGTTTGAGTATAGTGTTAAATAAAAAAATCAAATCACCCCTCTGAACTACCTCTTAAAATTCTCTTATCGTGCCAATTCTTCGTCTCTCTGTACAAGTTTATGTTTTCATACGTGTGATACGGTGGGAGAACTGACTTGAAGGTTTTGCATTTGATCGTAAATGTTGCGGTTAGAAAGAGTTGCCACCGACTTTTCTTTTATCCAAAAGGAAAGGTGAAAAAGCACAGGAAAGACCATTGAGATTTTTTCTTGAGTTCGAGAGGTAGATTATGAAAAGGAAAGGTATTAGCACCCTTTTCATTCATGGTTTTCCATGGGATCTTAGTTACTTGCTAGATCAACTTGCTTTTTGTTTGGAATTGTGCTTTGTGTGGTTTTTGAAAGTATTTTGTAAAGAGGTAATTGTTTAGGCAATCTTTGTAATGATTCTCGTTTGTAAGAATGTATACAAAGATGTTGATCTTTTGAAAATGTTTTCAAGTTTTGTAAGAGATTTTGAAAGTGTAGGTGTTTGTTTTTGAAAATAGCAAGGATGTTTTATTTTGAAGTGGAGCAAGTAATTAGGAGCATTCTACCTACTCAAAAGTCTTTCTTGTTCATTTTCTTCTCCTTTGACATTGTTATCTTACCATTGATTTGGTAAGTAACCCTATCTTTGGGTGTAAATGGGTCAGGCGTGGGTCATCGTATAACCATGATTAGCAATGTTACAAGGTACTTAGCATTTTCTTTTAGGGACTAAGATCATTTGAAAGGCAACTTAGATAGCGTCATTGATGGACTATGATCTTGTATTTTATTTGTTTTCACTAAGATACCTCACATGCGTAATATGGTCATTTCGTAAAGGCAACCAAGTGGATTTAACCTAGGGGTGCTTGTGTGCAAGTGTGTTATTTTCCATGCTTGATTTTGTCTTTGATTAGGGTTTTCTATTGATTGGTTTTAGTCTTTCCATACAAACCCTAATTACTAGCAATTGTATATAAAGCGATAAATTGCGAAATTTAAAGTTACTACGCTATTACAATACTTGTGGGAGGGGGTGCAAAAAGTATAAATGGGGATTGCAAGAAAATAAACCTAATTAGTCTATTACAACCATATTGAATTGGTACAAGAATTGAATAAAATGAATGTACAAAATAAATAAATATGCAAGAATGTAAATGCAAAGAAAATGGGTATTTGTTTGGATTTTTTTAGAGAAAATGGGTTTTTGTTTTAACCTAATTAACTAGAAGAAAATAATTAATTAAACCTAAATTTATTAAGAAAAGATTTTAAATAAAACCCTAACTCTATTAATTGATTAAAGAGAAATTTAAGTTTAAGAGAAGTATTTTTGGTATTTTTGTCTTGAAAATAATTATAGTGTTATAAAATAGTTTTGGCCTTTTTAAATATTAAAATAATATATTTTAATTGGTGTAAAAGAAAATAACTAAAACCTATTTTTTAATTAAATTTACAAAGATAATTAGTAAAATAAATAAAGTATTGATTAAATGAAATAACTTTTGTGAGAAAAAATAAATAAACTATGTCAAAATACGAATCTACTATTTTTATATTTTTTATGATTTTTTAATATTAGAAAAATATTTAAGAAAAAAAAAGAAGAAAAAAAAAGAAAAAGAAAATAAAACTAGGCCAAGGGTATGTAAATGAAACAGTGGGGTTTGCAAGCAAAAACAAAAACAACAAGGCCCAAGGAGGCCCAAACTCCTGCCAAAAAAGAGAGTCAGAATGCAAAAATGTGAAAAAAATACAAAAGGGTACCACTGGGGTTCGAACCCAGGTCCCAAAGGTTACAGGCGCGCGCTTCTATCATTGGGGTGGCTATACATCTGTTAATATAAGCAAAACAATAAATATATGCTACAAAACGCGCCCTGATTTTCACTTCATCTTCAACCTCCAGCCAGACCAATTGTAACTTGTTCATTTCTCATTAAAAATGAAAACTATAAACATGAAACTTATAGCAAATTTCCTCACGATTTCAGAAATGTAAAGCATTAAAGCTATAGATCAAAGACAAACATGAATTGCAATGGCCCTAATCTGAACCCTAAAAATCTCAGAAAATTCAAACTTAAAATTCTCTAAGCTCAAGAAAAATTAATGGAAACTATGGACATGGTTAGCTTTAGGGCAATGATATCTACATGTTTCATTCACAAATGAATCATTGATGATGCCTGTATGAAAAGTTCCAAAGTTAGAAAACTTACCTTGCAAGAGGGTATCAGGTTTGAAGTTTGAGCAGCTTTCAGTGAGTTCCAATGATTGGGTTAGCTTCCTCAAGTTCCTAGGAAGCTAAAGGGATGCTTAGCTTGAGCTGGAAGTGGCTGGGGAGTTCTGGAGAAGTCCACTTGCAGACCCCTGTTTTTGAAAATGGAGGATGGTGCAAATGGTGTTACAGTTGTGTAATAAGGGTTTGGATAGCCTCTATATGAGTTATAGAAGCTTCGTGATTGATGAAAAGTGAAAACGCACGAGTGGATTGTGTATTTGAAGTTCAAGGTCAGAAATGACAAGCAATGGAGGTTTTTGGTGCAAGTTCTGATTTCAAAGTGTTTGAGGGCTTAAGCACCCGTGTCTTTGTGGCAAATAGTTTGTGTATGTATAAGCAAAAGAGTTTGAGAGCTTTGGACAATCAAAAGTACAAGTTTTCAGCTAATTGCTAGGTTACTTGATTTTCAAGAAAAAATGGGAAAACAAGTTTTAAGAGGAGGTACAAGCATGGGCTGAGTGATTGTAAGTGTCTAACAAGTTTCTTATGAGTTATAAGACTTGTATGATCAGAAGAGAACAAGTGCAAGGCTCAAGAACACGTTTTATGCAAAAAGTCACTTTATCAAAATGGCAATGTGCACTTTCTTCCCAAAATGGATATAAAGCATGGCCTTGCATTGAATGCTTGAAATGAGACCTCTAACAGCTGTGAAAACAATTAATTATGGAGTGCCTAACAAGTTTGAGGCCTGCAAAGTAGAGTTTATGCAGCATAACTTTGAATTTGAATTTTGTTCATCACAAAATAACTTATAAATCAAGTGATAAAACCCTAACTCCATCTCTTCAATTCTCCCTACTCAAAAATGATCTCAAGGAGTTCTTGGACATTTCATAAAGCTTGCAATATTCTCTACAACCCATATTTGAATTTATTTTTAATATTCCCCTTGGAACTATATGAAAAAGTTCCATGAAGTTGGGTCAAAATCCTGACCAAATTAAGGAAAATTTTCACTAAGTGTTTTGTTTCATGACCATGTATTCTTAAAATTATAAATTGATATTCAAGCACTTTTGGAAGGAATTGTGTGAAGAAAAGTTGTAGATTTCATGGAGATCTACAACTTTCATGTTGGAAGTTTCTTTTGAATCAACTTGCATCATGGTGAAAATTTTGCTTAAAGTTTTGAAAAAATAAGAAATATCCAACACTTAGAAAAAATTTTAAGTTTAGAAATTTTAACTTTTCAAAATGAAATCTTGAATTTTTGATTTTTTGATGAATAAGTTTCATATTTTTACATGTTTTGATGAATTGTGATCTTTGTCCTTTGAATTTGACCAAAAAAAGTCAAAGTTTGACTTTTCAGTATACAGTTGACTTTTGATCAATTGACTGAAAAATTCATCTGTCAATCTATTGGACTTGCAATGTTTTGAGCCATGTAATTAGGTAAAAATTATGCAATTGGACTCTTGAGATCATGCCTTAAACCAATTGATCATTTGCTAGGTCAAAAATAAGAAATTGCCCTTTCCCAGTCAAAACCCTAATTTTGACCATTTTGCCCTTTTGGAGATTTGATCAAATTTCTCGAGGAGTTGGGGTATAAACTTGATCAAATGATACATATGAGTTTAAAATGTTGATGAGGATCAAAAATTATGAAGTTTGACTGTAAATTGGCCACAATTTACTTTTTCCCCAATACAGCTGATTTTTAGGTTAACTGCTCAATTGACTGAGCAAAAGTGTGATCCAAGGCTTGAAACTTGACATGAGTGATCTTAGGGGTCCATAATGATTCATGAAAGTCATATGAGGCATTAGAAGTTCAAATATCCTTGTGCAATCTTAAACCCTAAATTTGGTCATCAGTACTTAAGGAGGTGTCTTGAGCTGATCAACCCTAGTGCAGTCTTGAGCCCAAGGAGATCTTGTGAGAAAATTCTTGATAAGTGAGAGGGAAAATTTTGGGGTACAACAATTGTCCCTGTTCAATCTTCTTAAACCTGAAGAGTTATATTGGCAATTTTTGCCATTCGTGACTCGAAGGTGGAAGATGATTGGACACTAGAGTGCCCAGAAATTTACACTCGGTGATGTGATGGTCAATGGTAGGGGGAATGGGATTACAAATTCCATTTAGAAGGATTATGGAAAGTTTGTCGGAGATGGGCTTGCAGATGCCATCCAGAAATGATTGTTGAATAGTATTTGTAAGCTGAAACTGAATGAGTGTCAGAATGGCGTCCATGTCTGAAGCGTATCCGAGTTGAGTCTGAAAGTTGAATCTGAATGAGTATCAGAATGGCATCCGTGTCTGGAGCATATCTGAACTGTATCTGAGAGTTGAATCTGAATGAGTTTCAGAATGGCATTTGTGTCTGGAGCGTATCTGAACTGTATCAAAAGTTGAGTCTGAATAAGTATCAGAATGGCATCCGTGTCTGGAGCGTATCTGAACTGTATCAAAAGTTGAGTCTGAATGAGTATCAGAATGGCATCTGTGTCTGGAGCGTATCTGAACTGTATCAAAAGTTGAGTCTGAATGAGTATCAGAATGGTATCCGTGTCTGGAGCATATCTGAATTGTTTCTGAAAAGCCTCTGAATATTGTTAATGGTAGCTATTGATTAATCTTATCCTGAAAAGGGTAAAAAAACATTAGTTGTATGCAATGTTATGATGTATGAAATGCATGGTATAATGAGATTGTGATATATGCATTCGTGTTATCGATGTTTATGATATATGGATGCGATGTATGCGTATGTGAGCTAATCTGCTGCACTGTTGTTGGATAGGGGGAAATAAAATCCCTGACTGCTGCTGAGGATATAGAGTGTAAGTCTTCATGTTGTGAAGTTGAAGTGTTGATGAATTTCCATTTAGAGAAATAAACTCTGTTGTAAGGGAAATGTTGTGTGCTGCTTGCAAAAAACTGTTGGGGAAACCTGAGAAATTGAACGACTTCTACTGGGGATTGATAACTGGAAGCTTTGTTCCGCTAGGGATTAAACTGCACACTGCGGGGGACTTTATGGAAATAACTTAGAGAGATTTCCCTATCTCTTAAAGCCATCAGTTATTGTCTTTCTATTTTGTTCATTTGTAAATGGTAATTACGTTCAAATGCATATGTTCAAAAATAAATCATTTGACATTTTGTAAACAAAACACAAGAGTAAAGGAAAAACATATAGTTTTGCACTTTCAAAGGGATATCTTTGTATTGACTTTGAGTAAGTATTTTTGTACAATGAGACAATCATTCTAGTAAGAGAATGTCGTCATAAAATATGAGAATTTGATACAAAGAAAAGATATCTATGTGCAATAATCCCATGGGGTTCCCATTCTGCTATAGCCTTCGTGTCTCTGAGCATCTTGTCTATTTGTTGCCTTGTCCGAAGCTGATTGAATTTATCAGAACTGTCGAGTTTGTCAGTATAAACCAAAGGTTGTCCGTAAGGTGATCCAATGGAACATAGTCATACGCTTTAAGTACCTAACTTTTTCCTGGACCGCCCTTTTGGGGTTTCAGTCCACCGGGATACCCTTTTTTTGCCCAAGTCTCCCTTTCGGGTTTTCAACTTGCCGAGTGTACAGATTTTTTTGTTTTATCCCTAATTTTTTCCCGAACCCTTTTGGTTCGCCGGGATGCCCTTGTTTTTCCTAGGTGTGTTGACCTAGCGGGTCTCTTTATGCGTAGTATCTTTTGACTATGTCTGCGTTCACAGGGTATGGCAGGTCATCACCATCCATGGTGGTCAAGATCATTGCTCCACCATAGAATATGCTTTTGATTACAAACGGTACTTCGTATGTAGTAGTCCATTTGCCCCTGGGATCACCTTGCTGTAGTATGATACGTTTGATCACCAAATCCCCAACTTGATACACTTGTCATCTGACCTTTTTGTTGAAAGCCTTGATCATCCATTTTTGATACATTTGACCATGACAGATAGCAGTAAGTCTTTTCTCATCAATCAAGTTTAGTAAATCAAGATGAGTTTGGATCCAATCTTCTTCATTCAGCCCTGTATCTTTCATAATTCTTAGAGAGGGGATCTGGACCTCAATAGGCAAGACAACCTCCATGCCATATACCAAAGAGTAGGGTGTTGCCCTGGTTGATGTGTGAGCTGTGGTACGATACCCGTGGAGAGGGAATGGTAGCATCTCATGCCAGTCTTTGTATGTGACTGTCATTTTCTGTATGATCTTTTTGATATTCTTATTTGTGGCTTCGGCAGCACCATTCATCTTTGGCCGGTAAGGGGAAGAATTGTGATGCTGGATCTTGAATTGCTCGCACAGGGAAGTGATCATAGTATTGTTTAGATTCGTACCATTGTTTGTGATGATCCTTTCCGGGATACCGTACCGACAAATGAGATTCTGTTTAATGAACCGGGCTATAACATTTTTGGTAACGGAAGCGAAAGAGGTTGCCTCAACCCACTTTGTAAAATAGTCAATGGCCACTAGGATGAAGCGGTGTCCATTGGAGGTTCTTGGTTTGATTTCCCCAATCATATCGATGCCCCACATAGAAAATGGCCAAGGAGCCGTCAAGGCATTCAGAGGAACCAAAGGTACGTGCACCTTGTCAGCATAAATTTGACACTTGTGGCAGGTTCGAGAGTGTTGATAGCAATCTGCTTCCATGGTAGACCAGTAATAGTCTGCTTGTAGGATCTTCTTTGCCATCGTATGCCCACTGGAATGGGTGCCAAAAGTGCCCTCATGTAACTCAGCCATGATCCTTTCTGCCCCAACCTTGTCTACGCAATGGAGTAAAACAGAGTCATGGTTGCGTTTGTAGAGAATGCCATTACTAAGGAAGAATTTAGCAAAGAATCTCCTTAAGAATTTCTTATCATTGACTGAAGCTCCTTCCGGATATTCTTGAACCTCGAGATACCTCTTAACTTCGTGAAACCAAGGCTGGTCCACTATTTCTTCAGTATTAATCTCGTGACAGTGAGCTGGTTCATCCATTCGTTCAATGGTGATCTGGGGAGCCTCGTTATCCCATTTAAGTTTAAACATGGATGACATTGTGGCTAGTGTGTCGGCTAGCTGATTTTCTTCTCACGGAAAATGCTCGAAGGTAATCCTCTCAAAATGTGGGAGCAATGTCAACACATGTTCTTTATAGGGGATAAGGTTAGGGTTTTTGGTGTCCCATTCCCCTTTGATCTGGCTGATGACCAAAGCTGAATCTCCGAATACATTTAAGGATTTGATCCCCAAGTCTATGGCAGCTTTGAGACCAAAAATGCACGCTTCGTATTCTGCCATGTTATTTGTACAATTGAAGAAGAGTCTTCCCGTAAAGGGATTATGACATCCTTCAGGAGATATGAGTACAACACCAATACCACTGCCAAGTGCATTGGATGCCCCATCAAAAACCAGGGTCCATCGGGATCCTTGTTCAGGTCCGTTATATGGTCTGAATTCTTAATAGTTGTTTACCATCATGATGTCTTCATCTGGGAATTCGAACTTCATGGACTGGTAGTCTTCCATAGCTTGGTGAGCAAGGTGACCAGCCAGTACACTGCCCTTTATTGCTTTCTGGGTAGTATATTATATGTTATATTCTGTCAGGATCATCTTCCATCTCGCTATTCTCCCAGAGAGAGCAGGTTTGTCGAAGAGGTATTTTATTGTATGCATTTTAGATATCAATAAGGTAGTATGGGTCAGCATATACTGTCTTAGCCGGCGAGCAACTCATGCCAGAGCGCAACAAGTTTTCTCGAGCAGTGAATATCTTGTTTCACAGTTGGTAAACTTTTTGCTCAGGTAATAAATAGCATGCTCTTTTCGTCCAGACTCGTCATGCTGCCCCATCACACACCCCATTGAATTTTCCAAAACAATTAGATATATGATCAATGGTCTTCCCTCGACTGGTGGCATCAAAACAGGAGGTTCTTGTAGGTACTCTTTGATCTTGTCAAAGTCAGTTTGGCACTCATCATTCCATTTGACTACTTGATCCTTCTTCAGTAATTTGAAGATTGGTCACAAGTAGCTGTCAGGTGAGAAATGAATCTGGCAATGTAGTTTAAACGTCCCAAGAATCCTCTGACTTCCTTCTCGGTACGAGGAGCAGGAATCTCTTGTATTACTTTCACCTTGACAGGATCCACCTTAATACCTTTATTGCTGATGACGAAGCCTAGGAGTTTACCAGACCTCACCCCGAAGGTGCATTTATTTGGGTTCAACCTCAGCTTGTATTTCTTTAACCTCTCAAACAGTTTTTGTAAATGATCAAGATGCTCTTCCTCTGTTTGATATCTAGCTATCATGTCGTCCACATAGACCTCTATTTCGTGATGTATCATGTCGTGAAATAGAGCTACCATGGCACGTTGATAGGTTGCCCCAACATTCTTCAGTCCAAATCGCATAACCTTGTAGCAGAATATGCCCCACTGTGTGACAAATGTTGTTTTCTCCATGTCCTCAGGCGCCATTTTGATTTGGTTGTAGCCTGAGAAACCGTCCATGAAGGAAAACACTTTAAAGTTGTGCCGTATTGTCAACTAGAACATCAATGTGGGGAAGTGGGAAATAATCCTTAGGGCTTGCCCTATTCAAATCTCTGTAGTCCATGCACATTCCTACTTTTCCGTATTTTTTAGGCACGAGAACGATATTGGCAACCCACTGCGGATAGGAGGTGACGGCCAAGAATCCGACATTGAATTGTTTCATGACTTCTGCTTTGATCTTCTCTGACATGTCTGGTCGTATGCGACAAACCTTTTATTTTACCGGTGGAAAGTCTTCTTTTGTTGGTAGATGATGTATCACAATATCTGCATCAAGTCCTGGCATGCCTTCATACGACCAGGAAAAAACCTCAACATACTCGTGCAGCAACTGAATCAGACGCTCTTTGACACTGGGTTCCAGATTGGCACCCACCTTAACCTCTCTCCTGTCTTCTTTGGTACCTAGGTTGATTGTGTCCACTGGTTCCTCGTGGGGTTGAATGGTCCTCTCTTTTTGTTGTAGTAACTTGGCGAGTTCTCCTGGTACTTCACAATCTTCCTCACCTTCGGCTTGGTAGATTAGATTTTTAGAATCACAGAAAGCCATAGCAGAATCCTTACCCATGGGATCCCGAATGGATGTAGACCTGCATTGTGAGTGTGTGTAAGAGTATAACTATCTTTGAAAAGGATAAAAATGTAAAAAGAAAAACAATGAGCACAAAGTTTGTATGCAAAAACGTCCATGATTCATTGATGTCATATGGAAATGAGATAATAACCCTTACAAATGGACCATTGTGCCTCGGGTAAGACACAAGGTTTTAAGAGTCTGAATTGGTTTAATATTTTAAATCCGACAAAATTTAAAGACAAATTACTGTGGGATAAAAGTGATCGGGACGAAATCTCTAGCTTCCCAATTGCTGAGCCTTCCACTAACAGTTGGAAAAATCCAATCCTCCAGGTCATAGTTGTCTTCATCATCCTCTACTGCATTGACTCTGCGGTTGCTGATCTTCAAGGGTGGTCCTCCGGCATGAGCGCGACGTACAGCTTTCTGGGCACCTGAAGTGAAACTCAGACCAAATTTTTCAGATTTGTATGGGATATCTGGGAGCTGTCTCCAAATAGTGCACCCACCTTCTTCTATCATTGCCTTGCCATCTTTTAAAGACGACATCTTGAGCGGAGGCCTTGTAATCTTAGGGACTTGAGACACAACCTTGGTTACTGCCACCTCTTGCGGGACTTCTTCAAAGTGCTAGAATGGAGTTTCAATAAATTCACCATCTAGTTCCACATATCTGAAGGAATTTAGATGGCTGACCATATATTCTTCTTCTCCATGAACAGTGATGATTTTCCCTTGAATTGGATATTTCAGCATTTGGTGCAACGTAGAAGTAGCGACACCAGCATTGTGAATCCATGGTCGGCCTAATAAGCAGGAATATGAAGGGCGAATATCCATTACATAAAAAGTTGAATCAAATGTTTGGGTTCCAACTTTTATGGGGATGTCCACTTCCCCATGCACCATCCTTTTTGAGTCGTCGAAGGCTCTCACTACTATGTTTCTTGGCTTCAATGTCAATCCTTCATAGTCAAGCCTATCAAGAGCCTTTTTATGCAACACATTTAGAGACGAACCGGTGTCAACCAAGACATGAGCCAGAGTTGTGCCCCTGCATTCGACCGAGACATGCAATGCCTCGTTATGCTTCCTCCCTCTTGGCGTTAAATCAGCATCCAAAAAACCTAAACCATTATCTGCAGTCAAGCTGGCTACGTAGTCTTGGAACTGATCGGCAGATGTTTCTTGGGGTACATGGGCAGTTTTAAGGAACTTTACCAAGGCCTTTGCATGCGCCTCAGAACATAATAATAAAGCCAACACGGAAATTTTTTATGGAGTTTTCCCCAGTTGCTCAACTACATTGTAGTCGCTTCTTTTTATGATCTTTAGAATTTAATCCATCTCTTTTCAGGAAGTCTCAAGGATAGCTACTGATTGTGCCTTCATCCGGACAGGCTCAACTAGAATACCTTTACCTCTAGTCTTGGTTGACTCAGCAGCAGGAATGTCAGTAGGGGTGATAACAGGGATTGTAACAGTTTTGTCAACTGGAGTATTATTAGAGATGATTGCAGGACTAGGAATAGACTTTGGAGGAGAAACGACAACATGAATGATTACGGGTCAAGAAATAGATTTGGGAGGAGCAATTTCTGGAGAGAAAACCCTTCCACTGTGGGTTATCTTGCTAGTCCCTGCGATGTTACTGATATCATAGTCAACTTTCTCAGAACTTGAATCTTCAGCAGCTGGCCAATCTTGCTTGACACCGTGGTAATAGACATCACCTTCATAATTCCATTGTAGCTATTGATTATTTTACAAAGTGGGTTGAGGAAACTTCCTTTGCTACCGTAACTAAGAACGTCGTGGCGCGGTTTATCCGACACAACTTGATATGTCGATACGGTGTACTGGAGAGAATCATTACGGATAATGGTACAAATCTCAACAATATGATGATCACTGAGCTCTGCAAATAGTTCAAGATTCAGCATCGTAACTCTTCTACCTACCGGCCGAAGATGAATGGGGTTGTTGAAGCAACTAATAAGAACATCAAGAAGATTGTGTAGAAGATGACGGTAACATACAAAGACTAGCATGAGATGTTACCATTCAATCTTCATGGGTACCGTACCTCAGCAAGGACGTAGACAGGGGCGACACCCTACTCTCTGGTGTATGGCATGGAGGCAGTAATACCCATCGAAGTCCAGATACCCTCTCTCCGGATTATGAAGGATGCAGGTTTAAGAGAGGATGATTGGATTCAGACCTGGCTTGATCAACTGAACTTAATCGATGAAAAGAGACTTACTGCTATTTTCCATGGTCAGACGTATCAAAAGCGAATGATCAAGGCTTTTAACAAGAAAGTCAGACGATAAGAGTATCAAGTCGGGGATCTGGTGATCAAACGCATCATACTGCCGCAAGGTGATCCTAGGGGCAAATGGACCCCCACTTACGAAGGGCCATTTGTGGTTAAGAACATCTTCTCAAGAGGAGCCATGATTCTAACCACCATGGATCGTGACGACCTTCCTCACCCCGTCAATGCAGACATAGTGAAAAAATACTACGTATAATCAAAGACCCGCTAGGTTGACTGGCCTAGGCAAAAATAAGGGCTTCCCGGCGAACCAAAATGGTTCGGGCAAAAGTAAGGGATGAAAATAAATAAATAAAAATTGTACACCCGGCAAGTCGAAAACCTGAAAAGGCGGCTTGGGCAAAAAAGGGTATCCCGGTGGACTGAAAACTCGAAAGGGCGGTCCAGGAAAAAATTAGGGATCAAAGTGTAACACTATGTCTCATTGAATCACCTTGCAACCAGACTTCGGTATCGATTATCAAGCTCGGACGGTGCCAATCAATCTGACCTACCTTCGACCAAGTAGCAAAGTGATGCGACGCTCGAAGATATAAAGGCAATAGCAGAGTTGGAACCCAATGGGATTATTCATATAGCTGTTTTTCTTTCTTTTACGCCAATTTTATAAATGATTATTCCTTCGGCGACGTTCTCTTACTAGGACGTCAGCCTCTTGTACAAAACGCCTATTACAGGCCAACTTCAAAATCAATACAATTCCTTTCACAATAAATTCCAAAAAAATTTTCTTTTTCTGTTTTGTTTTGTAAGAATGTCCAATGGTTCATTTTTGATATATGCATTTGACAATAATTGCTGCTCATAAATATTTACATGCGAAACAAAAGACAATTACTCGTAATTCCAAGAACAGAGGCAAACAAGAAATGTCCAAACCTTACAGTTGCTCTACCCACCAGGTACAGGGATAAAGCCAGCTTGAGAATATGACTAAAGATACATACACTCCCCGCCGAGTAAGAAGTACCCAAAGACAGTGGTGTTAATTCTCCCCAAGCAGAGTTTATCTATCACCAACACTAGAAGATTATCCCCAGTGGAGTTTATTTCTTTCACAAGCAGAAACTCAATCCCCAACAGGGTTCATTATCGCCAGCAACAATAGTTCATCCCCAGCCGAGGCTATTTCTCCAAATCAGCAGATCTTTTGGCAGAGTATCTCTCTTCCCCACAGAGTCATTCTCTCACCAGTTTATTCTCCATCAGAGTTATTCTCCCGCCAATTTATTCTCAATTCATCTTCGGTCGTTACCCCCAGCAAGAGCGAAGAACTCAACTTTTTATATTCTCCAACAACAGTCCATGATTCATTCTCCCTAGCTAGAGAATATCACAAGAACATTGCATATCCATACATCATGGCATGCGCATATGCATCATACAACACAATCTCATTTATTTTGAGAACATCATTACTCAATACATTTCATACATCATGACATTACATATGACTAACTCTTTACCTTTCAGGGAAAGATACAATCAAATTCTCACAAGTTTTCTCTGGTTCAGTCAAATCGGTGCTAAGATTTCTATTCCAGTTTAAGCTATGAAGCCCGGATCCGACCGAATAATATCTTGATTTTTCCATCATACTGTGAAGCCCGGAGAACAACCGGATAACAGTACCAAAATACTACGAAGCCTAGAATCGACCAGATAGTGGTATATCCCAAATTCAAAGCTATGAAGCCCGGAAATTGACTAGAAAGTAGTTGAATCCCCAACAAGTTACTGTGAAGCCTGGAAATCGACCAGATAGTAGTACAAGACACCATGAAGCTTGGAATCGACCAGATAGTGGTATATCATAAAAACAAGCCGTGAAGCCTAAAAATCGACCGGAAAACAGCTTAACAAGTTATTGTGAAGCCTGAAAATCGACCAGATAGCAGTACAAGACACCATGAAGCCTGGAATCGACCAGATAGTGGTATATCATAAACACAAGCTGTGAAGCCCGGAAATTGACCGGAAAACATCTTGACCCTCAACAAGTTATTGTGAAGCCTGGAAATCAACCAGATAGCAATGCAAGATACCATGAAGCCTGGAATCGACCAGATAATGGTATGAGACACCGTGAAGCCTGGATTACGACCAGATAGCGGCAAAGACACTGAAGCCTGGGATTACGACCAAATAACAATATAAGGTACTGCGAAGCTCATAATTCGACCGAATAGCAGTTCACCTAGCCAATTACTAAGAAGCCTGGAATCGACCGGATATTAGTATGCCTTAAATTCAAGTTGAAGTCCGGATGCAACCGAATAACAACTTATTTCATTCTGAAGCTTGGAGCACGACCAAATAAGAAGTAAGAAATTGTGAAGCCTGGAGAACG